>CM053785.1:1046039429-1046646929 GCA_028749045.1 Cupressus sempervirens | reverse complement strand
GTTGTCAGCTCATCAAAAATTCACCAATAGTATGTGACATCCCCACTATGTGTCTAGGGGATAAATCCTCTATATCCAAAGATATATAGCTAGCTCTGCTCTCATGGCTGGATCACCATAATGTGCTCCTAGGCCCAGATCTATGCCACCACTACACCGCATGCCCATGAGTGGCCCTCGTGATACACTATCTCATGTAACTCATGGTACATCTCTGTCAATATTGCAAGTCCCCATGCCATCCTACATGATCATGCAATCAGGTTAAATACCAGTCGACCCCATCCCTGTGGGAAACCCTTTTGGCCTTTGTCTATAACCAAAGCCTAGGCTACCAATGAACATAATAAGCTAGGAAGAGGGAAATCTACTTCGTACTCAGCAATCAACTGCTCCCAACCCAGATGCCGATCTAAGATAGTGACATCATGGAACAATTGCTGCATCATGGCCCACCCCTCTGTCAGGGTCTAATCATAGTACACTTGCAACATAACCAAGGTTAACATCAGTCTCTCTCACATCAACATTTGCAAAACATGACAACAACAATCAATCAAACAACTTACCGGCTTGTCGTGGCATGGCACTCAAAGAATGGGATACATGTCCTCTAATGTAATAGAGGCCTCACTAGTTGGTAGATGAAAGGTGTTATGCTCGCTATACCACTTCTTAGCTAGCACAATTAGCAATCCATGGTTCGCCCGTATATCGAGCATCTATATAACCCATTGCAAACCCATCACACATATGGTTGCATGCTCATCATCACTTAGATACTGCACAACAGGCAACACCACCACTTTGGGGGCTCTGATCAATAGCACTGGAAATACCTCTTGTCAACACACAACATGTACATGTCAATAATGCATCAAAAACATGATCATAATGCAAAAAATCCACAAAAACATGCTGAAATACAGTTGTGCGATACTTTTTCACACTGTAGGAGACATAATTTGCTGACATAGTATCGTGCGATACTTTTTCTAAAGTCGTGTGACACAATTCTATTGTGTGACATTTCACACCAGTTCATGCGATATATGGGTATGTCCCATACGATAAACTACATAGCATGCATGCGATACAGTTTGGGCAAAAATATATCACACAATACTTACCAAAGTACCCATGTGATACTTTTTAAGTATTGCACAATATTCTGCAACAAATTCTAAAAATGTGCAAAAAAACACCACAAAAAGCTCGAAAAGGTGACAAAAAGTTGTTACTTAGCCCGTATTGCTCTAGTTGGTTGTGCAACTGGCTACGCTCAAAATGGTGTTAGTGAAGTGGAATGTTTACCAAAGCTATCATAGCTTCTCAACCATTCACAAGATCTCAACAAATCACAAAAGACAAAATGAATTTGAAAATGACACTTGGGCCCCTTTTATAGCTTCCAACCTCATTTTGACCTAATTTTCAAACCTCTTAGAATTACGCAAAAATTGCATCCCTGGTTAATTTCTACATCTTGGATCCATTTTTGGGATCAAAATCAAAATCCAAGTTCATCGTGATGGTCAAAATCACATTTTAAAATTCTACCTTCTTCTGAGCAGTTAGTTGACCTTCTAAGGTCTAATCTCTGAATCATCGCTGGGGCATCTTCATGTCTTCACCATTTCTATGCTTCATATCTCCTTCTATTCACCTTTTCATGCTTAAAATCACTTTTCTACTTGATTTGACCTGATCTTTATGTTTTATCTTTCATGGTCAACTCTGGTCAAACTGGAGCATTCTATCACTTCTTACTAGTCACTCTTTGGTTCTAATCATTCATTTGTCATCTTGGACATTGCTATATCTCAGTTTATTCATATCTAACTCATTTCTACATTCCCCTTACCTCATTTTGATTTTGATCCCGAGGGGGCAGACATACTTTATCATCGCTTGCTACAACTGTCTATTTCTTAGGAGCATATGATTGATCTTTTCACTTGCTCTTGATCTATCTACTTTGCTAGGTGTTAACATCCTTCTTGGATTCTAACATTGTCTTTCTTTTCCTAGTGTTCAGTACTATCACTATTAGGCTGTACATTCAGGATTTGCTATCTCTTTCTGTATTTTGTTCTTTGGAATTAGATATCTATATCTATTGTTGCCTACTTGGCTTCTATTTTTTTTGACATAATGTGTTCTTAGATCGATCACACAATAGTCAAAGAGGGGCAAATGTAATCACCTAAAATGGTCATTTGGACTATTAGCCCCTTCTTAGCATTTTGGTTAATTTAATTTATCATTTACCTAGACCAAATTGCTAATAATCAATTAATTTGATTATAACCTATGGTTTGACTATGCTATCCTAAGTTCATTATTTTATTAAAAGAACATGTCCCCTTTTAATTAAATGAAAAGACCCCATTCTTCTAACCCACTTAAAGTGCACACATAAAGTTCTTTTCTATTTTTGTAATTAAAAGAAAAAGCTTATGAGACTTTTGTCTTATATGACAAGTCAACTCATTTTCTATTGGCTGACTTGTGTGTGCACATGAATCCCTCCCATTTTTGATTTCAATCATTGATCATCCACCCTCTCAATCTTGATCTCTATCATCCATACAACTTTAAAAGGAAGAGGGTTTCTCCCCTCAAAGGATCCACACTCTTGAGTATTGTTATTCTGCAAAATTTTCATTTGAGTGCTTGAGAGCTTTTCTGGAGAACTTCATCTTCTTGCCTTAATAACATTTTGTTTACATGGCATCTTAGCTTAGTTTGCATGTAGTGTAGTTCTTATGCAAGTAGCTTAGATCACATAGTCTAATTAGGATGGCTGTAATACTTTCATTTGTTTAGCTTAGTTGCATTGTACATCTCATTTTAGCATAGTTGCATTCTTGCATTGCATGCATCAAGAATTCTTTGACACTAGCATTCTTGCTCTTGCTCAAAGAATCTCCCATTTCATGGTTTAATAGCAAGGGTTGCATTTATAAGGCTCAACTGAGAGCCATTTTACACTCATTTGTATGCTTTTGCACTCCATGACTAGGGAGCCCTAAGCTAGCATTCAAGCTTTCCAATCCATGTAAAACCTTGGATAGAAGGGTTTAGGGAAGTACATTCTTTCTAGTGTAGATTTACTAGAGGCTTTGGAGGTTATGTTTCATGATGATGTTATGTATATGATCTTTTCTACCTGATCATTGTGATGTAGTCACATGTCTTCTATGATGAGTTTGTTATGTTGGTTGTTAATGCTTTCCAGTTGCAGGTATAGAATTGAGGTGAATGGTATGAATTTCCCTGGTGTAACATTTGAGTCTTCAATTAATTATCTTTTGATTATTTATAGTTGCTTGTATAGGACTGAGGTGATATTGTGATTTGTCTTTAGGTGCTTTCCAATTGCTTGTAAAGGACTAAGGTGATTATTATGTTTTATGTATAGGTGCTTTAAAGTTGCTTGTAAAGGATTGAGGTGAAAACTATGATTTTATGATTTATAGTTTTATGAGCCTAGGGTAGGTAATCTATGTGTATGTTGGGAAGTGGCTTGTAATGGAGACTGGAGCCCAGAGTGGTTGCTTGGGTAACCCATTGTAAGTTGTTTTAATAAGTGATAACATTTCATTAAATGGATTTAAAATGAATTTGACAGATTTAGTGTTTGTTCCCTATTCATGTCTTGAGTGCTAGTACAAGCTAGGATGGGAGTATAGAGGATTCTTGGTTGTGACCTTGCTTCGTTAGTATGCCTTGTTTGTATGAAAGGATGCTAGTGTCACATAGAGACACTAGGGGGTCAGAGTCTAGAGAAGTTGTCAGGGTAACCTTAGAGTTGGCTCATGTGATGAAACTTGCCCACTTGCATAATATATTTCCTACATGTCTTTGTTGCCTCTGGGTTTAGATGATACTTGTGTCTTGGTACCTTTTGAGATAGATTGCTTTCAGGTGTTTCCTTGACCTAGATGTTGGTTATGAATTTTGAGATTGATATTCGTGTGGGACTTAAGACTATCTCCTCAGCTTGGTGGGAGTGGGCCATTTAGGTTACCACGAGGTTGAGTGGTAGTGTATATTTCTTATACCATTGAGATATGACCGTTGGATGTCATTATTAGATGTACCTATGCAATTGATCATTTCTTCCTGATCTTGCATTTGTGTTGGATGATTATACTTTGTTGTATGCATTTGATTATTAGAGAAGCTTATGAGATGATGTATATTCTTTGAGATTTTCATATGCTATTACTTGTACAATGGATGATCATGCATTCTAGCTATGCCAAGTAGCATCTTATGTAATTGTATTATTATTGAATTAGAATTGTGCTTGTTTTAATTCTATGATGTGAATTTTTTGTATATTGGATTTAATATTAATAAAATTATACATGTGATTCAATGTCATGGAACCCTTAGGAGATGTAATTTGTTTATGATGGTTGTATGTATGTGAGTTATTGCTTTTGCTATATTATTTGTTGTTGCTATTATGTTTAAAAAAATGTTTGACAAACTTAGTGAAACTTTAGGTTAATTTCTTTTGGGTTCCTTAGTGGGGCATTATAATTGAAGCATATTTCTTGACATTGATCAACAACTTCTCTTCTTATAATCTTTGTAATACTTGTCTCATATGTGATAAATGGGTCCATCCTTATTCTTACTATAAAATAGAATATCATCCTTATTCTTATTTTTAGTACCCCATTCACTAGCCTCGTAAAAGTATCAGGTGCATTAGTCAAACAAAAAAGGAAAGACCAATCACTCATACAGACCCTCATTAGCCTTGAAAGTAGACTTGCATTCATCTCCTTCTCTAGTTTTGAATTTATGATAACCACTCTTCAAAACAATTTTGGTAAAGTACCTTGCTCTATTCAAATAGTCCATTATGCCATCCATCCTAGGCAAAGGGAAAGTTTACTTCATTGTTACTCTCTTTATAGTTCTAGAATCAGTACACATTCGCATTTCTCCATTTTTATTGGGTGTAAATACAACATGTATTGCACAAGGACTCAAACTTCCTCTAATAAGTCATTTCTAAAGTAATTCTTGCACTTGCTTGCTCAACTCATCATTCTCTATAGATGTCATTCTATATCATGCCTTATTTGGTAAATATCTTCTTGGAATTAGATCCATCCAATGATTGATACTCCTAAGAAGAGTTATCCATCAAGTATATTGTCTGAAGTGATATCCTCAAACTCTATTAGTATTTATTTTACTTCTAGTAGTTGTTCATCCATTGTTCACAAATTATGTTTCTTAGGAATCAAATTAAAATACACAATCATTTTCTCCAAGCCATCTAGAAATATTCTTCTTTAAACTAAACAAACTCATGCAGTAACTTACAATTTACATTCTTAGAATCTTCCTCCAAAGGTAATGATACTTGCTTTGCTATATTAGGCACAATAGTAAACCTACTCAATCTAACATCATGAATTTCTTGTCTATCATACTACCATGGTCTACTGAATAAGATATGACGACAATCCATTGGCATAAATATCACAAATAATTTCATTATGATATGACCCAAATTTTTATTTCACGAGACATTGTTCACTTATCAGAACCTTATGCGAATCTTTGTGTTGGAAATAATTCTTCAATTGTATATTTTCATTGGTGTTCACACAAATGTCAATATTAACTGAGAAATGAAGAGTTTGCAATATTAACTAAGCAATTGATTAATAAAGACTTTCCAATATTAACCAAGCAAATGGTTAATAAAAGGATTCTTGCTTACAGTATTGACTAAGTGGTTGGGCATCAAAGGAGATCAATATTGACTGAGTGGTTGGGCATCAAAGGAGATCAGTATTGACTGAGTGGTTGGGCAATGAAGAAGTCATATTGTCAATTGAGTGACAAGAAAATGAAATTTTCAAATGTTTTATTAATTAAGGTCAACTATTTGAATGTTTATTGATGTTTTGAAAGGGTATTCAAGCTGAATTTTCCTAGATTATGATATATAAGAAAGAGCAAGTTCAGAAGAAGAAATGATTTAAGGAGGATATGAAAAAAGATGGACATGTGAATGAAGGAAAAAAGTATAGAGTAGGAAAGTGTGAAAGATAAGCTGCAAAGAAACATCTGATCAAGAAGGATCTAGAGGTCAAGCTAGAATAGAGATCTAAATCAACAAAGGAAGTTTCTTCATAAATCAGTTCAATTTGTTATTGCTTTCTAACCATTGTAACAGTAAAGAAATCTCTTAACGAAGTTGACTTAAGAATCATTTTGTAAATCCTCTAATAAGGTGACATTTCAAGATTGAAGTGTTTGAAGACCTTCAAGCAGGCCACTCCTAACAAGGTGATCTAAATCCTCTACTTGGGTCATACTTAACAAATAACAGGGTTGGCTCCTAACAAGGCTCACTTTAGAAGAGTGAATATTATTATGACTAGTTGCAAGGTGGTTTTTCCCAAATTGGGCTTCTACGTTAAATCTTGGTGTTATATGTATTCATATTATTTGCTTATGCTTTATATTTTTGCAACTAAGTTACTAAAGGATAAAATTGTTTATTAAATCTTAAGATTGCTTTGTTAACTGAGCATCCATAACATTCTAGTGTTAACCAAGATATTGACTATTGCATGATCAATGAAAGTTTGTATTGACATCTAAGGGACAAGGATTTGTTTTTGTGGTAACTGATTCACTCCTCCCCTCTTAGTTACTCTCTCACATTTTCAACAATTGATATCAGAGCAGTTGGTGCCTACAGGAAAAGGTTTTAAGGACCTAAGCTAAAGATCAAGATGTCTTATAGAAGGGAGATCCGCAAGCTTAATAGAGTAAACTTTTCAGCATGGCAGGAGTTGATGAAGCTAAATATATCAAGCATCAATGATGTTGGTGTGTTCTACTTGGACAGTAAATATGTGTCACCACCCAAGCCTATAACTATAGAGCAAATAAAAGAAGCAAAGGATCACAATATTATGATGGTTGATATTGCATCATCTTTTTGTGATGTGGAGCCCAATCAGACTTGGAGGTCTATTCGGTGGAGTTTCTCCCTAGATTATTTCTATGAGGTTTTGGGGTTAGCACCCCCAAGATGGGGTCAGGGGAAATGCCCTTGTGGGGGTTTCGGGGGCATCGCCCCTGAAGCCAAAAGTGACCTTATATTGTAAAAGAAATCAAATACTATTTTTCTATTGGATGACTTATTCTAACCCTACTTTTGTAAGCGGTAAAGATCTTTTATAAAAAGGCTTAGGGTTAGGGATTTCATTATGTATAGTGATATTGTAGCTTCTTGTAGTGGTATTGAGCTGTAAGAGATTGTGGATTGTAATCACTAGATAATAATTTTATTGGGCATATTGTTGGTGGACATAGCCCAGGGATTCGGTGAACCACGCTACATCTTTGTGTCTTGTGCTCTCTTCTGTGTGATCTATCAATTTTTGATAATGGTTATATTTGTATGTAACTATTATTTTTATCTATGGTTAATCCTAACAAGTGGTATTAGAGCCAGACTATGGTCAATTTTTTTAGCTAGATTGTTGTCATTTGTTTTTGGGGCTATCCTCTATAGGAAGGTCTCATAGTTGAGTGGGAGTCTCATGGTTGAGTGGGAGTGATGGTAGATGAGGGTAAGCTAAAGGTTAAGAAGTTTAATGGGCAAAACTTTTAGTTATGAAAAATGAAAATGGAGGACTATCTTTATGAGAAGGATTTATGGAAGTCATTGGAAGGAAAAACTAAGAAACACAGAACTATGACAGATGAGGACTAGGACATTTTAGATAGAAAGGCACTTGGAAGTATTCGATTATGCTTGGCACCATCAATGACATTTAAAATTACAAAAATGAAGATAATGGAAGAGTTGATGCGAACTCTAGTGAAACTGTATGAAAAACCCTCTGCTTCAAACAAGGTATTTCTCATGAACCATTTATTTAATATGAAGATGATAGAAGGTGGATCCATTGTATATTATTTAAATGAGTTTAATACTGTCACTAGTCAATTATCTTCTATGAATGTCAATTTTGATGAAGAAATTAGGTCTCTCTTCATTTTGTGTTCTTTGTTAGAAAGGTGGAATGGCTTGGTAATGGTTGTGAGTAATTCTATTTTTGGATTTAATATCCTAAAATTTGATGATGTGATTGGTGTAATTTTGAGTAAGGAAACTCATAGGAAAACCTTAGGCAAATCTACATCTAGAAGTTCTTTGAACACACAAGCAGAGGAAGAACAAATGAGAGAGGAAGTAATTCTGGCAATCGTGGGAAATCAAGAGGAAAGTCAAAGGGAAAGAGGTCTCAATCTAGAAGACTAAGAGATTGTTGGTACTGTGAGAAGTCAGAGCATAAGAAGAAAGATTGCTGGACTTGAAAGAACAATGTAGGAGATAAACCAAAAGGGAACAAGGAGGAAAATGCAGTAATTAATTAACAAATCTGAAGAGGATGCTTTGCTTCTTTCGTTAGAAAGTGTTGATAACTCTTGGGTTTTAGATTTTGGGGCTTTATTTCATGTTACACCTCATAGAAGTTATTTTATTGATCATGTCCAAGGTGATTTTGGGCTTGTTTATTTGGGGGATAATGAATCTTGTTAGATTGTTGGAAAGGGAAATGTTAAGATTAAGTTGCAAAATGAGAATCATTAGCTACTACATGAGGTTAGACATGTTCTAAGGCTAGGTAAGAATTTAATTTCAGTAGGGCAACTTGGTGATGATGGTCGTGTAGTTACTTTTAATGATAAAAATTGGAAGGTTTCAAAAGGTTCCCTTGTAGTAGCAAAAGGTATGAAAGTAGGCACCTTATATCTTTGTATAGGTCATATTGTTCCTTTTACTTTGATTATTTAAGAGAAAAATGAATGTTCAAGAATAGTTGTTGCAGTTGAGTAAGGAGAACAAACAAATGCTATGGCACCATAGACTTGGGCACATGAGTGAGAAAGGTATGAAACTACTTCATTCAAAGGAAGTTTTACTGAGTTTGAAATGTGTTAATATGGATTTATGTGAAAGTTGTGTATGGAAAATAAAAGAGAGTGAGTTTTGTGAAGAGTGGAAAGGAAAAGAAGAATGAATAATTAGAACTTGTGCATACATATGTATGAGGACCAGCTCAAGTATCTTCCCTTGGTGGCTCTCGTTATTATGTTATATTTTTTGATGATGCAACTAGAATAGTATGGGTTTATTTCTTTAGAAATCTAATGAATTTCAAAATTTTGAGAAATGTAAATGCTTGGTTGAAAATGAGACTAGGAAAAGATTAAAATGTCTCAGATATGATAATGGTGGTAAATATTTAGTCAAGAATTGAAGATTATTGCTTAAGCAATGGTATTCATAGACAAAAAACTATTCCAAGGACTCCACAAGAAAATGGAGTAGTTGAATGCATGAACAAGATAATAATGGAGCACACAAGGAGCAAGGTTGCATGTTGGGCTGCCCTTAAATATGTGGATGAAGGCTATCAATACTAATGTATATTTGATCAATAGAGGTCCCTCTACTCCTTTGGGTTGGAGGAAGCATGGAATGGTAAGAGGGTGAGTTATTCTTTTCTTAAAACCTTTAGTTGTGAAGTATTTGGACATATAGATTCTAAAAATAGAACCAAGTTGGAAGCTAAGTCAAATAAATGTATATTTGTTGGATATGTTATTGATGAATTTGGTTATAGGCTTTGGAATTTTGAAAATCATAAAATTATAAGAAGCAAGGATGTCATATTCAATGAGAAAGTATTGTGCAAAGATATGTTGCAGCAACATGAGAAGAAAGAAGATGATTATGTAGTGTTGGATGATACTCCAGAAGATGATGTTCCAATAGTTCTTCATGATTTGAAACAACCACAACAACAAATACTACACATCCCAATGAATGTTAGATGGTCAACAAGGCTAGATAGACCATCAAATATATTTTCTCCCTCTTTGTACTCTATCTTATTAATTGATTTTGTTGAGCCTTAGTGTTATGATGAAGTTGTGTAAGTGGATACAAAGATTCAGTGATGGTCTACAATGAAAAAATAAATGGACTCTTTGTTGAAAAATAAGACATGAGATTTGTGCAAGTTACCTACAGATAAAAGGGCTTTACAAAATAAATGGGTTTATAGGTTGAAAGAAGAGGATGGAGGTAATAAAATATTTAAATCCAGGTTATTGGTAAAAGGATTTGCATAGAAAAGGGGAATTAATTTTGATGAGATATTTTCTTCTATTGTTAAAAGGACTTCTATTCAAACTATTTTAAGTATTGTGGCTAATGAAGATTTGCATTTGGAACAGTTTGATGTTAAAACAACCTTTCTTCATGGTTATTTGGATGAAGAGATATATATGGCACAACCATACAGATTTGAGGTCAAAGGTAAGGAGATCTTAGTGTGCAGATTGAAATCTATATGGCTTGAAGCAAGCACCTCGGTAGTGATATCTGAAATTTGATAGTTTTATGCATGAACATGGATATAGTAGGTGTCATTTAGATCATTGTGTTTATTTAAGAAGGTTGGATGATGACAACTACATTATTTTATGTCTATACGTTGATGATATGCTTGTAGCTAGGTCTAACATGGATCACATTAAGGGGTTAAAAGAACAGTTAGCACATTCATTTGCTATGAAGGATTTGGGGGTAGCAAAATAAATCCTTGTATGAAGATTTGGAGAGATAGAAAAAATTAAAAATTGATATTATCCCACATTGATTATATTGAGAAGTTGTTGCAATGTTTCTCTACGAAGAATGCTAAAGTTGTCAACACACCTTTACCTGGTCATTTGAAATTGACCAAGGAGATGTGTCCCAAGACACAGGAAGAGGAGGACAAAATGTCCAAGGTACCCTATGCTTTAGTTGTAGGAAGCTTGATGTATGTTGTGGTTTGCACATGTAGTGGGATTTGTTGGTAGCTAATGAGTCATCTAGGTCTTGAACATTGGAATGTAGTTAAATGGATTCTTAGATATTGAGAGGAACATCCAGTAAGTGTTTACATTTTGGGGGCTTTACTATTGATTTATAGGGCTAAGTTGACTTAGATTTGGGTGGGGATATTGATACCATATAGAGTACTACAAATTATGTATTTACTGTTGGTGGAGAAGTAGTGAGTTGGGTTTCTTGGTTATAGAAGGCAGTGCTTTATCCACTATAGAGGCAGAGTATATTTTTTCTATAGAGGCAAAGGAGATGATATGGCTTTAGTTCTTTATCAAAGAATTGGGACACCCAAAAAGGATTAATTATTTGTTCATAGATAGCTAGAGTGTCATTCATCTTGTGAAGAATTCTACTCTGCATTCAAAGAAAAAACACATACAATTGTGGTACCATTTCATTTGGTCATGTTTGGATGATGGAAAATTAAAGTTGGAGAAGATACATACAGATGATAATATAGTAGATATGTTTACCAAGGTAGTCACAAGGGAGAAGTTGAACTCTTCTTAAGCTTTGATTGGTCTTCTAGAATGAATAGAACAAAAGAATAGTAAAGTCTAGGGTGGTTTGATATTCCAGTGGAACCTACAGGTTTAGCAATGCAATGATTATTCTTCAAGTGGGAAGTTAGTGTTGTAGAGTCTGGTTAGTCTCCAAGTGGGAGATTATTGTGATGTGGATCCTAATCAAACTTGGAGCTTTATTTGGTGTGGTTTCTCCTCAGATTATTCCTACAAGAGTTTGGGGGCAGCGCCCCCAAGACGAGGTCAAGGGGTGATGTCACTGAAGCCAAAAATGACCTCATATTTTAAAAGGCGTTGGCTACTATTTTTCTATTGGATGACTTATTCTAGACTTAATTTTGTAAGTGGTAAAAAGCTTGTATAAAAAGACTTGGGGTTAGGGATTTCATAATGTATGGTGATATTGTAACTTCTTGCGGCGGTATTGAGCTATAAGGGATTGTGGATTGTAATCACTGGATAATAATTTTATTAGACTTGTTATTGGTGGACATAGCCTAGGGATTGGGTGAACAACATTAAATCTTTATGTCTTGTGTTCTCTTTTGTGTTATCTATTATATTCTGATATTGGTTATATTTTCATGTAACTGTTATTTCTATCTGTGGTTAATCCTAACACCTCTTTGAACTATTCTAGATTTGATGAAGTTAAAGATTTTCCTACTACATTTGATGTGTGGGAAAAGATGAAGAAAGTCTTTGGAGGTGACAAAAATATGCAAATACCTAAGGCATAGAGTTTAAGAGGTAAGTTTGATTAATTAATAATGAAAGAAGGTGAGAACATCGCCTAATATAGTGAAAGGGTCAAAGAAAGTGTAAGTGCAATTAGAGTTGCAAGAGGTAAAAGTGATGATGAAACAATAATCAACAAGGTACTAATAACTCTTCTTACTATTTATGTAATTAGAGTTTTAGCCATTCAAGAGATGAGATGCAATCCAACACGTGATCTAACCCTAAATAATCTTATGGGAAGATTAACTACTTTTGAGTTGGATAACTTTGATAACTATGCTCCTTCTAAAAATCTTGAATCTACATTCAAAGAAAAACTAACCATTGGTAGAAAAGGAGGGAATTCAAAAGGAAAACAAATTGATAGTGAAGAAGAAGAAGAATCAAATGAATATCTTGAAGTCGTTGAAGCCCTTCTAGCAAAAAGAGCAGTAAAAGGAAAAGGAAAATTTAGAGGTAAAATTCCATAGATTTGTTTCTCATGTAAAGAAGTTGGGCACATTGCTACAAGGTGTCCAAATAAGGAAGATAAAGATGGGAAAAGGTTCAACAAGTTCAAAGGAAATAAAGACTTCAAAAGCTACAAGGACTACAAAGTCAAGGGTAAGAAATCATGTTACATTGCAAAAGATTCTGATAGTGATAATGATGAAGATGAAGTAGTTTATATTGTTGTTACAGATAAATCTGACGATGAGGAAAATGAAAAGATGGCATGTATCTCTCGTGTTACCAAAAATGATACATGGATCATAGATAGTGGTTGTTCACATCACATGACTTTTGAACATTTGGAACATTATGGTGGTGGAAGTGTTAGATTTGGAAACAATGAACTGAATCATAGCATTAACTGATGAAATCAAATGTGAGAATACCTATTTAGTTGAAGGATTAAGACATAATCTACTCAGTCTAGCATAGTTGAACAATATAGGATACAAAGTTGACTTTATGAATGGCAAAGCTAAACTATTAAGTGGCAAAGGAAAACTAGTTGGAACTAGCAATTAGACAAAAGAAAATTTGTTTTACCTAGATCTTACTGAAAATATGTATCTATTAGCTCAATTAGAGGAAAGTTGGCTATGGCATAAGAGAATGTGTCATGTTAACTTTGACAACTTGATCACCATAAGCAAGAGCAATAGAGTAAGAGGCATACCTCATCTGAAGAAACCTAAGATGGGCATGTGCAAACAATGTCAAATTGGTAAAATGAGTAAAAGAAGTTTCAAAGGTAAGTCCTACAATTTTGAAGAAGTTTTGGAACTAGTTCACATATATCTCTGTGGACCAATAGTAGATGTGGACCAATAGGTGTGGAAATCTACTATAGAGATATATATTTCATTATTTTTGTTGATGATAACTCTAGGACGATGATAGTGATGTTTTTGAAGGATAAGTTTGATGCTTTTCAAAAGTTCAAATGGTATTTGGCCAGAGTTGAGAAAGAAACAAGGAAGTATATGAAATGCCTGAGATCAAATAGAGGAGGATAATTCATCTCAAATGAATTCAATGAGCAATGAATGAGGAATTAAAAGATATGTATCAACACCTAGAACTCTAGAGAAAAATGGAATACTAGAAAGAAGAAATAGATCCATCATGGGATGTGTAAGGACACTATTGATAGAGAAGAATATTGCACCAAAATAATAGAGAGAAGCAATTAGCATAGCAATTTATACACTAAACCGAGTTCAATTGAAGAAAGGTACAAATAAAAGACCTTATGAATTATGGTATGGTTACAAGTCCAATGTTTGTTATCTCATAGTATTTGGAAGAAAATATTATATCTTAAAATATGTAAGAAAAGGAAAGCTTGCTGCAAAAAGTGATGAAGGAATATTCCTAGGGTACTCAAATAAAAGCAAGGCATGCAAATCTTTGAATCTTTCTACTCACAAAGTCATTGAAAGTGCCCATGTAAAGATTGATGAGTTTGCAGAAAGAAGTGAAGAATAGTGTAACACCCCACTAGGGAACTCAAAAGAAATTAACCTTATATGTCACTAAGTTTGTCAAACATTTTTTTTGAAAGATTAAAACAACAAGAGATGAAATAAATATCTCACATAAGCAATACATTAATAGTTACATCTCCTAAGGATTCCACGACATTGAATCACATATATAAAGTTTTATTGATACTAAATTTGATACTTAACAAATCCACATTATAGATTAATCACAAGTATGAATCCAATAATATACAATTACATAAGATGCCACTTGGCGTAACCAGAATGCATAATCATTTGCTGTATAGGTCATAGGGTATGAAAAGCTCAAAGAATACATCATGAATAAAATATATCATCTCTGTACAATACAACAAAATATAACTATCCTTTAGAACACAAGATCAAAATGAAAGGAACAACTACACAAGTACATCTAGAAATGACATCTAGTTGTTGGATCTTAATGGTATATAGAAACACTACCACTTGACCTTGTGAAACCTAAATGGCCCACTCCCATTCCCACACAAATATTAATCCCAAAAGTCATAACCAACATCTAAGTCAAGGAAAACCTCATAACAATCTATCTCAAAAGTACCAAGACACAAATGACATCTAAACCTAGAGGCAACAAAGACACGTAGGAAATCTACTATGAAAGTGGGCAAGTGCCATCGTATGAGCCAACTCTAAGGTTACCCTGGCAACCTCTCTAGACTCTAGCTCCCTAGTATCTCTGTGCAGCATCAATATCCTTTCATTTAGACAAGGCATACTAATGAGGCAAGGTCACAACTAAGAATCCTCTCTACTCCCATCCTAGCCTGTACTAGCACTCAAAGCATGGGTGAGGAAAAACATTGACTCTTATTAATTCATTTTAAAGCCATTTAATGAAATGTTATCACTTATTAAAACAACTTGCATTGGGTTACCCAGACAGCCTTTTTAGGGCTCTGACCTCCATTGCAAGTCATTTTTTAATGTACACATAGATTACCTACCCTAAGCTCATGAAAAGTACAACTCATAAAATCACAATTTTCACCTCAGTCCTTTATAAGCAACTAGAAAGCACCTAAAGACAAATCACAATATTCACCTTATTCCTATGCAAGCAACTGGAAAACACCTATAGATAAATCACAATAATCACCTTAGTCCTATACAAGCAACTAGAAAGCACCAAAGATAACCAATTAAAAACTCGAGGGTTACAACAAGAAAATCACAATAATCACCTCAATTCCATACAAGCAACTCGAAAGCACCAAAAGACAACTGATCAGAAACTCAAAGGTTACAACAAGAAAATCACAATAATCACCTCAGTTCTATAAAAGCAACTAGAAATCACTAAAAAGTAATTGATCACAACTCATCATAGAAATACATGAATACATCACAATGGTTAGGTATAAAAGATCATGACCAAAAATATACATAACATCATCATAGAACAAAACTCATAAACCTCTGATAAACATCCAAAACTGATCAACACACTAAGCCAACCCCAAACCCAATACAAGGTAAAACGTACATCACAACAAGTGTTGTTTCATAATTTGTTTGGTTTTGAAAACATATGATTTTGATTTAAAAATAGAGTTCTAGTTTTCATTTTTCAAGTATCTGATTTGCTAAGGTTTTTGAGTCCACAAGAACCTCAAACACTCAACAAATTCTTTAAAATCACCCAAATATAAAACCCCATCTTTTTTATATAAAAATAAGCTATTACAAAAAAATTCAAACTTTACTAAAATAAATTCTTCTAATTAAAATTGATTTATATTACATATTTACTAAAACTATATAACCAATTATCTTAATAAATATTATTAAATTCAAATAATAATTATTAAATTATAATAATAATGAATATCTAATTATTAACAAATAATATTAATTAATTAATTAATAATTAATAATTACAAAAATTAATAATATAATAAATATTATTTAATATTAATAATAACATTAATTATTAATTAAAGCCTATATTAAGAAATTTATGAAATAAAAAATTTAATAATATAAAAATATTGAAATGCAATCTTTTCAAGTGTTTAAGCTCTGTCGACCAGCATGGTACACCATGACAGTGTCGCTGCTATAGCAGCAATAGGGTATTACCTTACGATAGTACCAGCTGCTACAACAACAGGCTATCGTGTGGCTTGCTAAGAGCAGCCACAAGTGGGTGGGGAGTTGGTGGCCCCGCTCCCCTTCAAACCCTTTTTTAAATTATATTTTTTTAAATTTTGTTTTTTTGAATAAAACAAACAAAAACAATTGCCCTCCAATACAATTTGGCATATTTTTATTTTTATATATATTTATATAATATATTTATCACAATAATTATCAATTACTATGGTAATTATATTATTATATATATTTTTCAATATATTTCCATAATAGATCCAATAGGAAAACAAATAGAAACTATCAAATTTATAAATTTAATTTTTTGGTGTTCTTTTTCAAATCCTATCCTGAATCCAAACAAGCAAAGTACGAATCCCCAAATTTATTAAATAAGGGTTTCCAATCTCAAATTGTTTCACAGATGTTTTCAAGAACAATAAATTTCAACACTAGGGTTTCAACCCAAATTAAGTTATGAAAACAAATCCATTCAATCATGGAGAAGACAGAGAAATTTCAATGAGGAAATTACCGTGCAAAACTCACCAAGATCTACCTTGATTTGATGCTATACAATCAGATGCTCTAAGCTTGCAAGAAATTCCCATTCTTTCAAAAATCCTCTTTCTAAATTCTTTTTTCCTCCAAACCTATGTGTGGAGAAATGAGCTTTAATTTCTTAATAAAGAGCTTTCTCCCTCTAGGGTTTCGGTTTGTAATCACGCAAACACTTTTTCTTTATTATATTATATTATTTTAATTTCATGTGCAACTTTTTTGCATTTCAATTAAAATAAACTTTATTAAATTCTCTCTCTCTCTCTCTCTCTCTCTCTCTCATTAAATCACATGATTTCTTTAATATATTTATTAATTCAACTAATATTAATTTTTAGAGTTTATTATTGAAATGAAACTCCTAAATAAGTCATTATTAAATTAAATAAATATAATTATGCCAAAATTAGAACTTTAATAAATAAATAAAAATTGGATCGATAAATGACCGAAGCCTAGATTAGTTTTTTGTTGTTGTTATAATTAATTATTTTTATGTCTTACACTCGAGCGAATTCAAACCCAAGGCCTCCCACATAAGAGGTTCACAAGTTATCGTTGTGTTGTAGGCTCTTGCCTAAATCTATTAAATTTAATTAATATCTCAATTAATTAAATATAATTAAAAAATGGTTTTTCTTTATAAAGTTTTCATTAAATTAAATCATTTAATATTCTCTTAATTTGGTTTAATTATAACTAAAAATTACAATAGACTGACAAATCCAAATAAGAAAACCTATCTGAAAGACAAAGTATAAATTAAACTCAAGGGTCAAAATCTCAAATTCTCATCACTTGATGAATTTGGAAGGGTAATTAACTTAGATACTTGTCCTACTTTCTAGAAAAATTGGCTTAGGGTTAGGATTTGAACTCAAGAACTATCTCCCCTCTTTTACCATTGAGATATTGTGATAAGGCATGCTCATCCTAGCAATTCAAGGAAGTCAATGCCTGGTACCTATAATCTATATAAAAGCAGAGCATGTACATATACATATAAATCTAAACTAATCAAGTAGTGGCAGGGAGTGCTGCATTGTGTAGATCCTGACTAGCAGGTGACTACGATTCCCTCCCTCAACCACATCAAAAACATCAAACATACAAATACACCATATGCATGCAAGTATGGGGTAAGTATCCATAAAAAATACATATAAATCACCTATCTAACTATCATCATGAAATAACTGAAATCACCATAAGCATCAACATCGAATGAATAATCATGAATACATGAAATAACTAAGTATCAAGTAGCTCATCAAATATATCAACTAAGTACGAAATAACATCCAAATCAAATCGGGTAACAAAGTACCACTAATCATAAAACATGACCATAAAGCTAGCCTAAAAGAATTTGGCAATATAATATGAAAAGTAAACTAGGGGTAGGCATTACAAACAAAACAACAAAGAGCCTAGGGATTAGAAAAAGTTTGTCTATTATGAAGAGGAATATGAGAGTTTACCTCAGAAGGTTGAAGCCATTTAGTAACCAAGTGTACTATATAATTCACTGGCAATTCAACTTGAGTCATAGACAAAGGCACCCGAGTCAAAGATAGTTCAACCCAAGTTGTAGCCCCAGGCAGTGCATCCCAAGTCATAGTTAGAGGCACCCCAACTTACAACCAAAGGAACCTAAGCAAACTAATGGGGATGGAGATCTTCGAGAACCAAGTGAACCAAGTTTAGAGCAAAGAAAGAAAGATACAAGACTTGTCAAACATGTTAGAAGATATCATGCACATGATCAAATAGTTGGAGGATAGACAAAAGGCATACTAACAAGGAACAAACTGAAAGGTACATGTTTTCTTAGTGAATTTGAGCCTAGATCTATAAAAGATGCTTTAGAAAATGAAAGTTGGATAGAAGCAATGAATAAAGAGATTGAGCAAATAGAAAAGAGTAAAACCTAGTCTCTTGTTCCTAGACCTAAAGATAAAAATATGATTGGTACAAAATGGATATTCAGAAACAAGATGAATGAGAAAGGAGAAGTGACAAGAAACAAGGCAAGACTTGTATGTGAAATTTATGCTCAAGAAGAAGGTATTGATTATGTGGAAACATTTTCCCCTGTTGCAGGACTTGAAGGAGTCTAAATACTTCTAGCTCATGCAGCACAAAAGGAATTCAAAGTATATAAGATAGATGTTAAATCAACTTTCTTAAATAGAGTCCTAGAAGAAGAAGTCTACATTGAACAACCTGAAGGTTTCATTGATCCAAGCCAAAGAAACATGGTATATAAACCTCATAAAGCTTTACATGGATTAAAGAAAGCTCATAGAGCATGGTATAACAAAAATATGGATATCTAGTAAAAATTGGTTTTGAAAAGACAAATGATAATAGCAATTTGTATATTAAGGACCAATGGAAAAAATATTGCTTGTAGAAATATTTGTGAATGATATCATATTTGGTGGACATGAGATGTTATGCAAGGAATTTGCTGAAGAAATGAGGAAAGAATTTGAAATGTCTATGTTTGGAGAGATTAAAATCTTTGTGGGTCTACAAGTTCATCAAATGAAGGATGACATATACATCACTCAATCAAAATACATCAGGGAAACACTAAAAGTATTTGGAATGAAAGATTCCAAACCAATTGGGACACCCATGTCTACTGGACATAAGCTCTCAAAGAATGATAACTCAAAGTAGACAAATCAAACTACTTATAGATCAATAATTGAGAAACTTCAATATGTGGTTCACAACAGACCTGATATTGCATTGACAATTGGCATAGTTGCAGGATTTTCTACTAATCCTAAAGAAAATCCCATGATGACAGTCAAAATAATTTTGAGATATCTTAAAGGAACTGGAGAATATGGGTTATGGTACAAGAAAGGAGGAAATCTTGAGTTAAGATCCTTTACTGATGTAGATTGGATCAGAAGCATTGATGACAGAAAAAAAACACTAGTGGAGGAGCATTCTTTCTTGGAAAGAGGCTAGTGTCTTGGACAAGGAAGAAGAAAAATTGTATTTCTTAATCTACAATAGAAGAAAAGTATTTTGATGTGGCTATTAATTGTTCTAACATAATTTGGATTAAGCAACTAATGTCAGAAATGAAGGAAGAAATCAAGGAACCAGTAGTTATCTACTATGATAACACAAGTGCAATCAATATATTAAAAAATATAGTGATGCACTCAAAGAAAAAACATATTGCAATCAAATATCATTTCCTAAGGGAACTGTTTCAAGGCAAAGAAGTGAGATTGGAATATGTGAACACCAAGGAGTAGATAGCAGATATATTTATTAAGGCTTTACCTAAGGATGCATTTATGTATCTAAGAGGTAAACTAGGGGTTATTCCACTATTTGATGCTCACTAAATGAAAAATATAGTGTGGCATCAACCAAGCTCAATTGAAAATTAGTCAAGTTGATGCAGTGAAATGTAGAGCATATTGCACATGAATTAGTACAAAAAGGTACATTATAATTTTACACTTTGTATCCTTTGGCAATTGATGTCAAAGATGGAGATTTTAGTGTCAAAATGGAAGGTTGTGAAAAGTTTAGTATCAATGAGATTGAGGGAAAGTCTTAATGGAGTGTACAAATAAGAGGGAGAAAATGATAGAAGAGTAGTGACATGAAAGCGACAGAGACATATCCAAGTAGAATCTTACAGGGAGTTAGTATGGATGAGAATCAAAATGAAACTAAGGATATTATCTTATTGCTCATACTTCTATAAGTTTATGTTGGCATGTTGTGTTGCCATCAATTCCAAAGAGGGATTTTGTTGGAAAAAATTCTTCAATTGTAGATTGTCATTGATATTTGCACAAATGTCAATATTAACTGACCAATGAAGAGTTTGTAGTATTAACTGAGCAGTCGGGTAATGAAGACTTTCCAATATTAATCAAGTAGTTGGTTAATGGAAGGAATCCTACTTGCAGTATTGACCGAGTGGTCAGACATCAAAGGAGATCAGTATTGACCAAGTGGCCAAGCAATGAAGAAGTCACAGTGTCAACTGAGTCTTTAGTCTTAGTGTCGACTGAGTGACAACATAATGAGATTGTCAAATGTTTTATTAATTAAGGCTAACTATTTGGATGTTTATTGATGTTTTGAAAGGGTATTCAAGCCAAAATTTCCTAGCTTATGATATATAAGAAAGCTCAAGTTGAGAAAATGAAATGAATTAAGGAGAATATGAAAAAGATGGATATGTGAGCGAAGGAAAAAATAGCTAAGAAGAAAAGTGTGAAAGATAAGCTATAAAGAAATAGCTAATCACAAAGGATCCAGAGGTAAAGCTTGAATAGATATTTGAATCAACAAAGGAAGTTGCTTCATAAATCAGATCAAATTGTTGTTTCTTTCTAACCATTGTAGCAGTAAAGAAATATCTTAGTAGAGTTAACTTAGTAATCATTTTGCAAATCCTCTAACAAGGTGACATTTCAAGATCGAAGTGTTTGAAGACCTCTAACTAGGCCACTCCTAATAGAGTGATCTAAATCCTCTAATAGGGCCATACTTAACAATATGTTTTGTAACCTTTAACAGGGCTCACTTTAGAAGAGTGAAAATTATTGTGACTAGTTGCAAGTTGGTTTTTCCCAAAATGGGTTTCCACGTTAAATCTTAGTGTTATCTATGTTCATGCTATTTTATTATGTTTTATATTTCTACAACTAAGTTACTAAAGGATAAAATAATTTAATAAATCTTAAGATTGCTTTGTTAATCAAGCATTAGTAACATTATAGTGCTAACCGAGCTATTCAATATTGCATGATAAGTGAAAGTTTGTATTGCCATCTAAGGGATAAGGATTTGTTTTTGTGGTAAGTAATTCACCCCTCTCCTCTTAGTTACTCTCTTACATTTCCAACACTTTAATCCATGCAATCTGATATGGCTTTGAGGGCTTGACATTTGCAACATGATAACAAACTCTTATGATGTTAAATTACCTGAACTCCCACTATTAATGATGACTTTGCAAGACTTCATTGTAACTTTACATATGGTTTTGAATAAACTTTTCCTCATCCCTAATTTTTGGTTATGCTCCTCATTACATATGCTTATTCTAATCATTAGGGTTTCTTCATCTTCTAGTTTATTCATTGATTTAGGTGACTCCTCTTTTACATAGGCATTTTCGCTACTACTACCAATATTGCTTCTTGAAATCCTATTAATGCACTTGAAAATGATCTATGAGATTCTCCACATTTGGAAAAAGTTTCTTTAAACCAATTTGTGTCCTCTCTTTTCTAACCATCACCTCTAGGTATCTACCTCCTCTTCCTTGGTACAAATCCTCTTATTTCTAGAATGAATTTCCCTTGTTTAGATTGGAGTAATATATTCCTCCTAAAAATGATCTACCTTTGTCTCTCTAAAATTTGCTTCGAGTGCTTGACATTTGCAACATGATAACAAACTCTTATGATGTTAAATTACCTGAACTCCCACTATTAATGATGACTTTACAAAACTTCCTTGTAACTTTACATATGGTTTGAATAAAATTTTCCTCATCCCTAATTTTTGGTTATGCTCTTCATTACATATACCTATTCTAATCATTAGGGTTTCTTAATCTTCTAGTTTATTCATTGATTTAGGTGACTCTTCTTTTACATAGGCATTTTCGCTACTACTACCAATATTGCTTCTTGAAATCCTATTAATGCACTTGAAAATGATCTATGAGCTTCTCCACATTTGGAAAAAGTTTCTTTAAACCAATTTGTGTCCTCTCTTTTCTAACCATCACCTCTAGGTATCTACCTCCTCTTCCTTAGTACAAAACCTCTTATTTCTAGAATGATTTTTCCTTGTTTAGATTGGAGTAATATATTCCTCCTACAAATGATGTACTTTTGCCTCTCTAAAATTTGCTACCTCTTTCTCTACGTTTAATACCCCACTCATAGTTCACTTTTTAGTATTGACACTAGAATATTTTGAACTATTTTACATCTATACATTAGTTATTTTTATGGTGATTATGATGCTATTTATATTTATGATTTTACTTACCTCATACTCACATGTGTATGGTTGATGTGTATGTTTTATCTTCTGATTAATGTGTCTAATGTGGTTGAGGGACAAGTCATAGCAACTTGCTTAGCAATATGTTCATGATGTACCAATGCTCGCCATTGTTTATTTCTATATATACATGTGTATACATGCTCATTTGTTATGTAGGTTTATATGTATTGGACATCAAATTCCCTAAAAAATGTTAGGTTGAGCGTGTCCTATCACAACATCTCAATTGTAAGAGAGCAAACATTATATACATATCCAAATTTCAACCTAAGCCATCATCTATCCTATAATTATGGATTAGTATACAATTGGCTACCTATTTGAATTTGTCAACCATTTCTTTGAGCCTGATTATTATGAGTTAGCCTATGTTCTATTGCCATGCAGTCATGTGTTTTAATGTTGTGGTCTTAGGTGTTTGAATAGATTATAGGTTTGATTATGTGATTAAATAACTAAATATTATTAGAAATTAAAATATTAAATATGAATTCAATTAATAAGAATGAATTTAATACATTTATTAATTAAAAATACTTATTTAAAAGTCTAAACACAAAAATCAATTCAATCAAAAACCCAAATAGATATCAAATATCAAGTTGGATATTAGATGGTGTTAAATGCATTATTTATAATTAAATTATAAATTTTCATATTATATTGTGTTAAAAATATTAATTATCAATGAAATATTAATATACAATTAATGTCACTCATTTAATTTAGGAAGATTAAATTATTTTTGGATTACGGTAAAAACAAGTTTTGGAGGGGACCCGAAACCCCTTACAAAAAATAAAATAAGATCTTCAAAAAAGAGTCCACCAAGTTTCACAAGGACATGGAACCTATAGTATCAACAAAAAGCTCAAACCTAGGTTTTAAAAGGACTTGGAACCTAAATAGTAGCAAACATACAAAATAAAGTTGGAAAGAGAAAAATAGAAGAAACAACCAGCAAATAGAGCTAGGACTAGAAACTGAGACCAACAACTAGAACCTACAAT
Organism: Cupressus sempervirens; assembly: GCA_028749045.1. Lineage (NCBI taxonomy): Eukaryota > Viridiplantae > Streptophyta > Pinopsida > Cupressales > Cupressaceae > Cupressus > Cupressus sempervirens. Next base: position 1,046,622,922 of record CM053785.1, on the reverse strand, counting down.
AAAAAAGAAGGAAATTACTCTAGGTTCTCTATAGCCTTCGTCAAGTCTTTGGCAGTAGCAACAATCTCCTAAAGGAGACCTTTAATAGTTGAGATAGGAGTAACTTCAATGGCCCTTTTTATGCTCTGCCTAGTCTTTCTACTTAGTCCACCAGTCATCTGGGTAGGCATAGGGGAAATTATTTCCTCATTGCCCCTCCTACCAATGTTGGTTGCACCTACATATAGATTGGAAGTTATCATGTCCATATGTTGGCCATTATCCTTGACCAATTGCCTCAACCCAATTTCATAGGTTAGTAGTGTTTCAAGAATATTCTCGACTTTTCCTTCTAGCTCAGTCTTTTGTTTTTATTTTTCATTATCCAGACTCTTCTACAGATCTTTAACAATTTTCTTTAGGGATATGATTTCATTATAGAGCCAAGTATCTACTTGAAGAGTCATATCAGCCTTCAATTTGGATTTGTTATGAAACATAAGCCTCCCACTGATATTCTTCTCCCCATTAACCTCATCAACACTATTATCCTCGAGATGATTGATATCAATGTGGTCATCTTCAGACAAAGAGTCTTTTTCCCCAGCTAAATCCTTTTCATTAGTGTCATTCTTCTCAATAGAATCAATAATATTTGGCTCTTGATTAATAAGGATAGTATTCATATCTTTATCCTCCTTATTAGTATCCATAGGTTGCCTCTTCTCCTCATCAACTTTAGGGGTAGGCGTATTATCTTTTGCATTCTTTTCTTTTCCCTTAGAGGAATTCAAAGAAACACCCTATTCCTTCTTTCTTGGGTTCAAAGAACTCACTTTGCTCCTTGTACCACCAGAATTAACCAAGGAATCATCATAACTACTGAAATACCCATCATTGTTTGAGTTATAATCACCACTCGTTGTTTCTCCCTCCTCTTCTACATTATTCTCTGCTTCTGAAGTGCCCTTCTAATCTTCTAGAATTTCTTCAGGTCTAACCTTTGGTTTGCCCTTGATTTTACCTTCACCCTGAGTCTTTCTATTTTTCTTTTTCTTATCACAATCCTTCTCATTAGGTGCATCCCTATTTGACTCAGTATCCATTTCCTTAATCTCCTTAATTTTGACATTATGAGTTTTAAATTTTTTGCATTGAATTTATCTAGTGTTTCCTTCCCAATTAGGAGAGAACTTCACAACATTCTCTTTACAATATTCCTTAATTAATAGGATGAGCCCTTCATGGAGAATGGGCCTGAAACTCTTTTTCCTATGAGCACTAAGGCTATTTCAAGGAGAATTTCAGGTTGAAAGGAAAATAAATCATATCCTTGTTTTTGAAATGGTTTAAGAATACAAAATGGAAATTATACACTATTATAGACCTCTAGTCAAGAATGAAATACTCACTATACATGACAAAACATCTTGCCATAGGACCTTAATCTGGTCAAGATCGAAGAAATCCCCTTCCTTAACAAATTTTCTTTCTTCTTCAGGGTTCTTGAGAAATTTATTTAGGGAAAGATTTGATATTTTGGTCTCTTTCTTAAATTTGATATTTATTTAGGGAAAGACACAAAAACCCTATGCAAAGCCACATCCTCCCTAACCCAATTTTTTAAAAATTCTTCAGCAATATGGGGCTCATAACCATGTAATTTCTTAAGGTAAACAATTACCTTACCTTTGTGAAGAAGGATCTAGAGCATCATTTTCTCCTTCCATTGTTTGCAACTTGCAGGCTCTTGCTTCCTTGACTTGCTACCCATACTGCAACCCACGCTAATAACTATACTTCTATGAAGAGGGAAAAAAAATGCTTGAAAAAGAGTTGCATATTTTCACCTTTAATTCCAAAATTGTCCACAATACATGCTAGATTAAGAAGGTAATAATTGTAATCACCTAAGAATGGTCACTTAGATTATTAGCCCCCTTCTCAACATTTTGGCTAAATTATTTAATTATTTTCCTAGATCAAATCTCTAAAAAATAATTTATTTGATTTTAACCTATAGTTTGACTATAATATCCTAAGTCCATATTTGATTAAAAGAGCATCTCCCCTTTTAAATAAATAAAAGACCCCATTCTTCCAACCCACTCTAATGTGCAGACATAAAGTCTCTTTCCTATTTACAAATTAAAAGAAGCAACTTTATCTCACATGAAAGGTCAATTCATTTATATTGGAGGAGATGAATGTGCACATGGATCATGCCAAAATTCAACCCCCACCCTTGATCACTCAGTTCTTGATCTTGATCTCAATCGTCAGTACACCTTTAAAAGGGAGATCTCTCTCCTCATCTGAGGATCCTATTTTTTAGCTATTGTTATGATGCAGGTTTTCTCATAGGCTTACTTGGACCATTTTGTGGAGAACTTATATCTTCTATCTTCACATTATTTGTATATTCATACTAGCTTAGTTAATTTGCATTAGCTCAATTTTCATACTTGTAGTAACGTAGCTCACTTAGCTTAATTAACATGGTTGTAACACTCTCATATTCTTAGCTTAGTTTCATTTTTGTATTTCATGTTAACATAGCTCCATTTGCATTGAATACTGTAGAGTTCTTTGACGCTAGCACTCTTGCTCTTGTCTAAAGAATTTCCCATTTCATGGTTTACTAACAAGGGCTACATCTCTAAGGCTTAGCTAAGAGCTATTTTCATGCTTATGCACCCCATGACTAAAGATATCTAAGCCACATTTCAAGTTTTCCAATCTATGGAATACCTTGGATAGAAGGGTTTAGAGGAGTGCACTTTCTTAGTGTACATTTTTTGCACCCACTGTGGGGTGCCAAAACATGTGAAAATGCTCATAAACAAGTTATGCAATACTTTTCACAATAGTGGTGATCAACTTTTTGTTGATAATGTGTTGTGCGATACTTTTCATAGTATGTGTGTGATACTTTTATGTCATGCGATTGTTGGGTACTCTTGATACGATACAATTTCTAATACCTATACCTTACAAAATCATTGTCAGAAGTATCATGTGATACTTGTCATAATAGGTGTGTGATAATTTAAAAGTATCAGACAATATTTCACACAAAACACATAAAAAATGCATAAAAATGTGCCAAAACATGCAATAAATGATTAGAAAAGCTCAAATTTTTGATAACTTATTGGGGCCTCGTACTCTAGAAGCTAGTTGTGCAATCAACTACACTCAAATTAGTGTTAGTGAGTCAAAATACCTACCAACCACATCAATATCTCTCTCAAATCACTCAAAGATCTCAAATTCACAAAAGACAAAATGAGTTGAAAATGACCCTTGGACCCCTTATATAGTCCTTTGACCCAATTTTGACCCATTTTCAAACTCAAAATTTTGCAAAAATTCCACCCCTGGCTAATTTCGACGTCTTGAATCTATTTTTAGGAACAAAATCAAAATTGAGTTCATCTTGATGGTCAAAATCACATTTTAAAATTTTGTCTTCTTCTATGCAGTTAGTTGACATTTTGAGGTCTAATCTTTGAATCTTTGTTGGGGTATCATCATTTCTTCATGTCTTCGTCATTTCAACACTTCTTTCTTACTTCAATTCACCTCATTTCACTTTTATATCATCTTTCTACCTGATTTGACCTAGTTTTGATACTTTATCCTTCTTGGTCAACTTTAGTCAAATTGGGGCATTCTATTGCTCCCTTGTGGTCACTCTTGGGTTCTAAATCACTTATTTGTCATGATGGACCTGCTGGAAATATGGTCAGATAGATGTCTTAAGAGTTTTCATTTATAGAAACATGTATTCAACATTTCATTTATGCATTTAGAGTTAGAAAATTGTCTAAGTTTTAGACAATATGCAACAACACAAAGACAGATGAGAGGTGTATGGATGACACACTTTGAGTTAGCTTATGCATAGTTGAGGAAAGCTTTATGATAATGTCATGATGGCATTGCAAAGTACGTAGATGTGTATGGATAGTATGGCGTGAGTTATAATTAAAATACAAGTATGGGTATTTGACAGAGTAGAACAGAGCATAGTAGAGAATTGAGTCGTATGACTTAAGGAATTATTTTGGTAATAAAATAATTACTAATTGATGATGATCTAACTTTTTGGATATTGTTCCATAAGTTATTTTAAATTATATCAAGCGCGAGAACACATGAAGGATGACTAAGCAGAGAATTACTAATTTTCTAAGTATAAATAAAGATCTTATCTTGTGTAGATAAGAAAGTGACATATGTGCTAGATGTGGAAATTGTATGATATGTGAACTATTGTACGAATAGATTGAAAGTTATATGAGCCTTATGTGATGGGCAATCTAATGTATGATCAGAGCAAGTGCAAATTACAACAATGAGAGAGTATTGTATGTATATCTATTCTTGTGAAGAATTTTATTATATAAATGCATGTTAGGGAAGTGGGTTCTTCTTGCATACATTGTATTTGTTCTACCAATTTTGAATAGGGTTGAGGCTTCTAACAAGGTCTAGTCCTCTAACAAGGACTTGAGGCACTATATGTACTTCATAGACTCCTAATACGGTCAATATCCGTAACAAGATCCTTTTGTTTAGTGAATCATCTCGTGGGAATCATCCCCACTAGGGTTTTTCCTTGGCCAGGGTTTCCCTAGTTAACAAATAATGGTGTTATGAGTTCTCTATGTGCATGGTTATATTTACTGTTCAACATTTTTGGTCTACTTTCATATGAAAGTTAAAAGTAATTAACAATATTTAGTTGTGGGCAAAAGTTTGTGGAATACTGATTCACCCCCTCTCTTAGTATTATCTATTTCTAACAATTGGTATCAAAGCCCAATTACTTTGAAGAAACTTAATAGTTTGAGTAATATCCCTATGAATATTGAAGAATTAAAGAAAAACCTTGAAGAAGCTCTTGAAGAGATTGACTTTCTTACAGAAGAAAGGGATAACCTGAAAGATAGGTATGAATATGCAATATTTTAGATTGGAAAACTAAAAGGCAAGATTGATGATTTGAAATCTGGAAAGGAATCAATTATGCAAACTATTGACAATGATGAAGTAGGAAATATCAAGAAATAAAATGAGATCTTGAAACATGAACTCAAAATTGTTGAACTTAAGTTGAGCCTTAAGAAAGATGGTAGTAAGACTAAACCTGATCTAAAATATGAGAATGCAGTCCTTACATCCCAATTGAGTCAAGTAATATTTGAATTAGATTTTATTAAGATTGAGTGTACATAACTAGAAAAGTATAGTATCATTGTGAAAGGAGAGTTGAAGCAAGATAAGCAACAGTTAGAGAAACTTTATTCTAGTAGTGAGAAGATTGATGAACAAATATTTCACCAGAGACCTTCTTATGATAAAACACAACTTGGATATCTTATTGGTGAGAAATTAGGCAATAAAGTTGAAATGAAAAAGAACCAAATCAATTTATTACATCCCCTAAAGAATATGATATGAGTAAGGTAGAACCAAACACAACTATTGAGGTAACAAAAGAGATTGAATTAGTTGATTTATCAACAAAACATGATGAGCCCAAGAAAATAGAGCAAGTTGATAAACCTAAGAAAGATGAACCACCCAAGGAAGAATCAAGCACAACTACTGAGGTATCAAAAGAGATTGAATTAGTTGATTTATTAAGAAAACATGATGAACCCAAGAAAATAGAGCAAGTTGATAAACCTAAGCAAGATGAACCACCCAAGGAAGTAAGACATGAGTTCAAAGGTAGATGTTTCATTTGCAACGAAGTTGGTCATATGAAAAGATATTTCATGGGTAAGTCTTTTAAACCTATTACTAATTTCTATTGTTATAATTGTCATGGTTACGAACATAAAGCAATAGATTGTAAGAAACCTAAGTTTGATGGTAATAATGCAAATAGTAAAATGTTTAGGAATACTAACCTTGGAGGTAAAGAAAGAGGGAGATCATAGAGAAGATCTAATGATGGAGGAAGATCTAATGGAGAAAATAAACATTTTGTATGTTACTAGTGTAATAATGCTAGACATATTAGAAGAAATTGCAGAGAACCTGAAAGTTGGAATGGAACCAATTAGAGAAGGAATGCACCTGTATGTTAGTTATACAATAACTTTGGAGACACAACAAGATACTGTAGAATGGATAGAATAAACTTCAATGGGAATCCTAACTATAGAAGGATCAACAACAGAAATGATAGAAGGAATGGAAATGGAAGTGGTAATAGTTAGAAGGAAGCAATCAAAGAACATGTTGATGAATTTAAGGAATTACTTGTGAAATCTAAGGATCCATAACGTTTTATATAGTATTGGAGGAACAATATTATGATGCACCTGATGAGACATTGAAGTCAACAATTATTTGTGACTCATCCTACCTGAATCAAGCAGTTTCAGAAGAGGAAAAGCATCAATTGGTCAGAACTGATGTTAGATAGTGAGTTGGAAGTTATGCAATTAATAAGAGGTAAACAACATAGAGAGGAAACTATGGTCGAGTGTGAAAGCAAAGATATGTTCTTAGGAAGATTTGAGAAAGAAAACAAGTTTACTATTAAATAAAGATAGTTTGTGAATTTGTGGTAGATACACATTTTATGCGTATTGTGATTTGAAATGATTTAAGGATCATAAACAAGATTGTGAGTACAATTTGTTCATGTGAAGTGTCTTGAACAAATTGAAGAGCTAATTAACAACAATTTGAAGTGTGAAAAGAAGTTCTTGAAGTGAAAAGTTGTAGAAGCCCTAAAATGTGATTATTAAGGTATTTTACAAAGTTTGAATTCATTTTTTTAGTACATACAATTACAGTTAAAATGACTAGTCAGTCCATTTACGATGTGAGTGAAAGGCTGAGATATGTATTCAAGAAAAATCTATTTGTTTCACTTATGGATGACCTAATAGGTGCATTTTTGTAAGGTCTAGAGAATGTGCTTCATGTCAAAGATATCAGAAGCTACATTCATTGCAAGATAGAGAGTATAGGTGATGAAGATATACACAAGGAATCAGGAGTCATGTGTAATAATGACCTAACTTTGAAGTTTGAGTATGCACACCTAGATGGTTTGAACCTTGTGAAGTATATGTTATATACTGAGTTTGACAACTACAAATAGACCTGAATCATTCTAAGTAGAGTCCATGATGATATGTTTTTGGTTAGGTGATACATAGATAGAAATTGATAATGACCTAATTCATAAGGTTACAAGTTTAAGTAATGAGAGATGTAATCCTATTAATGACAAGAATGTGAGGAAAACTATTGAGACCAACTTGTTCATGAAATTTTATGGAAGGAACATGAAAGTAGATATGATTCAGGACAAAGGAGTAAAAGTTTTGAGTAAGATATTAGGGTACAAGTTTAACCATGGCTCAAGGGTTAACTTAGTACTAGCCAGTTTCTTGCATGCTGCATATGTAATGGCAATTCAAGGAAGAAAAGTGAATATGTGTGAAATTATGAGATTAAAGTTGTTAGACAACATTGCCAAATTAATGAAGACCAAGAGCACAATCTTTAGATTTGAGTCCCTATTGATTCATTTGTTTTCTATGCAACAAAGAAATTCCCAGGTATGACTAATTGGGAAAGCAATGAGTGTGCAATGAAGTTGGTAACTCAATGCTACAAGCCAAGATTGGAAAGTGTCAGAGACAGTGACATTGATAAAATGATGGACTTCCAAATTGAGATGAAACAAAGGTACATAATACCTCCCTCCATGGTAGAGAAATATAAGGATGATATATGTTTCATGGTGAAGATTGCTAACACTTGCATAGAGGTATTTGAACCAAGGGTAAAGTTCATAGAATCTATGGGATATGAGATAAGCGCAAAACTTATTGAAAGATATGCATAGATCATACTTAAATCTAATAAGCACAATGAGTGCCATAGATGGGGAACCTATGAAGAGAAAATGAGAATATTTCATTCTAAACTACACAACAAGGAGAGCAAGAAGAAAGTAGAAAAGGTAATTGATTCCATCCTTAAGGAATTGGGTATGACCTGTAAAGAATTCAATGATGTAAAATGAATTTCACTAGAGATGAAGGCAGGTGGGAAATCTAAAGTGATAGCATAAACCCCAATTACTATTGCAGAACCTTCAGAAGGTGTAACCATTGTGCAACCATGTGCGCAAGCCCCCATTGTGCTGTATGCAACAACTACACAAGTACTACCAACAAGGACATGAAGTGATCATCCTAGAAGGCAAACAGAGGTGGAAGCATCTGTTGCACAGAGTAAGTTAGAAAGACTAGCAAAAATCAAGCAAGAACCAACACCATCCACTAGAAAAAGGGTCAAGTAGACCTGGAAAGAGAAGAAAAATAATGCAAGTCAGTGATTGTGAAGAATATGAGGATGAAAACTAAAGATAGACCAGTGAAGCAAGCCACACAAGAAGGGGGGACACCTAATAGAAAGAAAGCATGGAAGCCTAAGGTAGAAAAAATTAACATGCAATCATTAATGATGACAATTTTGTACAGTTGAATAAGTATTATAGTTTGTACGGTAACATGGATAGAAGGCACTTAGAGAATGCCATAGTAAGGAACATGATACTATGGAATAAAAGATTTGATAGAATAAAAAATACGATTCCAAAAGATCTATTTAATAGGTTTTTGAATAGAAAGAAAATAGTGTTAGAAAAGGACACCAATTTGAGAATAATAATGATCAACAAGTTGTGTGCAACTAACTCCAAGGAGGACTCATACAAAATTTTGAAGGGTATTGAGCCCTTATTGAGGAACAAAAGAAGAACAATTCTTCTAATGGGAGGCAATTATGAAGATGTCAGGAAGGAAACAAAAGAGGCCATTGTGAATTAGATGACCTCAGTACCTACAATAACAAAGGTGAGTGCATAGTCCAAGCTTGAGAGCCCAGTGTATGTATAAGCTAGTACACCTTCCACTGATGAAGAAGAAGCAGAAGAGACACAACATGTACTCTCACCACCACATATTGTTATGGGTATTGAATCCATGCAAGTGGATAATACACACATAATTGTGGATGCAATAGAGAATCCCTTTGCAACTGTTGGCCAATCAATTGTGGCAATATCACAACTTATTAAAACTTTGAAGATGATAAAGAAGGAGAAAAGAAGAAAGAAACAAAAAAGATAAAGGAACAAAAGAGGATAAACGAGGAAAAGAAAAAGAAAGAACAAGATGAAATAAAGAAGAAAGAGGAAGATGAAAGAAAGGAAAAAGAAGATGAAGAGCAAAGGAAGAAAGTAGTCAAAGCACTTGAGAAATTGGAACAAGAAAAGAAGAAGGCCGAGGAAGAGAAGAAGATTACAGTTACACCCATTTTAGTTGTAACTCTAGTAGAAACAATAATAGTAGCAGTAGAATCAGATGATGATGATGATCAAAAGGGTCTAATGAGTTCTTTGAGAAAGTTGCTCCAAAAGATCAAATCTATAAAGTCTTTGGAGAAGACTCTAACTGAAGTCTTGGACATAATGCAAAAGATAATTACTACAACTATAGCTAATTTAGACTTGTAGTTAAAAGAAAAGGAATTGGTGAAGACCTTTGATGAGGAATTCACAACCTTAGCTGAGGTAGCTTCAACACAGTGATAGCCCAAGCATGATGCATTATTGTTTAATACAATATGCAAAAATTCCATAAATGATATGAAAAGTTTATATGTGTGCATCAAAGAATTGAGGAAGAGCATAGATGAAGGTAAGAAGTTGTATGGACAATGCACAATGTCATACAATTTCCTGTCAGATTTTGATAATAAGATCAAAGGCCAAATGAGTGAGCTTCATATACTCACTACACAATTGTAGGAACCAGAGGCCAGAATTGAAGATTTTGAAATTGAGATGCAAAAGATCCACAATGCTATCAGAAGCATTCATTTTGATAAGGAAAAGGTATTAATGAGATTCTCTATCATCAAAGAATACTTATTACCCAAAGTTGTCATTTTGCAAAGGCAATTGGAGTGTCATGCTACTAAGACATCCTATGATAAATTTTCCTATACTGACTTGAGCACAGTTGAAGTGGCATCCTATGCACTATGCACACTAATTAATACTTCTGATATAGTCAAGGAGAACTAGTAGAAGGAAGCAAAAAGACTGAAACTTGTATATGCAAATTGTTTCCCCAAGATATCAAGTTGATCAGTAGAATGCCACAAGTTTTTGTATGCAATTTCTTTTTTGACACCTTTGCCATCGATGTTAAAGGAGGAGTAATATGTAAAGGAAAATTGTATGATTATAAGTACTAAGGAGGAGAACTAATATATGTAAGGAAATTGTATATGTATATTTAAGGGGGAGTACACTTATGTATCAATGTAAGGAGTGATAAGAAATGTAATGATTCATCAAAACATGAATAAAATTGCTATGTTTTGAAGGAAATTTTGTGTAGTTACTTTTATTTGTTTTTGTCATGTATGACATCATTTTGGGACTTAGTCAATTTTCCCAAATGTTGCCATCAATGCTAAAGGGGGAGATTTTTGGCAATATGCCCAAATAGATGTCTTGAGATTTTTCATTTATGGAAACATGTATTCAACATTTTATGTATGCATTTAGAGTTAGAAAATTGTCTAAGTATTAGACAATTTGCAACATTACAAAGATAGATGAGATGTGTACAAATGACACACTTCAAGTTAGCTTATGCACATTTAAGGAAAACTTTATGAAAATGTCATGATGATGTGGTAAAGTGCACTGATGTGTATGAACAATATGACATGAGTTATGATTAAAATACCAGTACGAGTATTTGACAGAGCAAAACAAAGCATAGCAAAGAATTGAGTTGTACGACTTAAGGAATTATTTTGGTAACAAAATAATTACTAAGTCATGATGAGACAACTTTTTTGATATTGTTCCATAAGTTATTTTATATTATATCAAGCGTGTGAACACATGAAGGCTGACTAAGCAAAGAAATACTAATTTGCAAAGTATAAGTAAAGATCTTATCTTGTACAGATAAGAGAGCAACATATGTGCTAGATGTGGAAATTGTATGATATGCAAACTATTGTATGGACAAATTGAAATTTATATGAGCCTTATGTGATGCAAGATCTAATGTATGATTAGCAAAAGTGTGAATTACAACAATGAGAGTGTACTGTATGCATATCTATTGTTGTGAAGAACTTTATTGTATAAATACATGTTAGGGAAGTGAGCTCTTCTTGCATACATTATATTTTTTCTACCAACTCCTAATAGGGTTAAAGCAACTCCTAATAGAGTTGAGGCTTCTAATAAGGTCTAGTCCTCTAACAAAGACTCAAGACATAATATATACTTCATAGACTCCTAACAGGGTCAATATCCTTAACAAGATCCTTTTGTTTAGTGAATCATCTCGTGGTATCATTCCCACTAGGGTTTTCCTTTGACCAAGGTTTCCTAGTTAAGAAATAATGGTGTTATCAGTTTTTTATGTGCATGGTTATATTTACTATTTAGCATTGTTGGTTTACTTTCATATGCAAATTAAAAGTAATTAATAATATTCAGTTGTGGGAAAAAGATTGTAGAATACTGATTCACCCGCCCTCTCAGTATTATCTATTTCTAATAGGACCTTTCTTTATCTTGATTTGATCATATTTTTCTCATTTTTGCATTCCCTCTACCTCATTTCAATTTTGATCCTGAGGGGATAGAAATATTCTATCATAGCTTACTTGCTATGGCTATCTATTTCTAAGGAGCATATGCTTGGCCTTATCCATTTTCTTTTCTTGATGTTAGTACTCTCTGTGAGTTTTGATATCGTCTCTTTCTCCTAGTGTTTGGTATTGTTGCTACCAGGTTGTACATTTAGGATTTACTATCTCGCTCTGCATTTTGTTTTTCAGAATCAAATCTCTCTGCCTGCTGTTGCCTACTTGGCTTCTTCATTCTTTGACTAATGTGTTTCTAGATTGATCACACATTAGTCAGAGAGGGGAAAATGTAATCACCTAAAAATGGCCAATTAGACTATTAGCCCCCTTCTTAGCATTTTGTTTAAATTATTTAATTATTTGCCTAGATCAAATCTCTAAAAGTCAATTTATTTGATTTTAACCTATAGTTTCACTATAATATCCTAAGTCCATATCTAATTAAAATAAAATGTCCCTTTTAATTCAATAAAAGACCCTATTCTTCCAACCCACACTAATGTGCACACATAAAGTCTCTTTCCTATTTACAAATTAAAAGAAAATACTTTGTCTCACATAAAAAGTCAACTCATTTCTATTGGAGGAGATGAATGTGCACATGGATCATGCCAAAAGTCAACCCCCACCCTTGATGACTCATTTCTTGATCTTGATCTCAACTATTCGTACACCTTTAAAAGGGAGAGTTCTCTCCTCATCTAAGGATCCCAGTTTTGAGCTATTATAATGTTGCAAGTTTTCTCATATGCTTACTTGAAGCATTTTACGGAGAACTTCTATCTTCTATCTTCACATTCTTTGCATATTCATACTAGCTTAGTTCATTTTCATTGGCATAGTTTTCCTTCTTGTAATAGCATAGCTCACTTAGCTTAATTAGCATCATTGTAACACTCTCATATTCTTAGCTTAGTTGCATTTTTGCATTTCATGCTAATGTAGTTCCATTTACATTACATATTTGAGAGTTCTTTGACACCAGAACTATTTCTCTTGTCTAAAGAAACTCTCATTTCATGGTTTACTAGCAAGGGATGCATCTCTAAGGCTCAACTAAGAGTTATTTTCATGCTTATGCACATACCTTTGCACTCCATAACTAGGGAGCTCTAAGCCACAATTCAAGTTTTCTAATCTATGGAATACCTTGGATAGAAGGGTTTAGAGGAGTACACTTTCTTAGTGTATAACATCATATTTGTTTTATAGTTTACACCCCATCATCATCAGTGTGCAACTTGGTTTAGAGTCTTCCATGCTAAATGTCTTCAAGATCTCCTTGATATACTTGGATTATGTTATGTGTATCTTATCCTTCACTTGTTGAAATTGCAATCCAATAAAGAATTTAATCTCTCCAAACATTGAAATATCAAGTTTTGTTCTCATTTCATCAACAAATGTCTTGCACATCAATTCATGACCTCCAAATACAACGTCATCAATAAATATTTTAGCAATTAGGACCTTATCATTAGATTCACTTTCTAGGTATAAATTAATATTCTCACTTATTCTAATCAAACCAATCTTCATCAGATAAGAGTGCAATCACTCATACCATGCTTAGGGTTCCTACTTCAATCTATAGAGTGCCTTATATAGCTTATATTCCATGTTCCTCTAATAAGGATCAACAAAACCTTCTAGTTCTTCATTATAAACCTTCTCTTCTAGTATTCCATTAAGAAATGTAGACTTGACATCCATCTGATAGAATTTGAAACCTTTGAAAGGAGCATATGTAAGTAATATCCTTACACCTTCTACTGTAGCAATAGGGAATTTTTTTTCTCCATAATCGATATCTTCTTCTTGTGCACGACCCTTGCAAACTAGTCTAGCCTTGTTCCTTGTAACTTCTCCATTTTCATTCAACTTATTTTTGATTATCCACTTAGTACAAATCACATTCTTGTCTTTGGGTCTCGATACCAATGTCCATGTATTGTTCATCTTTGTTTTCTCAATCTCCTCATTCATATAATTAATCTAGTTATCATTCTCAAATGCATTTTAAACTAGTCTAGGTTCAAATTCACAAATAAAGAATTTATTATCCTTTAACTTATTTCTTGTCATGACTCCAGTCTCTAATGATTATGTTTGATGAATGATTCCTTTTGACATATTTTTCTAGTATAGGCTCGGTTCTTTGTGGTTTTGCACTATCTCCACTCAGTGCATACTCAACATGTGGTTTTTCTTGCTTTGTTCATCAATTTGTTATGAAACTCATCAATTATCACATTGTCACTTTAATCATTTTGTTAGTTGCCTTGTTTAAACATTTATACGAATTCTAATAGAATAGCCTAGGAATATGCCTTCATCACTTTTTGAATCAAAATTTCCATTTCTATAATCTTTCAAAACATAACAACTACTTCTAAACATTTTGAAATAACATACCTTTGGTGTGTGTCCATTCTAGAGTACATAATATTTCTTGTTTGCTCCTTTTTTAATTATACTTGGTTCAATCTATAAACTATAGTACTAATAGCCTCTCTCTAGTACATCAATGCAACCTCCTTTTCAATCAACAATGTTCTAGCACAATCAACGATGAATTTGTTTATACTTTTAGCAATTTCATTCTATTGTGGTGTCCTCAATGTTGACAAATGTATTTCTATACCATTCTCATTAGAAAAATATAGTAAATTCACCAGACATAAATTCACCTCCTCTGTCAGATCTCAAACATTTTGGTTGCTTACTAGTGTCCTTCTCACCTCTTTCCTTAGATCATTTGAACATTTGAAAAGCATTAGATTTTTCTTTTAGAAACATAACTGACTTCATAGACTCCTAACATGGTCAATATCCTTAACATGATCCTTTTGTTTAGTGAATCATCTCGTGGGTATCATCCCCACCAGGGTTTCCCCAGTTAACAAATAATGGTGTTATGAGTTCTCTATGTGCGTGGTTATATTTACTGTTTAGCATTGTTGGTGTAAGAATTTGGTATAACTCTAATACCATTTAAGAATTTGCTTAAGGCAAGAATGAAATGCCAAGATCTAGAAGTGTAATGTCCCTCCTTGTAAGGACTTATAAGTATTATCCTACAAGTTTAAATTGATCAATCCAAAGTTTATTGTTGTATTTAAAGATTAAATAAATAATTCTTGCATATATTTTTTTCTCTTATTCCAAATTGCATTTGTATGTATAGCTAGGTCCTCCAAAATGGGACTAGAACCTCTATACCATACTTTCAGTCCTCGCACACTATGGTGGGGTCACAAAGCTTGATAAACCTAAACTCCAAGAGAGGGCTTTTCCCTCTTCTTGCCTTAGGACTCGACTCTACCCTCTTACCCACCTGGTACTTACTGTATGCAATTCTTAGGATTGTTTCAAGTCATTATCATTTCTTAATCAATTATATTGATTAGATGTTTATTTCTTTTATTTAATTATGTCAAATGGAATAAAATGTTCATTCTTATTACCTTGATATTTCTATATAATTATGTTACCTTATCATTATCATAATTAATATTAAACAACATTTAAAATAATAAATGTTTACCTTATTACCATTTTTCTTTTCCAAGAGTCACAACCTTTCATAATCCAAATCCTTTTCAAAAAGTCACTTCACTTCATAGTTATCATCGTTTCGAAATGTCACAACACTTCATAACTAAAATCCATTGGAAAAATCTCAATACTTTATAATCACAATATTTTTGAAGAGTCACAACCATTCATAATTATGATCCTTTCCAAGGTTCACATCCTTTTAATATCATTCATACCTTTTCAAAAAGTCACTTCTTTATTTTCTTCATGATATTAATTTCCTCTTCCATTTTCCTTTTTGAACTCCTCTCTTCTCCTCTTCCTTTCCTCCCTCTCTAAAATAAACTCTCCTCCCTTTTATATCTTGATTTTAAGCAGTCATGTCTATTTGTTAAATCTCTCTTGACTTTTCATTAGATTTAGTTAATTTATATCATTCTATGTTAAATTATTTATTTACTTACTTACTTGTGTTTATTATTATTTATTATAAAATTCTATTTAGAAATCTAATATACTTTTTGCAATATTGTCTCTTGTATTTAATTTTATTTATTTATTTACTCATTGAAATTTTATTATTATTTTTAATTATTAAAAAATCATACTAAATATTATTTTAATAATAATATAGATTAAATTATTATTATTTTCTTTTTTGATATTTTAGTATTAGTCTTAATATAACTTTATTATTTATTTAATAACATTGTATTATCTAATAATTATTAAAATTCTATCTTAAAATGGGGATATGATAAGAAGCTCAAGAGATAGTAGAAGAGAGACAAGCTATGATCAAAGGAGAACAGATCAATCAGATAATTGGATGAAAACATCATAGAAGTGCCTTGTATATAAAGGCAACTGACATGACTAGGAGTCAACAAAGAGATAAGCATAACAAATAAGCACATGTCCACCAAGAGTGGATTATCCTCCATTATGCATGAATGTATGCGCAACAATGAGAGGATAAGAATGTAAAAAATTATCTCATAAAGAGATGTAATCGACAACATGTGCTCAATTGGAGTGCAAACTATTGTGTTGTCTACATGACAACTCATATGAATATGCAATGCATTAACCTAAGTAAACTTAAGTAAAGTGTAACTAGTAAATACTTATTTACACCAACACCCCCACTTAAGTGAAACTTAAGAAAATGTACTTAAGCTTGCAAAAGCTAGATAATAATGTAAGATGGGTCCCAACTACTAGGCCATGTTAGGTACCCATGTACAATATGTAAGGGAAAAAGATAGATGTAATGCAATCTCTCATAAAGCGGAGAAGAAGGGAAAACCACATGGAAAAAATCCCCCTCCAAAAAGAAAGATGAGTACAATAAAATAAAATGAGAGAGAAGAAGACCTCATGTGAGGAAAAGATCCCCCCTATAAGAGAGAAGAAGAGGAAGATAGACAAAGTAACCTCCTCAATGTAGAATGTACACTTGTGGTAGATGCACAATGCTCAATGTAGAAACTCCTCCATGAGTGTAGAACAACATTCCTCCCCTTAAGAAGAAACATAACCAAAGGTGTACCAATGAAGCCTCTCCCATCTATAGGAAGAAACCTCAAAATGTATGAAATCTCTAAAACATACTCAAGTGTCCCCATGTCAATATTGAAAGGTGCCTCCTCCAAATCATGTGTACTATGCCACTTTGCTAAAAAAGACAAATCAGGCTCAACTGAAGATGAATATAGAACATGTATCAAAGACTCAAATATCTCCTCTAAAAATAATGTGACCTCTTCCAACTGTTGTATCAAAGGATCTACCATTATGTCAACCTCAAAAGACTGATCAAGTAGAGAATGCCGATGAGGGTCAGCATGCTTCCTCGCAATAACTGAAGAAGGATCATCTTCACCAAAGAGAAGATTAATGTCATCAATAGCATCTCCTAAATCTGCAATGTAGGATTCCACAAACAAACTAGAAATATATGTCAAGTAGCCATCCCATGGAACTGAGTCTAGAAGACAACAAATATCCTACTGCATTGAATCACTTGAATCAATGGCTATGTGAATACAACTATCATTAGGAACAATAGTAGATGCAATATCAATAGGAGAAGTGTTAAGAATAAGGTGTCTCAACTTTGGATAATTCCTGTTCTTATTATTTGTTTTGTAAATGTATTTTTTGCAAATAATGTAATTAAGTATGAGTGTACATGTCTAGTCGGCATGTTGATGTGTCACTCCACTTGCATGTGTTGGCATCTTGATTTATGATAGATTCCTATGACAAATTCCTATGATGGATTCCTATGATAGATCTTATTATGCGTAAGAGCCATCTTTGGAATATTTAATTGTGTGTAAGGAGATCATGACTAAAAATGGTTATGATAGATTCCTATGACACATAAGAACAATCTTTAGAAGATTTAATTATGTGTAAAGAAATAATGACTAAAATAGTTATGACAGATTCCTATGACACGTAAGAGCTATCTTTAGAAGATGCCCTAATAATGGAAAATGCATTATATAAGCACTTTGAGGGCTGTAGATAGGGAGAGTGTGAGTAGTGTAATTGTTGGTTGTTCCTAGATAAGGCTTCCATATCCTAAAAGAGCTCGCACTGCAAGTGTGTTGTAGCTTTTGAGTTGAAGATAATACATTGTGCAGGTTTTGGAGGGGTGAGGTTGTTTTACCAAAAGGTTTTTCCCCACCGACATATCTTTGTGTTTATGTGTTATTATTTCTCTATCTATTTTTGTATTCATGGTTGGCTGCAATATTATTGTTTACAAAATATTGAATATGTAATTGTAAGGATTTTAAAAGAATTTGCACAATATTTTCCTTAAGAGATTAGTGTAGGAAGCTATTTTCACACTTGAGTTTCCTTACAAATGGTATGAGAACTTGATAAAATTTTGATCCTAGTTGTTGGGTAGGATTTTTTGAGCTAATCTCAAGCTGAGTGGGAGTTTTGTGCAAAGCATTCTAAATATTATTTGCAAATTGAGATGGCTAGTTCATCACACAAAAAAATGGAGGTGGAGAAATTTAATGGTAGTAATTTTGAGTTGTGGAAACTCAATATGGAAGACTTACTTGAAGATCGTGATCTATGGGAGGTGACTTCACTTGATGTGAGACCCACAACAATATATCAAGCATATTGGGATCTCAAGGATCAGAAAGCTAAGGGTCTCATTAGACTCTGTCTAGTTGATTCAGTTCTCCTGAATGTTCTTGATGAGAAGACTATAAATAGTTTGTGGACATGGCTTGGGTTTGTGTATTAGGCCAAATCTCTATTGAACAAGTTGTTCCTAAGGAAGAAGTTGTATTCTCTAAGAATGGAGGAAGGGGGATCTGTTATAGATCATCTAAATGCTTTTAATTTACTGATTGCATAGTTGACATCATCTGGTGTCAAGATAGAGGAGGAGGATTGATGTATGACCCTGTTATGCTCCTTGCCAGATTCATGGGACCATCTTGTGATGACTCTTGGGAGTACTTTATTCACTTTAAGAATGGATGATGTGGTGTCTTCACTATTATCTGAGGAGATGAGGAGAAATTCATTAGATTCAGGTAAGGAAACTCTTGCTGTTCATAGTAGATCAAATGACAGAGGCAAGCAAAATGACAAGAAGTTTGGAAAGGGTAGATCTAAATCCCATGGAAAATTAGACTCTTGGAAAGTCCAAGGCAAGATGCTAGAACCGTGATAAGACTGGGCACTTCTATAAAGACTATAAAGAGCCAAAGAAGAAGAAGACCTTAGATTTAGGATCAGAAAAATCTCAAGAATATAACAATGCTTTCATTGCAGCCTTGGCACTGCATGCATTTGATGATGTGTGGTTGATAGACTTAGGTGCTTCTTTCCACATGACCTCTCATTGAAGCTGGTTCTCAAAGTATGAAGTTTTTGATGGTGGAAAGGTGTACTTGGGTGATGATTATCACCTAAAGATAGTTGGATGAGGATGGGTCACTATCAGATTCCCTGATGGACGAGTAAAGGGGATCAATAGGGTAATGCACATCCTTGGTTTTGCACAAAACTTGTTATCTGTAATTATGTTGAATGATGTAGGTGCACAAGTTTTTTTTTTCTAAAGATGGATGCAAGATGATGAGAGGAGCTATTGTGCTTGCTAAGGGTACTAGGAGAGGTACCTTGCTTTAGCTTGATGCATGTAGTTCTTAGTGTAATAGTTCTTTTGTTTCAAAGAAGAGAGAAGCTATCATTCATCCCCACCATTTGAACAAGCAATAAAGAAGATTGTGGTTATTGGTTCCAATGGTAGTGCAACATGTGTACCTAAGAGTGCAAGCACATTGGAAGGAAAGCTTCCTATAGAAAAGACAATGTTGTGGCATATGAGATTTGGCCACATTGGTGAGAAGGGTCTCAAAACCCTGAAGAACAAGAACCTTGTTGATTGGTTAAATGATTGTAATCTTTAGTTTGACTTCTGTGAACATTGTGTCTATAGTGAAAAAAAACATGTTCAAATATACTCTAGTTCTCACAAATATTCTAATGTTTTGGGTCTTATTCATTTCAATGTACATTTGGTCTTGTAAAAGTTCCTTCAATCTCCAAGTCTACATTTTTTGTATCTTTCATAGATGATTATAGTAGGACATGGATTTATTTCCTGAAAAGTAAGGCACAAGTCTTTAGTTGTGTAGACACCTAAAATTTTCCAAATCCCCTTTTCATGACCAATTAAATAGATATTTAATATTTATTTAATTACCCTACCTTTAATTAAATAAATTTGCATTTTTTTAATTATATTCACCTTTCCTTGATTTAAATAAATTAAGGTTTATTTAAATCCTAGCCTTTCCACTTGCATCCTAACTCACCTGCTTTAATTAAGTACTTCCTTTACTTGATTAATCCTTTGATAATCCCACTTGGAATTAAATATTAAATTTAATTCTATTTGAGCACATGGCTCCTAACTTTAACCCTCACCTAACCTCACTTCCCTAACCTAACCCATCCTTCTAACCTAGGTCAAACCACTTATCCACTCATTAATCCTAGTTCCTCATCTAATCACATCACTAATTATTTGCACAATCCTAATCAAAGGATTAGAAAACCCTAGTTGCATGTGACATGTAACTCTTACACACTTACAACTTTGTCCCCCTTCACATGAGAATGAAGGTGTCTCACACATGTGTGAGAAACCTTGATCCTCCACCCCTCTTACATATGTCATTGACCCATTGCTTTCAAAGGTGTCTCAGATATGTGTGAGGAAACATGATCTTACACACCTCTTACACTTGTCATAGACATGTCATCATCAAAGGTTGCTCACACATGTGTGAGCATCTTGCCCCCTTTGAATGGTCAAAACCCTAATCCACATGGAGTCTACTTGGCCTCCACCTCATGGACACCTCATTGATCCTGAGAGATCCTAGCCTTTCATCTTGCATTCAATCTCAACCATCCATTGCATCCATTTTCCTATAAAAGGAGAGATCCCTCCTCATTTCAACATCTACCATCTACTTCATTGTTATGCTGCAGGAATAGTGAGCAACCACATCCCATAATGTGAAATCATCTCCACTTGGTGATTTCATGAGGTTTGAATTAGTAGATTAAGCTCTTTTTATTTAATGTTGTCTTTATTTTACATGTTTATTTTCCATATTTTGAGCTTTGCATAAACTTGTAGGAATAAGCATTAGTTGCTTAGTGTTTATTTCGTATATTACATTTTTATGCAATACAAGTTGATTCAAGGAATTTAAAGCTCTTGTGGAGAATGTAATGTCTCCTTTCTGATTATATATAATATTTAAAGCCTCTAATTAGATTTTAAAATCAAACAACCAATATTTTAAAAGATCAACCAATTTCTCAATAAAACCCAAATCAGGTATGCTCGAAATAGTGCCAAAAACTTCACAGCTTCACATATTATTAACAAATTTGAATGTAAAAATTTTGACAATTTTTTTTCAGCATAATAACCCAAAAAATGAAATTTTTAGATATGTATAGAGTTTTCACAATAGCTCCCAAATGGAGGACAAAAACAATGCTCATCGAGCTCCGAAAACAACACAAAATAGCTCGAAAACACCACAAAACACTAATAATCTATCAAAAAAGTATAACCATGACCCAATAAATGTATTAATATATATTTTAACATATATATTTTTTCAGTACAACAACAAACCAAACTGATATGAAATACTCAACTGGAAACACCGAACTCTTACAAGAAACACACCCAAAAACTCACAAATTTGCACTGTTCAGCACAAGGGCAAACTCTACATGAGTTTGCACATGGAATGGCCTCAAAATCCCATCCTTAGCCTCCTTGGAAACCTAAAAAATCCTATCCTTGGGTCTCCTTTTCCATAGGTTTGGCAGCCTCTGAAGAACAACAAAGCAATGAGCAAAAATCAAGTTCTAGAATGAGCCCGAAATGCCTCCAAATCCCTTTAAAAGAGGGCATAACCCTAACTCACGACCAAGAGGAGTCAATAATACATATTTTAATAATAATTTTCATTTATTAATCCATTAGTTTGCAAATATTTTCCCCTTTTTCTGAAACTTCACTTTTTGAGCTTGCCTGCCTTAGCAAAAGTTATTATTTTTTATTATTTGAAAAGAGGACATGACAAGTCCTCCCCTCCAAAATATTTCTTGTCCTCAAGAAATGAAGGTTGGGATGCTCAATAATACATGCTCCTTTCCAAGTTCCATCCTCCAATGGTAATCCTTTCCATTTGATCAAATGCTTTATGATGCTCCTATTTCTCAATCTTTTCTCTCTTGTATCCAAAACCTCTTCTGGTATCAAAACTAATTTCCCTTCATCATCAAGAGGTGGTAATTCTATAGATACTATGGTTTTTTGGCCTAGAACCTTCTTCAGGTAGGAGACATGGAAAACAATATGTATTTTTGTATTTGGTGGGAGCTCCAATTCATAAGCTACCTATCCTACCTTCTTGATGATCTTATAAGGCCCATAGAACTTTGGCTTGAGCTTCTCTGCCCCACTCCTCTTCAAAGTTCTTTGCTTATATGGCTACAACCTAAAAAATATCAAATATCCCACCTCAAAAGATCTTTCAATTTTTTTCCTATCAGCATAGAACTTCTGTTGGTTTTGTGCATGTTGTAGATTATCCTTGAGAGACCTTATTATGTCTTGGCTTTGCTTGATGAAATTACTTGCTGCAGGTACTCTACTATCTAAAAGTATTAGATCAACAAAGTAGAGGGCATCATAACCATTAAGAGCATGAAAAGGAGGCATACCAATAGACATGTGATGAGATGTATTGTAACAATACTCCCCTAGGTGCAACCATTTCACCCAAGCATGTTGTTGATTTGAAACATAGTTCCTCAAATATCCCTATATCCATTTATTAACTATCTCTATTTGTCCATCTATTTGAGGGTGATAGCTAGTACTAGGAGTGAGTTCAGTTCCTACCAAATGAAAGAGCTCCTTCCAAAAAGAGCTAAGGAATCTACTGTCCCGGTCACTGACAATGTTTCTAGGCAAGCCATGTAATCTAAAAATTTCCTTGAAGAATAATTTAGCCACTTGTGATGCCTTGAAATCAGATGTGATGGGAAAGAAATGTGCATACTTAGTTAGTCTATCTACCACCACATATATGCAATCCTTACCTTGAACCTTGGGCAACCCAGTGATGAAGTCCTTGGAAATACTTTTCCATTTTTGTTCAGAAATAGGAAGTAGCTGCAACAACCCTATAGGAAAAATTTTCTCACTCTTGTTTTGTTGGCATACCATACATACCTTATCCTTCCATTCAAACCACTCTTGGAGTTGCCTATATATCTTGAAGTATCCTTGATGACTAGCCAAAGGTGTGTCATGAAAGACCCTCAATATCCTCTCCTTAATTTTTGATCTTGGCATTAAGAAGATCTTGTTCTTGTAATAAATCAATTCATCAACAACCTTGTACCTCTTATCACCACTAACTTATCCAAAATCTTGGTGGCAAAGGTATCTTTAGCATACTCTAAAATTATGGAGACTTTCCAATCAGCAAAGATAGATGTTAAGGAACACAAAGTGGGCTTTCTTGAGACAACATCAACAACCACATTATTCTTTCCTTTCATGTATTCAATATCAAAATCATAAGCTTGCAATTTGCTTACCCATTTTTGTTGATGATCATTCAAATCCCTTTGGTTCAAGAAGAACCTGGGGCTATTATGGTTTAACTTTACAATGAATCTCCCACTTACCAAATATTGTCTAAACTTCTGAAGTGCATGTATGATTGCAAAGATTTCCTTATCATAGATGGAGTAACCTTTCTCTGATTGATTTAATTTTATACTCTCAAATGCTATTGGATGTCCTCTTTGAGTTAGGACAACCCCTATACCTTCTCCAAAAGCATCACATTCAACAACAAAAGGTAAAGAGAAATCTGGAATTGCAAGCACAAGGCATGAAAACATTACCTCTTTAAGCTTATCAAATATTTTTTGTGCCGCTTCTGTCCAAACAAAAGCTCCTTTCTTTGTCAAATCAGTCAAGGGGGCAGAAAGTTGAGAAAATCCCTTGGCAAATCTCCTATAGTAGCTACACAACCCGAAGAAACCTCTCAACTATGCATGATTAGTGGGTGGAGGCCAATCCAAAATTGCCTAGATTTTTTGTTGATCAACTTGTACTCCTTTAGAACTTATAATGTGTCCCAAATATAGTATATCTATCAAACCAAACTCACATTAGAAGGATTGCTACTCCAAGATTCGCAAAATAGTGTCTATGTATTTTAGATGCTCTTCCCATGTTTTACTGTAAATCAAGATATCATCAAAAAATACCAAAAGAAATTTTTGAAGATGCTTGTTGAATACCTTATTCATACAAGATTGGAATTTTGTTGGTGCATTAGTGAGGCCAAATGGCATAACAAGAAATTCAAAGTGCCCATAGTGACATCTGAAAGCGGTCTTTTCCACATCTTCCCTCCTCATTCGGATTTGATGGTACCCTGATCTTAAGTCAATTTTTGAGAAGTATACAACACATGTAACTTATCAATGAGTTCATCTATGTGTGGTATGGGATACCTATTTTTTATGGTCTTCTTGTTTAGAGCCCTGTAGTCTATACACATTCTCATTGTACCATCCTTTTTCTTGACAAGTACCACAAATGATGCAAATGGACTAGAGCTAGGCCTTATGAATCCCATGTCCAAGAGTTCCTTAATAGTTATTTTCTATTTCTTCCTTATAACTTCTTGGATGTTGGTATGGAGTTGTTATAACTTGTTTGGCACCCTGTTCTAACTCTATAGCATGCTCAAAACCTCTATCTGGTAGTAATTCTGGAGGCAAATCATTGAAAAATGTACTATGTTTATCAAGAATATTTTGAATTTCAAAATGGAAATTACCTTGATTCTTTGGAGAGCTTGTTGGATGGATTGTGACTCCTATTTCCCATGCTACTTCTCCTCTTCGAAAAGTCCTCTCCATCCTCTTTGCAGTGACCACCTTAGGTGCTCCATTCGATAAGCCTCTCAATAAGACTTCTTTCCCATTGGAATGAAATTTAAGCTCCATAGTTTGATGGTTCATGTAATAGCCTCCAATAGAGTGCAACCATTGAACACCCAATACAAGATTTGTCTCTCCAATGCCAACAATATAGAAGTCATCACATAACTCATAATCTCCTAAGGTCATCTTGAGTTGTTTCACCACTCGCGTGCAAGGCATAGTGAATCCATTAGCTATAGTAAAATTGAATCCCACAAAATCTTCTACTTTAATCCCTCTTTTAATGACAAATCCCTCATTAATAAAATTGTGAGTTGCCCCACTATCAAGAAGAACTGTCAACCTTTTCCTTGCTAGTACCCCTTGAAATTGAAAGGGATGGTATCTTGGGACTCTTGATAGTGCTGCCAAAGTGCCATCCTTGCTGATTTCTTTTTCCTTCTCTTCTTCTTCCTCCTCCTTAGTGTCATGAAATTCCTCATGCTCATCTAAATCAAATTTTGAAGCAACTTCAATATAGTGCACTTGACCTTTCCCCAAACATCTGTGTCCTAGAATCCATGGTTCTCTACAAGTGAAACAAAGCTTTTTCCTTCATAATTCACTCTTAGTCTCTTCATGTACCTTCTTTTTTGCTATGTTTATCACATTCTTTAGTGGTAGTGCTAGAAAATTCTTTTTCTCAAAATTCCCCTTATGTTGCCAAAGATTTGGGGGTTTTTGATTAGTGACTGGTTTCATAGGGACACAAGTTTCAAGTTGCAAGCTTCTTTTGATAGCTTCCTATAAGGTTGAGGGTGAGAAAGCCTTAACCAGACCCTTAACAGAATCTTTCAAACTATCAAGAAAAAGATAAACAATCTTCTTTTCACTCACCTCAGGTACCATAACAACCACTTTTTGAAACTCTTATATATACTCATTAATTGATTTGGTTTGCTTCAACTTTGACAATTCTTTAAAATACTCTTCATCATCCTTGAGGTCAAATCTATCTATCACTCTTTGACTGAAATCATCAAATGTAGTTACCTGATCATGACCTTGAGTAGTCATTCCATGATACCACAAATCATAGGTTGCATCTTCATAGTGTAGACTTCTAAATTGAATGACATCACTCTCCTTCATGGGGTTAAGTGTGAAGAAGGTTTGTAATTTTTGTAGCCATGCTCTCACTGAAATTTTATTTGTTCCATCAAAAGTAGGTGCTATAAACTTGCTTATTTTATTTTTGAGCTCTCTTCCACTTATGTCATGCTCCCTCCTATACTCTTTCTTGGGCATCAAAGTGTTCATCATATGCACATATTCTCTAAAAGGAACTGAACTATGAAAGTCATTATGTAAGCCATTGTAAGTAGCTCTTAATGCAATCAAGTTACTTGTAACCTCTTCCATAGGACTAAGGGCCAGATTTGGTACTGGTGGCTCATTTGTAGGTAGGAAAATAGTTTTTGTTGATTTTGAGGGTGTGGGTTTTAGATTTATTGGCTCCTTTGAAGTGCTCCCTTTCTCATTAGTAGATGCAACTCCTTGTAGTTTTTCTGTCAATATCTGCAAAGCCTCTCTAGTTTCTACCAAACTATCCACTGGTTGCATCTGAGTATTCTAGATGTCCTAGAAGAATTTCTTTGCCATCTTATCTAGGTCAGCCATACTTTTTCCTTCTTTGGATTTTGTACTTTTACTTTTAACTGGAGGTTTTATCAAATTTTTTTTATTCTTTTCTTGCTGCAAATATCTCTTTTCTCTTTCAATTAGATGCATACAAACTTCTACCAACCTTCAGGCTGGCAAGATCAGAGCTCTGGTACCATTGTAATGTCCCCCTTCTAATTTTATATAATATTTAAATCCTCTAATCATATTTTAAAATCAAACAATCAATATTTTAAAAGATCAACCAATTGCTCAATAAAACCCAAATCGGGTATGCCCAAATTAGTGCCAAAAACTTCACAGCTTCACCTATTATTAATAAATATGAAAATAGAAATTTTTATAGAAATTTTTCTAGCATAACAGTCCAAAAAATGAATTTTTTTGATCTGTATAGATTTTACACAACAACTTCCAAATGGAGGACAAAAACAATGCTCATCGGGCTCCCGAAAACAACACAAAATAGCCCGAAAACACCACAAAACACTAATAATCTATAATAAAAGTATAAAAATGACCCAATACATGTATTTAGTTCTATTTTAACATCTAAATGTCTGAAATACATCAGCAAACCAAATTGATATGAAATACTCAACCGAAAACACCAAACTCTTACAAGAAACACACCCGAAAACTCACAAATTTGCATTGTTCAACACAAGAGAAAACTCTACATGAGGTTGCAAATGGAATGGCATCAAACTCCCATCCTTAGCCTCCCTAGAAACCTACAAACTTCTATCCTTGGGTCTCCTTCTCCATAGGTTTGGTAGCCTCTAAAGAACAACAAAGAATGAGCAAAAGTCAAGTTCTAGAATAAGCCTGAAATGCCTCTAAATCCCTTTAAAAGAGGGCATAAACCTAACTCACAACCAAGAGGGGTCATTAATACATATTTTAATAATAATTTTCATTTATTAATCCATTGGTTTCCAAATATTATCCCCTTTTACTGAAACTTCACTTTTTGAGCCTACCCGCCTTAGCAAAAGTTATGATTTTTAATTATTTGAAAAGGGGACATGATAGAGAATTAGACTAGTAAGAAGATTAAGTGTGTGAGAATTGACAATGTGGGTGAGTTTTTCTCAACAATGTTTGAATAGTTCTATAAATAACTAAGTATTGAGAGGAATAAGACAACTCCTTATACCCCACAACAAAATGGAGTTGCATAAAGAATGAACAAGACACTGATGGAGAAGGCTAGGAGTATGCTTAGTGGAGCTGGTCTTGAACAAAATTTTTGGGCTAAGGCTATGGCCACTACTTGCTATCTGGTTAATAGATCTCCTACATCAGCTCTTTTTGGTAAGACACCCATGGAGGTGTGGTCTAGTAAGAAGCCTTCAATTAGACATCTTCATAATTTTGGTTGTGAAGGTTATGCACATGTTCCAAATGAGAAAAGATCTAAGTTGGAAAATAAATCTGTCAAATGTATTTTGATCGGATATAGTTTTGGTATGAAAGGATACAAGCTTTGGGATCCTATGACTAGTAAGGTGTTGTATAGTAGAAATGCTAGTTTTAGAGAGCTAACATCTTCTCCTATTGTGTTACAACTAGATGAAAAAGAAAAGAAGGAAGATATTGTTCAGTTGCCTCCTACCCCTAAGAAGACTAAACCAAAAGACCATGTTGGGTCTAATGATGAGGAGAGCTCTAGTAGCTCTCATAGTTCAAAAGAAGAGGAAGAAAAACCTCAACCTCATCCTTTGAGGAGATCCATGAGAGTAAGGAAGAAACCAAAAAGGTTTGGTTATTCTATGTTAGATTTTAGTTGCGCCTTTGCTTTGATTACTAACACTGATGAGCCTAGATTTGTGAAAGAGGCTTTGGATATGGAAGATATAGGTTCCTGGATCAAGGCCATGGATGATGAGATGGCTTCATTGGATTAAAAAAAAAAACTTGGGACCTTGTACCTTTTCCTAAAGGATAGAAACCTGTTGGGAGCAAATGGGTGTCCAAGAAGAAATTCTATGCAGATGGTAGTGTTGAAAGGTAGAAAGCTAGATTGGTTGCGAAAGGGGTATTCACAAGTAGAGGGAATAGATTATGGTGAAATATTCTCTCCTATTGCAAAGTTGACATCCATTAGATTTCTATTATCTCTTGATGCATCATATGATTTAGAGATAAAACAGATGGATGTGAAGACAACTTTCCTTCATGGTGATTTGAAGGAAGAGATTTATATGTCACAGCTTAAGCACTACATTGTTAAAGGTAAAGAATATTTGGTTTGTAGATTAAAGAAGTCTCTGTATGGTTTGAAACAATCTCCTAAGATGTAATATCTTAAGTTTGATGCCTTTGTGTTATCAATTAGATTTGTAAGATCGAAATCAAATCATTATTTTTACTTTAGAGTTGAAAATGATTGCCTTCTTATTATTGCATTACATGTTGATGATATGTTGCTGTTTGGGAAGAGAAAGGGTATGATTTCTGATTTTAAATCTCATTTGTTAGCATAGTTTGAGATGAAAGAGCTTGGGGTAGAAAGGTACATCTTGGGTATGGAAATCAGTAGAGATAGGTTTAACAGAAAAAATTGGTTGAGTCAGAGTAAGTATGTGAAGTCTATGTTGGACAGGTTAATCATGGCAGATTGTAGACCATTGTGTGTTCCTATTGTTATGGGAACAAGGTTATCTATAGATGATTGTCCAAAACTTTCTAGTGAGGTGGAGGACATGAGTACAATACCTTATGCTAGTGCAGTTGGCAGTCTTATTTATGCTATGGTCTATACTAGACTAGACATTGCCCCATGCAGTGGGAGTTCTAAGTCAATTTATGGCTAATCCTGGATGGGTACATTGGGATGCAATTAAGAAAGGATTCAGATATTTGAGGGGTACATTAGATTACTCCATTTGTTATCATGGTAGCTCTTCTGGAGCTTTGCATTTAGTTTGTATTCATGGGTTTATGGATTTATATTGGGTAGGTGATATTGACAGTAGGAGATCCACCAATGCTTACTATGCTTGGTGGTGCCATCAGTTGGATTAGGAAGTGATAACCTATGGTTGCTTTGTCCACTACATAAGCTGAGTACATGGCTACTACTCATGCTTGTAAGGAAGCCATTTGGCTTAGGAGATTATGTTTTGATATTGATGTGGATGTAGGATAGATTACTATTTGTTGCGAAAGTCAGAGTGCTATTTTCCTTACAAAGAATCCAACTTTCGATGCTAGAATGAAGCACATTGATGTGTAGTTTCACTTTGTGAGAGATATGGTGGAAGATGGAAAGATAAATTTGGAGAAGGTAGATACTATAAAGAATGTTGCAAATGCATTGATGAAACTAGTGGGCATAGAGAAGTTTAGATGGTGTTTGGAGTCTATAGGTCTTTCAACCTATAGTAGTTAGCTCTTGTTATGTTCCTATTGCTCTTACAAGGTCTTTGATAAGTGGGAGAATGTTAGGAATAAGGTGTCTCAACCTTGGATAATTCTTTTTTTTTTTTTTTGTAAATGTATTTTTTGCAAATAATATAATTAAGTGTGAGTGTACCTATCTAGTTGGCATGTTGATGTGTCACTCCACTTGCATGTGTCTGTATCTTGATTTATGATGGATTCCTATGACATGTAAGAGCCATCTTTGGAATATTTAATTGTGTGTAAGGAGATCATGACCAAAAATGGTTATGACAGATTTCTATGATGTGTAAGAACTATCTTTGGTATATTTAATTGTGTGTAAGGAAATCATGACTGAAACGGTTATGATGGATTCCTATGATGTGTAAGAGCTATCTTTGGAAGATGCCCTAATAATGGAAAGCACATTATATAAGCACTTTGAGGGTTGTAGATAGGGAGAGTGTGGGTAGTGTAATTGTTGGTTGCTACTAGATAAGTCTTCCATTTCCTAAAAGAGCTTGCACTGCAAGTGTGTTGTAACTTTTGAGTTGAACATAATACATTATGTAGGTTTTGGATGGGTGGGGTTGTTTTACCGAAATGTTTTTCCCCACTAGCATATCTTTGTGTTTATGTGTTATTATTTCTCTATCTATTTTTGTATTCATGGTTGGCTACAATGTTATTGTTTAGATAATATTGAATATGTAATTGTAAAGATTTTAAAAGAATTTGCACAATACTTTCTGTAGACGCTTAAAATCATCCCAAAAGACTATATTAATTTATTTAATATTTCCCTTGACATTAAAGTTATTTATTAATTAATTAATTATAGTTGGCATATTCTTCTACCTGTTTAATTAAATTTATTTAATTAAATAGATTTATGGCTTGCATTTCTCATCTCTATTTCATTTGGATCTTAGTTTATCTTGCATCGTAGCTTAGATTTCCTTTGTTGCATTTCATATCTTCATCTTTGAATGCATTCAAGCATGGCTTTCTCCATAGGCATTGTTTGAGGTGTTCTTCATATTCACATAGCATAGGCTCATAGTTGCATTCCTCACACTTGCATATCCATTATTAAGAGATTCAATACATTGTTCTGTTTGGAGAATACACCAAACATACCTCCAATCTTAACACACCGACAAGGCCTCTCATGGGTGTCTTTGTTGAGCTGTAGAGGTTGCTTGAGGATTTAGCTTGATTGGCTGCTTTGAGTTGCAAAACTCAAGCAAGCATTAATTAGTTTTTTATTTTATTTGGTGAATACTTGATGCATATTTTGGTTTGAACTAATGTTTTCTTGTTGATTCATGCTCCCTACAAGTCACTTCTTTTACAATACATTTTTGGCATGCCCGATGGGACCCACATCCCTGATTTCATCTTAACAATTTGTAAGCAAACCTTATTGAGTCTAAAAAATATAGCATTGTCATCCATGCTGGCCTCAACATCGTCTCCATTTATCATCTTCGTAGATCAGCGTCTACGCAGACCAACGTCTACAATAACTAGCGTCTCTGCCCTAGAACTAAAATTGCTTGTTTCATCACCAGAAAACCTATTTTAACATCTGCATAGTTTTCCATTCTAATGCCTAGGCTTTCTTTTTGTCATTTTCAAAAAACTATCTGTCATCTACATATCATAAACAATCATCTGCAACCTATCCTTTATCGTCTATGACTTTTGATGTCTCTATAGTTTACTTTGTCATTTGCATTTGACATAGTGACATGTCACCTCAAAAATTGTACTAAGTTGTACTCTATCATCTATGTTGATTACTGTCTGCATGTTTTGGCATCTTTGCAATTCAGCATTTGCGTCGACTGTCGTCTGCGCTTGCATTTTGTCATTTGCACCTGTAGATAGAGTTGCACAAGTTTTTGAATTATTTTTGCTAACTAGTGACTTACAGGTTTTTACTAATGGTTTTTATGTAGGGACTTAACCTTGAAGACTTAAAAAACAAAAATAATAGTGATTTTCATCACTAAGGAAGTTTGTAGTGATTCTTATCACTTTGAACTTAAGGGCTAATGAACTTGTATGGCTTAATCACTCTCATTTGAATGAATGAATGTTTAGCATAGCAAACATTTGGACTTGGTGCTTAAAATGGACATGAATGTTTAGGGTAGCAAACATTTGGACTTGGTGCTTAAAATGGACATGAATGTTTAGGGTAACAAACATTTAGACTTGGTGCTTAAAATTGACATGAATGTTTAGGGTAGAAGAAACATTTAAAATTGGTGCTTAAAAAAGAATTCATACCCTCTTTAATGCTTTAAATGATAATGAACATGTATTCCTAGGCTAGAGAGCATTTGGAATTGGACTCTTGAATGTCATAAAGGAAATTGATTTTATTTTCAGTATCTTTTCATTTTTAGCATTTCATTTATGCACACTTGATTTATTTTCTTGTTGACGAATCCATGCTTTTATTTATGTTGGCAACATTTCAAGTTGGAAAGTACCTTGCATGTTTTAATCACAAGTGTCTTCAAGTAGATAGAAAACTTAAACCTTCATTGGGAAAGAACAAGTGTCTTTTAAACCCCAAGGCCACTTATGTATTCTCTCCCCTCGTGCCTTCGGGTGATCTTGGGTGCACAAGAAATAAGTGGTCTTGTTTTTCTTTTTTTTAGGAGGCTTGCTTGGGGATTTCATCACCCCTTGGGATGACCTCAACTCCAATGTTTTGGTGGAGTATAAATAGTGGGAGGTGAATCAAAAGACACCTCTCTTGGAAGAAAAATATTATCACTCTTGGCTAAGCCCCAAACAACTTTATACCTTTGGAAAGTGAAGGAGGAGATTTTTTACTGTCTCCCCCCGGCTGTGTGGCAGTATTTTCTTTAATCTACAAATTTGGCCCTCATGTACCTTGTGTATATCGAGGATGCCCCTTAGATAAGCCTTGTTCATCCTAGTGGCAGTCTTATTAGGATTGTTGGCATGTTCAGTGTGCTTGTTCAAACATTCAAAACCTAAGCCAAACATCAAACAAGTTCTAAAATGAGTGAAACTATAAGGTAACCTTTCATTGAGTGAAACAGTGGTAAGTGAGGTCCTCTTGACTCATGGTTATTTTTAGCAGTCTTACATTGAGTCTACATTTGAAATTGGTTGAGTCTAGTTACATCTTGTTGCAGGGTTTTTGGTGCTTGAAATTTGGGTGTTGTTTTATTCTTGCCATGACTAATAAAGTCAACCAAGTCAAACATAAGAAAGTGAAATTTTCCAAACCACCCATCTACAAAGAAAGGAAGAACCTAGCACACGGTGACAAACAATTCTAATATGCTATCAAAGACATTCAAAAGGAAAAATCTAGACAAGATCGTTATGATAGAATTGAATACAATGGAAAACTTCAAAATTGGTCTGCCTTCCCAAGAGTGAACCCAAAGTTTTTGTTTCTAGTGAACGAGGATTGAGTTAACCGCATAAGTGACCATAATATCTCTGTTCTACCTCCATTTTCCAAATTTCTAGTCTTTCATTTATGAATTTTCTTCTAGAGAGCTTGAACCTTAAAACTTGACACAAACATCTTTTGAAACTGTGACACTAGACCTTTTACTCACAAGCAAACACCTATCACTTATTTGGGATTACAAGTCCATTGCCAAACAGTGAGTAATCAAACTTTTTTTGCTAAACCAAGGTCTTTCGTTCACACTTGGGTAGTTCCCCCATTTTATCACGTAAGGTTAATAGCTCTCATCATCATTTTCTCCTTCTCGCATAATCTTCCACCCATTGAGTTGGTCACTATTGTATGGTACACACACGATCAGGCAGGTTCATATTTAATCCTATTTCACATTTGCTAGATTCATTGAGGCAATCTGAGATGGAGAATCCATTTCCTCCACTCACAACTTCATTAGGGATCTTTTGGTTCTTGTCCAACCTTTAGTGGCAATATGATAACTCCTTTTGATTCTCTTTCCCTTTCATCATAGGCTTTGACCATCATAAATACTGAATGCCATGTCCTAGACTTGGATTTTCCATATAACATTTTGTTTGGTTGACCTTGGATACATACACTAAAGGTAGTACCATCTACCTACCATCAATGCTTGAAATTTCCTCACTAAGGAAGAGAGATCACAATTTTAGGTGATCCCACACCTTTTTCCTTTTGTAAAAGATTGGAAGGTGCATCAATAAATTTTTGTCCAATCAGTGAGTTTGCCAAAGTTATACCTAAACCTCTCACCATAAAAGAATCATCTTCCACAACAGTGCCAGAGTTAGCCAATGATGATTCCAATTCCTGCAAAAGAAAAGAGAAGGTGGGAGATACTAAGGTCAATACTACAGGGAAGAAGGTTACTTTTATTGATTTAGGAATGGTAGAGTATAAGTTTGAAAATGCCTTGTGTGTTGGACAGCTACCACTCTCCCCTCGTTCCTTTGGAAAACCTTCACAATTGCCACCTCATACAAACAAAGAAATTGTGCATATTCACAAGACAACATTTGAACATTGGGGTTCACTTAGTGATGAGCATATGGAATCTAATATTCTAGATTGGTTATACTATGATGGAAAAGATGAACCTATTGAGTTCCCTAAGGATAAGTATGTTAAGGCCTCTCCCATTATCAAAAACATGGGATATCATGGTATCGGCCTTGGACCTAAAGAAGATGGAATGAGACAACCCTTAGAAGCTAATAGCTATATTAAAGGATGTGGTTTGGGCTCCATTAAACCTAAGGTATCCTTTACTGACAACTATTGTATGGTTGAATCTAATTCTGAGACTGAAGAGGAGGAATTCTTTGAAATACCCTTCCATTGTATTGAGGATGATCTAGACACCTATGTCCATGTCATTACCATAGCTGACCTTTCATCCATTAACCTACCTCTCACCAACCCTCACATGATAGATTGGGACCTTCAAGATACACCACCAACTCTTGATATCTGTAAGTTTGATGAGGCAGTGATGGCACTCTTTGGCCTTAATAATCTCCAAGATTACAAACATGAGATCCAATACAATGAGGAAACCTACTATGGTAGACAAGTTAACTCTCCTAGTCACAAAAGTGAAAAAGAAAATAAAAAGGAAAAAATTAGAGAAACATCCTCTAGTGAAAACTCTTTTAGGGCACTTTTGGATGAAGAAAAAGATAAAATAAAGGACGCATCTTCTGGTGAAAACCTCTTAGAGGTGCTAGAAGAGGGAG
This sequence comes from Cupressus sempervirens, assembly GCA_028749045.1. Classification (NCBI taxonomy): domain Eukaryota; kingdom Viridiplantae; phylum Streptophyta; class Pinopsida; order Cupressales; family Cupressaceae; genus Cupressus; species Cupressus sempervirens. The sequence continues at coordinate 1,046,587,822 of CM053785.1, read as the reverse complement.
AGTTTGACTTGCCATTTAGATCTTTGCACCAGGAAAGTCATCTATTTTGAATGAGGACACAATTCTAGTCAATTTGGGAATAGAGGATAATCCACAAATCACCTACATTGCTGATACCTTAAGTCTTGAAGAACAAAAAGCCATGACTAAATTCTTGAAGAAGGGTAAAATCAAATTTGCATGGACATACAAAGACATGCCCAGTTTAGACATAGATTTGGTTATGCATCATTTGATAGTAGACCCCAAGATTAAACCAATGAAACAAAAATTGCGCAAAATGCATCCTAAGGTAGCACTTTTAGTCAAAGCAGAATTGCACAAAATGTTAGAGGCAAAGTTCATCCATCCTATTGATTATCCTAAGTGGGTCTCCAACATTGTTCCTATAGGGAAAGCATCTAGGGGCATTCATGTTTCTTCATATTTTTGAGATTTAAATCTCACAAGTCCTAAGGATGATTTTCCACTTCCTAACATAGACATCATAGTGGATTTGACTACTAGACATGAGATGTTGTCTTCGATGGATGGATTTTCCAGTTATAATCAAATCAAAATTACAAAAGAAGATCAACATAAAATGACATTTACCACCCCATGGGGAACCTTTTGTTATCATGTCATGCCTTTTGGCTTTAGAAATGCCAACGCCACTTATCAATGCGCAATGACTACCATATTTCATGATCTTCTACATGTCATAATGGATGACTGTGTTGATGACATCCTAGGAAAATCAAAGACACGTGAGCCCCACATTGACGTACTCACCACCATTTTTGAGAGATTAGAGAAATATAAAGTGCGCCTAAATCCTAAGAAATGTGTTTTTGGGGTTAAATCTGGCAAGTTGTTAGGTTACATTGTGTCAAGAAGAGGTATTGAGGTAGATCCCGCTAAAGTAAAAGCCATCATGGACATGCTTCCACCTACCACATTGAAACAACTCCATAGTCTTCAAGGAAAGTTACAATCCATTAGATGATTTGTGGCCCAGTTAGCATATAAGGTTCATCCACTTCAACATTTGCTTCGCAAGGACACTAAGTTTCAGTGGGATTATTTATGTTAGAAAGCATTTGAACAAATTAAGGCATGCTTGGCTAATCCTCCAGTTCTAGTTCCTCCAATTGTAGGATGACCATTGATCCTATACATTTCAACCACTTCAGTTGCCTTAGGTGCTCTTTTGGAACAACTAGATGACAATGGGAATGAGCAAGCTATATACTATCTCAATCGAACATTAGTTGGTTATGAGTTAAACTAAATTTCTATTGAGAAAGCCTATTTGGCAATAGTCTTTTGCACACAGAAGCTATGCCATTACATGCTTAATCATACTACACGTCTCATTTCCAAGATAGATCCACTCAAATATTTGCTATCAAAAGCCTCCCTTACTAGTCAAGCTACAAAGTGGGTCTTGGTTTTGAGTGAGTTTGACATTGTTGATAAAGAATGCAAAGCCATTAAGGGACAAGTAATTGCAGATCAACTTGCTAAAGCTCTTCTTCCAAGAGACCATCCCATAGTAGTAGATTTTCCAGATGACACCATTATGACTGTTACCGCCACTACACCATGGAAACTAATAATCAATGGATCCTTTACAAAAAAGGGATCAGAGGCAGGAATTTTGTTTTTAACACCATGAGGGGATCTCATTCCTAAGTCTTATAAAATCTCATTCTCTTGCACAAACAATATAGCTGAGTATGAAGGATTAGTCATAGGACTACATCAAGCTATTAGATGGAATATGGAAAACCTTTTTGTCTTTGGAGAATCACAATTGATCATTAAACAAGTCACAGATGAATACCACACCAAGGATGAGAAGTTGTTACCATACCACATGATAGTTGAGGATCTTAAACATCATTTTATATAACTTATTTTTTAGCAGATACTAAGGGCTAATAATAAAGTAACATATGCCATGGAAACTATTGCCTCCATGATTGCCATGCCAGAATATAGTCCTAAATGTGAGTTTCTTGTTGAGAATCATTTTACTCTTGCTTATGAGAAAACTGATTCAGAGTTGGTGTGTGAGATTGTTAATCTTGAGTCTCCATGGTACACCAACATCTTTGCCTATTTATGTCACAAAAATATCCCCATAACCCTCACCCCAAATTAGAGCAAAACCTTCATCCATCGCACAACTTGATATACCATCCTAGGTGACACTCTTTTCCAAAAACATTTTGATGGAACCCTCCTCCGATGTCTCAATTCAAATGAAACCAAAACAATGTTAGAAGAGGTCCACCAAGGGATTTGTGGTGCCCACTCTAGTAGCCTTACATTAGCAAAAAAGCTTCTCAGGACAGGTTATTATTGGCCGACTATGGAAGCAGATGCATATCATTTTGTGAAGAGATGTGTTCCTTATCAGCAACATGGAAATTTGATACATGCTTCCACCCAAGACCTCCAGCCCACCATCACTCCATGGCCCTTTTCTCACTGGGGATTTGATCTTGTTGGTCAAGTATACCCAAATTCCTCAAATGGCCACAAGCATATTATGATTTCCATTGAATACTTCACAAAGTGGGTCAAGGCTATTCCATTAACCTACATTACTGGAAAACAAATTTTGAAGTTCATCTTGAACTAAATTATCTATCATTTTGACATACCTCAAGACATCATGAATGATAATGGAACCCCTTTCAAAAATTAGGAAGTTGCCACAATGTGTAGGAAATTCAGAATCACCCAACATTTTTCCACCAAATACTACCCCTAAGGCAATGGCCAAGCTGAAGCTACTAATAAAACCATTTTGAAAATCCTAAAGAAAATCGTTGATGTAGCTGGCCATGGTTGACACCTCCATCTTGCTCCTGCCCTTTGGGCCTACCGTACCTCCATCCATACCCCCACAGGAGCCACTCTATTTTCCCTTATTTATGGTTCTGAGGCTATCTTACCCATCAAAATTGAGCTCCCTTCTCTTAGAATCTCTCTCAAGAATTTGATGTCCAAAGAAGAATATAGGGTTGCTCGCTTGCAAGAGCTGCAACTCCTTGATGAGAGATGCCTTAATGCTCTAAACCACCTCCATGTGTATCAAAATCACCTTTAGCTTTAGTATTATAAGAAAGTCAAGCTATGAGAGTTTGAAGTGGGTCACTTAGTTTTGCAACATAACATGGGGAATCTCCATAACCATGAAAAGAAAGGAAAGTTTGAGGCTACTTGGCTAGGTCCATTTATCATTACAGCCCAATATGGTTATGGGGCATATCAGATTGCTACTCCAGAAGGAGATCTGTTCTCTGAGCTTGTAAATATTTAGCATCTCAACCGATTCTATGCTTGAGCCTTTGTAGTTCCTGTATAGTGTTTATAATCCTGTAAAATCCAAAAAAATTAGAAAATCAGAAAAAATCCAAAAAAATTCATAAAATGTTCCTAAAGAAAAAACTAAAAAGAAGAAAAAGTTCTTGAAAAAAGCATTTTTATCCATTATCTACAAGGCTCAATTCCCTTCACTCCGTTCCACCATTCCATTTCCCTTGTGCAAAGTCTTATCTAACTTTTTTGCTTTTCATGCATCTAATAAAAGACCTCTTGTCTATGAGGCTTCATTTCACCTCCACCTTTTGAAAGACCTCTGGTTCATGAGGCAATTTTCTATCAAGTGTTTGTTCCAATCCCATCACACCGAGCTTTTTCACAACAGTGACCACACTTGGACTTACACAAAATCACCATTCAAGACTTAATGATTTGAGAAACTTGTTTGCTTCATAGCCCTTGCCAAAACCAAACACATAATTTTATGATCCTTGACATCAGACTCAACCCATTATTATAGGATGAATCCTTCCTATCGGTGACATTGTGAAATTCACTTCTAGACCTAAGGTTCTTGGCAGTAACTATGGACTAAATGACTACTTGGTCATGAGGTCTCTTTTTGGTTGATTTTATTTTTGTTAGCCTTTTATGGTGCACCTTGATCTTCCATATTTTGGTCATACTTGGAGGACTCTCATTGATTACACGTATTTTTTGTGGTATGATCTTTTTTTTAAGGCTTTATTTCATATGTGTTAGTTTTAGATTATGTTAATGCGTTGTGTAATGGGGGCAATGGGTTAGCACACTTTCCACCAAAGATCCCTAAAAAGAATTTGGGTGTGCCCAGACCTCTCCATGGCGTATATGACATTTGATCCATCATGACTATGCAAACTACACCTATCATCCTAAAGTCTTTATGATTTTGTGTGTCTAGTCCACGCAAATGAGCCTCAAAATTTATGCTTCTATAGCATATAATGCATAAACTCTTTTGCAAAATCAAAATAAGGTGTGCTCTCCATATAAACACAATGGAATCTCTTGATATCATATAGTTAGGTTTCATGTAGCTAGGGTCTTCATTCAAGTCGTGCTTGAGACAAGGTCCTATTTATTTCCCCCCTCCTATGCTATGTTGCTGGGTTTCTATGAGTGACAGTTTGGATAGATATTCATTTTAGGTTGCACCTTCATTAAGTTGCATTCATTAGTTCATTTTCATTAGGTTGCATTCATTTTAGTTTATATTTATTAGTGTTCCTTTTTCATTTTATTAGATTGCATTGTTCGTTCATCCATTAATTACATGCATCCATTTTAGTCATCACATCTAGGGGCATATAGATCACAATCACATCTCACATATATATAGTGCATCCATACATGTAAAATAAAAAAATTCATACATAATCGCCAACAAATCTGCATCACACACATGTTAGGCATCATATATATATCATATCGAAACATCACATCACATAGCATCACAAATGTTAGAATCCACATCATAGATATCATATGCATCACATAAATCCATACACATATAGAGCCATCAAATCATGTCATGTATATATATCAAAAAATCAATATCTGTACAAGTCCCTATACAAAATCATGTAGTACAAATGCATCATCAAAAACTCACTGCATTTGCACATATCTGTCAAAAAAATGATCACTATACAAAATTAAGCCGCTGGCTATAAGGGCCCAACCCCCCCTATATCCCCCCTTGGGGAGGTCTCTTCTATCCTATGGACTTCTTTGATTTGGCTCTGCCCCCTGAGATCCATGAGTTGGCCCCCCTCTCAAAATATAGCTGTTGCTGATCGACAGGCACGACCTCAATATATAGCAATATGTAATAGGCTACCTCTCATATGGCCCGTGCCTTTGCTCGACTAGCTGAGATGGCCTCCTGCATGACTTTGATGGCTTCCCTAGGCTGTAGCATCTATCTTGCTATGTCCCTCTACCTGCGGTATCCATCCAGTTGTGCTTGATGGGTTGCTCACTTGGCCTGTAACATGGCTACCTCCCCTCAGAGTCTCTCCAGCTCCACCAGCTCCTCTGCATCTACATGGATCTCCATCCCTGTGAACTCCTTGACATCTACCCATGCCTATAGGGCTACCAAGGCCTCCTATGCATTGTATCCTCTGGCCCTCTGCACTTGCAGCTCTGCCTGTATGGCTGCCATGGCCTGCTCCAGGCTGTCCACTTGTGCTTGCTGCACCTATGCTACCCCCTGTAACTGGGCTACCTCTACATGGAGGCTATCTCACTCAGCCCTCACCATATTTGGGTCCTTTGCTGGCCCCTATCTTTGTCCACCTCTTAGCACCTGTACCTATACCTATGGCCCCTATACTAATGCCTGTGCTGGTGCCTCTGCTGGTATCTATACTAGTACTGGCCCTGACCCTCTCCTCGCTTGGGCTCTATGCCCTTGTGGTCCCTGCTGTGCCCCCTATGTTGGTGGTGGCATCATTACCACCTTCCCACCATCCCTTGCTCCATCCCCCTCCCCCTGTGCTTGCTCTGCCAGTGGTGGTACCCCAGGCACTGTTAGTCTCATGGGCTGATGAGCGGCCCACCACTGTGCATATGTAGTTGTCATGCCTGCGTCCTCTTGATCTTGCCCATGTACCCAAGGCACTAGATGCATCGATAACCATGAGCTTTGTGCTAATTGCAATGTAGTCCCATGACCCCATAAGAAAGCGTACTCTTGAGAGACAACAAGATATAGGAATTTGTCAGATACCGCATCCTGAAGCCACCCAAACTGTCGTTGCATCCTCAAAGGAATATATCGCATCACCACATGAATAGAGTGTTGAATGATCTAGCAGTCAATTTGCATGTAAGGGAGGTACATCTAATCCTCTGTGTCATCCTCTTTGCCTGCTACTAGTGCTCTCCCCCATCACTCTACCCCATCATATGGAGTCCACTCGAACATAATGATCTCATCAATACAACAGTGCCAAAATCCCATCGACTCTGTGGATGTGTACTGGATCAAAGGTTGGTATCTATAGGAAAATGGCTCACTAGGCTACCTAGTCTCCCACTGGGTGATGGGCCGTGTGAATCCAATGTGCTCTCATGGCCATACCATCAAAAGTGTCAGTCTTGATCCCATAGTCTGCAACGTCTGATGTTCACACATGTGCAAGTCATGGTAGAGATCGACCAGGATAGTCTGTCCCCACTAGTAAACCTCTTCGTCCTCTTGTAGTAGGGTGCTCAACACCTGCACCCAACCGATAGGCCACCCATGTCCTGCATGATCTAGTAGCATTTTCCATATGAGTGAGGCCAGATATACTGCCAACCTCGATAATCTTTGCTCCAAGGCTCCCCTCCATGATAGCCATGACCTCTAGATTAGAAGCCTCTGTTGTCATCTGCCAAAGCACTCTTGTAAAAATAGATCCGACCCCTCTAGTACATACTCTGGATAAGCCCCTCAGATTGGCACTCACAAGATCTACCACACGTCTAGCAGTGTGACTGTAGCCTCCCCTATTGGTAGATAGAAGCTCCTTGTGGGCGTGTGCCATCGCTCAATGAGCACCAATAGCTGTACTGAGTGGGCCCTTAGGTCTGGCCACTTGTGCACATGCTCCAAGTCACATAGCCATACATGTCCCCAATATGTGTCGGTTAGTCGCTCCTGTATCACCATGGTCGGAGGATAGTGCTCCCTCGACCTGAACACCACTATGTCCTCCTACAACATAGACATGTAGAAAGTCAATCTTTTTAGCCTATGCCATCCCCAGAATGGGGCATCTTCCCTTGTCCTTTGTCAATTTGTCCCAATTGGTGGAGCCACTAATTAGTGCAGACACCGATAAGCAAAGATGCTGATCGATGCAAACTCCAATCTGCACATATGCTAATTAGCGCAAATGTTGATCAATAAAGATGACAGATCTTTTGTCGTCTATAGAGATGAAGACCTGTAGTTTGTTGTCTTTGCTTGTCGTATCCCTCCTTGTCTATTTGCAAAGATGATAGGATGGAACTTGTCATCTACTCGGAGTCCCATCCCCTTTTTTGGCATCTACGCAAATGACAAGATTAAGCCTGTCGTCTCTGTGGACACCGTCATCACTACTTTTTCATCTACAAAGATGACATAGTGGAGACTGTCATCTTCACCTTGATGACATTTTGGCCACATTTATTATGCAATAAATGACCCTAACCTAGTCTAGTCCACCAAAAATACAAAGAGGATCAGATGACTTACTAGTGGGCCCATCTTGACTGCTCGCTAGTACTCCCAAATGCGCTCACCAAGCTACAATCGATCAATGGGGTCCATGCTTGCTCTAGATGCTCTACTCTCGAGGTGTGAAAATGACCTTCTTTGAGCCCCTTGGAGGCTTATATAGGCCCCCTGAGGACCCTGTTTGAGCCCATGTCTTCTTTGAGCTGTGTCCGTCCCCTATTTACCCGCAAATCATGCAAATGTTGTCATTTATTCCCTCTTTTCTCCTTTTCTTCTTTTCCTAAGACCTTTTCACAAAAATTGCCCAAAATTTATTTTTTGTGCAATTTTCACAAGGGGGCATCCTCCTTTGTCATCGCCTTTAGGACTCCTACCTTCTCTAGGACAACCTATATTTAAAAATAATAATTTGATGCCAGCTTGACATTACATCAAAGAGGGGCAAAACGTAGATGCTTAAAATCATTCTAAAAGTCTATATTAATTTATTTAATATTGCCCTTGACATTATTAATTAATTAATTATAGTTGGCATATTCTTCTATCTATTTAATTAAATTTATTTAATTAAGTAGGTTCATTTTCCTAAAGTATTTAAATTTAATTTAAATACTTCTAGCCTTAATATGTTAAATTTATTTAATAAATGATTTTCCATAATCCCCTTAATATGTTAAATTTATTTAATACATGATTTTTCATAATCCCCCTTTTTAAATAAATCTAATTTATTCAAACCCCCACATCCCATTCATTCTTCTAAACCTATGATTAAATTAAATTCTATTTGATTTAATCTTAAGCCTAGCCTAAAACCTAACATACACCCATCATTTTCATCCTTCTAGGCCTATTCCTCATTTAATCCCACTTAATCATCCTAATCACCTTCCTAATCCCCTGTTAGGATTAAACCATAGACATAAATAACAATTACATGCAAATATAACGAATAACAGAAAATAATAGATCACACAAAAAAGAACATAAGGCACCAAGATTTAATGTGGTTCACCCAATCCCTAGGCTATGTCCACCAAACATCAAGTCCAATATTTTTATGACCTAGTGATTACAACCTGATTACAATCTGTAATCCCTTACAGCTCAATACCATTGCAAGAATCAATACTATTGCAAGAATCAATTTCACATCACACCTTATGAAACAATCCCTAACCCTAAGCCCTTTTATAAAAATATTTTAACCTCTTTAGGGTTATAATCAATAATTACATGTCGGCCTAAAATTTTGATAAAATCTCAATAATATATAATACTTTCCTGATCAGTCACCACAATCAAACAATCTCCTACTTGGGGACTAATCAGGCTCCACACTAAAAAACAATCTCCCACTTGGAGACTAATCCTATAGCAATATTGCTACCACATGGGGCTCCCACTAGATCAAACCACCCTGGACTCTACTATTCTTTTATTCATATTCAGTCGAGAAGATCAACCAAAGCTGAAGAGGAGTTCAACTTCTCCTTTGTTACTACTTTTGTCAACATATTTGTTGGATTATCATTGGTATATATCTTCTCTAGCTGTAACTATCCATCCTCAAAAACTGACTGAATAAAATGGTACTGCAACTGTATGTGTTTGGTCTTTGAATGCAGAGCTAAATTCTTTGCAAGATGAATGGCACTCTGACTATCTGTGAAAAAATAATTATTCTTCTGAGGATGTCCTGATTCTTGCAAGAAGAACTGAAGCCATATCATCTCCTTAGCTGCCTTTGTAGCAACTACATACTCTGCCTCTATAGTGGATAAAGCATTAACCTTTTGTAACCTATAAATCTAGCTCACGGCTACCCCACTAACATTAAAGACGTAACCTATAGTACTTTGCCTGGTACCAATATCCCCTGCCAAATTTGAGTCAACATAGCCCTGTAAATCAGTAGTAGAGCCCCCAAAGTGTAAACACTTATTGGATGTACCTCTAAAATATCTGAGAATCCATTTGACTGCATTCCAATGCTCAATTCCTGGATGACCCATATACCTGCTAACACCTCCCACTATATGTGCAATATCTGGCCTAGTACATACCATAGCATACATCAAGCTTCCTATAGCTAAAGCATAGGGTACCTTGGACATCTTATCCTCCTCTTCTTGTGTCTTGAGACACATCTCCTTAGTTAATTTCAAATGACCAGGTAAAGGTGTGTTGATAGTTTTAGCATTTTCGATAGAGAAATGTTGCAACATCTTCTCAACATAATTAGCCTGAGATAGCATCAATGTTTTACTTTCCTATCTCTACAAATTTTTATATCAAGGATTTTTTTTTCCCCCAAAATCCTTCATAGCAAATGCATGTACTAATTGGCTTTTTAGCCCCTTAATGTGATCCATGTTAGACCCAACTACAAGCATATCATCAACATATAAACATAAAATAATGTAGCTATCATCATTCAACCTCTTAAAGCATACACAATCATCTGAATGACACCTATTGTAACCATGCTCATGCATAAAACTATCAAATTTTAGATACCATTGCCAAGGTGCTAGCTTCAAGCCATATGAACTTTTCTTCAATTTGCACACTAAGTTCTCCTTACCTTTGACCGTAAATCCCTGTGTCTGAGCCATATATATCTCTTCATCCAAATCACCATGAAGGAAGGCTATTTTAACATCCAGCTGCTCTAAATGCAAATCTTCAGTAGCCACTAGACTTAAAATAGCACGAATAGAAGTCATTTTAACAACAGGAGAAAATATCTCATCAAAATCAATTTCCTTTTTCTGTACAAATCCTTTTACAACTAACCTAGCTTTAAATCTATTCTTACCTCCATCTTCTTCTTTTAACTTGTAAACCCACTTATTCTGTAAAACCTTTTTACTTGTAGGAAACTTGCACAAATCCCATATCTTATTCTTTAGCAAAGAGTCCATTTCATCTTTCATTGCAGACTCCCACTGAATCTTAGTATCCACCTACATAGCTTCATCATAACTTTTAGGTTCACCAACATCAGTAAGTAGAATAGAATACAAAGAGGGAGAAAATCTTTGTGGAGGGCTAATTTGCCTTGTTGACCATCTAAAATTCATTGGTGTGTGTGGTATTTGTTGTTGCAGCTGTTGCACATCAAGAGTAATGGCTGGAACATCAGCTTTTGAGGTATCATCCAACACTACATAATCATCTTCTTTCTTCTCATGTTGTTGCAATAGATATTTGTACAACACTTTCTCATTGAATATGACATCCCTATTTCTTACAATTTTATGATTTTCAAAATCCCAAAGCCCATAACCAAACTCATTAATGCCTTATCTAACAAATACACATTTCTTTGACTTAGCTTCTAGCTTGGTTCTATTTTCAGAATCTATGTGAGCAAATGCTTCACAACCAAAGGTTTTGAGAAAAGAATAACTCACCTTCTTACTAGTCCATGCCTCCTCTAGAATACCACAACCCAAAGGAGTAGAGAGACCTCTATTAATCAAATATACAATAGTATTGACAACCTTTGTCCACATGTGTAAGCGCAACCCAAAATGCAACCTCATGCTCCTTGCACGTTCCATTATAGTCTTATTCATGCGTTCAGCCACTCCATTTTCCTGTGGAGTCCTTAAAATAGTTTTTTGTCTATGAATACCATTAGTGGAGCAATAATCTTCAAATTCATGACTGCAATACTCACCACCATTATCAAATTTGAGACATTTTAATTTTTTACCAGTCTCATTTTCAACCAAGCATTTCCATTTCTTAAAAGTTTGAAATACATGAAATTTCTGTCTAAGGAAATAAACCCATACTTTTCTAGTTGCATCATCAATAAATGTAACATAGTAATGAGAGCCACCAAGGGAAGATACCTAAGCTAGTCCCCATACACCAGTATGCACAAGCTCTAATTTCTCCCTTTTATTTTCCTTCCTAGTCTTTGCAAAACTCACTATCTTTTGTTTTCCATGCACAAAACTTTCGCATAAATCCATATTAACACATTTTAGACCTGGTAAAACTTTCTTTGAATGAATTACTTTCATACCTTTCTCACTTATGTGCCCAAGTCTATTGTGCCACAATACTGTATCAAAGTCTATAGTAGCTATTTGTTCTCTCTGCTCAATTACAACAATTGTTCCTGAACATTCATTTTTCTCTGAAACAATTAAAGTAGAAGGAACATATGACCTGTACAAAGATATAAGGTGCCTACTTTCACACCTTTTTATACTACAAGGGAACCTTTTGAAACCTTCCAATTTTTATCATTAAAAGTAACTACAAAAATCTCATCACCGAGTTGCCTTGTTGATATTAAATTCCTACTCAGCCTTGGAACATGTCTTACCTCATGTAGTAGCCAATGATTCTCATTCTGCAACTTAATCTTAATTTTTCCCTTTCTAAAACTTTAACAGGGTTCATTATCCCCCAAATAAACAAGCCCAAAATCCCCTTGGACATAATCAATGAAATAACCTCTATGAGGTGTAGCATGAAATGAAGTACCAAAATCTAAAACCCATGAATCATCAAAACTTTCTAAAGATAGAAGCAAAGCAACCTCTTCAGATTTGTTACTTACCACATTTGCCTCCTTGTCTCCATCTAATTTATCTCCTTCATTTTTCTTTCAATTCCAACAATCTTTCTTTTGTGCCCTGGTTTCCCACAGTACCAGTATTCGTTCGGTCCTCTCAATTGGGACTTCCTCCTCTTTGACTTTCCTCTTGATTTCTCATGATTTCTAGAATTACTTCCTCTCTCAGTCGTTCTGCCCTTGCTTTGTGCATTCAAAGCACTTCCTGATGTAGATCCACCTGAGGTTTTCTTAAGAGTTTCCTCACTCAAAATAACACCGATCACATCATCATATTTTAGGGTACTAGATCTAGAAATAGAATTACTTACAACCATTACCAAATCATTCCAACTTTCAGGCAAAGAACACAAAATCAAGAGAGCCCTAATTTCTTCTTCAAAATTGATACCCACAAAAGATAACTGACTAGTAATAGTATTAAACTCATTTAAATAGTCTATAATAGATCCACCTTCTGGCATTTTCATATTAAATAAATGCTTCATGAGAAATACCTTGTTTGAAGAGAGGGCTTTTCATATAGTGTCGCTAGGGTTTTCATCAATTCTTCTATCGTCTTTTCTTTTGTAATATTAAATGCCACCGATGGTGCCAGGCATAATCAAATGCTTCCAAGTTTCTTTCTATCCAAAAGATCACATTCATCATTTGACATAGATCTCTGATTCTTGGCTTTGCCTTCCAATAGCTTCTAAATCCTTCTGATAAAGATAGTCTTCCATTTTCATCTTCCATAACTAGAAGTTCTGCCCATTAAACCTATCAACCCTCAGCTTACCCTCATCTATCATTGCTTCCACTCAACTATGAAACTTTCCTATAGAGGATAAATGAAAAACAACTAGGCTCTGATACCACTTGTTAGGATTAAACCACAGACAAAAATAACAATTACATGAAAATATAACCAATAATATAAAATAATAGATCACACATAAAAGAACACAAGGCACCAAGATTTAATGTGGTTCACCCAATCCCTAGGCTATGTCCACTAAACAACAAGTCCAATATTTTTATCATCCAATGATTACAACTTGATTACAATTTGTAATCCCTTACAACTCAATACCTTCACAAGAATCAATTTTGCATCACACCTTATGAAACAATCCCTAACCCTAAGCCCTTTTATATAAATATTTTAAATTACATGTTGGCCCAAAATCTTGATAAAATCTCGATAATGTACAATACTTTCCTGGTCAGTCACCACAATTTAACACCCCCCTCATTAGCCTAAGTGTGAGCTCACACATGTGTGAGAAGACACACTTCCACACTCCTCTTGCACTCTTGTCTCCCACTCCTCTTCTAGTTTTCTCACACATGTGTGAGAAAAATTTGAATATTTGACCACTTGCATGGCTTGCATGTCACCTTATGTGGCACCTACATGGATGCTACCTCACCAAGCCCTCCCTCAAGCCTATAAATAGAGGCCTTGTCTCAAGCATTTTCATCTCTCATTATTGCATTGTTATCATGTTGGTTTGAAATCTGAGCTTTCATAGTAGTTTGAGTTTAGAGCTTGCATAGAGATTTCTAGGTTGCATACTAACCTTTGGTAGCTAATTTAGAGTTCATTTTCATTGTTAGAATAGATTTTTGGCTTACATTTCTCATCTCTATTTCATTTGGATCTTAGTTTAGCTTGCATCATAGCTTAGATTTCCTTTGTTGCATTTCATATCTTCATATTTGAATGCCTTCAAGCATGGCTTTCTCCATAGCCATTGTTTGAGGTGTTCTTCATATTCACATAGCATAGGCTTATAGTTACATTCCTCACACTTGCATATCCATCATTAAGATATTCGATACATTGTTGTGTTTGGGAGAGCACACAAAACATACCTCCAATCTTAACACACCAAAAAGGCCTCTCATGGGTGCCTTTGTTGAGCTGTAGAGGTTGCTTGAGGATTTGGCTTGATTGGCTACTTTGAGTTGCAAAACTCAAGAAATAATTAGTTAGTTTGTTATTTCATTTTGTGAATACTTGATGTATATTTTGGTTTGAACTAATGTTTTCTTGTTGATTCATGCTCCCTACAAGTCACTTCTTTTAGCATACACTTTCCTTAAGAGATTAGTGTAGGAAGCTGTTTCTGCACCTGAGTTTCCTTACAAGAAGAATAAATGGAAGGCTCAAGAACTTGATCATATGTGAGAACACCTAAGTTCAAGTAGCCAAATTTCTCCTCACAGTCTGAATCAATAGTAGAAGTGTGATCAAAATCTGCTAAAGAATCTACTAAGAAATCACTATCATCATCATGAGAAAAATATAAGAAGTAGTATAGCCTAGATGAATAATCAACCACCCCTATAGAAATGATCTTTCTAGTCTCCAAGTCTCTAATAAAAATTGAATCAGGTGTGAATTCCATAGTCCTTCCTCTATCTCCATGAGTGAGTTGATAGATGGAAAGAAGATAATGACTTAGGTAAGGTATACATAACACATCTTTGAAGTATCCCTCCCCTTTATCAATATTGCCTTTCCCAACAAAATTCATGTAAGTATGATTTCCTATCAAGATAGGTGGAGTATGACAAGGATGAAATGATGAAGACATAGACAATGAAGATGCCATATGATGAGAAGCCCTTGAATCTAGAAGCCATCTCCCTGAATCTTGACTTGAAGTAGCTACTAAGGTTTGACCTTTTCCCATGTGATCCTTTCCTTTATCAAAATCTGAAAATGAAGAAGAGGATGACATAGTCATTCTTGATGGTAGACCAATTTGATTCTTCTTAAGAAGATTCTTGATTTCATCTATCTCCTTCTTATAACAATGATGTTCTTCATGCCCATTCTTCTTGTAATATGCACAAGTAAGAAACTCCTTGGATGATTTCCCCTTATTGTTGGAGTTGTCTTGTGGTGAGGAGGTTGAGTATTCTTTCTCTTGTTGTGAATTTTGTTTCTATGATTTCTACTTCTTGTTAGACCCTTTTCCTTGATTCCCTTTACTAGTCATCAATGCTTTGAACTTTCAAGACTTGAGAATCCCCATGCTCATCAAATTTGATTGTTCTACCATCAACATCTCTATGAAGGAATCAAATGAAGGCACAGTGTTGGAAGAGACTAAGGTCAACTTATGAGTGTTAAAGCTCTAAACAAATGATGCATACTCTACAGGAAGTTTTCTCATCAAATTATAGATCAATTTTTCATCCTTTATGGTAATTCCACAACACTTAACCATTGACCTTAGCTCATGCACCTTGATAATATAGTCTTGAATTGTGTCAAACTCCTTTGGGTCTAATGACATCAGATTTTCATCAAATTCAAAACCCCTAGCTTTGTCTACTTTTGCATATAAGCTAGAAAACTTATCCCATGCTTCCTTTACTATTTTATAATTATCAATACAAAAGATATGATCTTCATGTACATACTTCCTCAAAGTACCAATAGCAACCTTAATCTTATGATTCCATTCATTTAGTTTATTAGGATTAGATGGTGCAACCATGGTTCCATCAACATAATCAATTAAACCTTTTTCCATCATTTTACTCCATGCTCTAATTTTTTGTGTAGCATAATTATGTGGAGTTAAAAGTGGAAACCTAGGAGAATCCATGATGAAAAATAAAAGAACACAAGAGAAAAAGAAGTGCAAAAATTCAAGACACTCCCCCAAAATCACTCAATCAAAGAACCCCCCAAAATAGATGATTTTGGCACTTTATACTTAGTGCGTGTACAATTTCCACTTGTCAAAATGAATCAAAGTGGACTTCTAATTTTGATGGTTATAAAAAAAAATATGAAGCTATATTAGACTCAACAATATAACACACAAGATCTCTCAAGGATCTAAGTGACAAAATAGGCCAAAAATGACCAAATATTGAAAGTACTATGTCTACTCAAAATCACTCCAAATTGATACCAAATCTGGAAACTAGACAAAAAATCATGCACTTTCAAAAAAAATAGCACCAAATATGTGTCCATATGAGCCCAAATGAAGCCTTTGAAGTTACAAAAATCAGCATTTGCGATTTTCCAAAAAATTTAGGAACACGGATTGCAAACAACCTCTGTAATTATTTTTCTTGAATCACTGCCATTGCACCTCCAACTAGATTTCACCTTAATGTCCAATTTTGATGAAAATAGAGTAAATCTAGGGGTTTTTTGAGCTTTTGAATGTGATGCCAACATCTGATTTGTACTAGCAAGCTCCAATCTTGACCTACAAAAAAAATTCTCTCTAATTGCTATGTAATGAAACTTCTATGGCTTTGATACCATGTAAGAATTTGGTATAGCTCTAATATGATATAAGAATTTTCGTAAGGCAAGAATGAAATGCCAAGATCTAGAAGCTTAAGAGAGACAAGCTATGATCAAAAGAGAATGGATTAATCAGATAATTAGATGAATACATCATAAAAGTGCCATGATTATAAAAGCAACTGATATGACTAGAAGTCAAAAAAGGGATAAGCATAACAACTAAGCACATGTCCACCAAGAGTGGATTATCCTCCATTATGCATGAATGTACATGCAATAATGAGAGGATAAGAATGTAATGGTGTATCTCATGAAGAGATGTAGTAGACAACATGTGCTCAATTGGAGGGAAAACTATTGTGTTGTCTACATGACAACTCATATGAATATGCAAGCTCTTAGGTATCCACATGACAACTAATATGAATATGCATTAACCTAAGTAAACTTAAGTAAAGTGTAAATAGTAAACACTTATTTACACCAATAGTTGGTTTACTTTTATATGCCAATTAAAAGTAATTAACAATATTTAGTTGTGGGAACAAGTTTGTAGAATATTAATTCACCCCCCCCCCTCTTAGTATTATCTCTTTCTAACAATTGGTATCAGAGCTTAGATACTTTGAAGAAATTTAAAAAATTGAGTAAGATCCCTATGAATATGGAACAATTAAAGAAAAAACTTGAAGAAGTTCTTGAACAAATTGACTTTCTTATAGAAGAAAGAGACAACCTGAAAGATAGGTATGAAGATGCAAAAGTTTACATTGGCAAACTGAAAGACAAGATTGATGATCTAAAATCTAGAAAGGAATCAATTGTATAGACTAGTGACAATGGTGAAGTAGGAAATCTCAAGAAAGATGGTAGTAAGAGTGAACCTCATCTAAAATCTAAGAATGCAGACCTTAGATTCTAGTTGAGTTAAGTAACATCTAAATTAGATTCTATTAAGATTGAGCATATAGAATTAAAAAAGTACAATATCATTGTGAAAGGAGAGTTGACACAGGTTAAGCAATAGTGAAAGAAACTTTATTCTAGTAGTGAGAAGATTGATGAATAGATATTTCACTAGAGACCTTCTTATGATAAGATAGAACTTCGATATCTTATTGGTGAGAAATGAACCAAGAAAGTTGAAATCAAAAAAGAACCAGATCTAATTGTTGAATCCCCTAAAGAATCTAATTTGAGTAAGGTAGAATGAAGCACAGCTACTGAGGTATCAAAAGAGATTGAATTAGTTGATTTATACACAAAACACGATGAACCCAATAAAATAGAGCAAGTTGATAAAACTAAGCAAGATAAACCACCCAATGAAGTAAGACATGAGTTCAGATGTATATGTTTCATATGAAACGAAGTTGGTCATATGAAAAGAGATTGCATAAGTAAGTCTTTTAAACCTATTACTAATTTCTATTTTTATAATTGTTATGCTTATGGACATAAAATAGTAGATGGTAAGAAACATAAGTTTGATGGTAATAATGTAAATAGTAAAATGTTTAAGAATACTAACCCTATAGATAATGAAAGAGGGAGATCATAGAGCATATCTAATGATGGAGGAAGATCTGATGGAGAAAATAAATAATTTGTATGTTACAAGTGTAACAATCCTAGAAATATTGCAATAAATTGTAGAGAACCTGAAAGTCATAATGGAAATAGTTAGAGAAGGAATGGACCTATATGTTAGTTATGCAATAACTTTGGAGACACAACAAGATACTATAGAATGGATAGAAGAAACTTCAATATGAATCCTAACTATAGAAGGAACAACAATAGAAATGACAAGAAGAAATGGAAATGATAGTGATAATAGTTTGAAGGAAGCAATCAAAGAACATGTTGATGAATTTAAGGAATCATTTATGAAAGCTAAGGATCTAGAAAGTTCTTATACATTATTGGAGGAACAATATTTTGATGCAGTTGATGAGACATTGAAGTGAGTAATTGCTTGTGATTCATCTTACCTAAATTAAGTAGTTACAAAAGAGGTAGAGCATTAGTTGGTCAAAAATGATGTTAGAGAGTGAGTTGGAAGTTGCACAGTTAACAGGAGGTAAACAACGTAGAAAGGAAGCTATGGTCGAGTGTGCAAACAAAGATATGTTCTCAGGAAGATTTGAGAATGAAAATAAGTTTACTAGTAAATAGAGACAGTTTTTAAATCTATGGTAGATACACATTTAATGTGTACCACAATTTGAAATGATTTAAGAATCGCGAACAAGATTGTGAGTACCATTTGTTCATGTGAAGTGTCTTGAGAAAATTGAAGAGCAATTTGACATCAATTTGAAGTGTGAAAAGAAGTTCTTGAAGCCCAAAGTTGCAAAAGCCCTCAAACATGATTGTTAATGTATTTTACGAAGTTTGAATTCATTTTTTCAGTGCATACAATTATAGTTAAAATGGCTAGTCAAACCGTTTATGACATGAGTGAAAGGATGAGATATGTATTCAATAAAAAATCATTTATTTCACTGATGGATGATCCATTAGATGCATTTTCACAAGTTTTAGAGCATGTGCTTCATGTCAAAGATATCAAAAGCTACATCCATTGCAAGATATAGAGTATAGGTGATGAAGATATACACAAGGACTTAGGAGTCATGTGTAATAATGACCTAAATTTGATGTTTGAGTATGTGCACCTAGATGATTTGAATCTTGTGAGGCATATGTTCTATACTAAGTTTGACAACTACGAATAGAATCATTCTAAGTATAGTCCATGATGATATGTTTTGGTTAGGTGATATGCATATAGAAATTGACAATGAACTAATTCATAAGGTTATAGGTTTAAGTAATGAGGGATATAATCCTATTAATGACAAGAATGTGAGGAAAATTGTTGAGACTAACTTGTTCATGAAATTTGGTGGAAGGAACATGAAAGTAGATATGATTCAAGATAGAGGAGTAAAAGTTTTGAGTAAGATATTAGGGTACATGTTTAACTATGGCTCAAGGGTTAACTCTATTGGTCAAATAAATAGTATTAACAAATAAGAGTCAACACACTTAACCATTTTCACCATACATGTCGAGTACACAATAGATGCCGAGCTAAAATTTCAATAGGTACCGAGTCATAGTATGTGTTGAGCAATGCAAGAATTGTTCATGTGTCGAGTAATAGAATCATTCAGATGCTGAGAAACTCAAAACAACAGATGCCGAGTAATACATGATACAATAGGTGGTGAGCAAACCAAGAAATGTAGTAGATGCCGAGCAAACCAGAAATAGTATGTGTCGAGCATCAGTAATACTTCATGCACCGAGCAACACAGGATCAACATAAGAGTTTGTGCCTGCAAAAACTAAGATGTAAACTATTTTTGGAGCTGAATTAGAGAAATGTCAAAGGAGAAAGAGGATAAGGATGAGTCATTTGTATTCCCTATGAAATTTGCATGCAACCAATTAGAAAAATGGTGAAGGCATGCAACCAATGAGAAAAATGCAAAATATGAGCGGGAATTTGAGATTTAATTTGGATCGTAGATCCATACCTAACCCTAAGTCTTCGCATTCTTTATAAGGAAGATAAATGCACCACTGTATATGGAAGAAAAGTTGTATAAGGGGAGATTATAGTAAAATTTTAGTATAAAGAGAAAAGACTTAGTGAAAGGGATAACATTTTTATATCTAGTTGACCATAGCAAAACATAAGACATATTCAGAGATCAGATCAAGCAAGGATCAAAAGAGAAAGAGTAGATCAAGTGCTTGAACCCAACAATTCAAGATTGCATTCAATCAGGTCAAAATTTCTAATATTCTCTCACAATTGTATTAGAAGTTGAAATCCTATGGTGATAGGTTAGCTTAACAGCTATATAGGAAAGTCTTTGGAGAAGGACAAGAAAATCCTATGTATTAGGTAGGTTTAACAACCTTTATGTAAATCCTTTAACAGGGTAACACTTCATGTAAAGTGTTTGTAAATCCTTTCAATAGGTCACTATTGACATAGTGTAAAGCCTTTAATAGGGCAGGCCTTTAACAGGCCAAACCATCAGAAGTGGTTGAATTCATTACTGCAGTAATTTTGTGGGTTCATCCCCACCCCAGTTCTACCTTCTTATTCTTGGAGGGTTTTTGGGTAACCAAAATCTCTTGTGTTATGTGTTGATGCATGCTCTTATTTTATATTTATTTACTTGCATGCATGTTAATTTCAGTTATATATTAATTTCAGTTTGAAAGGATAACAATTGGTGCTTCTGATTCACCCTCCCTCTCAGAAGTACTCTTCCCATTTGAATACTCCAACAATTGGTATCAGAGCTCTGGTTCTCATAAGGAGAAGCCTAACAGCTTGGAGAAAAAGGTCATAAGATGGAAGTCTTCAAACTTGGGAAGATCATTGACAATCAGGTGATTGATGTGCAACTAGCTCTACACAAAGTAGAGGAAGCCAGGGAGGAACTGAGAAAATCTTTGAAAAGAAGGAAGGAGATAGCCATAGTTGAAAATGACATACATTACAAGGAGATTGATAGCACACACATATTTTCCAATGGAGATTCCAATGAATTTGATGTAGCAATATAAAAATTAATGGAGAAAAGTAGAGCACAAGCTAAAGAAATTAGATTAGTCAAGCTTGAACAAGAATCACAAGCCACACTGCTTTGTGAAGTAATTGAACAAAAGAAAAGAGCTATTGAAGACAAGGTCATGGTAGAAGATGACAAGAGAAATCTTATCAATAAATTGGAAGAGAAGACAATTGAATTTGAAAAGATTTCAAATATGCAGCTAGACACAGTGAGCCAGATGATGAATGCTCATCATGAGCTAAACATGAAGGACATTGAGATCTCCACCTTGAAGATGTAGAATGAACAACTGTAGAATGAATCGAAGAGAGAAAAGGAAATAGCAGAAAGCTACAACAAACCCAATGAGGCCATCAAGTATTTTGAGCAATTGCTGAAATCACCAAGGGCTAGTAATGATACTTCAGGACTTGGCTACATCAACACTAAACAAGGAGAATCATCTAAGACTGCAGAAGAAAGAATAAACAAAGGTAAGAACACTAAACTTAGTTGTCATTGTTGTGGTAAAAAGGGACATACCTCTAATATGTGCAGAAGCAAGAATAGTCATCATCATGTTAAGCCCACATTAAGCACATGAATGCAGAACAAAGATTATAAGGACACTAAGATTTGAAGCTCACTGCTACAACTACAAAAATATGGACATAGAGCTTTTGAGTGTAGATCAAAGCCTATGTGGACACCTAATCAGCCTGCAAGAAGAACCAATAATGTACATCACTAGAATTGGGATTACAACACCAGGTATAGTTGTCACTATTGCCAAGAGTATGGACACATTCTTGAAAATTGCATAAGAACACACTTTAAGAAAAAATATAGTAGATAGTTAAATCAAACTACTTGTTTTAGATGCTTAAAGACTGGTCATATTAGCAGAAGCTGTCCAACAAAAGTCAAAGCACCTAAGACTAAAGTTAATAAGGGCAAAGAATAAGTTAATGAGGAACACATTAGGGAAGATATGAAGAAGACATGATAGAAGAAAGGTGAATGCAACACATCAAATGGAGAGATCACTTTACCCAAGAGGTCAAGTGATCACACCTCATCAAATTAAGCACTAGAAAGGCACATAGGGCTGATACATATAAAGATGTATCATACATCAGCCCAAAAATAACATAGGAATAGTGCAAAGAAGAAATCTGCATAAGTTAAAATGCTAGGATAAAAGTTGGAAGATGATGCCAAGCTATCGTTGGTTGCCGAGTAAGACTCCAATACAGGTCGAGTTAAACAGTCTAGTGGATGCTGAGTAAAGAGATAATTATAGCTACCAAGTGAGTGAAATATAGTTGATGCCAAGTTGGAAAATCCTTTGGAAGCCAAGTGTACAACTGTAAAGCATGAAAGTAATAAATTCTAGGTTTCAAGCCTAATAAAAGTGAAAATTGTTCATTTTCACATCATTCAAACGAAGAGCAAAAATTAGAAGAGCTAAGAGGTAATCAAGTAGCTACCTTACAGTCACTCACATCAAATACAACAGAGATTCATCACGAATTCATCAATCTGAAGGTATTTATTAAGTACCAAGCTACGTAGAGTTTCAATTTTTAATACATTTTAAAGCCCTAGTTTGGTAATATGGCTTCTAGCTCAAGAAACCCTAAGGCTAAGGGAGATCATGAGATTCAAATGGTTAGAAATGAAGTTAAACAACTTGAATTCAGACCAATACCCAAAGTAACCTATAAAAATGACACAGCTGGCACACTATCTGTCATTCCACCCAAAGTCATCATGGTTCAAGACATAAGGAAATGCTACAATTGTAAAATTGGTGCTACAGGTGACCTAGAAATCTTCAATGCCTATGATAAGTTATGTGCGAATAAGATATTGAAGGACGAGTTTTCAATCGTTGAGAAGAAGGGTTTAACTAAAACCCTAGTTTTTCTCATAGTATTTAAAATAGAATGGATTCACCTTGTTCTGAGCCAAATTCATGATGGATGTCTATGGCTAGAGTTAAGACCGGTCAAGATTACTAAGAAGATTGTGCATAGGGTTAAAGGTCTTCCAACCCTAGATTGACCAAAAACATTGAGAAGTGATAGAAAGGAGGTAATTGAGAAGAAAATAGGTGCAAAATGGAACAATAGGGGAATGCCTATTGATACTATGAATGACCCTCTACTTGACATTGCTGTGAGGATAATTTCACATAAATTTTATCAATCCAGTAGATTAAATAGTGTTCCCTGCATAGCTATTGATGTGGCATACAAGTTAGTAAAGAAAGATCACACCTATGATCTGGCTGAACTCATGTTGCAACAAATCAATGAGAACTTAGGAGCCATAAGGAGATCAAAAGGTGCACAGTGTAAATTTGGCTCAATTCTCATGTGCATATTCTTTTATGTGATGGAACAATTCTCTTCATTTGGAAAGGTAAACTGGAATTCTAACAAGCCAACAATCACTCAAATTAATGAGTTCATTGATCAAATGGCAGACAGTTTTGAAGCCCAGATGACTAGCTATTTTGAAGACTTTAAGAAGTCTATGATCCAAAGGATGAGGATACCAGTCTCACTAGTGGAGAAACATGTCAGTGACATATGTTTCTTGGTTGATATTGAGTTCACATACATTCAAGCTACAATACCAAAGGTAAGATGGCTAAGGCCATTAGAATATGAACTAGATATTGATGAAGCTTTAGCAGTAATCACAACATTGTTAGCAGAAGAAATTGATAAAGCAACTCCTCACTTTGGAACTTATCATGTTGTTAAGTCCAAAATTGAGACATAACTAAAAATTTCTTTAGTTGTTAAGAAGAAGGATAAAATGGTGAGGAAAATAAAGAAGACATTTGAAGCAAATATTGAAGGTGAAGTAGAAGAAATGGAAGGAGACAGTGAAGAAGAAGAAGAAGAGCAAGGGAAAGAAATAGAAGAGATGACACAAGAGCAAGAAGAAGACAAAGAGGAAGGTGCTGAGGATGAAGAAGCCAAGGAAGCACCTACACCTATCGAGCAGAAGAAGAGAAAAGAAAAAACACATCTTGCAACTCAGTCAAAGCCCAAGAAGGTAACAAAATCAGCGCCAACCAAGCCACCTCCAACTAGGCCAACAAAAACAAGGGTCACACCAAGAGCGTCAACTCAAAAGGCCAAAGAGGTAGTAAAAGAAAAGGAGAAAGCCACTGCACAGCTAGTAGAAGAACACAAGAAAAGAAGAAGATATGTGGCTCAACCAAACATAGATGATGAAAGGACAAAATATGAAGATATAAGTCAATTTAAAGTGGTAAGTCATCCACCAAAGTCTTCTGTTGATAAATTATGTGCTAAGATTAGGAATGGAGACTTAAAAGATTTGAAGAAAGTAAATTTTAATAAGCTCACAAAAGATAAGCAAAATAAAATAGAGACATCAGTCTATAATATGATGGCAGAATAGAAACATACACCTCTTGAACTAGATAGTTCATTGCCAAAGGAATTATACAAGATTGTAGAGGAAAAATGGAATTTTTGTCTGCAAACTGAGAAATAAATAAGGGAGTCTACCTTAGCAAGGATGTTGCCCGATTTGACTAAAAGTCAAATAAAAAATGCAGTTAAAAGGCACAATAGTAGATTTACTCCCAAATACAGGTCATTTGGTATTCTACAAAATAATTTGAAGAGGTTGTGAGCAAAACCATAAAAGTGTGGAAAATTATCTACAAGAAAATTGATGATGTATTTGATGAAGAATACAAGGCATAAGCAAGTGCCAAAACAAAGGAAATAAAAGAAGCAAGAAGAAAAAATGTAGAAGAGAAGAAAGTAGAAGAGAAGAAAGAGGAGGAAGAAAAGAAGTATGAAGAAGAAAAGGAGGAGTAAATAAGTAAAGAAGAAGAAAAGGGGATAGGTGAGCAACATGAATAGAGTGTGCAAGATACACAATTGCACCTCCCAACCCTCCTCACTCAACTACTACACCTATAGAGATAGTCATTATAAAGGATGTTACTAAAAAAATAGCTCAAAACATCATCCCACTCACTAAAGAGGATCTCTCAAAGAGCCTTCACCAATCTACTCTACAGGCACAATTATGCACAAATGCTGTATTGGTGAGTGTAGATGAAATACAAAGGGTAGTAGCAGCACCAGAAAGACAAAAGGTGAAGCCAAAAGTACAACCTTTTACATACACTAAAGCTAAAGTTTTGATGCTACCATGACTACCTCCACCAAGTGCAAATACAAATAGTGTTCAGATGCCGAGTACAGAGGAGAGGAAATCAGATGAGAAGGATGATGTAGCAAAAGAAAAGGAGTATACCACCATTCAAACATTGGTAGAATTACCAAAGATTGACACTCCTACTAAGACTATTCAGGAGCTGAGCACTAAAGCTATTCCATTGCAATTTTCCATGCCAGGCTCGAGTTTAACAAGAGTGGCTAGGGTACTTCACTATGGAGACCCTAAACTAGATGAAGAAATTGAGATACCCTCCTATGATTCCAAAACTATCACAATGGCACAAATGACTGAAATAGAAAATGCATTGGATAGAAGGATGAGATAGGAAATTCTGAGAAAAGAGTTTAAACAAAAGAAAGCACTTGATGATATCAAGGACATCTTCATGGATGCCTTCCGCTTGTACTCACTAGATGTAAGAAAACCAATAATTGAGTAACTATTAGACATAGTTGATCAGGTGACAAATGAAGATCAAGACACCGATGTTAAACTAATGGAATGGTCAGAAAGAAAGTTTCAAGGTAAGGTTAATGAAAAGATATCAAGTGGCATTGCACTTAAACAGATAGAGTTGGCCAAGACAATTGATAAGGCCAAAATTGTTCTTGAAAATATTTTTTCATTATATAGGAAGTTGTGTGATTTTTCAAATTTCACACAAGAAACTAATCAATGAATGATGAGGTTGGAAAGGAACTTGAAAATCTCTAGTATGCAATTATCTAGAGATCTAGCTCAAAGTGAGAAGCATTTTGCACAGACGCTTCACACACAAAGGGAGTTAGCTATGCTAACAGTAGAGGAGGCAAATATAAAGGCTAAATTGATGTAGATCCAGTCCTCCATAACCCCTCATTTAGAAGTCCTCCACAAGGAACAAGTTTATGCTGAGACAGTATTAAAGAAAGATCCCAATCTTTCTACTCTTGATGGACTTGTACACCTTGTTGTAGAGACTGCCATCCACACAAGTCATTGGACATTGCTTTAGAGAATTGGGATGCAGCTTTGAAAATAATAATGGAGGTAAATACCAATTATTTGGCTAAATATGGTATTACTCCATAGAACCCTTTGAAATTAGTGTCAAAAGGGGGGAGAATGAACAAAGGGAGATATATATTATAGGGGAGTAATAAGAAAAGAAGGAGATATGTAATTACCAAACTTTAACAAATTTTGATCATTCTTTCATTTTGAAAATAAAGTTGAATGATTGTATATAGCCAAAAAGGGGAGACAAGGAATAAAGGAGTCAAGAAGAGATGTAAACTTTTGGTAATCACATGGAATACGGGTACATCACATAGATCAAATACAACATTCAGGGTCAGAATGTAGAAACAGATCAAAGGACAGAAAGGATCAGACATATTGGTACAAAATTTCAAAATTCAAAGGCATAATCAACTTAGGGGGAGCTATAAGGTATATCACTACCCACGATTTTTGAAATTTTTACAATTTTTTGCATGAAAGTTGAGTGAGTAAAGAATGTACTCAATAAGGTTAGGATCATCAATGCTTAGTTAAGTGTTTTTGACACTCATGTCAAAGGGGGAGATTGTTGGTCAAATAAATAGTATTGACAAATGAGTGTCAACACACTCAACCATTTTCACCATACATGTCGAGTACATAATAGATGCTGAGCCAAAATTTCAATAGGTGCCAAGTCACAGTATGTGCCGAGCAATACAAGAATTGTTCATGTGCTCAATAACGTAATCATTTAGATTTTGAGCAACTTAGAACAATAGATGCCAAGTGATCTAGGATAGAATAGGTGCCAAGCAAACCAAGAAACGTAGTAGATGCCAAGCAATCCAGAAATAGTATGTGCCAAGAATCAGTAATACTTCATGTGCCGAGTAACACAGGATCAACATAAGAGTTTGTGCTTGCATAAACTAAGATGTAAACCATTTTTGGAGCTAACTTAGAGAAATTTTGAATGAGAAAGAGGATAAGGATGAGTCATTTGTATTCCCTATGAAATCTGCATGCAACCAATCAGAAAAATGGTGAAGGCATGCAACCAATGAGAAAAATGCAAAATATGAACGAGAATTTGAGATTTAATTTGGATCATAGATCCATACCTAACCCTAAGTCTTCTCATTCTTTATAAGGAAGATAAATGCACCACTATATATGGAAGAAACGTTGCATAAGGGGAGATTATAGTAAAATTTTAGTATAAAGAGAAAAGACTTAGTGAAAGGCATAGCATTTTTATATCCAGTTGACCATAGTAGAACAGGAGACATATTCAGAGATTAGATCAAGCAAGGATCAAAAGAGAAAGAGTAGATCAAGTTCCTAAACCCAAAAATTTGAGATTGCATTCAATTAGGTCAAAATTTCTAATACTCTCTCACAATTGTATTAGATGTTGAAATCCTATGGTGATAGGTTAGCTTAACAACTATATAGGAAAGTCTTTGGAGAAGGACAAGAAAATCCTATGTATTAGGTAGGTTTAACGACCTTTAGATAAATCCTTTAATAGGGTGACACTTCATGTAAAGTGTTTGTAAATCCTTTCAACATGTCACTATTGACATAGTGTAAAGCCTTTAACAGGGAAAACCATCAAAAGTGGTTGAATTCATTGCTCGAGTAATTTTGTGGGTGTCATCCCCACCCCAATTTTACCTTCTTATTCCTAGAGGGTTTCTGGGTAACCAAAATCTCTTGTGTTATGTGTTGATGCATGCTCTCATTTTATGTTTATTTACTTGCATGCATGTTAATTTCAGTTATATGTTAATTTCAGTTTGAAAGGATAACAATTGGTACTTCTGATTCAGCCCCCCTCTCAGAAGTACTCTTCCCATTTGAATACTCCAACAAACTCAATACCAATTAGTTTTTTGCATGTCACATATTTAATGGTAGTTCAAGGAAGAAAAGTGAATTTGTGTGAAATCATCAGATTACAATTGTTAGAAACCATTGCCAAATTGCAAAAGACCAAGAGCACAATCTTCACATTTGAGTCCCTAGTGAATCATTACTCTTTCTATGTAAGAAGGAAGTTCCTAGTTATGACTAATTGGGAAAGCAATAAGTGTGCAATGAAGTTGGTAAGTCAATGCGACAGGTCAAGACTAGAAAGTGTCAGAGATAGTGACATTGATAGAATGATGAAGGACTTCCAGACTGTATGAAACAAAGGTACATTATACCTCCCTCCATGGTACACATATATAAGGATGATATATGCTTCATGGTGGAGACTGATAACACCTACATGGAAGATGTGGAACAAAGGGTGAAGTTCATAGAACCAACACTTGTAATAATATTAACTTATGAGATAACCAACTCAGTAATCATAAAAACTCAATCTTTCATACAATGCATAGTTTGCAATAATACCTGTAAGTGTAGCCTCATTCGTCTTTTCCATTATGGCAAGCATTCCTTATTCATCTTTGGTACTTCTCCCTTATACATATTTAGATCTTTAGCTTAAGTCTTTCAAACTTGTTCCTCCAAGCACTGAGCTGTGATGCCAATTATAAGTTAAATGGAGGAGGGGTGAATCAATTATCCTCAAGCCCTTTCGTAAAATTCACCACACTTGTAACAATATTAACTTATGGGATAACCAACTCAAACTTAATCTTTCATATGCATCAAACAAATTCCACTTGTAGTGCTGAATATCAATAACTTCAATTGACTTACAAAAATAGTCAACATGTAAAAGTAAATAACATGAAAAACATCTATACACATGTTAAGACCATGATTTTTAATGTGGGAACTTGATTAGGGTAAAAACCACTAGGGACTAGTCACCCATAATATTCTCACTCCTCAGAAGTGAGTTCAGTTAGGGGACAACCCTATTAAAGGTTACAAACATATTACTAGGTGTGACCCTATTAGGGGATTTTCACCAAAGATCATTTAGACCTTATCACCCTTTAATGAGTGGTATGTCAAAAGGAACTAAAAACATTCAATGAAATGTCACCATACAAATGGATTTACAAATAAAGATTGTTAAGTCCACCATGTTAGGAGATTTTATATTATAATGGTTAGAAATTAATAGTCAAATAATTTGATAAAAATGCAGCTCACTTTTCCTATTTAGATCTCCATTCTACTCAATATCCCTACTCACTTACTGGCCAACATACTCAACTCATTATTTGGCTCCAACTCAGACCTCTTATCTTCCCAATAGGATCTCCTTAACTCTTTTGTGTCTACTTTTCTCTTCATTGGACCAACAACATGCTAGACAGTAAAGTCTACCAAGATATTTGGTGGGGGGGGGGGGATGAATTATTTATTAGATCAATACAAATTTTATTAACCAGATTAAACCTCAAAAATGTAATAAATATAAACAACAACCATAAGAAGATACACATACCCAATAAAACTAGATTTATTACTTAGGGAAACCCTTGATAAGAGGGAAAACCTTAGTGTGGGTGATAGCCCCCAAAAATTGCACTAATATATAATTTCCTTGTAAGAGGAAAGACTCTATTAGGAGCCAATGAAATACATTCAGTACATATTAGTCCTTATTAAGAGACTTTGAATCCCTACAAAGAGATTCTAACCCTGTTAGGAGTTGTGCCAACCATGCTAGGAGTTGTAGGAGGTAGAAGGACCCACTATCCAAATAGATTTAGGGGAAAGGCCAATGAACTCATTGCCCAACTGGCCTCTATATTATTCCTTTCAAAATAATAGACATGTAACTAGCCTCAGTAAATCAAACTCTTGCTTTGTCCTTTTACCATGCCTTTTTTGCACCAAATACTTCTTTGATCTCAATACTAGATCTCCAACTTTGCATTAGAATAATCCATTTTATTTCTTACTCGCATTATACTTTGCATCCAAACAATCAATTGATCATTTTACTTACACACTTCATCACAAGGAAAATAACTTCTCTTTAAACTGAGTCCTCAAAATAATTCATTGAGTCAACCTTGAGGCTTTCCCAATTACAATCACAATAGGGCCTCATTAAAATAACATGCTACATTACATCTTTTCATGATTACATAATATTATCTACTCACAGTATTTACAACTTTCCACATCTGCAACCTCAAACTTTTCACACTTGTTGACATCATCACTAGGATATCTTCTATCTCTATCTAACTATGATCAACCAAATTCTATCCTTGTTTGGAGATATAATATGATTAGTAGAAACCGTTCTCAAGAACTCTGTTTGTAAACTATATTTTGTAAATCTTGAATATCTATCACCAATCTCACTATTTGCATGGTCTCTTAACCACTAAATTAGGACATTATATAGAACATTTTGTTGATATCTAATCCATGTTTCCTATTAGTGTTAAACACTTAGTCATTTCCTAGGCAGAGTTGGTTGGTCATCACTGTGACCAAGCCATCTAATCAGGGTCAAGCAATACATGACAAACTTTTTTATATTCAAGTACAAGTTGAGCACTCCAATTTGGACTGAGTGATAATGTATGTCAAGCATGTGAGAAGTTAGTTGACACTGAGTGAAGAAGATATAGTTTATGTTGAGTGACACAATATGTGTTGAGCATTCAAATGCCAAGGAACATCATGAATATCAACATGGATAGAGCATCTAGATATTCAAGTGAGTAAACTAGTTTTGACATAAGTGTTTATGATGACACAAACACTTATGTAAAAAATTTTGAGCTGACTTCTACACTTAATTTATGGATCGTAAAGACAACTAAGGAGGTAATTCCACATTTTTTAGAGATCATTGATTCTTATGTAAGGTAATCAACCAATTAGAAAAATAAAAGGACTAAATGATAAAAGGGATGAATCTAGATCATTGATCTTGATCTAGAAGGTTCATAAATTGGTTATTTAAAGAGGGACCCAAATCCTAAATTAGAGTGATGTAAGAAGGATGCAAATAGAGATGAAGTGATATTGAAGGAAGGCTATGTTTGTGTGTTGGAAGTAGAGAGATAAGACATAACAACCCTAGTAGTGAAAGAGCATAATAAAGAACATCTAATAAGGATATCAAATTAGAATTGGAAAGAGAAGATTTTTAACCTAGCAATAGAGTGCTAACCAAAGGATTAGGTACCGAAACATTCTAACCATTGTATCAGGGTAAATTTCTAAGCAGAGTGGTTTTAACATGCCTATTGAAATCTCCTAACATAGTGCTTACTTAGTTGTAAGTTTAAATCATTTAATCAAGGTAGAATGGATAAGTTATGTATGCTTCTAATAGGGAAAACCCCTCATAGGGTAGATCATTAGAAGTGATCAAACATTGTAGCCTTAATAGGCACAATTTATTACCGTAGTAGTGAAGATTTGTAGGTGTTCTCCCCACTCCAGTTTTACCTTCACCTTGGAGGGTTTTTGGGTAACCAAATCTTGTGTGTTATGTGTTTACATTTACTTTCATGTTTATGGATGTGATGCATACTTATATCTATTTCAACATTATAGTTTATGGTTATATAGTTGATGATATATAGATGAGATGGGTTAGTGGTGAATGCACTTTATTTACTATTTGTTTCAAGAAGTGAAAAGTTTTATAGATCTTTATTCACCCTCCTCTCAATATCTTTCTTCCAATTAAGACTTCCAACAATTTGTATTAGAGCCTTGTTTTCTTAGAAGAAGTTTAACAACTTGAGAGTTAAGATCTTGGAGATGGAGATTTAGAACTTGGGAAAGATCATTGAGAATCATAAACTATTAGGATTAACCTCAAACAGAAATAATAGTTACATGCAAATATAACCAATATGAAAAAAAAAAAGATCACACAGAAGAGAACACAAGACATAGAGATTTAACATGATTCACCTAATCCCTAGGCTAGATTTACTAACAACAAGTCCAATATTATTATTATCCATTGATTACAATCTGCAATCCCTTATAACTCAATACTATTGCAAGAAGCTACAATATCACTATACATTATGAAATCCCTAACCCTAAGCCATTTTATACAAGCTTTTTCCACTGACAAAATTAGGGCTTAAATAAGTCATCCAATAGAAAAAATAGCCAATGCCTTTTATAATATAAGGTCATTTTTGTCTTCAAGGGCATTTCCCCTGAAAAACCCTTGTGGGGGCATTGCCTCTAAACCTCATAGAAATTATTCGGGGAGAAATCACACTGGATAAACCTATGAGTCTGATTAGGCTCCACATAACAACATAAACTTGATATCTAGATCAAACTGTTCTAGCTTGAAGCAACAAGAGGGGATTTAAAGAGATCCTTGAAGAAAAGGAAAGAGTTGGTTGTTCAAAAGAATGATACTTTATATGTAGAAGACACTGATGGACTACTTGAAGATGGAAATTCTAGTGAAAGTGATGTAGAAATAGAAAATCTATTAGAGAATAACAATAGACTGAATGAAGAAACTAGAGGATGAAAGAGAGAACATGAAATCCAATCAGTAAGGCTATGTGAAGTGACTAAATAGAAAAACAAAGTTAAGGAAGACAAAATCATGGAAGAAGAAGAAAAGAGACAAATGTTTGCCAGACTTGATGAAAGAATATATGATGTGAAAAAGCTCACAAAAAATTAGTTGGACATGGTGAATCAACTGCTACTTGCAAATCAAGAATTGAACATAAAGGATATGGAGATTGCAAATATGAGATCACAAAATGATCAACTAAGGAATGCATTAAGATCTAAGAAGGAACTAGTGGAAAGTAGGAAAACACCTAATGAATCTATAAGATACTTTGAAGAATTGATGAGATCACCAAGAATACCGAGTGGCATGTCTGGACTAGGATATTCCAATCACCTATCATCCACTGAAGAGGGATAGTCATCAAAGAGTGGAGAACAAAGGAATGTAAAGCTAGAGCTAAAGAACAACAAACCTACATGTCATCACCATGGGAAGCTTGGACACACAACCAATATCTACAAAAGCAAGAATGGTAAGAAAAATCATAAGCCTAAATTTAATGGACACTATTTTAATTGCAAGAAATAATGAAAAAAAGCTCATAAATGTCGGTCAAAGGCTTGCAATACACAAGTTGCACCTAGTTTTGAAGGTCATTGCTAAAACTATAAAAATATGGACATAGATCTCAGGAATGTAGATCCAAAGAAAAATCTAATTGCACAACTAAAAGGAAAGCATACGGATGTAATTCTTATAGCTAGGATTACAACACATGGTATAGCTGTCAATATTGTAGCGAATATGGTCATATTCCAAAAAATTGTATCATAAATTTTAGAGGGAAATATAAGAGTTGGTTGAATGGAAATCTAGTTTGTTTTAGTTGTCACAAGGCTGGGCATGTAAGTAAGAATTTGAGGACCTAAGCACCAACACCAAGCAATGAGCATAACAAAGGAAAAGAAAAAATTGATATAGAGTAGACAAGGAATGAGATGAATCAAACATGGAGACAAAAGGTAGCAACTAGAAATTGTGGGACAAGTGAAGGAAAGGTCACCCAATCTAATGGATCATGTGATCACACCATTTGTAACTAAGAAAAGAAGATATTTAAGGAACTATAAATTAAATTTCTACATCTCATACTAGTTCTTCACATAAGATAAGTTAAAGTTCATATCTGCATGAATTAAGATTTATTAGGACATATTTGAGAAAATAATTAAGAAAAGGAATCATATGCATGACCAATGTTAGGTATCAATATTAATACTTATAGTGAGTGAGTATAACTATATGGACTAAGCTCCTATATGGACCAAATTGATATGTTAAGCATGGAAATGGTAATGGAGACTAAGTGGTGGTTATGATCAAGTGATGATAAGAAGTTGTTGTGAACAAAGTTTATGTGTCGACCAATCTAGTTATAATGCACCTAGCCATGTACAAAGAGTTTATTAAAAACCTATTTTGACCTTTTGAGGGTATATATCAAATTTTGAAGTCTATTTTTTCTAAATAAACAATTAGATAACTTAGAAGCAATTTAGGTGATTAACCAGAGTGGTTTGTGTAAAGAAGTGTAAAGATTCATTAGCATTTCTTTAACTAATTCATTGAAGTACTAAAGGTATTATTGTTGTTTTTGAGCTACTTGAAATTTGTTTTTTCAAACCCTAGCAAGAAGATATGGTAGAAAGAACATATGTTGAGATGAAGAAGACATGAAAGGAAATCAAGAACATTCAATTGGTGAGTAATGAAGCCTGTCCACCCCTAAAATTTAAAGATATACCAGAAATTGCATTGAAGGGAGATCCATCAGGTGCCTTATCATTGACTCCATCAAAGGTACTTATGATTCATGATGTAAGATCATGTTTTACTTGAAAATTTGGTAAAATTGGAGATTGTGAGTTGAGGGAAGCATATAACAAGTTGTGCAAAAATGGAGCATTCAAGGATGAATACAAAATTGTCATTGATGAAGGGTTAGTTTGTATCCTAGATTTTCCTTGTGATTTCAAAATTTAATGGTTAAAGAAAAATTTGAGCCAAATTCATCACATGTAACTATGGTTAGAAAATGGAGCAATTAAAATTATCAAGGAGATCATCCATCAAGTCAAATGTTATCCTACCCTAGATTGGGTGAAGACCATGCATTTTGCAACCAAAAACCTCATTGAAGAAAAAAAAAAGACTAAGTGAAATGGTCAAGGAATGTCAATTGATGACATTGAAGATCTTGCTATTAAATTTGTGGCTTGTGTGATAGCTCACAAATTATACCAGTCAAGCCAACTAAATAGTGTGCCCTATATAAAAGTGGACCTAGGTTACAAGATTGTAAAGAAAGACCACAACTATGACTTTGCTGAGTTGTAATTGATGCAATTAGTTAAGAATCTTGGAGAAATTAAGAAGAAAAAAATAATTCATGTAAGCTTTTCTCACTTCTTCTGTGTGTATTCTTCTATGTGCAAATTTTTTTTCCTACTTTTGGAGATCTTGTCTGGAGCACAGACCGACCTATGACACAATAGATAGGTGATTATGTTCAACAACTTGGAGAAAAATTTGATAGTATAATGAGTAGTCATTTTGATGAATTCAAGAAAAAGATGAAGAAGAAAAGTAGAATCCTTGTGTCTCTCACTAAGCAATATTATGATGATGTTTGTTTTCTTGTTGAGACTAATTATACTTATGTGAAAGTTGTAATACTGATGGTACAATGGTTAAGGACCTTTCCCTATGAAGTGAAAATTGATGAAACATCTAAAACTATTACAACATTATTGGTAGAAGAGGTAGGTGGGAAAGCCAAAGCATTTGGTAATTATGAAGAAGCTAGAACAAAGATTACAATTGGTTTGAAGACTGCCACCCTAGAGAGGAAAAAGAAGAAAATGAAGAAAATATTGAAAAGATCGTAGGTCAAGGTGAAGAGAAGAGTGCACCACTGCAAATTGCACAAGGTCAAATTGAGGACTAATCTAGTGATGAGGAGGAGAGTGAGGATGAAGAAGAAGTTGCAAAGAATAAAGGTAAAGAGATAGTAGTGGCTGAGAAAAAGGAAAAGAAACCAAAACTTATTACTATTGTCGAGCCATCAGTAAAGGAGAGCTTGAAGAAGACTACCCTTCCTATTACAAGACCAAGAACAAGAGTTACAATGAATGTATTTTTAGGCAAGCCACAAAAGAAGAAACAATAGGCAAAAGGGACTAGCTCAGGAAAAAGGAAGCAAGCTCAAACAAAGACTAAGTTGAGTCACCCCAACAAGAGACTAAAGAGGAGGTTAGTTTTGAAAAATGAGGAAGAAGATGAAGGAAAGCTGACTCTAATGATGTTAGGAAATTTAAAGTGGCTATACACAAGCATCCAATTAATGTGGATGAAATTTTCCAGAATATTAAAAGCAACATAGGTTTGTCAGGGTTCAAATTCATAAAGTATGAAAAACTAACCGAAAGTGATAAAATATAGATACAAGAAGCAATCATAGATATGATGGGAACTTTCAAGATGACTCCAATATAAATTGGAAATCTCATACTTGAGGAGTTGTATAACAAAGTTAATGAATGATGGTAATCTTCCATAACTACTGAGAAACAAATAAGGGAAGGAACTTTAGTCCAAGTAATGCCTAAACTGACACAAAAGCAAAGGGAAAAGTTCATAGAATGACATAGAAACACATTTGTTCCCAAATATAGAGCATTCTCTATATTGAAAAATAGTATTTTATAAGTTGTACACTAAAGAACTT
Organism: Cupressus sempervirens; assembly: GCA_028749045.1. Classification (NCBI taxonomy): domain Eukaryota; kingdom Viridiplantae; phylum Streptophyta; class Pinopsida; order Cupressales; family Cupressaceae; genus Cupressus; species Cupressus sempervirens. The sequence goes on along the minus strand of CM053785.1, from coordinate 1,046,551,341 downwards.
TGATATGGAAAGTGATTTTTGGACTAATGCCAGAAAAGTATACTAACAATGATGAAGATACACCATTCTAGATAGAGCTGGACAATACATAAGACATTAATGAGCCTAAAATTTTGGAAGAGGCAATAAGAAAGAAAGTTGAGGAGGGTGAATGAAAAGATGTTGTCACCATTGAGGATATACCAGAAGGTAATCAACAAAATGTCAATATTCTGATAGAGGAAGAGCTTAAAAGTGAAGCACTCACTAAGGTAACCTTTGATTCACCTCTTCCATGCACTCATCATGTACTTATTCAAATTCAAGAATATCTAAAGGAAGAGAGTTTTTAAACTATGAGCATTATATCAGACAATTCCACCATGCCTACATTCATAGCTAAGAGGAAAGAGAAGGAAGGGAATCTAATAATTCCAATTTAGTATTCTCCTACCAAGGCCACAACTAACATTGATAAGGAAGATGAAGTAGAGAAAGATCAAGCATATACATCTGCACATGATTAGACCTCATACTAAGGGAGAAAGGGAGGTCGAGCAAAATACTGAGGAATCTTAGAAGCAAACAGAGGCAAATCAAGAATTAGTTCAATTGTCAAATGTTGTGGCAGTATCTATTGAACCATCAATTGCTTCAACCAGTCAGCATATACATGGACCGAGTGTAGACACTTAAAATTGTCCTAAATGCTATATTAATATTTCCTATGACATTATAATTAATTAATTATATTTTATAATATTCTTCTACTTATTTAATTAAATATATTTAATTAAATAAGTTCATTTCCCTAATGTATTTAAATTTAATTTGAATACAACCCCTCTAATGTATTAAATTTATTTAATACAGAGTGCTCCATAAATCCCCTTTTAAATAAATTCATTTTATTTAGTCCCCTCCACTTTATTAAATTTTTTAATCCTATGATTAAGTCAAATCTTATTTAACTTAATCCTATCCTAAAACCTAGTCTACACCCAACTCTCTCATCCTTCTAAGCCTACTCACCACTTAATCCCACTTATTTACCTTAAACACCTTTTAGCTCCTAAGTGTTTGCTCACACATGTGTGAGAAGCTCTTGATCCAATAAAACTTCCACTTCATTTATACCTCTTACACCTCTTACACCTTTTCCCCCCCACTCCTTCCCCCAAGGTTTCTCACACGTGTGAGCACACCTTGAGCCTCTCAATCATAAAGGCTCTTTTTGACTTTTGTATGGCTTGTCCTTTAGCCCATGTATCTCCCTTGTGGCACCTATGTGGATGCCACATAGATGCCACCTCCCCAAGGCTTCTCTCTAACTTATAAATAGAGCCCTTGTCTCAAGCATTTCTCCATCTCCTCCATATGCATTGTTATCATGCTAGTATAGTTCTAGAGCTTTTTAGAGATTTTATGCTTCGAACTAACCTTTGGTAGTTGTTTGCATTACTTAGATTTATAATTTTTTCATTAGCTTCATGGTAGTATGATGTTGTAGGTTTCTTTCTCCATTGCATTTCATTCACCTCCATATCCATGGAATCCTTTGAGGGTGGCTTACTCATATCCATTGCTTGAAGTATTTCACACACATTCTTAGAATAGATTCATTTCATATTGCATTTTCATCATCAAGGGATTTAGTAGTTGTGTTTTGGGAGAGTACATCTACATCCCTCACACTTAAGCACACAAAAAAGGCCTCTTATGGGTGCCCTTGTTGAGTTTCTTTGAGGTTGTGTGAGGATTCTAATATGTTTATTGCATAGTTATTTAAAACTCAAGTAGAATTAGTAGTTTTTCAATCTGATTTGTTATCTTGAATGCACATGCTACTAATGTTTGATTGTTTACGCGTGCTCCTGACAGGTTAGGTTTTTGCAAATACATTTTGGCATGCCCGATGGGACCCACGTCCCTATTCCACCTTCAAAAAATTGTCAAAACTAGTAACTTCCCGTTGAAACCTATGTACTGTCATCTCTGCTAGGACGTAGTGTCATCTATGAAGATGGTTTGTCATCTCTATAGATCAACGTCTCCATAGATTTGCATCTTTGCCACTGCTAATTTTTTAAATCGACCTAATCTTGCATTAAATTTGAGTTTTCTCATCTCTACTTGAATTTTAGCATCTTTGAAGTTTATTTTCTCAGCTCCATAGATTTCTCGTACTATCGTCTACATTATAGGTGACTATTAAAACCATCCGTTTAACTATACTATCGTCTGTGATTTTTACTGAGTTCTATCATCTCCAATCTTTAGACTGTAATATGCATATTCTAGCATCTCCGAGTTTTGGTATCTGTGACCCTGTTCTATAATCTATGACTGAAAAACCTATCAGTGAAAAGTTAACTATACATCCTACTATTTTTTTTGTCTGCATTTTTTGGCATCTATGCAGTTCTATCATCTACGCCTCGTTTCTGTCATCTCCACATTTTGGTAGATTGAATCAATTTTTTAACACTTAACTCATTGATTGGTTGATTGACAGGGATTTTTAATCAATTTATATTGCAGGAGATAAGCTTTGGAAAACTTTCTTTTAGTGATTTTAATCACTTAAAAATTTGTAGTGATTTTTATCACTTAGATACTTTATAGTGGTTTTAACCACTTGGGAATTTGTAGTGATTTTAATCACTATGGGATGCAAATGGTAAATGAACTTGTATGAATTAATCACTTTCCTTGAAATGCATGTTGCAATTTATATATATATGTCAAACACACTCTTGAATGCCCTAAGGTAAACCATTACAAGCTCTTGAGTGCCTTAGGAAAATTAAACACATTTCATTGGAATGGATGATACTCAAACACACTCTTGAATTCCATTAATGAATGAACAAGTTTTTCATTAGAATGCATGTGTAGACTAGTCACACCCAATCTTGAATGCCTTAAGGAAATTGACATGCTTTCATTGGAACAAATGTTTAGATAGAAAATGCACTCTTGAATGCCTAAGCTCGATGAAGCTTGCTATGAAATATTTGGATTTGGTGCTTAAAATGAATTCACTCAATCTTGAATGACTTAAGAGAATTGGTTTATTTTCAACATTTTGCTTATGTTGAAGATAATCAATTTACTTTATGTTGATGAATCCTCACTTTTTATTATGTTGATGACGTTGTCAAGTTGGAAAGAACAATGCATGCTTAAACACAAGTGTCTTCAAGAGTAGATTACAACACCTAAAGCTCCATTGGGAAAGAACAAGTGCCTTTTAACCCCAAGGCCACTTACGTATTCTCTCCTCTCATGCCTTTGGGTGATCTTGAGTGCACAACAAATAAGTGGTCTTGTTTATATTTTTTAGGAGGCCTGCTTGGGGATTTCATCACCCCTTGGGACAACCTCAACTCCAGTGTTTTGGTGGAGTATAAGAATCAGGAGGTGAATTGAAAGAAACCTCTCTTTGAAGAAAAATTTTGTCACTCTTGTTTAAGCCTCAAAGAAATTTATACCTTTGGGAAGTGAAGGCGAAGATTTGAGTTACCCTCTCCCCTTGACTATGTGGAACTATTTTCTTTCATCTACAGATTTGGGCCTCATGTACCTTGCATATATCAAGGACTCCCTTTAGATAATCTTTGTACATCCTAGTGTTAGCCTTATTAGGATTGTTGATGTGTTCAATGTGCTTGATTGTTTAAACATCCAAAACTAATACCAAACATCAAACAAGTTCAAAAACAAGTGAAATGGTGAGCTAAACTTTCAGTGAGTGAAATAGTTGTAAGTGGTCCTCTTGACTTACAATTATTTTTCAGGATTTCTTGTTTTTGGTCTACCATGTGGAAGTCATTAGGTCGTTTAGTCACAAACTTATTTGTAAAACTTTTTGAAACTAGGTTTTTTTTGTTCTTGCCATGACCAAAAAATTCAAATCTAAGAAGGTGAAATTGTCCAAACCATTTCCTCACAAGGAAAGGAAAAATGTAGCACATGGTGATAAAAAATTTTGATACACTATCAAAGAAATAAAAAAAGAAGAAGCTAAACAAGACTATTATGGTAGAATCAAATACAATTCTAAACTTTGAAATTGGTCTACTTTCCCTGGAATGAACCCAAGATTTTTGTTCCCAGTGAGAGAAGATTGAGTTAACCGCATATTGACCATAACTCCTTCATTTTTGACATCAACTCCATTTCCAAATTTCTAGTCTTACATTTGCAAAATTTTCTCTAGAGAGCTTGATCATTTGAACCTTAATCTTTTGATCATAAGGACATCTTAGTTACAAAATTTTTGAGATTACAACACTAGACCTTTATCCATAAGCAAAAATTTATCATAGTTACACTCACTCATTTGGGATCACAAGTCCATCTCCAAATAGTGGGTAATTAATTCAGTGTCTTATCCCGCCTAAAGATCACTTGACCATATTTGGTAGGAGAAAGATACTTTTATCTTATATCACACTTGGTTTGCTAAATCAAAAAGGTCTTTTGTTTATATTTAGGTTGATTTCCCTTTTATCATATAAGGTTCAGTTGCTCTCCTGCACATTCTTCTCTTTCTTGCACAATCTTCCACCCATTGGTTTGGTCACTATTGTATGGTACATACATGATTTGAAAGATTCACTTTTAATTCCATGTCCCATTTGTCAGAATCATTATGGCAACAAGAGACAAAGAATCCTTTTCCTCCACAATTACCCTCATTGGGGAGCACATTTCCCCCTAGTACAAACTTTGGCATGCCTAGCTCAACACCCACACAAGAACTAGAGGATCCTTTTCACAACACAACTCTAGTAAGTAATTCATATGATGATGAAAAAGTATACTAAGATGAAGATCCTATTGAAAACAACGATATCCCTAGTGATGTCCAAACATTTCTTGCAAATCCATACAATTTGGAAATGATGGAAAAGTTTATTTGGGCAAACAAGATTGAGATCTTCCTAAACTTGGTTAAAGATTGTGTTAATGTCCCTATGAGTTTTGATGAGAGCACTTTGTTTAGATATATTACCAAAGGTGGTGCTCCCATATTACCAACTTCAAACATAGCCCAAACATCTGGTAAAGAGAAGGAACCTATGGTGAGAACTAGTTCCATACCTACATCAAGTGTTTCAACACAACCAACATTCCAATTAAGTGCATAACATATCCAAAAAATCATTAGTGCTATGCCCAACACTACTAATGCTAGTATTCCATAGTCAACCTTGACATCTCCAATTTTAGGATGCTTACACATTGGACAAGTACCTACACAACATATGACAATTCCAACGTAACTGATATATTCCTCTTATTTGCAAATGCCAACAAGTATGGTGAAAACATCTATGCCAAGTCCAATGACTACATATCAATACATTGGTCAAAGTGGAGCACTTCCACCACCTCACAATATGTTTGGGACTCCATACAACTTGGGAGGTGGGTTTATCAATTCCCAACAATCACAAATGCAACCAAACCAGGATCTAGCCTAGCAGTAGCATGAGCTTTGAAATTTGGTCCATTCCATGAGCAACAAAGGGGTGAAGGAATTCTCTTTTGAGGAAATTTGCCTCTTTCCATTTGATAGATCCATTAACATGATACCATTTCCACCAAACTTTAAGATTCCTAAATTTGACAAATACATGGGAGAAACATGTCCTGCCACACATCTCAAGGAATTTTTGTTTTGCATCAAGAAGTAGCCTATAGTGAGGATTATCTTAAGAGGCTCTTCACATGAAGTCTTGGATACCTTGCACTACAGTGGCTAATGAATGTACCCAAGGGTTCCATTGCTTCCTTCAATGATTTAACAGGGAAATTTGTAGCACAATACACTTACAACATTGAACATCATGCCTCATTAGGTGATTTGTGCAACACAAAACAATGAAACAGTGAAAAATTTGCCAACTTTCTACGATAGTGGAGGCATCTTGCTAATCACATGCCATACAAAATTGAGGATTCCCACCTTTTGGATATATTAATCAAAAACTTGATACTGGAGATGTCTTTCCACATGAAGATGGATAGTCCTGAAGACTTTTTTGCCTTGGTCAAGAAAGGAAAGAACATTGAAAATAGACTCCTATACAAGGGTTCCATGAAACATTATAGCTCTTCATTCTCAAATAATGACATGAACAACAACAAAAAACGCAAATTTTGGTCCAAAAACAAAGGTGTTACCCATGATATTGTCACTGATGTTAAAAGTGTACAAAACCTCTAAGGTGGGAACAACAACAACAACTATCGTAATTGAAACAACAACAATTCAAACCATGACAATCAGAATCAAAACAATAAGTAATCTCATGATCAAATGCAATTTTTTCCTCACAACAACAACAATACCAACAATAATTACAACCATGACTATGATCAAAATAGGAAGTTCACTAACTTTCATGAACCCTTAGATGCCATATTCCAAAAACTAGTGGTTCATAATTTGATGGTGTTTCCCAACACACAACCCTTTGATGAAAATCAACCCAAATCAAAATGGTATATAGAAAATGAATATTGAAAATACCTTCACATTAAAGGACATGACACAAACAAGTGTGAAAAACTCAAGGTCTTCATTCAAAATCTTGTTTACGATGGAAAAATTGAAGTAGAAGGGGGACTACCCTCTAAAAATGCTAAACTAAAGATATTTCAAAAGCCATTTCTTGACCACAACAATAACAATAACAACAATGAAAACAACAATACAAACAATGTAAATTGAGCTTCCACATCAAATTTATTACACTATGACTATTCTACTAACCACATATCAAGATTTGACTCCTTGAGTAGTAAAATAGAAACAAATGATAACTGTGGTTTTGACTCCATGTGTGGTAATATTGAAGAGGCAGACACTCATGTGAATACCCTTATCCTACAAGCAACTAATTGTGATGCAACCACTCGACGAGGAAGAATCACTTTGCAAGTTACCACTTCCAATCCCACTCATCCATCAGTTCCACATGCACCTGCTGCACCATCCACTTCACAAAGACCTGCTTCTTGCTATGATCTATTATCCTAGTTAGGGAATAATCCTACACAAATATCCATTCTAGAGCTCCTCACCACCTCACCCATCCACAAAGAGATTTTGGAGACTACTCTTTTAGAGTCTCATGTTCCTAAAAACATTAATGCATCCCAATTCACTTCCATGATTGAAAATCTTGCCACACAACAACACCTTGTCTTCACAAACAAATATTTCCAAGTTCTTAACCAACACCACAATTTGTGGCTCCACACTGAAGTCCTTATACAATGACATAAGATAAAAAGAGTCCTTATAGATAATGGATCCAGTTTGAATCTTTGTACATTGATGATGATCCATTTCTTGGGGCTTCCAGAAGACCTCCTAAATATCAATAAAAGGATAACAATCAAAACATATGATGAAAGAGAAAGAGAATCAAAAGGGGTTATCATGCTACCACTAAAGGTTGGACCGACTATCATAAACACTGAATGTGATGTCCTAGATTTGGATTTTCCATATAATATCTTGCTTGGTCGATCTTGGATACACACACTCAAGGTGGTTCCATCTACATATCATCAATGCTTGAAATTTCCCTACCAAGGAAGAGAGTTCACAATCCTAGGTGATCCTTTGCCTTTTGCTTTTTGTAAGAGATTGGAAGGTGCACCAACAAATTTTTGTCCAATCAGTGAGTTTGCTAAGGTTATACCTAAATCTTTCACCATAATGGAATCGCCTTCCACAAAAATGCTAGAGTTTTCCAGCAATTATTGCAGTTCCCATAAAGGAAAAGAGAAGGTCGAGGATATTAAGGTCAATACTACAGGGAAGAAGGTTACTTTTGCTGACCTAGGAATGGGAGAGTATAAGTTTGAAAATGCCTTGTGTGTTGGACAACTACCACTCTCCCCTCGGTCCTTTGGAAAACCTTCACAAATACCACCTTCTATAAATAAGGATAGTATGCATGTTAACAAGACAACATTTGAACATTGGGGTTCACTTAGTGATGAACACATGGAATCTAATATCCTATATTAGCTATATTTTGATGGAAAAGATGAACCTATGGAATTCCCTAAAGTTAAGTATGTTACGGCCCCTCCCATCATTAAAAACATGGGATATCATGGTACCGGCCTTGGGCCTAAAGAAGATGGAATTAGACAAGCCCTTGAGGCTAATAGCTATCCTAAAGGATGTAGTTTGGGCCCCATTAAACTCAAGGTTTCCTTTGCTGACAACTATTGTATGGTTGAACCTAATTCTAAGACTGAAGAGGAGGAATTCTTCAGAGTACCCTTCCAATACATTGATGATGACTTAGATAACCATGTCCATACCATTATCATAGCCAACCTTTCATCCCCCGACCTACCTCTCACCAAACCTGACATGATAGATTGGGACCTTCAGAACACACCACCAGCTCTCGATATCTGTAACTCTAACAAAGTAGTGATGACACTCTTTGGCCTTAAGAATCTCCAATATTACAAACATGAGATCTAATACAATGAGGAAGCCTACTTTGGTAGCTAAGTCAACTCTCTTAGTTGCAAAAGTGAAAAAAAAAGGTACAAGAAACATCCTCTAGTGAAAACTCTTTTGGAGTGCTTTTGGATGAAGTAAAAGATAAAATAAAGGATGCATCTTTTGGTGAAAACATTCTAGAGGTGCTAGAAGAGGGAGAGGTTGACTTGCCATTTAGATATTTACCACCAAAAAAGTCATCTATACTGAACGAGGACACAATTCTAGTTAATTTGGGCATGGTAGATAATCCATATATCACCTACATTGTTGCCACCTTAAGTCTTGAAGAACAAAAAGAAATGAATGAGTTCCTACAAAAACACAAAATCAATTTTGCATGGACATACAAAGACATGCCTGGTTTAGACACAAATTTGGTTGTGCATCACTTAGTAGTAGATCTAAAGATTAAACCTGTGAAACAAAATTTGTGCAAGATGCATCCTAAGGTAGCACTTTTAGTCAAAGCAGAACTACAAAAAATGCTAGAGGAAAAGTTTATCCACCCTATTGATTATCCTAAGTGGGTTTCCAACATTGTTCCTATAGGAAAAGCATTTGGGAGCATATGCATCTGTTCAAATTTTTGAGATTTAAATCTCACATGTCTTAAGGATGATTTTCCACTTCCTAACATAGACATCATAGTGGATTTGACTGCCAAACATGAAATGTTTTCTTTAATGGATGGTTTCTTCGGTTACAATCAAATCAAAATTGCAGAAGAAGATCAATATAAAACAACATTTACTACCCCATGGGGGATCTTTTGTTACCAAATCATGCCTTTTGGCTTGAAGAATGCCAACACCACCTATCAATGCATAATGAGTACAATCTTCCATGATATTCTACCTGTCATAATGGAGGACTATGTTGATGATATTTTAGGAAAATTTAAGACACATGATTCCCACATTGATGTGTTCACCACCATTTTTGAAAGGTTGGAGAAATATAAAGTGCACCTTAATCCAAAAAAGTGGGTTTTTGGGGTCAAATGAAGCAAGTTGTTAGGCTACATAGTGTCAAGAAGAGGCATTAAGGTAGATCCCACCAAAGTGAAAGCCATCACGAAAATTCCTTCATCTACCACATTGAAACAACTCTATAGTTTTTAGGGAAAGTTACAGTCTATCAGATGGTTTGTGTCCCAGTTAGTAGATAAGGTCCATCCACTTCAAAATTTTCTTTGAAAAGACATTAAGTTTCAATGGGATTGCCTATGTTAGAAAACATTTGAACAAGTTAGGGTATACTTGTCTAATCCATAGGTCTAGTCCCTCCAATTGCAGGATGACCATTGATTCTATACATTTCAGCCACTTCAGTTGCCTTAGGTGCCCTTTTGGCACAACTAGATGACAATGGTAATGAGCAAGCTATATACTATCTTAGTTAAACATTAGTGGGCTATGAGTTGGACTACACTGCTATTGAGCGAGCTTGTTTGGCAATAGTCTTTTGCACACAAAAACTATGCCATTATATGCTTAATCACACTACACATCTCATTGCCAAGATATATCCACTCAAATATTTGCTATCAAAAGGTTCCCTCACTAATCGAGCTACAAAATGTGTCTTGTTTTAAGTGAATTTGACATTGTCTATAAGGATCACAAGGCCATTAAGGGATAAGTAATTGTAGACCAGCTTGCTGAAGCTCTTCTTCAACAAGACCATCTCATTGTAGTAGATTTTCCAGATGACACAATTATGACTATTATCCCTAATACACAATGGAAGCTATTTTTTGATGGTTCCTTCACACAAAAGGGATTAAGGGTAGGAATTTTGTTTGTTACACCATAAGGAGACCTCATTCCTAAGTCTTATAAAATTTCATTCCTTTGCACAAATAATATAGTTAAGTATGAAGGATTAGTCACAAGGATTCATCAAGCTATCAGATGGAATACCAAAAGCCTTCTTGTCTTTGGAGGCTCTTAATTGGTCATTAAACACATCATAGATGAATACCAAACAAAGGATGAAAATTTGTCACCATATCGCCAGACAGTTAAAGATCTTAAACAACACTTCACTGAGCTAGTTTTCTCAACAGATACCAAGGACTAATAACAAAGTAGTAGATGGCATGGCCACCATTGCCTGAATACAGTCCTAAGTGTGAGTTTCTTGTTGAGAATCATTTTTTTCTTGCTTATGAGCAACCTGATTCATAGCTGGTGTGTGAGATTGTCATACTTGAGTCTCCATGGTATGCCAACATTTTTTCCTATCTTCATCACAAAATGATCCCCATCACCCTCTCCCTAAATCAAAGCAAAATGCTCATCTATCACACTACTCAATATACTATCCTAGGTGATACACTTTTCCAAAAACACTTTGATGGAACCCTCCTTCGATTTCTAAGGTCAAACAAAGCTAGAATGGTGTTAGAAGAGGTCCACCAAGGAATTTGTGGTGTCCATTCTAGTGGCCTTGCATTAGCAAAAAAATCCTTAGAATAGGTTATTATTGGCCTACAATGGAAGTGGATGCCTATCATTTTGTGAAATGGTGTGTCCCTTGTAAATAACATGACAATTTGATACACGCTTCCACCCAAGACCTTCAGCCCACCATCACACCATGGCCCTTTTCTCATTGGGGATTCAATCTTGTTGGTCAAGTATATCCAAATTTTGCAAATGGCCACAAGTATATTATTTCCGCCACTAAGTACTTCAAAAAGTGGGTTGAGGCTATACCATTAACCTATAGTACTGGAAAATAGGTTTTGAAGTTCATTTTGAACTACACTATAACTAAAGACATCATGACTAATAATGAAAATCTTTTCAAAAATTACGAAGTTACCACATTGTGTAGGAAATTTGGAATCACCTAGCATTTTTCCACCAAATACTACCCTCAAGGCAATGGCCAAGATGAAGCTACCAATAAAACCATTTTGAAAATCCTAAAGAAAACTGTTAATGCAGCTTGCCATGACTGGCACCTCCAAATTGCTTTTTCCCTTTGGGCCTACCACACCTCCATCCCTACCCCCACAAGAGCCACTCCATTCTCCCTTATTTATGGTTATAAAGTTGTCTTACCCATCAAGATTGGGCTCCCTTCCCTTAGAATCTCTCTCAAGAATCTGATGTTTGAAGAAGAATATCGAGTTCCCCACTTGTAAGAGCTACAACTCCTTAATGAGAGATGTCTCAATGCCTTGAATCACCTTTGAATATATCAAAACTACCTTCATCTCCAATTTCACAAAAAGTTCAGGCCTCAAAAATTTGAGGTGGGTGACTTAGTTTTGTAGCATAACATGAAGAACCTCCAGAACCCTAAGAAGAAAGGAAAATTTGAACCTAATTGGCTTGGTCTGTTTATCATTATAGCTAAATATGACTCTAGGGCATATCAAATTGCCACTTCAAAGGGAGATCCACTCCCCAAACCTCTAAACATCATACACCTCAAGTAGTTCTATGCTTGAGTCTTACAGTTCTTGTACAGTGTTGTTATAGTTCCACATAATCCAAAAAAATTAGAAAATTAGAAAACTCCAAAAACATTCATAAAATGTTCTTGAAGAAAAGACTAAAAAGAAGAAAAAGTTCTTGAGATAAGTATTTTGATCCATTATCTATAAGGCTCATCTCACTTCACTCCTTTCCACTGTTTCATCCCATCTTTGTGTAGAAATCCTATTTTACTTGCACTTTTCATGCACCTAATAAAAGACCTCTTGTCTATGAGGCATCCATTCACTTCCATCTTTCAAAAGACCTCTAGTTTGCGAGGCATTTTTCTTGTCGAGTGTTGATCCTAAAACCCTTTACACTGAGCTTTTTCCCACGGTAATGACTACAATAGAACATAAACAAAATCGCTGCTTCAGACTTAATGATTCAAAAAATTGTTCTTTTCATAGCCTTGCCAAAATTTTTCAAAAAAATTAGACAAACACATAAGATGAATTCTTCCTACACATGGTACAACAATTTTCACATTCTAAGACTTAATATTCTTGGCAGGAATTGTGGACTTATTGACTACTTGGTCATGAGGTCTCTTTTGGTTGATTTCATTTTGTGTGTTAGTGGTAGCCTTTTATGGTGTGCCTTGATCTTCCATATTTTGGCATCACTTGAATGGCTTCAATTGACTACACGTGTCAATTGTGGTATGATGTTTTTGATGCTTTAGTACATGTATGTCAGTTTTGAGTTATGATTATGCATTACTCACTGGGGGCAATGGGTTAGCACACTTTCCACCAAAGACCCCTAAAAAGGCTTTGGGTGTGTGTAGACCTCTCCAAATGCGTATATGTCATTTGTTCCATCATGACTATGTTGACTACATCTATTGTCCTAAAGTATCTATTGTGTTGAGAGTCTAGTCCATGCAAAGGAAACTTGTCATCTATGCTTCTATAGCACATAGTGCATCACTCCTTTTGCAAAATCAAACTAGGGTGTGCTCTCCCATATAAACACAACTAAATCCCTCAATGTTATGTAGTTAGGATTCATGTAGTATAGGGCTTCATTGTGCCCTACTTGAGACAAGGGTTCTGTTTATTTCCCCCCTCCTATGCTACACTATTGGGTTCCTATGAGTGAGGAGTTTTGACACATCCATTCATATTACATTTTCATATTTCAATCATTTCACTTTGCATTCATTAGTGTCTTTTTCTGTTACTGACATTTTTCATTTAGATATTCATTGCATTAGGCATTTTATTCATTATTAGATTTCATCATTGATTCATTACATTATTCCATTAGGTGCATAGATTATAATCATTAAAGTTAGTGACATATACATCATCATCCATCTCACAAAGCATATAGTAAATCCATACATGTAATATAACACAATGGATACATCTCATATATTGCCATAGAACCTGCATCATTCACACATTAGTCATCATATATAAATCATAGGAAATATAACATCACACATTATCTTGCATTATAATGTTAGTAACCACATCATAGAAATCACATGCATAAGAAACAATCATCCACACAAATATAGGCTCCTCGAATCATATCAAATATATATCAAAAAATAATTAGTGTCTGTGTACAATCTGTATACAAAAGAATCATGTAGTATATCATGCATCATGCATCATCAAAAAGCTCACTGCATCTACATCATAGTGTCAAAATTTCCCATTGTAGTAATCATGAAGCTGGTTGAGAGGGCCCAACCCCTCCTATACCCCCTCCTCCTCATGAAGGCCTACCTTGTCCCATTGACTACTCTGATCTCTCACGGCCCCATGTGATCCATGAACTGGATGTCTCACAAAAATCTGGCTGCTGCAGATTGACAAGCACGACATCATGATATAAGGACCTATAGTAGGTCACATCTAAGATGACCTGTGTCTCTTATCGGTAGGCTGCCATGGCCTCCTACATCACATCCACCTATCTCTGGTGCATCTGTCAATCTACCTATAGAGTAGCCACCTCCTTCTGCAGAGTGTCTATCTTTGCCAACTCCTCTACCTCAGCCTCCATACCAAAATTGTTGAACTCTCCTGCATCTATCCTAGCCTGTAGTGCAGCCAAGGCCTCCTAGGCACTATTCACCTTCACTCACTATGCCTATACCTTTGCCTGTAGGGCTGCCAAGGCCTGCTGGGCACTATCTTCCTATGCCCGCTCCACTTGTGTCTCACCTTGAAGATGGGAAACCTCTATTCATCGCTCCACCCTGACCATATCTATATCATTTGGATGAGGTGGCCCTTGTACCTATGGCTCTTGTGATGGCCCCACTAGTGCTGGTACCTTCATTTGGCAGGCTTTGTGACCCCAAGGACCCTACTGTGCCCCCTATTCTAGTGGTGGCACCACTACTGCCTACCTACATCCCCTGCTCCATTTCCCTCACCCTATACGTACTCTACTAGTGGTGGTGCTCTAGGTACTATAATTCGTACTGGCTAATAAACCACCCACCACTATGTGTATGTTGGTGTCATCCCTATGTCTCCTTAATCTTGTTCATACACCCAAGGTACTAGTTGCAAACTGCGCCATGATATCCTAGCTAACCTTAGGTTGGTCCCACGACCCCATAATTTTCCATACTCCTAGAATACCAATGGATATAAAAATCTATCTAGCACCACATCATGGATCCTCTCAAACTATGGTTGTACCCTAGAGGGCATATATCTCATCATTACATGCATGGTCCACCCGATCAGCCAATAGTCTATCTATGTGTATCAGAGGTACAACTAATCCTTACTGTCATCCTCTCCCCCTACTGGTAAAACACTCCCCCATTGCTCCATGCCATCATACAAAATATAGTTGAACATGATAATCTCATCTAGGCATGTCCTCCAAAATTTGACACACTCAGTGGAGGTATACTGGATCAGCAGCCTGCATCGGCATGCATATGGCTTGCTAGGCTATTGGGTTTCTCCTTTGGTGATGGGGTGTGTCACACCTATGTGCTCCCATGACCATACCATTAGTAATGTCAACCTTGGACCTATAGCTTGCTGTGTCCTATAGGTGCACATATGTAGGTCATGGTACAACTCAGCCAAGATGGTCTGACCCTAGCAGAAGACCGTGCCATCATCCTATAGTAATGTGCTTAGCACCCATGTCCACCCAATTGGGAACCCATGCCCAACATGGTCTGGTACCATCCTCCATATGAGTGAGGCAAGGTAAAGGGTAAGTCATGGAAATCTCTACTCCAATGCCTCCCTTCATGTTAGCCATGATCTCTGTATGGGTAGCCTCTGTCGTCGGTGCTCAGAGAACTTTCGAAGATAGGGATCAACACCCTCTAGAACATACTCTGGGTACATCCCATAGATTGACACTCATAGAATTTTCCACACATCAAGCAACATAACTATCACCTCTCCAGTAAGAAGATGGAAACTAGAAGTCAGTGTATACCACCACTCTATCAATGCTAAAAGTTGCATTGAATGAGCTCTCAAATCTGGCCACTCCTAGACATGCTCTAACCCACACAGTCTCACATCCCCCCACTTTGACTCCATCAATGTATCCCTTAGCACCATAGTTACTGGATAGTGCTCCCATAATCAAAATATCACCATCTCCATTTGTAGCATAGACATGCAAATGGTTAGTATATCCTCTATCTTATGATCCTTTTGCTTACCTCAGCATGGGGCATCCTACTCTATTCACCCCCAGTCATCCCCATACCTTCATTTTATAGATTTTTCCCAAATGGAGGAGATGCTAGTTGGTGAAGATGCTAGTTAGTGGAGACACTGATCCATGCAGATGTGGATCAATAGAGATGACAAATTACAGACACTGATTTGGCATCTCCAGCGGCTGTGCAGATGCTAGAATCCTGTCGGTGGCTGCCTAACTATTATCTACAAAGATGAAAACATGAAGATTGTCATCTCCACCATGGATCTAGCCCCATTTTCCCCCTTTTGGCATCTGTACAGATGACATGACACATCCTGTCATCTTTGCATAGCCCCTGATCCTGTATTTATTTTTTGCATAGATGACAGGGCGAAGACTGTCATCTTCACCTTGACCAAGTTTTCCCCTATTAGATGCACAATAAATGCTAAATTTAAAGGCATAATTAAAATTTGACAAAGTGGGATAGTTGACTCACTAGTGGGCCCATCTTAGTTGGTCTTTGGTGCTCTTGAATGCACTCTCAAAGCTATAATTTGTCAATCGGATCCATCTTTCACTCTAGTTCTCTGCTCTCTAGGTGGAAAAATGACTCTTCCTTGAGCCCCTTGGAGGCTTATATAGGCCCTCCAAGGCCCCTTTTCAAGCATGTACCCTTTCCTAGGCTATGTCAACCCCTGTTTATCCCCAAGTCATGCAAAATGTTTGTCTATGCCTTTTTCCTACCCTTTCTTTTCTTCTAAAGACATTTTTGCAAAAATTGCCCACAATTTATTTTTTGCACTATTTTTGCAAGGGGGCACCCTCCTCCCCTATCATTGCCTCTACACCACTCCTAGGACTCCTATCCTTTCTGGGGCAACCTATATTTTCTTTTCCTTGATATAATGTCATCCCAACATCACATCAAAGAGGGGCAAAATATAGACACTTAAAATTGTCCTAAATGCTATATTAATATTTTTTGTGACTTTATAATTAATTGTTAATTAATTAATTATATTTTGTTATATTCTTCTACTTATTTAATTAAATAAGTTCATTTCCATAATGTATTTAAATTTAATTTCAATACAACCCCTCTAATTTATTAAATTTATTTAATACATAGTACTCCATAAATCCCCTTTTAAATAAATTCAATTTATTTAATCCCCTCCACTTTATTAAATTATTTAATTCTATGATTCAGTCAAATCTTATTTAACTTAATCCTAATACTATCCTAAAACCTAGTCTACACCCATCACTCTCATCCTTCTAAGCCTACCCACCACTTAATCCCACTTATTTACCTTAAACACCTTTTAGCTCCTACGTGTTTGCTCACAAATGTGTGAGAAGCTCTTGATCCAATAAACCTTCCACTTCATTTATACCTCTTACACCTCTTACACCTTTGTCCCCCCACTCCTTCCCCCAAGGTTGCTCACACATGTGTGAGCACACCTTGAGCCTCTCAACCATAAAGGCTCTTTTTGACTTTTTCATGGCTTGTCCTTTAGCCTATGTGTCTCCCTTGTGACACCACATAGATGCTACCTCCCCAAGGCCTCTCTCAAACCTATAAATAGAACCCTTGTCTCAAGCATTTCTCCATCTCCTCCATATGCATTGTTATCATGCTAGTATAGTTCTAGAGCTTTTTAGAGATTTTGTGCTTAGAACTAACCTTTGGTAGTTGTTTGCATTACTTAGATTTATAGTTTTTGCATGAGCTTCATGGTAGTATGATTTTGTAGGTTTCTTTCTTCATTCCATTTCATTCACCTCCATATCCATGGAATTATTTGGGGGTGGCTTACTCATAGCCATTTCTTGAAGTATTTCACACACATTCTTAGCATAGATTCATTTCATATTGCATTTTCATCATCAAGGGATTCAGTAGTTGTGTTTTGGGAGAGCACATCTACATCCCTCACACTTAAGCACACCAACAAGGCCTCTTATGGGAACCCTTGTTGAGCTGCTTTGAGGTTGTGTGAGGACTCTAATATGTTTGTTGCATAGTTGTTTAAAACTCAAGTGGAATTAGTAGTTTTTCAATTTTATTTGTTATCTTGAATGCACATGCTACTAATTTTTTCTTGTTTATGCGTGCTTCCAACATGTTAGGTTTTTGCATATACACTAAGTATTGATGCAACACCTTTGAAAATCTCACTACTGCGTGTCAATACTCTTAGATCAAATAAGGTAAAGAAAAAGGTTAAGTCACCTAGGAAGCCAATGACATTGGATGAGGCTATTGTCATTCAAAATATGACCCTTAAAAGATAACCCTTGAGCAAATGCAAACTTTGCAAGACCCACTGAAAAGAAAGACAAAACAAGAAGAGTTAAGAAGAGAACATCAAAATGATAGGTATTGCATGAAATCAAAGATATTTTTCTAGATGCATTTGATATTCATGATGTTAAAAACCAAAACCCAATAATAGACTAGTTAGTTCATATTATTGATGAATTCAATAATGATGATATTCAAGCCAATGAAAAATTGTTGAAATGGTCTAAGAAGAAATTTGAGCATAAAGTTTTGGAGAAAGTTTCAACAAAGATAACAATCAAGTAGGCCAAACTTTCCAATCTTGTAAATATTGTAGAAGGAGTTTTCTAGATTATTTATTCTTTGTATAGAGAGCTTTGTGATGTTGATTTCTTCACATTGGAGAATCAACAATTTATTGATAAACTTCAAGAAGAATTGAAGTTCTCAAGGCATTCTTTGAATAGGGATGCAAGTTCAAGCTCTATGCATTACAACAAATTAACTTCTGCAGAAGGAAGATTAGTCAAGTTATAGGCTAAATACTATAACATAAGAGCTAAATTTATCTCCATTCAATCCATGTTTCTATTTCATTTGGGGGTAATGCAAAAATAATTTTGAGCTACCAAAGATCTAGTTAAGAGATATTGACAACTCTCTACGACAGATAATTTGGTTGATCTCATTGCACAACTTGAGGTCAAAATAAAGGTTTTAGACTCAGTTAGATCAAGTTGGGATCATACATTTGTAATGATTTTGTAGAGTCATGAGACATTTTTGGACAAGTATAACTTGACCCCTACACCCCCAAAACCATGAGTGACAAAAATAAGGGGGAATGAAGTAAAAAGGAGAAATAAATATAGATCAGAGATCAGAACAAGGGGGATATAATAAATCATGGAGATACATTTTTGGAGATATGTATATATGGTGTACATACACCAAGTTATAGTCTAAGGGGGAGTGATATTTTGTAATTTTGCATGAAAGGATAAGTCATGACAAAGTGTTTTTTCCACTATTGTCAAAGGGGATATTGTTGATCTCTAAGCCATGTTGCTTATAAGTGTTAAACACTTAGTCATTTCCTAGGAAAAGTTGGTTAGTTGCCCTTGCTATTGCACCAAAAGACTGATCTATCAATATGTGATACAACCACTCAACTTATAGTACACAAGAAGCAGTTAAGCACTTTTCATGAATCTCGAGGGGAGTACGATACAAATTTCTAACAATCTCCCCCTCAGTGTTACCTAAGGGTCTAAGGATTCAAACTTGTGACCAAGCTCTGATACCACTTGTTAGAGTAGGGTTGCTGTTACACCAAAAGACTGATCTATCAATGCCCAATACAACCACTCAACTTATAATATACATGAGGTAGTTAATCCCTTGTCACGAATCTTGAGGGGAGCACAGAAAAAATCTCTAACAATCACTACGACTAAGCCATCCAATAAGGTTCGAGTAATACATGGTAGACTTGTTTATATTCAAGTATAAGTCAAGCAAGTTTTTGATTTCTAAGCATTATAGTTTGGATTGAGTAACAGTGTATGTCAAGCATGTTAGAAGTTAGTTGACATTGAGTGAAGAAGAGATTGTCGGTATCTCTAACTATTGTTATCTATTAATGTCAAACACTTAGTCATATACTAGGTATAGTTAGAAGGTCATCAATGAGTCCAAGCTACTCTATTTAGGCGAAGTCATGTAAAGACTTGTATATAAATATATATACCAAGCTCTATAGGTGTCGAGCAAGTCTTTGGTCACTAAGCATTTTCAATATAAGCTAAGTCTAATGTTTACTAACAAGTTTGAATACATTGATATTGAATTACATAGAAAATTCCAAGCATAGCAAAGACTGAGCATCAACAACATACACAATGAGTGCCAAATATCAGAGATAGTAAGTTTTGAGCAATGCAAAATTGACAATCAAGTTAGGAATGATACAAAATTTAAAGTAAACCATTTCAAGATGACATGGACAAGATATTTAATTTTGTAGAGGTTGTTACAAAGGTCATTACACATTTTATGAAGTGGATCACAAATCCCTATGTTTTGTGACGAACCAATTAGATGAAGAGTCAAAATCAAGAAGTATCTAGAAAAATCTTAATGAAATATTTAATTAGAGAATATCTAACCTAGTTTGAAATATAGTATGGTGATGAGAAGGAGCGAACAAGATATTTGTCTGATCACAGAGCAGACTAAGTGTGATAGTATGAGAATTTTAGAAGAGGTAAAGAGGTTAGTTATTACAGAGTAAGAGAAGTGACCTAATTAAGAAGTGACGGACAATAAAGTTTTATCAAATCAAATTGAAGAGAGGAGGTCCAACATCATCTTATAGAAAACCAAGGATTATGTACTAAATCAATTTTGATAGATTGAGTTAGGGATAATCTATTAACAGAGTGGTCTTAATAGATCTTTGTAAATCTCCTAATAGAGTCCTTACTTTGTTGTAAGTGTAAAATCCTTTCATAGAGTGAGATCTAATAGTCTCAAACACCTTAACATGGAAGACCCCTCATAGGGTAGATCATTGGATATGGTCAAACATTGTAACCCTAACATGTCAACTTTATTACTATAGTAGTGAAGATTTGTAGTTGTCATCCCCACCCCTATTTTACCTTCACCTTGGAGGGTTTCTAGGTAAGAAAATCTTTGTGTCATATGATTACTTTTCATGCATGTGATTGATAAACTAGATCTATATGTTATTACAATTTGATTTTATAAGTTATGCATGAATTATATATGAGATGGTAAATGTGGTGAATGCACTATGAATTGTTAAAAGGTTAAAAGTGTTACATATCGTGATTCACGCCCCCTTATTATCTTGGTTTCTAATTAAGACTTCCAACAATTGGTATCAGAGCCTAGTTCTCTTGGAGAAGTTTAACAACTTGGAGTTTATATCTTGGAGATGAAGGCTTATAAATTGGACAAAGTTATTAACAATAAGACAATTGACATCCAACTCATGCTGCAACAACTTGAAACAACAACACAAGAACTGAAGAAATCCTAAAAAGGAGGAAGGAGTTGGCCATTCTACAAAATGATTTTAATTTTGAAGAAGTTGAATATCAAGGACTATTTGGAACTGGAAGTTCAAGTGAGAATGACACATCAACTATAGATCTATTAGAGAAGAATAGAATCCTAAATGAAAAAGTTAGAGGACTAAAAAGAGAACATGAGATTTAGTTAGTAAGGCTATGTGAAGTAATTGAGAAAAAGAAGAAAGCTAAGGAAGACAACATTGTCACTAAGGAATATAAAAGGAAAATGAAAAACAAACTTAAAGAAAGAATATCTGATGTACAAAAGCTTACCAATAGTCAAATTGACATAATTAATCAATTGATGCTTGCAAATTAGGAGTTGAATAGGAAGGATGTGGAAATAGTAGATTTGAGATCACAGAAAGACAAGTTGAAAAATAAACTAAATATTAAGAAAAAAGAGCTTGTAGAAATATTCAACAAGCCTAATGAAACATCTAAATACTTTGAAGAACTTATGAGGTCATATAACAACACTATTGGTTCATGACACTCATCTACTGAGCGAGGAGAATCATCCAAGAGTGGAGAACTAAGAAATGCAAAGTCAAAAGGAAAACCAATATGTTATCATTGTGGAAAACTTTGTCATATTGCAAACATCCAATAGTACATTTGACCCTTTTTTTGACCAATATTGGTCAAAATTTTGACTCAGGTTGGACAAAATTTGGACCAACCAATTGGTTGAAGTTTTTCTTGTTGAAATTTCTTGGTCAAAAACTTTCCAAAGCCCTGGTACAATTTCTATCAGGAATTGTTTGAAATTTTGACCAATGATTGGTCAAAAGCTACTAGGCATTGGTCAAAATTTTGACCAATTCTTGGTAGAAAACTTATGGGCATTGGTCAACATTTTGACCAATGCTTGGTCAAAAACTTCCAAGATTTGCTGAAAAGTTTGACCAATGCTTGGTTGAGAACTTCTAGGTATTGGTCAAAATTTTGACCAATGCTTGGTAGGAAACTACCAAGCATTGGTCAAAATTTTGACCACTGCTTGGTAGGAAACTGCCAACCATTGGTCAAAATTTTGACCAATGGTTGGTCAAATTTTTTTTGAGGCATTCTATAAAATAGTTCAAATGCCTTGCCTATGATTTGACATTTTGCATGCATCCTTCACTCTCTCATCTTGATGATGGATTATAGAGAGTGATTTGAAACAGTGATGCTAAATACACACACAATCAAATCCAAAACGAACTTGCATTACAAATGGATTGTGAAAATTTGATATTGTTAATTTTGAATGCATGTCTACCAGGACATTCACAACTTAAACATATATATATATATATATATATATATATATATATATATATATATATATATATATATATATATATATATATATATATATATATATATATATATATATATATATATATATATATATATATATATATATATATATATATATATATATATATATATATATATATATATATATATATATATATATATATATATATATATATATATATATATATATATATATATATATATGTTTAAGTTGTGAATGTCCTGGTAGACATGCATTCAAAATTAACAATATCAAATTTTCACAATCCATTTGTAATGCAAGTTCGTTTTGGATTTGATTGTGTGTGTTTTTTAGCATCATCATTTTAGATCACTCTCTGTAATCCATCATCAGCCAAATGGGAGAGTGTAGGATGCATGCAAAATGTCAAATCATAGGTAAGGCATGTGAAATATTTTATAGAATGCCTCAAAGAAGCTAAGAAAATTGAAATACTTACAAGGGTGTGAGGCACTTCATATTTGTTGATCACACAATATGGTCAAAAATTGTGGTCAAATGTACTAGTGACATTTGCAATGTTTGCAATATGTCACATGTAATTGCACTAAGGAAAGGGGCATTAATGTAAATTTTAGTGTTCCTAAAGGAAAATAATATTAGAATCTCAATTCTTGAGAATGATGTTTCACTATATTTCAATATCTCAGCTGCGTCCCCCATTTTTTGGGGTAAATGGCCTTTCAACCATGCACCTTTATGGGAATAAAATATAGTTAAAGGAATATTGTTACAAAATCCCCAAACAAATTTATTTTCAAGATGAAAAGTCTCATTATATAGCCCATATCTAGTCTTATTCTTTTATTTATACCTCTACACAGGTTAGTGCCTAGCAATAAGGGTTGCAACCTTTAATGGTAAGTAAAATAAGTTACTTCCAAGTTGCTAATTTAGAAAAGTACTAAACATATGGAATTGAAGATGTCCATAACTGTAAATATTTTCTCACCTTGAGAAAAGCAAGCTATGAAAAACTACAATTCTACCATTGTGTTCAATAAAGCTTGTATTCAATCCCCATGGATAGTGTACTGCTCCCACTTTTTGGTTGGATTGTATATCTAAACAATAAACCAAATTGATCATATGAGTGTCTCACTATAGATAATCAAGTCTCTATCATAAAATTAGGGTGAAATAACTAGGCACAAAAATTGTGAGGGTATGGGATAGAAGCATGCCTCCCATCTAGAGGTAGGAAAAATGTGCTTGTTCTTTTCATACCAATGCCATTCAATGACCTTACTAGCATGGGAATACAATAAAATATACCTTCAGCTAGTAAAGAAAAATTTCCCATAAACATTTGAACAGAAAGAATATCTATAGATATGAAAGAAAATACCTCGTCCTTCTCTATTGTAGCATCAACAATAGTCTGAATATCTTCATGAACATCAAAGTGGAAAAGCTGCAAAAGTCAATTGGTCATAATATCTATTATAAAACCATTCATTATCTATAGCTTCTTTAGAGGAAGTACATGCCAAACAATTTTAGAATACAAGCAAATAGAGTAGGGCATCATGAGAGCATAACACACAATGTAAATCATCAACTAGTGTAAGAAAATAAGAAAAATATAGTAGGAAAATTACCGGTCCACTTTTGCCTCTTGCTTTATTAATTATTAGTTCATAAAAGCTGTGTTGCTGCATTCCACAATATAAATATATTAGCATAATAAAACTAATTTTGAAGTTAAAAAAATGCTCTAGTTGCTTACCATTAGTGGTACATCAAAGAAACCAAAATGTAAGAACCAAAATTTATATTTGTAATCAATAGAGCATATATCACCAACAGAAGCCTTGTAGTAGATTTAACACTCTACAAGTTTTGTGAGGGTCTCATAGGTGACATTATACTCTAGTTGATTAATACTCAATACCAAAGTGACAATTTGATTCAGTGGAACCATATTGATGGTAAAGGAAAAGCAAGCATACATGAGGTAGAATTATATCCTCCTTCACATATAGTAAGTTTTCTACCGAGGTAGTTTGGATCTCTCTAAACTTAGATGCAAGTTGCTATTGAATAGCTTGTAGAAATTCATCTATTGTATCTCCTTTCTGAATGTGTAAATGAGAATGCCAAAGTTGAGAATCAAATAAAACAACTATTCTACAAGAAATATTGTCAAAAAGTTATCTATATCTAGCCCCTAAAGCATTGAGGCAACAAGAAGAGGCAGTGGACCTAGCAACAAAAACCTAGTCACCCATGTTTTTTGCAAATGAATTCATCATAGCTTAACAGAAAAAAAGGTTTCTAGTATCATGAAACCAAAAGAAACTGGACATAAAATAACTTGAACCAAGCATAACAACCATAGAATGAATCAAAAGCTAAATCATGCTTGCACATGCTTCGTTCACCAATAGAAATCTCCATACAATATTGTGCATATGCAAATATTTATAACTTGATGAAATAGATGATTTTTAGGGAAGTGGAAAGTCAGTCGTGATGAAGTATGCAATACCTTAAAATAACCTTCTACAACCTTATGCACTTAAAGGCTTTATGATTTATCTCACCCAAATACTTCATAAGTCCTAATGAATCTTGCGGAAAGAAACATTCCCCCCTTGCAAAGAGTAGGTTGAACTTTTAGGTTTTTCTACAATAACTAGTCAGAAAAACTACTTGGAAACTCATTCCAATATTTATTCATTTACAAGGCCTGTTCATCAGGCCAATAAAGAAAATATTAGCATCATTTACATCCCTAATGTAGCCTCATCTATGCCTAGTTGACATAAAACAAATAATTTAAGACACTTGATGAATAAATTTTCTATTTTAAAATGAATTTGAAACAGTTAAGGATTCTCCTTGTAAATCTAATAAAATATTTTAGTAACTATTTCTAGTTTGTATACTAGAAAGTAGTAGCCTAATCACTAGCTATGCTAATAAAAATATATAAAAAGTTGTTAGGTGCATTAAATTTCCATGATCCATAATAATGTGTCTTGATAACTTCTTGATTTATGTGTTAACAATTTCTATCATCACCATTTCAAATCATGCTCCACGATCCATCATGAGGATGAGAAAACTTGAAAAGAGAATAAGAAAATAGAAAAGGTTTATAGGGATATGAAATTATAAGTTATTTAGGGGTTGGAGATGTTTGCATGGCACACATTCCTTTAGTTAGTTATATAGGGTCATGTGAATAATTTGTTTAATTAATCATACCAAGAGTAGCATAGGCCTTCATTATGATTTACTGATCCATTCTACTATTAAGAGAAGGTATATATAAAGGAAGTTGGTTATCATTATAAGAGATATGTGTGAAGTATGATTGGATTGAGTGGCTTCTTCCATAAGGAGTATTATATGGTGCTACCCTACCTCAAGGGTTTACTCTATTTTACATATATCGATTAATAGGGTATTTTGACACACAAACCTCTACTATGCTACTTGAGATCTATCATTTGAATTATATCATTCATTATTTTCATATTATGTGTGGATCATATCCAGTGGTATCAGAGCTATGATTTGGGCAAAAGTGGATGTAAACTCTAGTTTTTAAAGATTTCCCTATAATTTCTAGATGACTGTGAATTTTTCAGCAAGATTCTTATTAAAGTTGGAGGACTATATAAGGAAGCTGCAATCCTAATCAAGTTTTTATGATTAATAATTTGAATTAAAAAAACTTAATGATTTCATAATTTTTCTTTAAGTGGCACAAATCAAGGATTTTTTGAGATTTTAGCAATTTTGGACAGCTCAAAAAGATCCATCAGGGGTCTATAATTTCAATTTCTAGTGTCAGGCTAACTACATTTTTTTAAATCAAAAGACAAATCAATCAAGTTTGATAGAATGGTTAGCTATTGAGAGCATTTCATTTACAACCCTAGTTTCAAAAAGAATTTCCTATTTTGTTTACAATGTACTTCAAGTGCATATATGTTTAAAAAGAATTAATCAGTGACTAAGGAAAAAAAAGATGTAAATGTATCCACTATGGGTCCCTCCTTGTTTGAAATTCTTGGTCATCATAAAAACTAAACATAATAGGAACAAAAATAAACACACAAATCCTCATTTTTCTATTTCATATCAATTATAGATAGAAAAACCAGTAGTGTATTCCTTGTGTTTGAACCAAGCACAAAGGAAAAGCCATCATCCATATGGAATAAATAAGATTGTTTAAAAATGCTAAAACCTATAATATAATTCAATTGGAATTATAACTACTTACTCAGTCATAAACATTGGAGAAATCTAAAAAATTCCTTAAATGCTCCATGAAAATAAAATCTGCTAGAGAATAGAGATCTAGAAGGTAACCAAGTACACAAAAATAAAGTTTATCACCCATATCAATATAATTTAGTCTAAAATAACTTCATCTTCACTTAGATTTATTATTAATTGAGTGTAAGCCATTTGATTTCAAATAATTGAAACTTCCCTCTAGTCATGTTACCAATTTCATAATTTAAGACAAGTTTTAATATCAAATTAGTTTTCAAAATATCAACACATTGTTAATGAGAAAGTATTTAAGCACTGACATGACTTTTGTGCTTCACTAGTTACTATTGTCTTTGTCTTTTTATCAGTAGTAATTTTAGGTTTTGTAGATGACTCCAACAAAGTCCTCTTCTTGCTAGCAGTCTCAACCTTTCATCAAGAAGGTCTTAAATGAGCTATAAGCTAGAATAAAAAAATAGAATAATACCTTTCCAAATGGAAACCTTCCAATCCATCATTATACCATGAGTGTCATTTGATTCAAGTCCTTGTCACTTTCATCTTCAAAAATTCTTCTGAATCATTGCCACTTCTTCTTGCAAAACAATACAGTGGTAAAAGAGATTTTAAATTAAATACCACTCATGGTATGTATTTCTACAAAAAATAATAAGCAATGAAATGAATTTTTATATGTAAGTGGAACTTAATATCTAGAACAAGTTGATCCAAATTAATCTTCATGATGCCTATATATAGACACAAGAGAGAAGATTTTTTGAATTAAAAAGTTATAGGATGTCAGGCACACAAGGAAGCATATAGGTCAGTCATTATTTTTTGAATTAAAAATTTAGAGGATACCAGGAACATAAGGAAGCATATAGGTGAAACATTGACTCTAGCATACAAGCAACTAAGGAGGTCTCTCTGTTAGGTTGTGTGTGCTTCGTTGGCTTGAGTGGTGCATATGGTCTAATCTAGAGATGTCGGTTGTAGAGATGACAATAAACTAGGAAGAAAGTCTCACATATATATGATTTGAAGTTTTTATCATGAAGGCCATTGATAATAAGTCACGTACTGAAGAAAAATTATTTAGAGTAGGGCAGATTTGGTAAGTGACAAATAGCTATTTGACTTCTGGTCAGCCCACTAAAAGACACATCTAATTAAGAAATAAGTCTTTGTGATGAAAAATTGTTCTAGATAGGCACCCACATATAAAGAGAAGACTATTATAAAATTGTTAAGACAAGTGATTATAGTTTTGCTAAATATTTTATATGTTGTCAACAATCCCTATTAAAAGTGGCTACAATAAAAAATTAGTCAGACTCACATTTGTAAAAATAAATTATTGTTTGAATAAATATGATATTAGCTAATATGAACTAATTAACTCCCAAGAACTGTTGACAATATGAGATGTCTATATATGTCTCATTCTATATCACAACACTTAGAGTTGTGTGTGAGACATTGATATGAAGCCTAATGTCTGGGTATAATAAAGATGATTAATACATGGAATAGATATTGGAATGCTTCTACACACTATGTATTGAGATGGGCTTATACAAAAGGTGTGATGCAGAATGAGCATAGGCTTGCGACAGGTTTGATGATGGCAAGCTCTTGGATTGGGAAGGTATAGATTTATCTTTAGATAACATTGTGAAATATTTTTACAAGTCTTAATTTGGCCTTAATATATAAATCTACAGATATTGGTTTCCTGAATGATATAGATTCTGATCGAAAAAGTTCTAATTAAAAGATAATAAACATGTTTTCCATATAAGGTTTTTTTTTAGAAGTATACTAAGCATTTCATATTGAATATATCTTTATAAAAATACTAGTAGAAGTATTGAAACTTTAGTTCAGTCTAGTTTGAGAAAGAATATCACAAAGACTTTGGTTATCATCAGTATATCTTTTGAGTTAATTATCAGATTAACAACCTGTATGCATATTAAATCATTTTGAATATTCCATTTTAAATATCCTAATATTGAATCTTAGTATCATTGTTCATGTAAACCAAAGTTGGTTCTTGCATAAAGCTAAGTAGGGTTGGAGCCCTGAACATTGCAAACTTGTTGCTGGAGTTGTTTGAGTTGGTACTCATGTAAGATTATGTAAGCTCATATTTGTGGTGTATAAGAGCTAGAGTTCTCAAAGAGAGGGGTTGTCACTCCTTAGGGTTGAAGCCCTTAAAAGTTGTAATTGGATTGAAGATTTGTGAGACTAGATTAGGATAGTAGATCATAGTAGCTATTATCATCATTATTTTCTCCCTCATTGGATTTCCACATCACATTATTGCATTTTATGCGTATTGATTTCATAGTGTCTTCTATTGTTATGGTTAGTGCTCTAGAGTAAAAAACTAATTAAAGTGAAGAAGCTTGAATTTGATTATAAAGTTTGTTCACTACTAATTAACCCTCCTCCACAATCCCCCCCACCTCCCCCACCTACACTCTTAGTAGTGAGCCTATCTTCTAGGAGACCAGTAGAGAGCTCTATGAGTTTCTTTTAATCCACTATACACCAATGAAAGTGAGGGTGAGTTGCTTATGACATGGATGATAACTTTGGTTTATAGCCTTACCATAGCATTACTCCTTCTCTACAAAATTAGAGCTAGGAATCCTTCAATAACCCATTGCTTGAGATGGAAGTTGAGTAATCATACCATTATATGAGATAGGTGGAATATCACTTGGTTCTAGCATTGCACTTAAAAGAGAATACATGGTATTAGCTTGGATAGATGAGTTAGGCCACTAGTTGAAACATGAATGCAAACTTTAGGGTGATACCATTTCACATCATGGGATGATTAGTTACTCTCCAAGGACACCACCACTTGTGATATATGAAAATGAAGAGGTAGAATAAGAGTGCATCACACTTGTTATGGTGCTTGGGAATGTAGTTTCTTCATGTGATGCATTGGTTTTGGGGATCAATCTCACTTGGGTGTCAATGTTGGGATTTCTCAATAACAAGTAATGGAACTGGTTGGGATTCATTGGAGTGACCTTGGAAGATGTAAGGATGAAAGATTTAGATGTTTAGGTGTTATTCACCATTTTACCAGTCACTTTGTGTCCCTGTTTCATCTAGAGATTGATTGGGACAAGATTCTCAATAAGGATTGGAGCATTGATCAAATTGGTACACTTGAGATTACTTCTTGGCAATCCTTGGTGAACGAAGGCTCATTCCTTTAATTGTAAACTTATTGGTTGGTTGCAGACTAGCCACACCACTCTGTGGTTTGCCCTAATACTAGAGAGTTGGAAAGTTCTTCTTGGCCAAGGTAGGGAGACTTCATAGTTTTAGACTCGTGGAGGCTTCTTCTAGCCACTTCTGAGGTAATCTAGACTGAGGCATTACTCAAAATTCATGCTAAGACTATAGGCCACTCCTATGCTTCGAATAGAGTGTTGAAATTGGTGATATAAAAATGTATTTCAAAAATTCATGTTATGGGAAACACTGGTCCTGGATCATTTTAGACCTACCACATGCAAAGTGTCTATTTTACTAGGGTCTATCTTGTAAAGATGAAAATATGTATTGCAATATATGCTATAAAGATATTGAAGAGTAAATACTAAACATTGCATGTGAATTGGAACATTGAACATTAATAGTCAAATCAAGAAATGGTCAACATTGAGATGTCCCCCATCCTCAGAAGAGGTGGTAGAATAAGGTGGCGTCGATGGATTTGCGAGAACAAAGTCCCAAGTCCCCAGTGCATCCCCGTCTCTGAGACATGGGGCAAAAAGTAGGGGGATGCATCCCAGTGTTACTATGGGTACAACCATCCTAGATCACTGATTGATGATATTTATGGACTCTAAAGAAAGCATAGAAGTCGATCCCAAAAATCTAATTTCAGACAACATTAATGTACCTTCTCATTCTCATGAGACTAGAACCCTTACGCATGGAGGGACGAATGAATAAGAGTATACAACTGTAGGCAATCAAAGTGCAAGTGAAGCATATGGAATCTTCAATAATGATAACATGGGTAAAATTGATAAGGATGACAACATGACAAAAGGGTATGATAACCTTTTCTATTTTTGCAATAGCTATCATGTTTACTTGCTCCATGATATGGTAGCATCCACTATATAAGAAGAGTTAGATATACTATGTGGAATGAGGCATTGCAAAGAGATGTGAGTACTCATCAAGCCTCCCAATTCAAGGCCTTGATTGGGGCTATGTGGAAGATCAAGGAATTGAGGTCATGGTACTAGAAGATAGTAGTTCAGATGAACACCTAACTTGTACCCATGTGAGTCCAAATCAGTTTGGTACTCAACTTGATTCACCCCTTAAATTTGCACTTATTGATATCCATCCTCTCCCAAGAGGAAAGATGATGAAGATTGAGGGGGATAATGTAATTAATCCTACAAGTTGGAGGGATATGTTTGATAGGTGTAATAGCTCCTCAGATTTCTTGTATTGGGACAACAAAATTTCCACCAAATGCTAGTGTGGAGTTTTCCTCTAGGATTGTTAGTCTTTTGGGAATAAGAGGTGAAGTCTTATTTGTGTATTTAGGACACACGATGACTAAGAAAATGTTGCAAACATGGTAAGGTTAAATTCTGATTTTTAGATTTGTAGCAACAATTATCTGCCTTCATGCAAACATGGAACAACAACCAATGATTATATCTCTAAAGGAAATCTTGGTAGGCATCTATGTACACATGGTTTCACTTACTATTGTGTACTAAAAATACATGTGATGAAGAGTAAAATACCATTGGTCTATAATTTTTATCACCCTATCTTGGTTTTCTGACATTATTTCTTCATAATACTTGGACACGATATGAAAAATATAAAGAAAACATCATGGATGATGTTGAAGGAAGCAATATGTCATGTTTATAACATTGGGCTAAAACCATTAAATGTATGCTAGATGAGTTGTTAAATAAGTATTAGCTAGTACATAAGTACATCCTAACTGTTAACATCTAGTAAGTGGCAATCGATCCTTGGCCTATATGAGCAGATGCTATATCAGCTCAGGATCCTTAACATTATTGCACCATTTTCCAAGATTGAATTCATAAAAATATAGAAGACAAGGTAAGGGGCAATCCTACAACACCAAAAAAAAGACTTGGTACAAGGCCTTTGCAGTAGAGTTCATATGTTAGTAAGACATTGGTAGGGATGGAATTGAGGATGGTAAATATATTGTTCATTTCAAAAGGTCCATCGCTAGGCTTGTGATGATATTGGAAAACCAAGTGAATGTTTGATTAGAATAGAGTAAGTAAACCTTTTTTTTTTTGTTATAGTGGAATTTTAGGGTTGAAGATCATTTTTCATCCACTTTAGCTCAAACTATAATGGCATTAATTTCATACCTCGTGGATATTCTAGAGAGCACCATGCCAAATTTTTTGGTGAACCCAGTGAGCCTAATGATCCATTCCAACCTATATACACAAAAATGAACTTAGCAAAAATCATGTCAAAGCCAACCACTATCATGGGAAGAGATTTTAGGATTCATATTAGATAATCTTGTTGGAATATGGGGTCATATTTGAATCAAAGGTTAAGTGGTGGAGTTCTTGTATTTGTATTCAATAAAAACTAAGGTATATAGGACTAGGAATGACAAAAGTAGTCTTTGTTTGAAGCCTTGAAAGCATTTTGCCTAATTTTCCATATTTGGCCTAGTTGAGGGCTAGTGTCCCTAAAGCCTTAATTTTACCCAAGTTTTCTAAGAGCCCTTGAGGGGTAAGACCTTAGAGAAGTGGAGTCCACTTGGAGAGACAGAGGTCAAAATTATGTAAAGGTTGGTAACCTTGCTTGACATCTTGTAGTGGGTTGGGTGCTACTAGGCCCTTAAGAAGATTTTGGTGGATTAGGGATGTAGACTCTGCATCAGTTGAGGCAAGATCTGAACACATATTTTGGGCACCTTACAAGTTACACTACCTCAACTTGGTGATGCAAGAAATTGGTATCCAAATAAAGTGGGTGAAAGAAATAGTGTACATTATTCAAGCATATCATTCTTTTCTTTGGAGCATTATGATTTTAGGATAAGTAGATGATGAATTGATCAAGCTTTAGACCCTTCCAAATAAAAGTGGCAGAAAAGATGAGTTATTGGGATGAGAAGATGAGAGGTAGATGGATTTGGGTTTTGTGATTCCTTGGTATGTTATTTTGAGCTTCACTTGGTTTCAAGAATACTATAATATTCTCTACTTAGCAAGGTCAACCACGTGAAGGTGGAAGCTCATTTGAACTCACCCCCCTCTCCCTAGCATCAATCTAAATTACCCATTATCATCTAATTACATACTTCATTCATCCATTTATGAACTATAACATTCAATCAATACAATCACATAACATTCATTAATATGATATAAAATTCATTAATACACAATACCAATTAAGACTTCATTAACACATAACAATATTCATTAACATAAAATAAAAATCAATATTAATACGCATCATTCATAGATAATTACTTAAAACAAAGTTCTTTCATTAACCAACAAGGTTTATCAAAGAGCATTTTTAAAACATCATTTCTTCTTTTTGCTTTTCTTAGCTTTCCTAAGAAAAATGCTCATAGGAGCATCCATATCTTCCTCCTCTTCTAGCATGTGTAATGTCAAATTATGATGGCTCCTTCTCTTTGGAGGAGGAGGAGGTTGCTTCACTAAAGGGGTCTCTATTGCAAGAACAAGTAAGTGGGATAAATTGGCATACTCTTTTTCATTTTTTAACTGTTATAAGTTTGTAATTAAGCACTAGTACAAAATAACATGCATTTTTCTTACTTGACAATGCCACATCATGTACTTTAACATTTTGATCTGTCACCACATCAACATGTTGAACACTTGGAACATGCTCTGAAATATTCAATAAAAGGATACACATCAAATTGCAATTGAAGATGTTAAATTGTATTCATAATTGCGTAATTAATTTCCAATAGCAAATTAATACCTCCACCACTATAATGCACATCATGGCCTTCGTCATGAGCAGGTTTTGTGATAGGAAATGGAGGCTGTAGTAAAATGTTATGCACATTGTTATGCAGCCAATTTACGTTCAAAACTAAAACAAAAAAAGAATCATCTCAACTATTCAATTTCATTTACTTTTCATCAAACCAATTTACCTATGAGATATCATTTGGTGCACTGAATTCTTGGGCAAGGCTTTCACATTCTTTGCGTAGGTGTGTAGCCACGACTTTATAGCCTTCCTTCAA
The DNA here is from genome assembly GCA_028749045.1 of Cupressus sempervirens. Lineage (NCBI taxonomy): Eukaryota > Viridiplantae > Streptophyta > Pinopsida > Cupressales > Cupressaceae > Cupressus > Cupressus sempervirens. The sequence goes on along the minus strand of CM053785.1, from coordinate 1,046,517,397 downwards.
GGCAATTTTTCTATCTTCATCTGTGAGCTCCACATTGAATTCTGTGCCCTAAATTTTTGCTTAATATCATCAGTTTTCCATGTATGGTTTCATTAAACAAAATTGTTTGCAACATTATATAAAAAAATAAATATGAAATTTCATTACTTCTACTTACAAGTCAAGACTAGAGATTCATATAGCCACCAAAGCCAAGTTTGTGTTGGCCAACCTTTTGTAGTCTCACTTTTGTAGTCATAGATGTGTCTTGCAATCTATAAAAAATTTCAAACATCTTAGATTATATATTTGCAAATATCACTAATTAGTGCATGATTACAATGTACTTAATACTATCATGACATACCTTTTTTTCCTTGTGCTACTTCATTTACTCTATTTTCACATAGCCTTTTCTCCTTTGCATCTTCTATTATTTCATTCCACTCCATCAGTGGAATCATAGGAGGATGGTTGTACTTTGCATTCTCCTTAAGACCCCTTCTATATTGATCCCTCATAGTCTTTATATGCTTTCATGCTCTTTTGAGAAGTAGGCCAGTGTCAAAAATGGTTTTTCCAAAATTCTCCTCAAAAGATGATATCAACTAATTTTTTAATTCCATAGCTTATAAATTCCACCTTTAAAAAACAATTTATATTGTTAGATCAATAACTTTAATATAGTACAATAAATAGAAGAAAAGAAAAATTATGTAGGAATGATATGAAACTACGTACCTTTTACATATGGTGGGTCCAAATAGTCTCAATGTCATATCAAAAAGATGATCAAAGAAAGCATTATTACCTACAAAAACATAAAGGGATTATTAGTCCAAAATGAGTAATATAAAAGTAAACTAAATTTACACTTTAAATAATAACAATTTTAAAGCACTTGGAAGCTTTTGTTCTTTTAACAAAAACATAGTTTTCTTGTTAAAAAATAATGTCCCTGCATATGAACCATTACTAATCACACTGACTGCTCCAGAAAATGGATTAGCTTCAGTAGTACTACTCTCTGTTGCTCTATCAATTGAAGGTCTATCTATTAGTGCACAAAATAAGAATGCAATGAGATCTATTTGGCATAACTTTTATCACTAGTTACATCCGCTGATGAATTAGAGCAAACATTTACAGACCATACTATTCTTTTAGTACCATTCCTCATGACGAGTTTGAAGATTTAAAATATTTTACTTCATCGACATCCAATGACCCTTAAAGTGGAATTGAATGACATGGTTTTGTAGCTAAAATGAGATCTTAAAAGATAAAATGCATGGTTTTGTAGCTAAAACAACATGTGAAAAACATATTCTAACTAAAAAACACATTCTAACCAACATTTTACTTGCATTGATATTTTTGCCCCTAGCTTTTAATTTGTTTACATTAATTTAATAGCTCCTCCTACTAGTTAGCTCATCAGAATTTGGGAAACCTTTTGTAGGCTATATCGTTACATCCCTTTCAGATAAACATTGGTGAACTTATTTAGTAGTAGTGGTAAATAAGTACTAATATTGATTAAACACCCCTTCTAGCCCACTCAAATCAAACAAACAAAAGGTTGGAATGTTTAATGAATCTTCTATTCTATTTTGACATTTAATTTTTCCAATTAGTTAAGTAAAATTTGTAGGGTGATTAATATTTGCTATCACTACTCATTCTCCTTGTGTTGAAACAGAATAATGCTATTACTTGTCAACAAATATATTATGGAAAAGAAAATTTTCTTGAGTAGAAGTGGAGAAAACCTCATTATGTTGAAAATATGTTCTATTGAGTGGAAAGTTGCCTCACATTGCTGTTCTGCAAGGAATTTGACATGTGACCAGCAAATGTTCATTATGTTGAAAATATGTTCCATTGAGTGGAAAGTTGCCTCGCATTGCTGTTTTGCAAGGAATCTGACATGTGACCAGCAAATGTAAGTTTCAAATGCGAAGTAACCCTTGAGGCAAACAAATTAGTGACCAATTTGTGAATTAATTTTGAAATTAAAAAGTTATCCAAGTCTCAAGTTATCTGTTCATTACTAGTATTGTGAATTAAAGAAAGTTTCATTACTAGTATTGTGAATTAAAAAAAGTTGACAATAGTGGAATAATTTAATCTATGAGGAGATCAGAGCAACTTGATGAATTAGCTTAAGTCTATGTTTTATTAGCAGTCTAGGTGAGTGGGAGTTACGAGACTAGCTAAATATGGATGTAGGCTAAACGTGGGCTATCCAATGAGTATGTTGTTTGCAAATTCATTTTTATGGTGGAAATGATTCAGAAATCACTACTTTGTGGTTTTTACAAACTGAATTTTTTCATATTAATACATAATTATGATTATTTATTATGTAATATGTGGCTTCCCTGAGTTTCATTTTTCTATTAGAGTGGTCAGCATTGAGCTACACATCGTGGTAGCATAGCATGTAATTTCCTCTGGAAAGCCCTTGGTAAAGAGCTTTTATGTTAGTTGATAGTTGAACTTTGGAGCGATCAGTTAAGTTGTGTTTTGATTTGCAACATTATAGTAGAATTGAATATTTTAGCATGAGTGGTCAGAGTAGTGATATAGGTAGAGGTAGAGTTGATCCATCATCAGGAAGGGAAAAGTTGAGTAAATTGTTAGAGTGGAGTAGTAGAGATGATAGAACCAAGGCTATCATTGGTCTTTGCCTTGCAGACTCTTAACTTCATCATGTAGATTTAGATAAATTGTCTCAGATATTTGTGATTGTTTAAACAAGCTATTTGGAGAAAAAGTTGTTAACGCAAAGTTTTCCTTAAAACTTCAATTGTTTAGCTTCAAAATGTAGAATGGTATTATAGTGTCAACCTAAGGTCTCTCATGCACAACTTGCAAAAAGTTAAGGCTCCTATTGGTGATGATGAAGCAAAGGGCATTATGTTAAATAGTTTATTTTCCCAATATAGTAATGTTGTGGATGGTGCTTACCTCAAGTCAGCTTCTCACTTTGGAATGGTGCTTTGTACAAGAAACATTTTTGACATTTTTGATTTGCTGCTTTACTTTTCTTTTTGATGTTGACAAATGTGAATAAGATATGTTTTGTGAAGTTTCATTTAGGAGACAAGTTTTGGACTTGATATTGTGCTCAATATAGATTGCTGTCAAGTAAGGTTCAAAGTATGTAATTGAGAATTATACCCTTCGTAGTCATTAGACAATTATAGAGATCTATCACATCTCTTAGGAATCATTGTTAAATAATTTGAATTTGTGATTTAAGAACACAACTCAAAGCTACACCTTACTGAGGGTCACAAGACAACTTGATGGATCCTGGTTGGTTCAGGGAATGCTACTTCAGATAACATTTTTTTAAACTATGCATTCAAATTATGTCATCAGCCTATTTTATGTAACCATTAAAGGGGGGTCCCTACATGGGAAATTAATGTTTTTAGGATCAATGTAATAAGGGGGGGAATGTTGGTGTGTTTTTATTACATTGTTTGGTAATACTACCATTTGGTAACTGTTAACTACCTACAAATAATTTGCATTTGTAACTACCTTTTGCCTATAAATTTTCCCCATAATGTATCAATAAAATCATTGAATGTTTATCTGCTCTTTTTTAGGATCACATATTTATCTATGGAGAGAACTGCAAAAATGTGTCCCAAAGGTGATACAATGCAATTTTAAGATGCATTAGTTTAGTTTGGTAAAATTAATGAACCTTCTGGTTAAGACTGCCTAATTATGTTATCTTGGAAACACATTTAATCCTTCCAAGAAAACACATACACAAACATTGATGCAGAAGGATCAAAATATGAATTTTATTAAATGTAAATGAAATATCATGACAATTAAAGCACGCACCAAATGAAATGAAAGATAGAGAGACATCACTAGTTACACTTTCTTCATTCGTAAATGTGTACATAAAAACATATGAAAGTACTACCACCAATCACAGTATTGAAATTGTTGCCATATGAATTGTTTTACTTCAAAATAGAGTGTAGATCTATCAAAAAAGACCTTAAATAAAAAGCTCAAAAAATAAATATTAGAATACATCTCTTCCCAAACATATGCATTTTAGAGTTTCCAAAGCTTGTAAGCCAACATATACGCCTAAATGATTACAAGAGTTTTGCTGGTCATCTTGTATTTGAATAATGACAATTTGGATATGTATGATAGGTACATGAGTACAAAATCCACCCAAAAAAAAAAAATCATGATTATCACATTACAAAATATAGCAAAACAAGGTTTTACTAGTTGTAGTGGGCATAGACAAGGATGGTTGCGTGGACCTTGTTGCCAACAATGCATAAGGCAATACTAGACTACTGATCGGAGGAGGCATCCACACTTCATCATGAGCTTAAGAATAAAATATTGTTAGCAAAGGCATTTGCAAGGGGTAAAGATCAAATGGGATACTAGCTAGAAGCGTCCACAAAAAAAAAGGTAAGTGTTATAATGTTGATGAAAATAAACAAAGAAAGAGTTACTTACACGAAGGTTGTGCGCTATAATCCTCACCATGTTCACCATGTGATGTCACAAATATCACATATTTCTATACAATAAAACATAAAATTAGAGATTATGAGCCATAAGATACTATAAAATATTAACATCTATTGAACTTCTATTATTGCTTTAGTCGAATTACTGCTTACCTTCAAAGATTGGACACTATAGTCCAATTCTTTTCTTAGTGCCTCTTTCTCCTCACTTGTGTCACCCTCGATGATAATGTTAACAATTTCATCAATGTATCTTTGTTTGAGTTGCTGGGCCATGAACATAAGATCACCACTAAGGGTGATGTCATGTATAAATGATGCTCATATTTTAGATCACATTTGAGCAGCGGTTATTCTAGCTTTTTCCTATCATTTGTCAATCAAATATCAGTAAAATTTCATCAAAATAACTCCAAAGCCATAAAGAAAAGAACATAATAATATGACATTTGTTTCTATATTAACATTAAAAATTACAATAATTAATGTTTACCTCCACTGAAGGTGTGTGAGATGGTGCATCCATATCACCCTATGAAAAAGATTAGTAAGTCTTAGAAATAAATAGCGAAATTAAAGTAATAGACTTACCAAAAAATAATATTAATAATAAAGTAGATTGTATATGTAAATCATTTATCTTAAGTTAGCCAAAAATTTGGTGTAACTAATGTGTATATCTAAAAAAATATTTGACATGTTCTACTTAATGTTTATATCTGTACATATGGTTTGGAAAGAAAAAATTGGTCGTACATGACCCCATCATAGTTGACATTGATCATACCTAGACATTTGATTGATCATCATGATCTTCATGCATGCCATCATCATCATCATCACCATCACCATCATTGTACTTATCACTTTGATCATCATTTTCATGACCACCATCTTCATTGCCATTATCATCATCTTCATCACAATCATCATCATGACCATCATCGCCATGGTCATCACCATCTTCATAACCATGATCATGATTGTCATCAACATCATCATCATCATTATCACCGTTATCATTAGCATGACCAAAATCATCACCATCTTCTTCTTCTTCATCACTGGGTAACTATCATTCATGATAATCATTTACTCCATCTTGTGCTTCTTCAATATCTTCTTCTTCCATCACATTATACTTTATCGGCCTTCCTCTTGGGTCATGTCTAACAACAAATGACCAACCTGGTTTGTGTCAAACATCAAAGTAAAACACATGTATGCATTGGCTTGGAAGAACATAGGGCTCATCTCCAACTAGTTCAAATGACCTTGTATTAATCATAGTAAATCCACTATCATGTTCAATAATAGTCCTATCAAGATCATTTTGATTCAGCCGTAGCCTGAACCATTTAATGACAAATAGAACTATTTTGAATGAATTAAAGTTGTACTCAAGTATATCATCCAAAATGTCATAGTATCAATTTTTCAGATTGTTGAGGATGTATGTTAATTCTAGACAAAATATTGGTGACTGCAAAGACAACACTTATCCCAGAATCACACTTTTTCTTCATTTCATATGAATTTTTTGTGCAAAATTTATAGTCATGGTAGTACATAGCTTTGTGGTGTTTGACCTACAATTATTCAAACATTTCAAGATTATTTGCATCGATCTGTGAGTTGATATTAAACTTATGTCTCATGATTAGTAATCTTATGCATACCTTTGTATCTCTTAAGCCATATACTAGATCAAGTACCATTGGCATAACATTGGGATCTCCATTACGATGAACTTCTTTAACCAGCGATGCAACACCATCCCATGTTAATGAGCGAGCATTTTCTTGAGACTGTTCAATCCATACTATCATCCAATCAAAAGATTGTTTGCAATATAAAAATGTAGTGCATCCCACTCATGACCAACTGCAAAGAAGACAATTACACCAATTAGAAACAACTTATATATATTGCTAATGAATAAGAATTATTAAACTAAAAAAAAAAACTTATAACTACCTCTCACTCTCCTCAATCTACCTTTCCCCATTAGGTACTCCCCTTCGAATTTGTCATTAGAGTTGGGATCCCAAATGCGATCTACATGGATATTTACTACAAACTTTAGAATATATTCACTAATGTACACTGTGGTCTAGTATATCATATATATCTCTACCATAGAACCCTTAGGACATGCTCTTTGTTGAACCAAGCCCTTCATAAATTTCAAGTGATTCTCAACCATCAACATTGAACTAGTTTGTATAGGTCCACACAATTCAATCTCCTCAACTTGATGTATGAGGTAGTGTTCTTAAGCACTGAAAAAGGTTGGAGGTAAACACTTTTGCATTTCACACATAAGCTGTGGAATTTTTTCTCTTCCAATATTTTATATCTTTTTTATCAATTTCTTTAGATGATAATCACCTAAAAGAGATTCAACATGCAAAAACACATAAACAAAATTTCAAATAAAATTATACAATAGATTTCAAATAAAAAGCTACAAATCTAAGAAAAAACACTTCTAATCTCATGTATTTTTCAAGATCATATATAACTTTTTTAATACTATTTTCAAACTAGTGTGGAAGGAATAGAGGTAGGATGTATTACAATCATCAAAAAATGATCATTTTAATATATTATTAAATAATGCAATAGGTAGTACATTCAATTTTACAAATATACTGTAAACAAAGAACATGACTTACCTTGATGAAGGTATGCCAATCATGTATTTTCAACCCTGCCCCAAAATCACCGTTCTTTAATAGAAGACTACTTATATTTGCAGCAAATTTTGTTGGAAATTTTTATTTTTCTATGACTTCTTTTAATACATCACTTTGTTGCTCCATTAATAACCAAGGAATGACACATGTATTTATGCGGTCTCCTTTGCTATTTGATTCAATGAAATCTTTTAGGGTATGATTGGATTCATGAATGTTACTAAAAATTTTGCAAATTTGTTTTCTATCACACCTTCTATCCAACATTTTCCATAGTGTCTCAATTACATTTTTTCTAATATGTATAGAATCAAACAAAAATATGATTGAGAGATCCTTGTAGTATGGTAACCTACTAAATCGAGTAGGATAACTTTTCATTCCTCTAAGAAGTTAGTCATTGATTCCTTGATGACTTTCAAAAGCATCAATTATAGCATTAGTAAATATAAGACAATATTAAAATACAAATTTTAAACTTCGGATGACAAATTGGACATTACCTTAGCTATTTAGTCGATCATATTCCAACTTCCATAGATGAGGTGTCATTCTTCGTGGCCTTGATGATATCTCTTCTTTCCCATTAAAAATATGTTTTTTGACAATTTGATACCTATTATTATTGTGGATAAAGTGCCTAAACTCATTGAACACCTACTTTCCTAAGCTTCTCGAATGATGAGATTTCATCTTCGAACCACAAATCGGACATGCAAATTTTCTCTTTGTTTGAAGATCTAAAAGATCATGTATAATTGGATCATGTACAATTATCATGCACAACTTAAGCATATGATAGTAATGTGTAAGCACTATAATAGACCAAAATTATGTGATCTTAACAATATAACATACTACAAAAATGAGTTAGCCCAAGAGTATCATGTATTGTCCATACAAGCATTACATGGAATTGAAATTGTCAGTGTCCTATCAGTCTAGAAATGTCATACATAGTGATGCCATTCCATAACTTCAACAACTCATCAATTAGGGGCTCAATATACATGTTCATACCTTTAACTTGGTACTTAGCTAGTAATTAATGAACATAAACATTATATAATTATTATGACCATTTTCATGCACTATTTATAAATTAGTTTAGATAACTATAAAATGAAAAAATAGGTGGCACAATCATTGACAACATTATGTGCTCCCCTTTTATGGACATCTAAGAAGGAATGTTATTGTTAATAACAAAAATTGGCCACACTGAGTAAACAAATCTCATATCTCCATATGGATTGACACTATCCTGCCAATGAAATATTTAGATTATAATGTTCTTCTTTAAAGTGTGACCATGTTTTTTATATCTCTTTAATTGTAGAACCATTGATAGGCATTCACATAATGTCATCTTGACTTCTATTGTGTGTATGGTAATCCATAAATTGTGCCAAGCTAGTGCACCTGAATAATCATTGAAGACATAGAATAATGGGAACGTATTGAAGAACCTTGTGAGACACATTTTTTGTTATTTGATCTAACCAATATCTACTAATATGATAATCAGGGCATTCTACTATAGATTCACATTGTTTATGATATAGAATGTAATCATTAGTACATGCATGTATTGTTTGATACTTCATTCCAACTAAATCATAATGGTAGATAATTCTCAGTACGAATGAGGCAAAATGTTTGATGGTGGTAACAAAAACTCACCTATCAACGTACAACAACAAATATGCATTGTTAATATAATGAATAGTAATTGTATGCTAACATTCAAGATGACAAAAATGGCATACCTTAGCATACGTGACATTGCTACATTGGATATACTATTCATAACCTTTAAGTTCACCAACAACACTATAGTTGAGAGTAGAGTTGTTTGGGAGCCTTCGTATAAGGGCTCATGTGCCTTCTCAAGTAAAGGTATATCAAGACTATCTTTATCATCATTATTAGATTTTCTAGTACCATCATTATGAGCCTCTTCATCACCTACCCCAATACCATCTTCTTCAATCATGTCCTCTGGCACATTATCATCTTCTTCCATGGAAGTGTTATCCTCAACTTGGATATTCACACCTCCATGTTCCTCTAGTAGGAAATCCACATTCAACAATGGAAAAAAATCATGGCCCCCTTCAAAGTGACCATGTTGTCTACAATGACTCTAGGCTGTTGTGATTAGAATTCTTTGATTCTTTAAGCCCTCACACTTTTTGCAAGGACAATAACATTTATTAGATTTTTTTCAGAATTGAGACTAGAATGCAGCCATTGTCTCATTATTTTGTTCTAGGTCCATATTGTCAGGTGCGGTCTTTCTTCATAAGAAAATATATTTGCAAATAAATTGGACATGTTGTAGTTAATGTTTATATTTGCACATATGGAAATTGTTGATTAATATTTTCAAATGTAACTAAAATGATCCTATAATTTCTAGAAGGCCTAGATGTTTGCAAAATATGGTGTTATAGGGAAAGTATCTTAATTATTTGCAAAATGCCTCAAAGAGATGTCACAAGGTGAAAGTTACTTAGGTGCTATTAGTAGCATGCCTTGACTAATCCTGATAGCAATGACTAATGTGGTTAATGCATCAACTAAAGAAGATGACTAAAAGATCGAAACATATTAATGTATAGCAATGTTTTTCTCAAGGAAATATATGCTCTTCAATAAGATTTAAAAGGAAATATGAATAAGATGTGATCTATGTGTGCTCTAGGTAGATGGATATTACTTTTTGAAAATTATTCAATAGGCGCATCATATTTTCATCAATTTATTAAGAGGTTTGTACAGTTTTAGACTGGAGTAAGAGATAGTTATCATTGTTGCTGAAGATTATTATCCTAAGGACTACAAACTAAGTGTAATTAGATATTTCATTGTCTATGGTTTAACAATCCTGGGAGGCTAGCTAGGAATAGGAACTGCTCTAGGAACATTTTGTGGGCATGTTTTTGGAATGAGATAATTCAATTTGCTTGGCATTTACATACATCAATTTATTGTGATATAGTGTCATATTTTGGATTAGATAGTGTCATCTAAAACATTACCATTGTACAATCAAACCTAGAAAAAATAATTCATTGATATGAATTGTGGAAATCTAATATTGCTAAATGAGAATCTATTTAAAAATAGAATGCCAATGTGAAATCAATCCCAGAGAATACATATTTGTTAATGCTAACAATCAACTATAAGCATGAGGTTTCTAATTGAAACTAAACTATAAGCATGATACTCCAAACAAAATATGCGATTGTGTGATGAAACAATATGTGCAATTATAACTGAAGTGTCATCCAGTGGTTCTACCTTGTAATTGTAAACATGATTTGCCAAAATATTTTGGATGTGAGGGCCTCAAACATAAATTATATCATGGAAATGGTTCTGTCTTGCAACCATAAACATAACAAGAGTGTCATCTAATAGATCTATCTCACAACCGGACACATGATACTCCAAAATCTTTTGGGAGTTCAAATGCATACATTCTATCTTATGGAAATCTTAGCTGGTATGACAAGGGCCATGATCTAACTAATCTAGGTGAGCCCTTTGGTAGTTTCCTTTTCAAATAGCCATGAGCCTCAATGGCATGCATCTTCATAGCACATGGATCCTATAGTTTGCTACTAGTTAGAACATTTATTTCATTGTGTAGACACTTAAAATTAGCCTAAACATTATATTAATTTATTTAATATTTCCCTTGACATTATAATTAATTATTTACTAACTAATTATATTTTTCATATTCTTCTACTTATTTAATTAAATTTACTTAATTAAATAGGTTCACTTTCTTAATATATTTATATTTAGTTTAAATACTTCCATCCCTAATGTATTAAATTTATTTAATGCACAGTGTTCTATAAATCCCTTTTTTAATAAATCTTATTTATTTAATTCCCTCCATTCCATTAAATTTTCTAAAACCTATGATTAAATTAAATCTTATTTAATTTAGTCTTAAACCTATCCTAAAACATAGTCTACACCCATCACTCTCATCCTTCTAAGCCTACCCACTACTTAATCCCACTTATTTATCCTAAACACCTTGCTAAAATCATTTTTGCTCCTAAGTGTGTGCTCACACATGTGTGAGAAACCCTTCACAATTCTCACACCTCTCACACCTTCCACACCTCTTACACCTTTCTCCCCCCACTCCTTCCTTTGAGTTTGCTCATACATGTTTGAGAAAACTTTGAATGTTGACCTTTGCATGACTTGTCTCCATATCTCCCTCGTGGAACCTATGTGGATGCCACATAGATGCCACCTCACCAAGGCCTCTCTCAAGCCTATAAATAGAGCCCTTATCTCAAGCATTTTCCATCTCCTTCATTTTCATTGTTATCATGCTAGTGTGATTCTAGAGCTTTTCAAATATTTTCATGCTTAGAGCTAACCCTTGGTAGTTCTTTGCATTATTTAGATTTCTAGCTTGCATTTAGTTTTCATGGTAGTATGATATATATTTTTTTCTTGCATTGCACTTCCATCTCATATCTTAGAATCCTTTGAGGATTGGCTCTCTCATAGCCATTTCTTGAAGGTTTTATCCACTCATTTAGTCTTAGGATCATATAATTTTGCACATCATTTTATCATTCAAGGGATGCAATAGTTGTGTTTTGGAAGAGAACATCTACATCCATCACACTTGAGCACACCAACAAGGCCTCTTATGGGTGCCTTTGTTAAGCTTCTTTAAGGTTATGTGAGGACTTTATTTGTTCATTGCATAGTTGTTTTAAAACTTAAGTAGAGTTAGTGGTTTTATCAATCTTATTTGAATCTTGAATGTATATGCTACTAACATTTTCTTGTTTACATGTGCTCCTGATAGATTAGGTTTTCCCATATACACATTGGTTTTCATCAAATGATTTGGTTGCAAAGAAGGCATACAATCCTGCAATTCATATAATCAAGAATGACCATGGTGTGCATTAAATCTTACTATACATATTGTAATACTTGTTTTAAGGCCCTTTAACTTAGGAACCACACTTCTCTTTGATGGATTTTCTAAGCAAGATAAAAAAACTTACACAAGATTTGTTGAAGAAATGTACCATCAAATAGCAAGACACATGAACTTTGAGAAACAAAAATTTGTATCAAATAGCTAGCATAAGTTTAAAATTTGTATCAATACCATGCTATTTTGAGAAACAAAGGTAGAAGATGCTATGTATATGCAATTTTCAACCACAGTAAATGTAGAGAGGAGGTGACAAAGCAATTCCCAAACCTAGAATTTGTGATCCCTGATATTGTTGTAAAAATTCTCACATTCCCAAAATTCCAAAACTGATAGGAAAATGTCAAAATTTTCTCTAATTTCCTTATTCTCAATGGTTATGTTGCAAAAGCTCTAAAATATTGCTTTTCATATAGAGTAAAGGATAAGTTCTTCTAGACCACAAATGTTGGTTTCATATATGATTTGAACAAAGACTATATAAGAAATGTGTTAAGAAAGAGACTACAAAACTAAACAAGTAGAAGCCAGTGCATAAATATAGGTTTGGCAAATAGAAAAAGTTGAACTTATAATTGGATCAACATGACTATGTACACAAGTCCAAAACTTCACCTATCCTATAGTTTAACAAATATCCAAAAAATGAAGAGACAAGTAAATTGATTCACAAAGCTGACATATCCACCTAAAAGGATATTTTTATTGGCAAAGTTGTTCACATTCCAAAAAATCATATCCAAATCTTAATTGTGGAGGGCAAGGAATGTTTGTAAGTAGTTGTCTATTCTAATCCCTATATTCTTGGCTCAAAACACACAATGATAGACATGTGGAACATGGATAGGAAAGATAATATAGGTTGTTGGAAATTTGATTGAAAATTTCATTGTAAGAAGAAGATCGATTGCAAAGATGAATATTTTTGCAAAGAGGGAGATTGCTATTAAAAAATGTTTTCAATCATTGTTTTTCATTGATGTCAAACTAGCTATTTGCTAGAATGACAATTTCTTATAAGATCCAAGTACTATCACTTAGTTGATTGATGAAGAAAATTTAATCAACAAGATGTAACAAGAGCACCTAAGGGAAAGGTTGAGTTATGGTTTTGTAATGAAGTGCAAGGATCAGTTAAGACAATGGTAAAATGATGTATTGATAATATACTTGAAGATACAGAGGTTGGCCACACTTAGAAACATAGAGGAATAAGGTGCAACAAGGTTGACTGCAAAGCTTAACTAAGTTCATTAGTGAGTGCCAATCAAGCTTGTTTGAGCTGAGCAAATTTTTAGTTAGTGCCGAGAAAATGAAAAATCTAGTGTGTGTTGTTGAGTGATACAGAAGCAGCCAAGCATGTTTAAGTGTTGAGCAAAGTAATAGGTGGTGAGCATCAAATAAACTTAGTTGATGTTGAGTAAATCCACAGTAGGTGCTGAGCACCAAAATTTCAATAGTGCCAAGCTACTATATTATTGGAAAAGTTAAAGATTCACCAAACCTGAGCTGACAAGTTTTTTACCTTAAATTTTGTGAACCAAATGGAGGATAAGGATGATGAGACGGAAGAACAAAATTTTATGTAAACTATTTTTGAGCGAGTTCAAGAGGATTCTTCATGATGTTTCTAGAAGGAACAAGATATGGGTTAGATTCAATGAATCCTACCTAATCCATTTGAACTAAAATTAAAGGAAGGAAGAATCGAGTAGGAAAAGTAATTCCAAACTTTTATTTAAGGAGGCACAAGCCAAGAAGCAAGAGTTGTTGGTGTGACAAAATTGTGAAGTGGTTGAAAGGTGTCAAGGAGAAGACATCAAGGAGAAGAAAGAATAGAGTACAAAGACTCTGCTTCAATTAGTGGTCAGAAGGAAGATTGCATTGGTACATCGAGTATGGAGACTCAAGGAGATAAAGCTTGAAAGGAGGGCAAGCTGTCAAGAGCTACAGAGACTATAAGCCAGGGAAATTGTGAAGAGCTAAATTGTGATCTAAAATTTGCAAGATAAGTTTTGAATTGTAATCAGGTCAAAACCCCTTATTGTTACTCTCTAGAAATTGTATCAGTTAGGGTAAAAATCCTATGGACTTAGGTTGGTTTAACAACCATTTGTAAATCCTTTAATAGGGTGGCATTCCAAGTGAATGTTCTAAAGTCCTCTAACCAGGCCCACTTCTAACAAGGTGGTTAAATCTTTTAACTAGGTCACATTTAATAGTGTGTTGTAGCCTTTAACAGGGCAGGCCTTACACATGGCATCACTTAAGAAGAGTGAGAATTGAGTAGCATGTTATTGGTAGTTTTTCCCGAATTGGGTTTTCACATAAATCAATGTGTTGTGTGTTGATCTTTTTATGTGTTATGGTTGCATGTTGATTTATAGTAACTTGCTAAGTAGGAAAGTTTAAGCTTTGATGAATGAATAGTTTGATTGATTCACTTTACTTGGTGAAAAATTTTATTTGGACATTTGGACCTTGAATAACTGATTCAGCCCCCCCCTCTCAATTAGTCTAAAGCATTTCTAACAATTGCTATCAGAGCCATCTGCTGATTTAGTTTAAAGGTACTAGAAGTAGGAAGATCAAGATGTGCAAGAGAGAAGTTTCCAAGCTCAATAAAGATAACTTCACTGCATGGAAAAGTTTGATGAAACTATACCTTGGATCAATAGGTGATTATGCAAAAACCTCAATTGGAGTGGAACATGTAGATCCAATTGGACCCCTTTCTACAGAAGATTTGAAAAAGAGGAAGGAGCATAATCAAGCAATGTTGGAGATTGCCTCTGCACTCAACTATGCTAAATTTGATGAGATCAAAGGATGTGATTCTACATTCAAGATGTGAAAGCCTTGTTAGATATCTATGGAGGAGATTAGAATGTTCAAAGAGCAAAGAGAGAAAGCCTCAGAGAAAATTTTGATGACATGAAAATGGAGGAAGGTGAAAATGCTACACAATATGCATCTAGAATAAATGAAGTGGTAAGTGCAATAAGGAGTCTGGGTGGGTATTTGGAAGATAACACTGTTAATAGAAAATACGTAAGAACTTTGCTCCCCATCTATGCTAGTAGAGTTTCAGCCATCCAAGAGCTAAGGTGTGTACCAGGAAACACACTAACCTTTGAAGGAATAGTAGGAAGACTTGCTTCTTTTGAGTTTTCAAATTATGATAACTATAGACCTGAGAATCTTGAATCTACTTTTAAAGAAAAGCTATTATTGAAAGATACTAAAGAGGTGAAATCAAATAAGAAGAGTAGAAAAGGAAAACATGCATCTAGTGATAGCAACAAAGATGAAGAGGATGTGGAACAATTGGAAGCACTCCTAGCTAGAAGATTTCATAGAGGCAAAGGTAAATTCAAAGGTAAGTTTCCTATCATTTGTTTCAATTGTAATGAAGTAGGACATATTGTTGCAAGGTGTACATGGAAGAAAAACTACAAAGAAGGAAACAAGTACAAGAACAAAAGTGAAGATGATAGCAAAGATTACAAGGAAAAAGGCAAAAGATGCTACATTGTTGAAGAAGATTTTGATGAGAATGATGATGAAGTAGTCTATGTAGCAGTAAAGGATGAATCAAATGAAGATGATGCAACAACACTGGTAACCTGTGTGAACAAGAATGACAAATGGATCATAAATAGTGGATGCTCACATCACATGACAGGAGACAAAAGGAAGTTTATTACCTTTACCCAGTATGATGGAAATAGTGTTAGATTTGGTAATGATGCTCCATATCAAATCAAAGGAAAAGGTTCTATCAAACTTATAGAGAAAATTTCATGTGATAATGCATACTATGTTGAAGGACTAAACTACAATTTACTGAGTGTATCATAGTTAGGCAATGTAGGTTGCAAAGTAGAATTTGGAAACAAAATTGCTAAAATATATGACATGGATGGAAATCTGATAGGAAAAGGTGAACAAACTAGGAGTAACTTTTTTTACCTAGATATGGAAGATGCAACTTGTCTTATTGTCAAACTTGATAATGTGTGGTTATGGCACAAAAGGCTGTGTCATGTTAACTTTGACAATCTAATTAGCATCAACAAAAAGAAGAAAGTTAGAGGTTTGCCGATGCTGAAGAAACTTGAAAATACAATGTGCAAACAATGTCAACTAGGAAAGATGACCAAATCAAGTTTCAAAAGCAAAGCCTACACTTCCAAAGAAGTGCTAGAATTAGTCCATACAAACTTATGTGGTCCAATAGAAGTACAAAGCTACCAAGGAGACATATACATAATGCTATTTGTGGATGACTACTCTAGGATGGTGACTGCCATGTTCTTGAAGCAAAAGTATGATGCATTTCAAATGTTTAAGTGATATTTGGCCAAGGTTGAGAAGGAAATAGGAAAGAGTCTGAAGTGACTAAGATCAGGTAGAGGAGGAGAGTTTACATCAGAAGAATTTGAGATATTTTGTAATGATAAAGTTATCAAAAGGAAAACATTAGCACCAAGAACTCCCCCACAAAATGAGATTGTAGAAAGAAGGAATAGATTAGTAATAGACTATGCCAGAACATTAATGATGGAGAAAAATGTTGCTCTAAAGTACTAGAGAGAAGCTGCAAGTACTACTTTTTACACCCCAAATCGAGTACAAGTCAAGAAAGAAACAAATGCAACACCTTTTGAACTATGATATGGTCACTCACCTAATGTAAAACATTTCAAAGTATTTGGTTGTAAATGCTATATTCTTAAGGATACTGGGAATGGAAAGTTTGATGCAAAGAGTGATGAAGGCATATTCCTTTGATACTCCACTAGAAGTAAGGCATATAAGTGTTTGAACACTAACACTAACAAGATTGTGGAGAGTGCAAATGTAGATTTTTGATGAGCATGCAGAAGTCCAAGTTGATGAATCCAAGAAACCATAAGATTATAGATCTTTTGTATAATTTTATGAAGGAATACCAACTGAAGATGAAGTTGACAATCAAGTTGGGAATCATCAAAAAATTTCAGTATTAGCTGAGTATGTTGAGTTGCATTCAGAAGCCGAGTTGTAGAATGAAGAAAATGCACATTTTGATTATGAAATTAGTACACATGGAAGAGATAATGAAATACCAGAAGAAGAAGAGAAAATGACTCTGAAGCTGGAGAAACAAATATGGAAAGAAGGATAGAAACAAGACTAGGAAAGTATGTGAGAAGACATCACCCTATAGAAAAAATCATTGGTGACAAGGATGCAAGACCAATGACAAGGAATAGACTAAGGAATGAATCATGCTCAGAAAAATTAAAACCAAAATAGTGAAAGATGCACTACAAGATGATAATTGGCATAAAGCTATCGAAGAGGAGATAGATAAGATTGAGAAGAACAATACTTGGACCCTAGTTCCAAGATTGACTAATAAAAATGTAATTGGTACAAAATGGATCTTTAGAAAAAAACTTGATGAGAATGGTGAGATAACAAGAAATAAGGCTAGATTAGTCTGCAAAGGTTATGCACAAGAAGGACTAGACTATGGGGGAAAATTTTCCCTTGTTGCAAGAATGGAAGGAGTAAGAACACTACTTGCATATGCTACTTACAAAGGCTTCAAATTCTACCAAATGGATGTGAAGTCTTCTTTTCTGAATGGTATACTAGAAGAGGAAGTCTACATAGAACAACTAGAGGGATTTGTTGATGATGACAACAAGGAGAACACTACTTGCATATGTTACTTACAAAGGCTTCAAATTCTAGCAAATGGATGTGAAGTCTTCTTTTCTGAATGGTATACTAGAAGAGAAAGTCTACATAGAAAAAATAGAGGGATTTGTTGATGATGACAACAAGGATATATTTTTCAAATTGCATAAAGCACTCTATGGTTTGAAGCAAGCACCTAGAGCATGGTATGAGAGACTACACAAATATCTTATGAAGATTGGATTTGAAAGAATAGATGACAACAACAACCTATAAATCAAGGTAGAAAAAGGTAAAGACATTTTGATATCTGAAATCTTTGTTGATGATATAATATTTTGAGGAAAAGATGCCCTATGCAAAGATTTTTTTGGTCAAATGAAACATGAGTTTGAGATGTCAATGTTTGGAGAAATCAAATTCTTTGTTGGACTACAAGTACATCAATTGAAGCATGTCATATTTGTGACCCAATCAAAATACATCAAGGAGATACTCAAGACATTTGGATTAGAAGATTCAATACCAATCAATACATTAATAGTAACGGGACATAAGTTATCCAAGAATGATGAGTCAGCTGAAGTGAATTAGACTATGTATAGATCAATGATTGGAACACTCTAGTATGTTGTACATAGTAGACTAGACATTGCATTAGTTGTTGGAATAGTGGCAAGATTTTCTACAAATCCAAGAGAAAATCATCTGATGGTAGTAAAGAGATTACTAAGGTACCTAAAAGGAATTGATGACTTTGGTTTATACTACAAGAGAAGTGAAAAGTTTGAGTTGAGAGCCTACATTGATGCAGACTAGGGAGGTAATATTGATGACAGAAAAAACACCAATGGAGGAGCACTTTTCTTAGGTAAGAGATTGATTAATTGGACTAGTAAAAAGAAAAGTTGTACCTTACAGTCCATAGCAAAAGCTGAATATGTTGCTGCTGCCATCAATTGCACTAATATTATATGGATCAAACATCTGTTGCAAGGAATGAAAGAAGAGGTAAATGAACCTGTGATACTTTATTGTGATAATACAAGTGCCATCAACATATCAAAGAATCCTATAATGCATACCAAAACAAAGCATATTGCAATTAAGTATCATTATGTAAGAGAATTAGTGGAAGACAAGAAAATAAGGATGGAATATGTTAGTTCAAAGGAACAAATTGCTGATATCTTTACAAAAGCACTACCTAAAGATGCTTTTGAGTATCTTAGAGGTAAGTTAGGGGTGATACCCCTAACCAAAGCTACTTAAGATAAAGCGAGACTGCCCTACATCAAATGAGTTGATTGTTGGCATAATTACAAATAGATGCAGAGGATGTTTACTTTAGGATCACACTTGAAGTAATCAAAGTGCTGAAGTTCCAAATCAGTCACAAGCAAGGTGATAGAGGGAGAAATTGGAGTACCTGCAAATACTACACTTGCATGTTAAGATGCTGAAATAGGATGTCTTTGGCATTATGGTCAAAGAAGGAGAAGAATGAAGAAAAAAATCAACCGTTGAGGGAGAAGAATGAAGAAACTGATCAAAGAGCATTCAATTAGATGGAGGAAGAAGTAGCAAGAACTGATCAAATCTACAGGATCAAATGGATAGAGGGAGAAATAATGTAAGAAGGAATCAGGAACAATAGAAAGCAAAAAAATGTTCAAATGCAAAAGGAAATAGCAACTCAGAGGGAGAAATTAGTACATACAAGAATCAATTAGAGGAAGACAGTTTATCAACAAAAGAATTCAGAGGGAGTCATAAGTTAACTTATGCTACTAATAAAATGAATAGTTTTGTAAAGTTTCATTTTTGGTGTTTGATTTACTGTTTTAACCTAGTTAGCATTTTGATAACTTGGTCAATCATTTTGGTTTGCCATCAATGCCAAAGAGGGAGATTTTTGGAAATCTGATTGAAAAGTTCATTTTAAGAAGAAGATTGATTACAAAGAAGAAGATTTTTGCAAAGAGGGAGATTGCTGTTAAAGAATATTTTTAATCATTGTTTTGTCATTGATGTCAAACCAACTATTTGTTGGAATGACAATTGCTTATAAGATCCAAGTACTATCACTTAGTTGATTGATGAAGGAGATTTAATCAACAAGATGTAACAAGAGCACCTAAGGGAAAGGTTGAGTTATGGTTTTGTAATGAAGTGCAATAATCAGTTAAGACAATGGTAAAATGATGTATTGATAATACACTTGAAGATATAGAGGTTGGACACACTTAGAAACACTGGAGGAATAAGATGCAACAAGGTTGACTGCAAAGCTTAACTAAGTTCATTAATGAGTGCCGAGAAAGCTAGTTCAAGCCAAGAAAATTTTCAATTAGTGCCAAGAAAATGAAAAATCTAGTGTGTGCCGAGTGATACAGAAGGAGCCGAGTGTGTTCAAGTGTCGAGGAAAGTAATAGGTGTCAAGCATTAGATAAACTTAGTGGATGCCAAGTAAATCCATAGTAGGTGCTGAGCATTAGTAAAAGTAGTTGATGCCGAGTAACACAGTATGTGCCAAGCACTAGAATTTCAATAGTGCTAAGCTAGTGCATTATTGGAAAAGTCAAAGATTCACCAAATCTGAGCTGACAAGTTGGTTACCTTAAATTTTGTGAACTAGATGGAGGATAAGGATGATGAGCTAGAAGCACATAATTTTATGTAAACCATTTTTTAGAAAATTCAAGAGGATTCTTCATGATGTTTCTAGAAGGAACAAGATATGGGTTAGATTTAATGAATCCTACCTAATCCATTCAAACTAAAATTAAAGGAGGGAAGAATTGAGTGGGAAAAGCAATTCTAGACTTCTATTTAAGGAGTCACAAGCCAAGAAGGAAGAGTTGTTGGTGTGCCAAAATTGTGAAGTGGTTGAAAGGTGTCAAGGAGAAGAAAGAATATAGCACATAGAATCTAATTTGATTAGTGGTTAGAAGGAAGATTACACTGGTACATCAAGCATGGAGACTCAAGGAGACAAAGCTTGAAAGGAGGCCAAGTTATCAAGAGCTATAGAGACTATAAGCCAGGAAAATTGTGAAGAGCTAAATTGGGATCTAAAATTTGTGAGATAAGTTGTAAATTGTAATCAGGTCAAAACCCCTTATTGTTACTCTATAGCAATTGTATCCGTTAGGGTAAAGTTCCTATGGACTTAGGTTGGTTTAACAACCATTTGTAAATCCTTTTATGGGGTGACATTCCAAGTGAATGTTCTAAAGTCCTCTAACTGGGCCCACTTCTAACAGGGTGGTTAAATCTTTTAACCATATCACATTTAATAGTGTGTTGTAGCCTTTAACAAGGTAGGCCTTTCATAGGGCATCAATTCAGAAGAGTAAGAATTGAGTAGCATGTTATTGGTGGTTTTCCCCAAATTGGGTTTCCATGTAAATCATTGTGTTGTGTGTTGATTTTTTTATGTGTTATGATTGCATGTTGATTTATAATAACTTGCTAAGTAGGAAATTTTAAGCTTGGATGAATGAATAGTTTGATTGATTCACTTTACTTGGTAAAACATTTTTAATTAGACATTTGGACCTTGAATAATTGATTCACCCCCCTCTTAGTTATTCTAAAGCATTTCTAACATAGGTCACAACTAGAAAAGAGTTTAGAGATGATAAAGTTGATACTAAAGTCAACCAAACAACAAATAATGTGAAATCATAATGGAAGTGTGAACAATGGGTAATGCACAATATGCAAAAAGTGAGATTGGAAAACTTGGAAGACAATGACTAGAAAGGAAATTCAAGACTAGTGAATAGCATAATCAAAATTCTTATAATAGTCATGAGTGAAGCCATAAGTAAATGAGTGGTCGTGCCCTATTCCTAAAATACATGTAATCTCATGAAATCCCATACAACTGAGTAACATCATAAAATTTCACATAGCTCAATAACATCATAAATCTTACAAGGCCTTATGATAGAATGTGAGGTTCCTTCTCAAAGTTATTATAATGAGATTAAACAATATTTATAGTCATAAACTTAGAAATTTAGAAACCAATATTTCAAATGTAATATAATTATGCTGTGGTATGTGTGTGCACCTATGCAATAATTTGATACTATTGACAATCAAGAAAATGAGAACAAACAAAATCAACATAAAAATAACTCTCCTACTACTCACACCTTTTTACTAGCTTCCTCCTAGCCTCCTTGTTTTCTATCCTAGTAGTTCCTTGGCTTCCCCCTTGTAGTCACCATTTAAACATGTTGAAATCATTCATATAACTATTAAAAAAAGTATAAATTATTTAAATTTCAAAATTTACAAGGAAACTCACATTTATTATAATTTTGTAGTTAATATGAGCTAGAATGAGAAAGCACACTTTCGAAGGAAATAATGATGAATTCAATCTAAACTATATATGAAAATAATATTTAAACTTAGCAATAAAATAATTTATTTATTTTCAAAAAGCTACATGCATATAGATTATATAGTTGTAAAATGATGTAGAGTTGACAGGTAAACATCAGAAATGAAAAAATTCCAAGCCCTGGAGAGAAAGGTTGTGTCAAATTCTTCTCATGACTGAATGAGGAAAGGTATAGTTCAAGGTGACATTGACGTAAGATCATCAATCCTTTGGAAATTCCTTAGGCACTTTGAAGAAAAAAGCCAACTTAATGACCTACTAATGTGCAAGCTTTGTGAACAACTGACTTGATATGGTTCCCAATGAGAGGTGCATAGGCTGTGGTTAGGCATTATACTAGTTTTTAAATGTCATGCACAACTAGTTGAGAGAATAAACCAAAGCTAATAATATTCATGAGTAGGTGCAAAATGAAAACCTGATAAAAAATCACCTTGGGAAAATGAGAGCTTTAAGCCCTAGACAAGGACGAAAACTAAACATACCAATTTAATGTCATCAAGAGAAATCACATTTGAATCTATTAAAAATGAAAAATGAATGAGCAGTGTGGAAGCTTACATATATGACCATGGAGCTTTAGAACCTTGAAAATTTTTGGCCCAAAATGGCATAGCAAGAGCCGAGTACAAAGTTGTTTCTCTATTAGATTACATGAACAAGCCATAAAAGCTAATCAAGTTTTCTAGGGTGCATCAAATTGAGATACAATGGCATAAAAATGTGATAAGTACAATGAGGAATAAGCTCCATCTCTACCTTCATAGAAGAGGAAGGAGGGGAAGCTCAACCAAAGTGAACACAACCTCAACAATTGTATAGGTTGATAGAGCCAAGACATCTCCTATGTGCATATGCTATAATGCATCTTATAGTACAACTCATGGAAGGGAGAAGTCTATCTATAAGACCTATCCCATTCTATTGACAATGAAAGACCTCCATCTGCAATAGGATCACTTGAGACATTAGGCTTAGAAACAAGGTGAGCAACCTTTGCTTATCAATCCTCCAACCATTATGCAAATAGATTTTCTTCTTCCTCCTCATTAAGAGGCTACACCAATCACCCCCTACTTCTACTCAACTAGTTGACTTCACCACCCTTTCATTTTCATCCTCCTCCTCTCCAACCTACAACATTTTCCTTCTCAATGGAAACTCAAAGCACTATTTCTTGCTCAACCTACTTTGTTCAACATGGATAATATTTATTTTGACCATTAGATTTATATGATGTTCTTCATTAGTAGATAAGAACCCATTAGTCATGAGAATGAATGGTTCACTCAATACTTATTATATCTTAATAGTGCTCATAGGATGAAAGTTAATCCATCTTAATAATACACTGAATTAAAGGCTATTCAATCAAGCTTAACTTACCACATTGTATTCAAAACCTTGGCAAGTGTTTTGCCTTATAGTTATACGTTATATAGCTCCTTGGATTATTCCCTTATTTGTTTACATGAAGTGGAGTGTTTGCAATCTAACATTAATATGAAATTTTATATGCATTCAACTGTGTGATTTTAGAGTCAATCTTTATTGACCATGTTTCATGAGTAGTGTTTAATCATGTTACTATTCCAATAATGTTTTGTTATTTTTTGTACAGATGAAATTAGAGAATGAAAATATCTCATTTAAAGACATGGGAACAATTATGGGAGAAAAGTGGAAGGTTTTGAATGCAGAAGAGAAGAAATGATACAATGATAAATATGAGGCTACAAAGGAAGCATGCCTACAGGTAGTTCTCCAGGTTGTGTAATCTTGTTTTTGCATAAGTTCCTTAAAGGACTAGAGCTAACCTCCTAATGACTTTGAATTTCATTGTCTAAAAGAAGTGCAAAAGTGAAGCATAAAAGCTTCTTCGTGATGAACAACAACATAATTCAGTGTATAATAAATATAATATGCAAAATATGTTGGCTACTTTTCTTGTTATCTAAAGACTGCCTCATTAGGTGCCTTACACCAGTAATTTGTCTAACTTTCCTTTGTTCTACAAAAGTAGCAGTAGAATGAGTAAGGCACACTGACCCTAAAAAACCAAAGAAGTCCCCAACATCATTCCTATTTTCCAGGTTTGAGCTCTCTGATTGCCAGTCAACTTCTTTTCTTAGTTGATTAGCTTTCACTCATTAGCATTCAATTCACTAATTTATATCTTATTTTTGTTTTAGCAACAATAGAACAAGGTAAATTCTAGCAAATGAAAGGCCCAAAATTAACAACACAGCCAATGATGCACTCTTTTCTATTTAATGCAAGGTAATGATTTTGGCAAGGTAATAAAATTCCTGAGTATGTGATGAGACCAAAATTTACCTTTATTTTATGATGTTTAAGTTACTTTGTTGATTCTCTATTTATATTTGTTAAACATTTTTGGACCTATGTTTACCAAACCTATGATAAACCTATGGGGTAGAAACTATGCCATCTTTTGCTAATATTATACATAGTATCCATTATTTCATATAGTTATCACAATGTGCATTCTTATATTTGAATTTAATTTGATAAATTTTTATTTGCAAACATGTTTTGTGTTATAACTAACCTATTAATGAAGACTAAAAGATGATTAGATGAATTCAAAAGATAAGCATCAACAACATTTAAGGAGAAGAGAATGCCAAGGAGCAACCATGGTGGAGGAAGTTGTAATGGTTCTAGAAGACACAACAATGAGTAAGGAGGAACTATGAAGATTTATTACCTTCTCTACATTTACTCTATGGAAAGCGAATGTTCAGACTTTATTATTCTCACCTTAAGCTGTTATTCCTTCTTCCTGCCTTCAGTTGTTATCTTCCTATTTTCTCTCTTGTAGATTTTGAGCTAGGTCATTTACTTTTCTGTTATGGAATAAATGGTGATTTCCTATATATATATAGGAATCGACCCAAGTGTGTTAAGTTTTAGAACTAGTTAGAAGAAATAGTTTAAGAGAATAGACTGTTAATTTTTATAGTTGTGTTTTTACAGTTTTGTGTTATGTAATGAATTTCTAAAATCTAATGAAATAGTTTTTAGCTTTTATCTTGTGTTAGTAGTCTAGAGAAGCCAACCAAGGGGGCCCACTTGGAAGGTGGATTAGATTAGGATAGAATAGATTTATTTCCAAGCATTCTTAGTTTCTTAATTAGAAGTTGTGAGTTCCTTCCTATAGCATTGTACTTTGTGAATGTTCCTACAACATATGTGAGAAAAAATTTAGTGGATGAGCCAAGTTGGAATATTTGTTTTCTTTTCATTGTATTTCTAGTATTCATAAAGTTAAGTGTGTTAGTTTCTTGCAGTGACAGTGCAAGTTCTTTTTCTTGGCTTTTTTACTTTCCTGTAGCATAAGCTTAGTGACTCATTAAGAGACCTAGTGCACATACTGTATCAACCATTTCAAGTATAGGTCCTTGGGTTGATAAGATTAAATGCACCTCATAGTGGGAGAAATAGTCCTTAGTTTGAATATATTATTCCTAAGTAAGGCCTAGTGCATGACTATGATACACCTATTGTGAGGCAGGTCAATACTTCTTTTATAATTCCTCATTTTTTATCTTTTAGGAACTGGAAGATATAGGTAGGGAAATATGGGATGATCACATAGTAAATGCAATACCTTTCCTTTTTGGCTGAGATCATCCATGGTCCTAGATTTTGTGATCCCACATCTTCCTTCATCTAGCTTGTCATTATTCGCCCCTATGATGGAGGTGTTTCCATCAATATTTCTCCCTTTTTAACTATTGGGTTCATTCCTCCATTCTTCTTATTATTGGCTATATTCCAATCATTTTATCCTTTTTCTTTATAAGTCTTATCTCCCTTGGTCCATATCACCATCTTTGATTTGCATCCATGAAGTTGGACAAATAAGTTATCTCCTAGCTCTATAGGTTGGCCTAGCTCCTAATTAATCACCCATTGACCATAGGTTGAGTTCTAGAATATCATTTGACTTTTGTTTCTCTAGATTATTATCTAAAGCTATTATCATTGTTATTTCTCCATCTTCCACCTGATTAGATTCCTTATCTTTCTAGTGGAAAAATCCCTCACCCCATTTATTTTTTCTACTAAGCTCCTTCTTCTTTTCTATTGAGTTCCTTC
Organism: Cupressus sempervirens; assembly: GCA_028749045.1. Classification (NCBI taxonomy): domain Eukaryota; kingdom Viridiplantae; phylum Streptophyta; class Pinopsida; order Cupressales; family Cupressaceae; genus Cupressus; species Cupressus sempervirens. The sequence goes on along the minus strand of CM053785.1, from coordinate 1,046,490,955 downwards.
TTAAGTTACCTTTATTTCTTTAAAGGACTAATTTGTGTATCAGCTTTATTCTCTTTAAAAGACCTATTTGTGTATCTTTGTATAGTCTTCTCCTTCACTTAAGGATCTAAAATTTCCTTAGTTTTAGAGCATTCTACTTCATCCTTATTTAGGTTTTTGCTAACTTCTACTAGATATTTCTCCTTCCAAACATTTTTGGGTTCTTTGACAATTTTGGGTTCTTTGACTAATCCGTCTCTTAAGTTTATACTTCAGTTGTTCATGGGGGCAATGCTTTGCCCAGAGGCCTAATTTTATTTTAGATTAAGCAAGAAAATGGAAGTGATTCATACTCAACAACTTGAGGCCATTTACCAAGTTTGGAGTGAAGAAATATGCTCAGAGGTAGATTAGTTTCTAGATAAAAATTAACATAATTTGGCATAGATACAATCCTAGATTTGTCTATAGAAAGGAGCTCCCCAAAATTATCTTTCCATGCCCTTGAAAAGATATTCATTTCAATACTTTAGATGAAGTCTAGCAAGTCTAGCCCAAATAGGAATAAAGAAGAAATAAGATTCATATAGGCCCATGTTCATAGAACATTTTTGCAAGGCAATGGAGACCTTATCCATCATTGATGGATGGCTGCAAAGAACATTAGATTGGTCCTCATCATTCTAAAAATCAAATGAGAAGAAACCTCTGGCCATTGCCACAACCTCCACCTGTCCCTTTCAATATCAATTTTTCTTAATGAAGCTTCTAACCATATCAATATTCAGTTAAGAATGAACAAATTTTCCAACAAGAGTTAGAGCCATGGCCAAGATTGAGTGGTCGATGATAGAATCAGCTATCAAAATAGAAAACAACCCTTTGATAGGCTCTAAAATATTGTCTATATTAGGAAAAGTGGATTTACCAAATGGCTCAACCCAAAGAGAGATGAACACTTTCCATAATCCACTCCTAGTTTAAGTTTATTCTATTCAATACCAATCTCATTTTGTTTGTCCTCATTGAGATTGAAAACTCCGGCAAAAATTAGATGAAAGAAACACAAGAAAAAGATGGAGGAGAAAAAATGTCATAAAAATGTGATAAGTACCTTGATTCCTCACCTCTTCCTCGATTCTTGCCTCTTCTCCTAGATTGCTTGTGCAGCTCCCATGTGTGCTCTGTGTTAAAAAAAACAATGAAATAGGTCAAAACCCTTTTTCATTTTAACATGTTTAGCTCATGTTGGTCAAAATTTTTGCCAACACGAGCATGGATTCAAAAAAAAGATATTTTTCCTTCCATATTCGAACCAATCTAAAACATTTTAATAGATGGTCAAAAATTTTGGTCTAAAAATGGGGTCAAATGTACTAGTCATTTGTAGAAGCAAAAATGGCATGCAAAATCCTAAACCTAAGTTGACTAGTTATTATTTTTACTATAAGAAGCAAGGACATCAAATACATGAGTATAGACCAAGAAAGAAGAATGCATCTACTACACCTAGATTTGAAGGCTATTTTTACAATTGTCAAAAGTATGGACATAGAGCATATGAATACAGAACAAAGATAAAACTCGATTGGACAATAAAAGGCAGAATTATACACCTAACAATGCATGTTCCTAATGTCACAAACTTGGACATTGAAGACAATACTACAAAACTCAAGTACCATTGGAAAATCATAATCATTTCAAGGGTAAAGGTAGAGTGGACATTGATCAAACAAGGAAGGAGATGAATTAAACATGGAAGAAAAAGGAAAAAGATGGAAACAATTAAACAAATGGAGAAGGTGATCTTATCACTTCAAACTAAGCAAGAAAGGTATGTAAAGAACTATATATTTAAATGATATATCATACATCAATTCCTAACATAAATGAGCCAAAGTTCAAATTTTCATAAGTAAAGATGCATAAGAATAAATTCATGAAAGAACTAGTACAAAATAATTAGTTACACAGTTAGTGCCAAACATTAGTAAAATGTCTATATTGACCAAGTACCTTAGAAGCTAAGTTGATGTATAGGCCAAGTTAGATGGAAGAGACTGAACTATATAGTAGATAACTTGTTCATAAGGCACAATATTGACCAAGACAATTGGCTTCCACCTACCTAAGTACACAACATTTATGGAGACCCTAAATCAAGAAAAAGAGAGTATATATCAAGATTTGAAGACATTATTTCATAACTTGCATAAAAATTACAATATCATAGATAGATTTGAGTGATTTGCAAAAGAGATCCTAAGGAAATTTAAGAACAAATTTGTATCAAAAGCTTGATTGAGTGAAGATTTGAGTGGTGTCAAGTTATCCAGAAAGAAGAAGTTTTGAACCCTAATAGAGAAAAATGGCAGCTTCATCATTCATAGGAAATAGTCAAGGAGTAGATCTTAGTAACATTCAATTGGTGAGGAGTGACATTGTACTCTACCTAAGTTTCATGCTATTCCTAAGATAACAATGAAAGGTGACTCAAAGGTTGCACCTAAAACAATCATGATAAGAAGAAGAGTATGTGATGTTTGAGTCATGAGTAAGTTGAAGCTAACATAAGAGCTAAGTGGAATGGATGAGGATTGCCTATCTTAAACATTTCTAATACATTGATTGAATTTGTTATGAGAATAATTTCTCACAAATTCTATTGATCAAGTAGATTAAAAAATGTACTATGTATGGTAGTGAATCAAGCATGGAAGATTATCATTAAGGATCATGAATATGACCTCACCGAGTTACAAAAACTGCAACTAGCAAAAAATATGATATCCATCAGGCAGGAAAAGAACTCAATGTATAAGTTGGGATCATTCGTTACGCATATTTTCTTTTATATTTAGAATTATTTCCCTAGTATTGACAATAATGTTTGGGAACAAGGAAAATAAGTGACAAGACAAATCAATGAATACATAACTCAGTTAGGAGAGAATTTTGAAAATTTCATGGATACATATTTTGAAGAATTCAAACAAAGAATGAAGATGAGGATGAGAATACTAGGAGAGTTGGTAATAAAAAATTACAATCATGTATGTTTTTTAGTGGACATAGATAACACATTTGTCTCGGTAGTAAAGTTGAAGAAGGCATGGCTAACAACATTTGACTATGAAATTGATAGTGAGATTGTAAATTCAATATTGCTGAATTATTAAAAGAAGAGATTGATACTAAAGTGAAATATTTTGAAAAATATGAAGAAGCTAAGGAAAGAACCACTATAGATATTAAAATAGCTTCTAAGGAGAATAAAAGAAAGAAAATGATTGAAGACCTAGAGGAAAAGCTAGGCACCCAAGGAAAGAGAAAAAAACCACTATAGCTTACATAAGGTCTTGGAGAACATGAAGACAAAGGTAGTGGCAATGAGGAGGAGGAAGAAGAAGGAGTCAAGGATAAAGCCCTAATTGTTGTCACACCACCTAGGAAGAAGGCTAAAGGAATTAAAAAGAAGCCAGTGGTGATATCCCTCTCCTCTACTATCAACCAAACTAATGACTTGTTGGCTCCTGATTTAACATTGATTTTAACTACCAGGTAGCCAAGACAAGATTGCATCTAAGGGAAACTATCTCTTGTGATGGACAAAACTTTTCTAGAACCTATACCAACTATAAGGATAAACTCCTTCAATCTAGGCTTTGCAAAACCTAGGCGTGTAGACCTCAGATTCATCTATATGGTACCAGTTCCTAAAACATAAATTTGAATCTATATTAAGCAGATGAAAACACTGAATCCTTCTATTCTCATACAATGGAAAGACATGAAATAGCTAATAAAATGATCTATGAGATTCGTGCATATCCTTTTCAACTCTACAATATGAAATGGAAAATGATTTTGATTAATTGGTTGATATCAAAAAAACCCACATATGCAACAACAAGAAACATGTAGATCCTAAGCATGATTAGTGCCCTATAAATTGGGTATTCCACAAACACAACATATATCAGATATTAGATCTATTTCTTCACTTTGTGAATCAAACATCTATGTTTAAAACTAAAGCCCATACTCATACTATCCTTCTCATGAAATTTGCAACCCGACCAAGATATATGAAGTATTTACATAATTATTTGAATCAAAGGAAAAACATATCAAGACATACAACCCAAAGTGAGATGCAACTAGATCTATGTTCTTTTACTATAAACTACAAAAGATTTCAAACAACAAAAACATGAGATAAGACCCTCTCCAAATTTGGGGCATACCCTTTTCATCATTTTGCCACAAACTCAATCTAAACTGCCCATACCAGAAAGTAGTTGAATATGGAGTACCTTGGAAAAAAACTAAGAATATCTACTACACACTAATACTTGTGCAAAAAAAAAAAAAAAAATTGGAAAGTAGACTCTGAGAGTTTTTTGACAATATATAATAGTCCTATATTTGCCTTAAACACATACCTAGGCTATCTATTTGAAACTCCAACTTGAAAATTGATTCAGAAGCCTTTTAATTTTGCAAATGTTTTTCTCTAAATCAAGTTTGAACTTTATTAATAAAACCCAAATTTATTTAAAAATTTTGTACATTCATTTTTAACTAAGGAAAATTAATATTATTTTAAAACTTTTCAAATTAACTCTCCCTCCAGATTTGGGTCAAAACTTTGGTTGACCAATTGATGATACATAGCAATACCTTATAGGTTAGATTTTTCACAATCACCTATCTTGTCAGCATTCCTCTAAACACCTTGCCAACTAGGTTCTACGTGACATCTTTTGATTCACCCATAGGTTACCACATTGTATCTAACATGCCACCATGTGGTGGCCTTTGATTATTTGTCATCATCGTGTCACATTCCTTATTTGGTGTGCATGTTCCCATCCTGACTAAGCAATGACTATTGATTCACTACCACATGGAAAATCTAGTGCATCAATTTAGAATCTCCCATGTTAGCATCCACCACCACATGTCATGATGTCACATTTTTGCATGTCTAGTCAATATCTTTCCATGTCATCACAACAATGTGACATTGCAATAAGTGGCACCTCAATCCACCTCAACAACTTGATTTGCATGCCACATCATCTGTGCCATATCACTTCTGAGTGAGCCCATCACCACATCATCTAAAATTTTGTGATATTTTACCAAGTGTTACTATTTACCCAATCAAGACCTCAAAGTTCATGCCAATTGGTGTGCATTCAATTGTCTAGTTGGTCAAGTCATCGGTCTTGGAGTACATGCCAATTGTCAACTTTTGATTGGTTGATGATCTACCAAACCTTCTTCTCAATCTACATGCCTAACAAAATTGTACCTCATCTCACTAGTTGTCATCCAATTGGGGCCCACATGCATGTAGTCATTCTTCATGTCTAAAAGAACATGCCTTTAAGACATTTAGTGTGTGAACAAAAATATAAAAAGAACTTTTGAGTCTACAACATAAGTAATGTGGGATAGATCCCCTCTACCTTCTATGCATCATATACTTAAGTGTATCTGAGTAGTCTTTGGATTCCTTGAATGGTAATGGATCCCTATTATTTATATCTTCGTAAATGATTATTTTCCATATAAAGAGTAAAAACACATCTCTAGGAAGTCATATTTGTAGTAGATGCTATCATGTGGAATGGGGATTAACCAGACCAAGTTACATTTTTGATGGGGGACATCTAAACCAACCACTTAATTTCTATTCCTATGAACACATACTTTTGTTGACTGAATGTTGCAACAATTCATACTTTAACTAGTAATGGAATCCATCCATTTATTTCTTCCAACAATATTCCTTCAAGCATCATTTCCTCTAGGCAATACATAAAAAAGCTGAAACAAATATATTTTGTCTTCTCATGCTTTTGCTAGCTAGGAAATTTTCAAATTGTGAACGCTACCTACATTAGCTTGCAAACAAGATCCAAGTAACCAAGCCTTGTTATTGTGCCTAAGTACCTGCAAGTAGTTGAGTCTTTTGTCACCCTAAGCACCTACTCTTGGATTGTAAGAAAAGGTTAACCAATAATTGATCTATTGCTATGCATTTTCTATCTATTGATTAGTGGTTTCCAATGCCTCAACACTCAATGTTTGATGCTGGTATCCTTTGAATCAATAGGTTTGCATTAGTTTTCTAAGCCTTAAAAGTAGGAGATATTTCAAATTAGTTGATTTTGAATCTGTTCGTGTGCAATGTCCATTCATCAAATTCAATTTGGTACTTAAAAGAAAAGTTGTAACTCCTTAAGAAATTCATATATGTTCTTTTGTATATGCATCTTGGGGAGGGAAACAAATTGTTCCTCAATCAAAAGACAAGGGTCTCCAATGTTTGCATGGCGAAAATGCATCTAAATTGAAATTCTTTACAGATCTGACCAATCTATTTCATCACCTAATATACCACCATTATTCAATGAAGGGTGTAATGCCTCACTAGGGAACCAAATAGAAATTAACCTAAAGTTTCACTAAGTTTTCCAAACATTTTATTTTATTTTAAAGATAACAACAACAAGAGATAAAATAGTAGAAGCAATAAGTCACATATATATAATCATCATAAATAGATTACATCTCTTAAGAGTCCCATGACATTGAATCACATATGTAAATAAGTATTAAGAATACTAAGTCCACAAATCCACATCAAATAATTATTACAAGTACAATTCCAATAATATACGACTTGGCATAACCAGAATGCATAATTATCCACTGTACAAGTTACAGGGTATGAAAAGCTCAAAGAATATACATCAAGGATAAAATACATCATCTCATAGTAACTCTAAAAGTCAGATACAATACAACAAAATATAACCATACATCATAACACATGATCACAAAGATAGTAATAACTATTTAAGGACATCCAACAATGACATCCAGTTGTTAGATCTCAATAGAATAAGTATAAATCACTACCACCCAACCTCATGGAACCTAAATGGCCCACTCCCACCATACTAAGGAGATAATCTAAAGTCCCATACAAGTATCAATCCCAAGACATAACCAACATCTAGGTGAAGGAAATCATGATAATAATCTATCTCAAAGTACCAAGACACAAGTAACATCTAAAGCTGGAGGCAATAAAGGCACATAGTAAAACTACTATTTATGTGGGAAAGTATCATTGCATGAACCAACTCTAAGGTTATTGTTGATAAAAAATTCTACACTCTTGCTTGAGGTATGGCCCTCAAGCAACCTTGTGTAACATGGAAACAATATCCAAGCTATAGGACTTAAACTATGAGATTGAGTCTATAGATAGGAGGACTTCCTTACAATTAGGATGCACTTAACTACTACTTGAGGGAAAAAGGGAGAAGGAGATGAAGGAAAGTACATTGCTAAAAGGGAAAGGGGGTGATACACCTAATTGAAATGGTTACAACTCCGCTTAGGGATGTACAACACATTGATGAAACACCCAAATACACAAGCCTTGACCCTATTCTACCTTCTTAGGAACCACATGTAGGTTTGGAATTGATGAAATACTGAAAGGAAAGACATCTTTGTAGTGCAGTAATCATGAATATTTTGAACACAACATACAACCTTTAGAAACTAGGGAAGAAACATTCGAAATATGGCAAGATATATGTGCAAATAATGAATGGAAAGAAGAGGTAAAGAAAATAACTATTTCATTAATGGAAGGCAAGGAATATAGTTACAGAACACAAGGCTACTACAAGTAGACATAACATAATAGAGAAGAACCTCTAAAACATATTTACAACTTCATTTTATAGAATTCAAGCAAAACTTCGATGTTAGATAGGCATGAGGTCTCAAGTTCATAGAAATCAATCTCCCCCATCCACTGTGATGTCCCCATGTCTCAATAGTCTCTATGATGGCTTGAAGAAGAGAAGAACTCTTGTTCTGGGATCATCTTCTCTGTCATGACATTGTATGTGGGCTAAGGAGTGGCCTTATGCACAATAATGTGTTCTTCCTCGAGGACAAGGATTCCCCCTGACATTCTTTCTTTCCAACCTCTTGCTGCAACACATGTTCTTTAAATTGGTGGCTGATCATTAGCTATCTCTAATGTGGGAAAAGGCATATCCATGTCTTTAGTAACTATAAAGAAGGGACAATAATCATATTGGGTCTCACCATCATTGCAATGTAGAGATGTCTGAACTATAGGTTGAGGTTCAAGGCAACTTGAAGTAGAAATCTGGGTAGGGTTGCTTTGTTTGAAGCTAGAAAATTTCCTCCTTGGAGGCTCTTACACTTCAGCTCTCTACATTTGGGAAAGCTTGAGTCTTGCCTCCTCCTCAAATATCTTTTGTGTTAATTCTTCCTCCTACTACAAATGGAGGAGAGTCTTCTGAGCTTTGTTCAAAATATCAAATGCCCTCGATACCATGGTGTGGACACAAGGATCATTCTTTCACATATCCTTGTCATCATTTAACTCCATTAGCCAAGAATTCATAATGAGATTAACATAGGAAAAGTTCCCACAAACTGTATTTGGGTATGGATTTTCAACATAGCTGAAATACTTGGAAAATTCAGCAAACTCGGATCCCAAACTATTTGAATGGTCTTGAAGCTCAAAGAGCCTTGAGTTGAGGCCTGAGTAATTAGGTTGGTCAATACCAGACTATGAATGATATAGGGGATGGGGGGGTTGAGGAATAACCTCTTTATGATATGGGGGAAAGTGGGAAGCATCTCTATGAAGGGGATCCATGATAAAGCATTTAGGAAAATAACTTTACAAAAATACTGAGGAAACATAAAAACTAAAAATCATTCCAACACTTTGTTTGTCAAAACTAGTAGATGCATAGAGTCACCATGGTGTTAGATGAATGCCTCCAAAGGCTAATGGCACTGAGAAAAACACCCAATTTCTTAGTGAATGGATCTTCAAAATGGCGAACTAGTGGACTTATGAATTTGAAGCTATCCCACCAGGCGTGCCAAAAATTGTTGACAAAATAGTCTACACCCTTGCTTGAGGTATGAGCCTCAAGCAACCTTGTGTAACATGGAAAAAATATCGAAGCTATGAGACTTGAATTGTGAGATTGAGTCTTGGAGAAGGCTGGTGTCCTTACAATCAGGATGCACCTAACTACTACTTGAGAGGAAAAGGGAGAAGGAGATGCAGGAAAGTAGATTGCTAAAAGGGAAAGGGGGTGATGCACCTAATTGAAATGGTTTCAACTCTACTTAGGGATACAAAACACATTGATGAAACACCCAAATACAAAAGTCTTGACTCTATTCTACCTTCTCAAGAACCACATGCAAGTTTGGAACTGATCAAATGCCAAGGGGAAAGACATCTTCATAGTGCAACAATCATCAATAGTTTGAACATAACATACAAGCTTTAGAAACTAGGAAATAAACATTCAAAACAAGGCAAGATATATGCACAAATAATGAATGGCAAGAAGAGGTAAACAAGAGATCTATTTCATTAATGGAAGGTAAGGAATATAGTTACAAAGCATAAGGCTACTGCAAGTAGACATAATAGAGCAAAGAAGAACCCCTAAAACATATTTACAACTACCTTTTATAGAGTTCAAGCCTAACTCTGATGTTTACATAAAAACTCTAAACTCAACCATTGAGTTCAAGCTATAGAAAAGCAATCATTACCAATCCCAAGATGATTTGATTGAGGTACACATCCATATGTATAAAATCTAATTTTTACATGTAAATCTGGCCTTGAAGAGACAAAAACAATAGTCATAACTGCTCTGGCTGGTAGATGGATAACCATGGTGGAAGTAGGATGAAACATACATTTACCAGGCATGGAGAACACTAAAGGGTGGTTACAGGTAATCAAAAAGACCTATTTGTCATTAAAGAGCTACTATTTCATGTTCACAACCATGCTAGATCAATAATGTCATCAGGCCAACTAGAATCAACTGTCAAACTTGCCATATGGTCCTATATCTTTTAAGTAATCAACCACCTCACTCAACCTCTATCTCTATATTGATATGCAATGTTGCACCTTTCTCTTGTTTGTTGCTTTGCATCTCTTTTTATTCATTGACTATTTGGCCTTGCAAATCTACAACACCTTTATTTATGCCTTATCACTGCTTTGTAGCTTGAAATCATTTTTTCATTAACTACTGCAACCCAATGATGACCTACAAACTGATCGCTTCACACCCTCACAACAACTAGGACCTAACATTTCTTTAGTTGTGTGATTCTACAATGCCCCCATCTTAACTGTATCACCTCCTCGTAATGTTGCACCTAGTCGCCAATTGTATTTCCATTTCTTTGTTCACAACTTCACAACCTTAACCATGGGTTAACCTTAAATGCATGCAAATATTTGACTGCATTCTCTTTAACAATCCTTGTCACTATTTGCACCTTTGCAACTTAATATATCATTGCAACTTAGACACTTGCAATGATGCAAAGATTACTTCCTTTGATAGTTTGATGCCCCTCACAGCTTCACAACCACAGACTGCTTACTTTTTGCTAATTTCTATGACTCGATGATAACCACTTGACTGCCTTCATCACAACTTTGCAACTACTTTCATTAACTCATCTTCTAACCCTTGCAACTTAAAATTGACTATTCCTATAGATTACTGTACCCTATGGAGATAAGCCTTGACATCACCCATTGCTATATCTACATTATGCCTTCTGCATGTAGTGATAACCAGGATCACTATAGCCTATAGTGATAGGGCAATTTTCTTGCTCGATTTGAAAAATTGCATGGCTAGCCTAAGCAAGAATGAAATTGCACCACAATTTTTGACTTGTGAATGTCAAACGAGAAAAAATGTGTTGTTTTGATAGTAGACTCATTCAATATAGCTTCTATAATGCATGAAAGTACACTATTTAGTTTTGTGCACCTAAAATTATATTATGTTTTCATATACTCGATGATGACCAAAACTATGACCAAAAAATGTAGAACCTATTCCATTTAGGATATCCCAAATTAGTTATATATGATGGAATAAACGGTCACAAAAAATGTTAACATTTCTTGGTGAGTTAGAGGGAATACTTGCTTGCTAAGCATTGATCAATGGCCTTAAGAAATCCATTGGGCTATAGAGTCACTAAAAATGAGACCCGCTCTACAAAAAACTAGAAAAAATGTAACCTCTACAACTAGAAAAATTTCAAAGCCTACTATTTCATAGAGAAATAGCCTATGCTCATGCACTTCTTGGAAAATAGAAAACACCTAATCTACTATTTACAAAAAATTGCAAACAAAATATCAAACAAACCTATTAATTGGTTTGTTGAAGTAGCTTCCCTTCCTTACAAGTTGATTTTTTCTTCTATGCAAATGCATAGCTAAAAAAATTAGTAGACATGACAAGCATACTACTGTGTGGAATACCTTCTTCCCAAATTTGAAAAAAATGAAGCTGCTCTCAAACACTAGGATGCCTTGATCCTGAGAAAAACATGCTTGCTCTTCCTTATGGAACTCTCCCTCATGCCCTAGAGTAAGTATGACCATGGGCAACATGCAATTTTTTTGTAGAGTTAGATGTTTGATATGACATCCTCTTGACAACACTTGGTCTAAGAAATCAACCTTGACCACATTGATGTGCTCTGTAATGGTAGAAACCAACTAATTTAGAAGTGGCTCCTCTTCTTGTGATGAAAAAATCTCCACCTTGTCTTCATTGTGTTCATAAGACATCTCCTTGGGAGCTATTGGTATGGTGTGGCTCTCCACTTGTTGCTAATGTAGAACATGCTCTTATTCATATACAAGAGATAGTGACTCAATATCTATGGAAGAGAAAATAGCATCAAACTCATCCAAAAGATCATCCTCATCATCAATCTCCTCCATTATAGCTATAATAAGATGCATAGGTTGAGGGGAAACCTCATGCATATTAGCATGTTCCACCTCAAGGACAAAGCTATCCTTGGGATCCTCCCTTCCATCTTGCATAACATGAAAGATAGTCTACTACAAAAATTTTTCCTCATATAAAGGAATGACTTATTAGATAGGCATGAGGCTTTAAGTTCATAGAAACCAAGCTCCCCCATCCACTATGATGTCCCCATGTCACAATAGTCTCTATGATGGCTTGAGAAGAACTTTTCTTCCAAGATTATCTTCTCTATTGTTACATTGCATGTGGGCTAAATAGTGATCACATGCACATTAATGTGTTCATCCTTGAGGACAAGGATTTCCCCCTAATATTCTTTCTTTCCAACCTCTTGCTGCAACACATGTTCTTTAATTAGTGACTACTCATTTTCTATCTTTGATCTGAATGAAGACATATCCACTTCTTTAGAAACTATAAAGAAGGGACAATAATCATATTGGGGCTCACCATCATTGATATGTAGAGATGTTTGAACTGTAGGTTAAGGTTTAAGGAAGCTTGAAGTAGAAATATGGGGAGGGGTGCCCTGTTTGAAGCTAGTAAATTTCCTCCTTGGAGGATGACACACTTTAGTTCTCTACATTTAGGCAAGCTTGAGTCTTGCCTCCTCCTCAAATTTCTTTTGTCTTAATTCTTCCTCCTTTCGTAAATGGAGGAGAGTCTTTTGAGCTTTGTTCAAAATATCGAATGCCCTCAATACCATGGTGCAGACATAAGGATCATTCTCCTACATCTCCTTGTCATCATTCAACTCCATAAGACAAGAAGTCATAATGAGCTCAACATAGGAAAAGTTCCCATAATCTATATCTGGGTATGGATTTTCAACATAGTTGAAAAACTTGGAAAATTCAGCAAACCCAGATCCCAAACTATTTGAACCATCTTGAAGCTCAAAAAGCCTCAAGTTGAGGGTTGGGTAATTAGGCTGGTCACTACCAAGCTATGAATGATATAGGGCATGGGAGGGATGAGGAATAGCCTCTTCATGATATGGGGGAAAGTGGCAAGCATCTCTATGAAGGGGATCCATGATAAATCATTTAGGAAAAAAACTTCATAGAGATACTGAGGAAATATAAAAAACTAAAAATCATACCAGTACTTGGTCTATTGAAACTAATAGATGCATAGATTCATCATGGTGTTAGATAAATACCTCCAAAGGCTGATGGAATTGAGAAAAACACCCAATTTCATAGTGAATGGATCTTCAAACCAGCTAACCAATGAACTTATTAATCTAAAACTGTCCCACTAGGCATGACCCTCAAGCAATCTTGTGTAACATGGAAACAATCTCCAAGTTTTGGGACTTGAATTGTGAGATTGAGTCTTCAGAGAAGGTTGAAATCCTTACAATTAGGATGCACCTAACTACTACTTGAGGGTGAAAAGGGAGAAGGAGATGCAGGAAAGTAAATTGCTAAAAGGGAAAGGGGGTGATGCATGTAATTGAAATGGTTTCAACTCTGCTTAGGGATGTACAACACATTGATGAAACACCCAAATACACAAGCCTTGACTCTATTATACCTTCTCAGGAACCACATGCAATTTTGAAATTGATCAAATGCTAAAAGGAAAGACATCTTTAGTTTGAACACAACATACAACCTTTAGAAACTAGGAAAGAAACATTCAAAACTAGGCAAGATATATGCACAAATAATGAATAGAAAGAAGATGTAAAGAAGAGAGCTATTTCATTAATTGAAGGAAAGGAATAAAGTTACAAAGCATAAGGCTACTATAAATAAACATAACATAACAAAGAAGAACCCCTAAAACATATTTACAACTGCCTTTATAGAGTTCAGGCATAACTCTAATGTTTACATTGAAACTCTAAACTCAAACACTGAGTTCAAGCTACATAAGAGAAATCACTACCAATCCTCGAAAGATTTGATTGAGGTACACATCTATATGCAAAAAATCTAATCTTTACATGCAAATCTAGCCTTGAAGAGACAAAAATAACAACCATAACTACTTTGGCTGGTAGATGGATAATCATGGTGGTGGTAGGAGGAAATCTACATTTACTAGGCATGGAGAACACTAAGGGGTGGTTATAAGAAATCAAAAGGATATATTCACCATCAAAGAGCTTTTATTTCATGTTCACAACCATGCCAGATCAGCAATGCTATCAGGTCAACTAGAATTGACCATCAAACTCACCACGTGGCCTTATATCTTTTAAGCACTTGGTCACCTCACCCAACCTCTATCTCTATGTTGACCTATGACATGTTGGTCTAATTTTTTGCATGTTGAAATTTCCCTAGCCTAGGTACAAAAAAAAAAGATTGAATCCATCATTGGTGAATAGGGTTTCTTGTTTAGTCTTCCAAACTTTGTTTGCCTTTGAAAAATCTTGTTAAACCTTATGTCTCATTCCTTTTAAAAGACTTGGGCGCAAAATATTTTTGAACTTTTGCGAATATTCTATTTTTATTTTAAATTTTGCACAGCCTTGAGTGGTCTTGTTCCCTTATGTCTCTCACCATCCAATTCTGATGAGATCTACGATAATTGCTACTTCACTATGGTGAGTTGCGCACTTCTTATATATAGTGAGGTAGTGAATGCTGTGAAACTAAAGAACGATGCCTTAAAATGGAGATGCAGTAGTCAAAAAATATGTTGTGGCCAAAGTTTCAATCACATGAATTTTTTCAGAGTTGTTAGATTAGGAAAAGGAACCCAGTAAAAGGCAGGTAGAAGAAATTGCCAGAATAATGATTTTTCTAATGATTCGCTACTTCACTATTGGAAAAAGTAAGGATCTCATAGTTAGCGATATAGCGAATAGCTAGAAAATATATTTCACAATGCTCTCTTAACTTCCTAGTGACCATAAAATTTTCCAAGTGGCATGGTGTGTAATAAGTGTTATTTTCAGGAGCATTTAATAAGAGTGATGGTGACTTGACTTGCCTTTATTCTTTTGGCACCGAGTTTTGCTAGGACACTAGAGTTCGCTACTATGCTATAAAAAATTTAGGCATCTCGCTGTTAGCGACATAGTGAGTTGCCATGGAATGAACATTTGGTGGGACCTCAAGCAATGTAGAAAGGTGACTAGGATTAAAAGTATGGTTTTGTTATGCCAGTTGTGCAGGATTTCTCACATCATCAGTATCTTGGACCCATGCCCCATTCATAAAACCCATGAGGTTTTCTGATTGTCAGATCAAGATGGCATCAATGATTCTTGCTATCTCACTATAGAAAGATGTGCACTATTTACTCTATGTGACATAGCAAATGTGGAACCTACCACATCTTAAGAAGTTCATGCAGTTTCCATGCCATCAGATCAAGTTCAAATCTATGGCCATTGCTATCTCGCTATAAGGAGTTGTATGAAGTTTATGTATAGCAAGGTAGAAAATATGGGACCCACCATATTTTCTTATGAGTTGTATCAAATTTCTCCCACATGATCAAGAAGGATCAGTGGTTGTCACTACTTTGCTATAGCAAGATGCTCGAAAGATATGTATAGCAAGGTAGCGACTAGATGACACATGTCCCTGGTCATCAGTGGGTCCAGTCTAAAATTCCAATAAGGAAGGAATTAAACACATGGCTAAGTTTCATTGGGTTGAATATGAACATGTCAAGTTGAACATGAGTCATTTTTTTTCGTATCCTTGGATCATAGGATTTTTCAAAAATCTACGGTGTAAGTTTGAAAGTAGAAGGTGGTGCCACTCTGTGCATTTATGAAGCTTGAGAGCTTCACATGCAAAAGAAAATAGAGTATAATATAGAAGATTTTCTTAGTCTCATCCCATAAGAACAAAAATTTCAAGCTTTTCCCTGAGCAAAAGCCATTACTGAAAAGCTTGTGAGATAAACAAGAACGTGAAGCAAATCTCTAGTGTTTGCAAAGACATTTTAGAGTTACAAAGAGAAATACGCAAAGCATCAAATAAGTATTTACAATATGACCTCTGTAGTGTCTTAATTCTACAAATTAATGTTCAAAATGCCTCCAAAGAAAGGATTTTTAGGTCAGGAGAACTACTTGGATAGGAATGTCCATGATGATTTACTTGAGCTGCTTCCCAATTCCACTATTGAAACTGTGCAAATAAAAAAGCTCACTACATTAAAACCTAGGTTGAAAATAGCAGATAGATTATATGACAAGGGTAATTGGGTTTGTGATGCTAGTACCTCTCAAACTAGTTTCGAATTGTTTAAAAAATGGTTTTTAGAGAGGAACCTCTTTGCCCGACATGCCAATATCTAGAATTTTGAGCTAGGGAAATTGGTGGTTCCTAGTGTTTTCATGGATTATGATCTTCTTGAAGCTGTGGCCAAAAATTATGACCAAGCCATTAGGGTTGTGACAAGAACTGATGGCCAGATCCTAATTATAGTCAACCAAGATGAGATTAGGGAAGTTTTTGGTTTAGGGCCTATCACAGATTACCATGTGCCCATTGATTTAGAAGGATTAGAAAAGGAATACAAAATTAAGAAAGACACCATCAGGCAAGGTGCATTGAAGGCACATATAGGTAAAATTGGAATCTTGCCAGCAATAACAGTAGCCTCCAGGGAACCTTTCAAAAGGGCATTTTTCAATTCCATGGCTATAGAGATATATAGGACCCTGTGTAGAGTTTTTGGGAGAGACAAAGAAGAATTTATGCCTGTAAATTTTATGTATATGATTTTTTAGATCTCATCTTTTGGTGTGGACATCATTTTTGATTTTTTGTCTTATTTGGCTAAGGAAATTCACAATGGATTAATTGGGATTGCCAAGAGCAAGGTAGAAAAAACCTTTGGTCATTATTCATTGTTGATGCATATGTTTTTGTTTAAAGGAGCTTAATATTTTGGGAAAGAAATGAAGTTAAATAGAGAAGAGAATGGGGAAGCACTTCCAATCCAATTATGGAGTGTAGATATGACTTGTGATGCAGGGAATGCTAGTTTTGTTAGATTTGACAGTTATTTCGCTTCCAAATTGAGATGCCTTTTATTGAGAGACAATCCTAGAATCCCTGAGGCATCAATGGGTCTCATTAGGCCTATGGATAACCCCTATAACTTGAAAGTTTCACATAATTGGGGGGATATCATCCCATACTCTGTTTCTACTACTTTTCAAAATCTATGGTTTTAAGGGAAGTCCTCATGTATTACCCTACCAAGTGCGCTTGAAGGTAGGAGTAGCTGAGTTTTTTGTGGTAGTTGGGAAGAGTAGAGGAAACATTTTTGCTAAAAAGATCAACAGGGTCAATTTTCCCCACTTACATATTAGCCCATCATTTTGTAATCACAAAAGGGGGTTGGATCTCTTTGCACAAAATTTTGGATCCCTACAAGATGGCTACTTCTCACCCTCATTTTTGTGATTCTAAGAGATTTTTCAATTTGGCCTTGAGGCATAGAATAAAACTTGGACAAATTGAGCATGAATTTTATTTCCCAAAATATATAATAAGGAATGAGTACTCCTTGTAGGAACAAGAGACTAGGAAAGAAAAGTGGAGAGTCTTCTCTAAAATTTTGGATTTCATTCATTGTTTTGATCCAAATTATAGTCCTTTGGATGATGCAGTCACAAATGTAGATAAGATAAGAAAAATTATGAATACTTTTCTTAAAATAATAGAGACAATGAATGAAAAGAAAAAGTTCTTTATTAGATTTTACCTGGATAAGGCCAGGGAAGTAATGAGAAGATTGGGTTTTACTCCCAATATAGGGCCAGGTCAATCAATTGTCTAGAAAAGGCTAGGGTACACTCTTATTCATAATAAAGGGGCCAATGTAGATAAGGTAAAGAAAATAATGGCATCCACTAGCACTATTGTGGAAAAGAGGCCCTCTGAACCCTCTCTAAAGAGGAGAAAGATAATAAGGGAAGAGGATCCTCATGTTGAGGAATACTCACCCTTATAGACCCCCTTGAGAATTGAAGAGGAACAACTCATTGAAGAGCAAATTGAGCAGTTGGGATCACAAGGGGAAGTTTTCATCACACAATTAGAAATAAATGAAGGAGAACCCCAAGAGCCTCTTGTGCAAAGTTTTGAGTTGACTATAGTAGATTATAGGGGAAAGGAATTGGATCCTATTTTAGAACAAGCCAATCAACAATTTTTGTCTAATGATAGTTTTGTAAAGTTTAGGGCTTTCCACTAGTTTGTTTGGAGGGAAAACATGAACAATTTTGAGGAAAGATGTAAGAATTTAAAAATAAAGCATCCAAAAATGGATGAAGTCTCCATTAAAAATCAAATAAAGGAATAGATGATTAAAGAGCTCCAAAGTATAACCCCTGAAGAGGAAGACAGATGGTAAAAGTTGCAAATATTTTATTATTGCCCAATTGAGACATTGCTGATGCATTAATTTTCAATTTCGTGTCAAATAATTTGGGATTGCAAGATCCAAATAAAAAGGAGTTCTTGGGAACTACATTTAGTAATGACCAAGCTGCTCTTGTCATGTGGTCACTGAGAAGAGGATCCATGTCTGTTTTATCATAGCTTGATGATTAAGGACTAACAGGGAATATCATTGTAAGGAGAGTTGCTGACACCTCAAGTGTACAAGCAGCCCATATGAATGTGGATTATTCTCAATTTTCCTTGGCTACTATAGAAAGGGAGGAAAAAGAAATGATTGAGTTGTAGAGCAAGTATGAGGTAGTTGTGGATGCCTACAATAAAGAGGAGAATTGAATTTAAAAACAAGTAATTGGGGAGATTCACAAGGCCAAGAATAACATACCCTCAACCCCCTAGTTGAACCTTTCAAATCCACCCCCTCATAGAAGTACTAGATACACCCCAAAGATTAGAATACTACACAGTAGAAGACTTTGAAGAAGAAAAAAGAAAGCTGTGGGCATTACATGTGGAGTTGGAGGCAAAATATGAAGATAAATTAAGAAAGGCTTTCACATATTTGGGGGAAAAAATTGAATGGTCACTAGTCTATGACCAATTGGCTAGGGTGGTAAACATATAGAATGAAATGAAAGAAAATGATGAGGCTTTAAAGCCTATTGTGAACAAATGGGGAAAGAAACAGAGGAAGAGAGAGGTGACCTTTTTGTGTTACTCTATTATAAGGTCATCACATGATCAAATTGAGAGAACCTTTGACATGGTTGTTGATCTCCTAGAGTTTGATGAAAAGATAATTTATTTACTGAGAATAATTGTTGGCTACTTAGATAAATATAAGAGCCAAAGGTTTAGCTTATTTCCTCATGCCCTAGATAGAAAAAATAAATTGAAAAGTAAAGATGAATGGACCAAGCAGTTAGGTGATTTATTTTGTTTCAGAGTGAATAAAGTTATCAATGAAAAATGGCATGCATGGTGGGCTACAACTACTAAAGAAATGGTAAAGGTTCAACTATTCTTTGATTCTTTGAAACAATAATTTGTTAATATTGATAATAAGGTAGAGTTTGTTATCAAGAAGCAACATGATATTCTACAGTTTCATTGGCCATATGACATACTATTTGACAAGTGGATGGCAGAAATAGCTCTTGATGGATAGTTTGAGGAAGTTGAAACTGATAGTGATGAGGTGTAGGATGATGAGATCCAAATCATTGGCACTATCATTACACAAGGCCAACAGGAAGAAGAAGACAAGAATGATCAGTCAATTTTAGTTGTAGGCCTAGACCCACAGGATGAAGATGGTGAAAACCCATAGGTGGAGATTAACCTGCAATCATCATAACAAACTTCATCATTGGCTAGCTTGGTAGTTGCATACACAGAGGAATCATAATAGTAGCAAAATCAACAATATCAGAGGATGTAACAGAACGGGACCCACCAAAAGGAATGTTAACTCTAGAAAACTTTTTGTTACTCACATTTTTATCATTTTGTGATAGGTGTTTATAAATATTTCTTGTAAAGGATAGTTGTCAGTTCTTTATGCCTAAAGATTGTTGCATCTCACAGTATATAAGTGAGATCCTAGGGCAAGAGAAGGGTCCAATTTCTAATGCATTTTAGTATTAAACTTAGGATGTTTTTGGTCCAATCTTTGAGCAGAACTTTATGATGCATTTTCTCTGCATGTTTTCTAAGAATATGTTAATATGGATTGATCTTTGTGTCTTTTCTTGAGACCATTCTGATTTTACAACAATTGTATACAATTTTCAAAGAAAATTAATACAAGTTATGAGCTGTCCCCATATTAGTTTTTATTGAATCTTGTCTCCTTAACTATTACCTAGTTATTTTGAGATTGTGTGAGTAAAGCTTGCTTAGTTGAATGCAATTCATTTAGGTTGTATTTCAATTCATTACTACTATTAATTCAATGAATTAAGTAAATGCTTGTGATGAATTTGATGGGGTTCTCATGGTAATAGAAAGGGTGTCCGTAAGAATCAAATTCAAGAAGAATTGCTAATAATTATTTTTGTAAAGCAACAGATTAGATCACAAATTGAAGTAGACTCTAAATCCTAATGGAATAGGCACTAATCAAATTTTACCCAGTATGTAGAATAGATACATTATTAAGGAGCATTAATTCTAAAATCACAATCATCTTTACATTACATTTCTTGAAGATCTTAAATGATGGCCATCACTTGTTTGCATGGAATATTTTAGCCTTAGCTAGCCACTGTTGCTGGGTACACTTGTAAATCTATAGAAGAAATTTGGCCAAGTTTGTTATATGGGATGTGTTTGTTCAAAATGCTAGAATCATGCATGTATTTGAGGATTTGAGATGAAAATCAGAATGAAACTCAAATATTTATCATACAATACCTCCCAATCTTGAATCATCCTTGGGTATACCCACCCTGGTTTTGCAGAGCCTAAAGAGCAGAAAACCACCCTTGGTTTTGTTGAAGTTAGGTCTAAATGGTTTACACATGTAATTGCTGATAGGAATTGGCTAATCCTTAGGTTATGTGAGTACTATCAATTTGGTATTCAGCCTTTGTTGTTTAATAGTTTTAAAACACCAACATGACATTGGATCTTTCTCTTGTTCTCTGCTTTACAACTCTTTTTGTTCATTGACTATTTGGCCTTACAAAACTATGACACCTTCATTTATACCTTATCACTGCTTCATAGCTTGAAATCATTTTAGTTCATTAATTGCTACGACCCAAAAATGATTCACAAACTGACCACTTTACACGCTTGCAACTGCTAGGACCTAACATTTCTTTAGCCACACGATGCTAGAGTGCCCCTATCTTAACTGTGTTGCCTCCTTGCCATGTTGCACCTAGCTCCCAACTATATTACCATTTCTTTGTTTGCAAATTCACAACCTTAACCATGGGTTACCCTTAACTACCTGCAAACTTGTGACTACATTCACTTTAACTATCTTGGTCACTATTGGCCCCTTCACAACTTAATATTTTAGTGTAGCTTAGATACTTGTGACAATGTGAAGATCACTTCCTTTGACTATTTGATGCCCTTCACAACTTTGCAACCATAGAATGCTTACTTTTCTAACTGTTACGACCCAACGATAACCACCATACTACCTTCATCACAACTTTTCAACTTCTTTCATTAACTCATCTTCTAACCCTATGAAGATGTAAATAAATTTTTTTGCTTCATCGCATCCCTAATCGCAGGTTAAACTTAACTTCTTGCCACTACATGAAACATTGAAATGGATTACTGTTTTAATTCCCTTTGCACCATTGCAACTTAAAATCCTTGCTCATAATTTGATCGCACGAGGCCATGAAGAAAACCTTAACTATGAATTGCACTATCACGACCATTTGTTGTTTCATTTCATTGACTACTATAAAATGATGATAACAATTCATCTTACTACCATCACATGCTCACAACTTAAGCTTGAATGCTATTGTAGATCACTATACCCTATAGAAATAAGCCTTGACATTGCGCATTGCTATATCAAGTTTCTACCTTCTACTCAAAGTGATAACCAAGATTGCTATAGCCTATAGTGATAGCATGATTTTTTTTCTTGATCTACAAAATTGCTTGGCAAGCCTGAGTGGGAAGGAAAATACACCACAAATTTTGACATGCGAATGTCAAATGAGCAAAAATGTGTTCATTCAATAGTAGAATCATTTGATATAGCTTCCATGATGCATGAAACTACACTATTTAGTTTCATGCACCTAATACTACACTATGTTTTCGTGTACCTGAGGATGCCTGAAATTGTGGCCAATTTTTTTTAGAACCTATTCCATTTAAGATATCTCAGATTGGTGATTTGCAATGGAATAAATGGTGACAAAAAATGTCAATAATTACCTTGGAAGCCCCTCTGGACTCTGGCACCCTAGTGTCTTTATGAGACATTAGTATCCTTTTGTACACACAAGTCATACTAACAAGGCAAGGTCACAACCAAACATCTTCTCTACTCCCATCCTATCCTGTACTAGCACTCAAGGCATGGGCAAGGAAAAAAATTGACTCTTATTAATTCATTTTACTCTCATTTAATGAAATGTTATCACTTATTAAAATAACTTACAATGGGTTACCCAGGCAACCTCTTTAGGGCTCTGACCTCCATTTCAAGCCACTTCCCAACGTATATATAGATTACCTTCCCTAAGCTCATAAAAATTCCAATTGTTAAGATCACAATTTCCACCTAAGTCCTTTACAAGTAGCTAAAAAACACCTATAGATAAAATATAATATTCACCTTAGTCCTTTACAAGCAACTAGAAAGCACTTAAAGACCAATCACAATAATCACCTTAGTATATAAAGCAATTGGAAAGGACCAAAAGATAATCGATAAAAAACTCAAAGGTTACTGCAAGTAGTCACAATAATCAACTCAGTTCTATACAAGGAATTGGAAAGCATCAAAAGATAACTGATCAAAACTTAGTGGTTACGCTAGGATTATCACACCATTCACCTTAGTTCTACATAAGAAATTGGAAAGCACTAATAAACATCTTATTAAAACTCATCATAGAAATATGAGAATACATCACCATGGTTAGGTATAAAAGATCATGACCAAAATATATCCATAACATCATCATAGAACAAAACCTCCAAGCCTCTAGTAAGCATCCTAATTTGTCAATGTACTAAGTCAACCCCAAACCCCAACACAACAGAAAACATACATCATAATAGTGTAGTTTCATATTTTTTGTTTGGTTTTGAAATCATATGATTTTGATTTACAAACAGGTTTTACTTTTTTTTTTAAAATTTAGGTCTCAGATTTACTAAGGTCCTCGAGTCCAAAAGAAGCTCAATTACTCAACAAATTTCAATAGGAAACATTTTCTCTAAAATATAATTATGAAAAAACTATTAAATCTATTTAATTTTACAAAAATATATTTACCAATAATTAAATATTATTTTAAAGTTTTTATTAACTATTATTAAATCAATAATAATAATTATCAAAATATTAATAAAATAGTACATTAATATTAATATTCATTCCACTAAATAATATAATAATTATTAAATCAAATAATAATAATGATAATAATAATAATATTAATATTTTTAATAATATTAATATTTACATGTAAAAAAGACATTAATTAATAAAATTTCTAAAAAAATCTAAATCCGATTATATTGTATACCCCATAATTGGGGAGGCCAAAGTATGGCTTGGTTGCTTTGGTAGCCTGCTGCCTTAGTAGTGTTTGCTACTTCAGCAACACTTATTGCCTTGACAACATCCCCTGCCATGACAGTGAGACCTACCATTGTAGTCGAGAGGGGAGGTCACAAGCCCTCCTCTCATTTTTTAAATATATTTTATTAAAACATAAAACAATTGTCCCTTCTATTAAAATCATTGAATCCAATTTTTTAATTGATAGTTTCGAAAAACTATTTATATATATATATATATATATATATATATATATATATATATCATAGTAATTATTTTTACTATGGTAATTTTATATAATATATATATATATTTTTAAATAAATTACATAATAGATCTAATAGGAAAAACACAAACAAAAAATCAAATTTTGTATATCAAATTTAGATCTCTCTTCCAAACCCTACCTAAACTGTAATCAATTAGGATGCAAATCTCTAAAATTTACAAAATAAGGGTTTCCAATCTTTAATTCATTTATAGATATTTTTGAAACGAAGAACAATAAATCCACAAACAAGGGTTTCAACTCAATTAAATTCTGAAAAACATTTTCATTCAAACATAGAGAAGACATATATTTCAAAGAAAGAAACTGCAATGCAAAACCCACAAGATCCTACTTGGATCCAATGCTAAACAAACATATGCACGAAGTTCGCAAGCAAATTTCCTTTCTTTTGAAAACCCTCTTCTCAAAAATTGGCCCCTCCAAAACTATGTGTGGAGAAATGAGCTCTAATTTCTTAATAAAGAACTTTCTTGCTCTAGGGTTTTAGTTTTACAATCACACGAACCCTTTTTCTTAATTATTTTATTATATTTTAATTTCATGTGCAACCTTTAGCATTTTAATTAAAATAAACTTTATTAAATTTATTCTTCCTTTCTTTTGTTAAATCATAAGATGCCTTTAATAAAATATTTATTAAATTAACTAATAATAATATTTAGAGTTTATTATAAAAATGAAAATCCTAAATAAATTATTATTAAATTAAATAAATATAATTATGCCAAAATTAGAACTTAATTAAATATTTTAAATTTAATTCTTATTTAATTAATTTCTTAATTAATTAAATATAATTAAATATTGATTTTTCTTTATACAATTTTCATTAAATTATCTTTTAATTTGATTTAATTATAACTGAAAATCACAACAGACCCACAAAACTAAATACAAAAACTCATTATAAAGAACAGAGTACTAGATCAAATTCAAGGGTCAAAATTATGAATTCACATCACTTGACAATTCAAAAGGGTAAAACTCAGATACTTGCCCTACTTTCTAGGACAATTGGCTCAAGGTTAGGATTTGGACTCAAGAATGATCTCCCCTCTCTTACCATTGAGATACTGTGATAGGGCATGCTCATCCTAATGATTCAGAAAAGTTGATGCCTGATACCTAGAATCTACATAAAATTTGAGCATGTACATATATATATATATGATCTAAACTAAATAGGCAATGGCGGGGAGTGGTGCATTGTGTAGATCTTGACTAGTAGGTGAATATGACTCCCTCCCTCAACCACATTAGAAATGTCATACACAAAGTAAAACACACATGTACACCATACACATGCAAGTATGGGGTAAGTATCCATAGAAACTTCATATAAATCATCCATCTAACTAATCATTGTGAAATAACTGAAATCACTATATGAAAATACATATATCATCGTCAAAATAATCATGAACATATGAGATAATTGTGTATTAAGTAGCTCATCAAATATATCAACTAAGTATGAAATAACATCCAATTAAATCTGGTAACCAAGTATTGCTAATGATTAGGCTTACTCTTAGAAGCCCGAAAGAAAGATAATACTCAAACACTTACTGTGCGGGTCCCATTGGACCCTTTCCCCCTGTAGGAGGATAAGACTCCACTGGAAACACCCTCTGCAATCTACCCATATCTCCAATCTTGGGTTCTGAAGCTATAGGTCTCTAATCCAAGAATTATGGTTTCCATTGAGGACAATGGGATGACTTATGCCTGCATTTTCCACATGAAAAAAATTCTCCATCAAAACTCCTCTGCACTCTAGGTGCTCTGGGTTGCTGAAAACTAACCCCACTAGCAAATGAATGAGTACTTTGTGATGGGTGATCATACTATTGTGCTTATTGCACTGAGAGTACTATTAATCCCTAAAGTGTGAACCACCATCACCACTCCGCGCTAGAGGATAAGATCCTCTCTCCTATTGTTGCTGATTGCCTCTAGAAGAATAAGACTTCCTACTACTACTTGTTCCCTTATTACCTTTGGACCCTAATGTTGCAGGTGCTCCCACAAAACCACCATGTCCCAAAGTGACATTTTTCTCTATAAGGATAGCCTGATGTACCACATCCTTGAGGGTTTTAGGTTGAAAAACCTTTAAACCCCTAATGAGACGATTGTTTAGACCCTGAATGAAATGCTGAACTATTTGTAGTGAAATATCACTGGTTCTTGCATAAGGAATGAGCTCATAGAATTTCCATTCATATCCTACCACAATCATAGTATACTACCATAGACTATGGAACTCATCTGTCCTTTGTTGGTGCTATTCCTCTGGTAAGAAGCATTCACATAAGTTCTCTAGGAATAACTCCCATGTAATGATGTTTGTGTTTACACCCAGTTTCTTCTCCTCAATATTCCACCATGTAGCCCTAAAGAGCTCTAAGTGGGTGATGGCATACCTCACTTTGACATTAGAGTCAAAGTCCTACATCAAAAAACATCTATCTAATGTAATTAGCCACTACTCTGCCATATACCTGTACCAACCCCATTGAAAGGCTGATCATAGACCTCTATAGGTCCTTCATCTAAGAAAACTTAGTTGACCTCTGTCTATCACCATGGAGGTATCCCCAAGGACTCTTGGATTTTTACCTCTCCTCATTCCCAATACGATGTGATCCCTCCTGATCAACACCCCTTGGAGGAGGTAGAAACTCTAAGATCATCCTCATCATCTATCTCATATTAATCTCTCTGAGTTAGCATGCTCTTCTCTATGGATCTCCTCTCTATTCTCCTCTTCAACAAGACTCTCTCTAGGAGTTAGAAGAGGACTATCATGTCTACCTCTCCCATGACCTCTACCTCTGCCTGCACTTTGGCCTCTAATAGTAGATCTAATCTTAAACACCATCCTCCTATAACACCCAAGAAAAACAACAAAACACTCACAAAGTCAGAAAAGGCATACCACCATAAAGCACAATCATAAGAAAATACGCCTGAAATCCAACACAAGAGTTATTCAAGTTTTTCCTTTTTCTATGTTTTAAGAAAACAAGTCCAATGTTTAAAGTGTTCAAGTTATAATAGATACACATAACTATTCAAGTTTCATTTTAGTTTGACTATTTGTTACTAGTGGCATTCAAATATACCTAGAACTCTCAATGTAGAAACTTAGGCTCTAATACCAAATGTAATGCTCCACTAGGGAACTCAAAATAAATTAACCTAAAGTTTCACTAAGTTTGCCAAACATTTTATTTTATTTTAAAGATAACAAAAACATGATATAAAATAGTGGAAGCAATAACTCACATAAATACAATAATCATAAACATATTAAATCTCTTAAGGGTCCCATGAAATTGAATCACATATATAAATAAGTATTAATAATACTAAGTCTAAAATAAAATAAATCCACATCAAAGAATTATTACAAGTACAATTCCAATAATATACAATTACATAGTATACCACTTGGCATAACCAATATGCATAATCATCCACTGTACAAGTCATAGGGTATGAAAATATTCAAGAATATACATCAAGGATAAAATATATCATCTCATAGTAACTCTGAAAATCAGATACAATACAAAAAAATATAACCATACATCAAAACACATGATCACAAAGATTCTAATAATTGCATAAGGACATCCAACATCGACATCCAATTGTCGGATCTCAATGGTATAAGTAAAAAGAACTACCACCTGACCTCGTGGAACCTAAATGGTCCACTCCTACCATGCTAAGGAGATAATCTCAAGTTTCATACATGTATCAATCCCAAGACATAACCAGCATTTAGGTCAAGTAAATCCTAATATCAATCTATCTCAAATATATCAAGACACAAGTAACATCTAAACCTAGATGCAACAAAGACACATAGGAAATCTACTATGTAAGTGGAAAAGTGTCATCACATGAGCCAAATCTAAGGTTTCCCTGGTAGCCTCTTTGGAAATTGACCCCCTAGTGTCTCTATGTGACATTAGTATCGTTTTGTATAGACAAGGCATACTAACAAGCCAAGGTCATTGATGAGCCTCAAAAAGGCCATTATTTTGAGAACCTTTTATCTTATTTTTAGACAATTATCTTGTAGAAACATTTTATGATGCTATGGTTTAAGCAAAGGAACTTATGTTTTTATGTATATATTATCTATATGTTAAGACATGGAGATTGAAGTATAGATAGTTCATATATGCTATGTTTGCTTGAATCTATGGACTTCTATGGTATGATGAAAGAATATTACATGTTGAAAATGTTTCCTCATCCATGGTTAGATTCTTTCTTGTAGCCATAGGATTTGCAAAGAGTGATATTTTGAACATGATATCTTTTCTAACATTGATGATGAAATAAATATATATGTATGTGGAAGGTGTATGCATTCAATGTTTTGTAGGTACTTGCTACGCATATTCAAAGTCAAAATTTCAATGCTAAGTCAAAACCAACCAGACTAATGAATCATCACAACAAGCAAATTATTGTGTGCTTTTTGTTATGGTAACTCACACATATAGATCCCTCAACCTGATATATTCTTGGAGGAGTTATATCGTGGTTAATGATATTTCTATTGCAAATTTTATGATTTTGTAATTGATCCTCCTTGATGGAGTGATCACAAAAGTAGGAAGTTGTTGTAGTTTTCCTTTAAATAACACTCACTATAGCTTTGAAAAAAGTTTTTTGTAGGAGAAAGATAGAATAGATTGATTGTTCATAACAATACTTTGTGATCTTGTTTTTAATCATATGTAATCTCTTACTATGAATGAATAGAATATGAAGTTCAAGTTTCCATCTTTTGTGTTGATTGCCTTTTCTATTAACTCATCCAAGGGGGCCCAATTGGTGAGTGAACTGCTTTATTAGAATAGCTTTCATTTCCTTGTTTGTTTCTTTGTAAGGTAGACTTTTGCTATTTCTGTAGCCATTGATAACAGAATCATTGAACTGATCCTGCAGCATAGGTGCATAGATAGATATAATATTTGCAACATTACTCTAAGCTTTAAGATAGGATGTTGTTTTAGTTCCTAGCTTTACTCTCCTTCAACATTTCTTTTCTATTTTAGTTGTAATGACTTAAAGAGGAATCAAAGCATATACTTTGCAGCCACCCTCTCAAGCTTACGCTCTTAAAAACACATGAATATATCTAACCATGGAGTCAATGTGAAAAGACATCCAATCCTTTATTACTGAGGTATTAAGTTGATCAACCATTTTTGGCACTATTGTTAGGGAAGGTGTCAATCTAATTCAACCCTAAAGTCATTATGTTAGTTTAGGTTTCACATTATTTTGCATGCATAGAAGAAGAGACCTCCTTGGGAGATTTCTACCCCATAATATTTAGGAAGACATTTTAAATCCAAAACTTGAAGAACCTCATAGTGAGAACTGATGTAGGAGCATCTTGGGTTTTCTTGGTGACTACTTTGGAGTTCATGGGAGGAGGCTCAGTAGTTACTTTGAAGGGTTCTTGGACTAGTACTTGGTGAAAAAAGGGCTAGTGCTTGGCATGCTTTGGGAGCTCGGCATGGTCTTAGATCTTGGCATGCTCTGGGAGCTTGACAAAGTCTTGGAGCTTAGTATGGTCTGTTGTGCTCGACATGTATTGGGATTTTGAAATTGCTTGGGGGTTTGCTAACACTCAATAATGTGTTAGTGCTGACTAGAGTCCTTGGTTTATTTAATGCATGTAGCATGTGGTCATGACATGGATCAATTTGGGAGTTTATGTGGACCTATTTGTGGTCTTAGTTATCTCTCCTATGTGCATTTAATCTTGGTTGCAAACTTGGGGCTTGTCCTAATTACTTTGTGTAGTTATCACATGTTAACTACGAGTTAAAATAAGGGTTAAAATTTTGTATTTAATGTTTGTAGTGAGCTAGCTTATAGCTTTTATATGAATTTAATGCAAGGGGTTTATTTAATTTTGTAATTTCTAGGCTGACTTGTGGCTTAGTTGGGTATAAGTTGGGGGTCTTGTGGAGTCTTAAGTGATTCATTTGATGGAGTGATTCATTCATTTAGAGGGAGTGGATGATGAGTTCAGTGTGGAGTAGCTAAAGGGAAAGTTTTCCTAAGTCTGTGGACAAAGCACCGAATGTAAGGTAGTTTATAGTAGGATTATGGTGGAGTTACACATTTGTGAGAAGAGCTAGTGGCTATAGTTTAGAAACAAGTAGGTTTCTTAGTGGCCTGCGAGCACTAGTTGAGATCTTGGAGGTTTCTAATAGATTTCTATTATGTTACATATTTGGGCTAGCTAGGATTACATTGGATCTTGAGGGATCTTGTAAAACTATTTTTGTAATTTTTGTTGTCTTTGGCCCTAACTCGAAAGGCCTTACAACTAGGCATATTGCATAGTTATTTTATAAATAAAGACTTGTGATTTGGTATAAGATTTTGCATTTGTATTACATTGTTATTGTTTTTTCATTGTGTGATTATTTGTTGGGGGCTAGAACATCTCCTTTGGGAATTCTCTAGACTTGCACTGTGTCAAGAACAAAGAAGAATGTTTTGAAAATCCATTCGCTACTGCTTAAGAATGAATACCCTCATCCTCTGACAAATCCTTGCATTTGAATGACCTCTTTGCTAAACCTAAATACCAAGATAATCCACTTGCCCTTGTCATCTATCAAGAACCACTGCTAGTACCCCCTCCAAGAATGGCTCAGCCTTAGCCTCAACCAACATTTCTTTTTCCTATCCCTCCTTAGCAAGGTAACCCAAATTTGAAGAACATACCTGCTCCTACACTTCCCAAGTTTTATGTCTTGATCATTGAAGAACCTAAAACCTTTCTCTTTGAGCTTGAGATACTATGTAGAAGTTATGAATATAAAATTGATGCCCACAAATTGAGGTTGTTTCCTTCTACCCTCAAATAAGCTGATTTGAGATGGTTCATGGGGTTGGGTGTCGATGTTGTGGTAGATTGGCTTGTAATGAGAAATTTATTTCTCACAAAGTATAACAAATACTGTAGGGGTGAAGATTTGAAAGGGGATAACATTTTCAAAATGTCCCAAAAGGATGATAAAACCTTGGAAGATTATGTTTCCAGGTTCATGTTCAACCATGAATGTAATACACAACATCAATTGAATGAGCAATCAAAGAAACATATTTTTCTAAGAGGTGTTAATGATGGAAGCATTGAAGCTCTAGAACTTATGATAGGAGGAGACATCGCTCAAAAGAATTAGACTAATAAATAGAGTATATGCTTTAATTATTCCAGAGCTACTATGAAGAAAGGTGGGGGACTTAAAGATCTACCACATAAGTCCAATGGCAGTTTAGGAGTATCCAAGATGGAATTATCTAGTTTGCTATTAGATTTCAAGCAAGACATCATTAATGATGTAGCCACTTAGTTAGACACCATGAAAGCTAGAAGAAAGAAAGATGAAGCTGATGCCATGTTGATTGAATACTATCCACATTGTAGTGAAAAGAAAAGGAATTATAGATGTAAGTCTGTTGCAAGTATGGAGACACAACCGATGTCAACTGAGTTCATAGCCATTGATGAAAATGGAGAGGTACTTTATGTCGCTCAAAGAAGGCCATGGGCTCAAAGGCAAGGTATGTCACAAGATCCTCTTCAAAGTTATAATAATAATAATCAATGGAAAATTTTTCAAAATAATAGTTGGCAACAACCTCAACAAGTTTGGCAGCAACCTCAGAAAGGTTGGCAACAACCTTAGTAGGGTTGGCAAAAAACTCAAAATTGTAATACCCAATCTAGTTAGCAAACACTATTACCACCACCTCAACAACAAGCTCTAATGCATCCTCCTATAGACACTAATAATCCACCCAATCAGACCCAACTACTAGTTCAACCTAATCCTAATCTGAACAATACTAAACAACAGGCTCAACAAAAAATCTATGCCATCTCATTGAATGATATTCACTTAAGGTCATACACCACTCTTCCTACACCTTGAAACCCTATAGTAATTGAAGTTGAAGATCCTCCAAATGAGCATACAGATGAGTCAAATTAGTATACCTCTCATGTAGCCAAAGAACCTCCATTTCCCCATAGGTTGATAGAACAAAGCCAACCCATGGAGAACCATGCAGTTATTAGTTTGCTTAATCAACTAAAGTAGATGATAGTAAAAATACCATTACTGGATGCTATTAAGGAAGTCCCTACCTATACTAAAGCTATTAAGGAAGCATGCATTAAGTAGCCAGGAAGGAAGAAGAAAGATCCAAAAATCATTCATGTCCTAGGATAGTTGTCAAACTTAATGCTAGAGAAATTAACTATACCTGAATACTTTGACCCTAGGAATCCTATAGTTACTGTCACTATTCATGGGATCCAAGTTCAAAATGCTTTGGTTGATCTAGGAGCATCTATTAATGTTATGAAAAAGGAGGTATTATCTCGGCTACATATCATTTGCCTTAGAGAGACACCCACCATACTTCAACTTGCTGATAACTCTACTATTAAACTAGATGGGATGATAGAAGATGTTATAGTCACCTTAAATTCCTAGGAGTATCTAGTTGATTTTTTTGTTCTCTCCCCAAAGGCTAATATGGGAGGATATCCTTTAATTTTAGGAAGACCATGGTTGGCCACTGCAAATGCCTATATAGCTTGCCGATCTAGAAAGATGACAATATCCAATGGTATTCATACCAAGAACCTGACTTTATACTCCCCTGCTTAACCATTGTTACTAGATGACCAAGTAATCTAGCCAAACTTGGGCGATGATGATCTAGAAGTCAATTCCATCCATTAGTTGATGATGATAGGTAGAGAATAATTTATAGCTACTTGAGAAGAAGATGCAATAACTTCATCCATTATTTTGAATGAATGCAGAAAAGAATCTCAAGTGTGTCCTCAAGCTGAATGTATCTTAGTGACCATTTTATAATCCTTGAATTCACTACATCATTTAGAAGCTTCATAGTTTCTTCACTCATTATTATCTCATGAGATGGATTTTTTTCCTGTTGCCCAATTATTCATGGTAAATAAGGTTATTAAGATGGAACTTGGTCCAGACAAAGAACTAAATGTAAACAATGCCTTATCACTCTCTCAACAAAAGGTTATGTTGCAGTTACTGTAAGAGAATCAAAGTGTATTTTCATGGGATTACATGGACATCAAAGGATTAGACCCTATGCTCTACACTCACAAGATTTATATCAACCCTAACTTCAAATCTATTTGAAAACCTTAGAGGAGAGTTAATCCTGTCTTAAGAAATATAGTTAAGAATAAATTGTAGAAAATATTAAGTGCTCATTTTATATACCACATCTCTAATAGCTAGTGGGTCTCACCCATGGTTATAGTACCCAAGAATAGAGGAAAATGACAAGTTTAGGTAGATTATAGGGAGCTCAATTCAGCCACCAAAAAGGATCATTTTCCCTTGCCATTTATAGACCAAGTCCTTGACAACCTGGTTGACAAAAAGTATTTTTATTTTTTGGATGGCTTTAGTGGTTACAATTAGATACAAATATCCCTAGAAGATCAAGAAAAAAAAACTTTCACCTACCCATTAGGAATGTTTTCCTACTTAGTCTTACCTTTCGGCTTGTGCAATACCCCAACCATTTCAATGAGCTATCATCAATATATTTTCAAATATTTATAATAACTGTATGAAGATCTACATGGATGATTTTACTATTTATGGTGCTACTTTTGAAGAAGAAAATGGAAATTTAGAAATCGTACTCAAAAGATGTCAGAACTATAATATTTCCCTAAATAGTGAGAAATGTTTTATGATGGTGGAGGAAAGGATAGTGCTAGGCCATTTCATTTCATCTAAGGGCATCCAAGTAGATGTAGTAAAGATTGAAGTCATTAATACCTTGCCTATGCCAGAGAAGTAGAAGGATGTATGTAGTTTATTGGGACATGTTTGATATTATAGAAGATTTATTAAAACTTTAGTCAACTTGCAACAACTCTCTACAACCTACTCAAAAAGGATTTTGATTTTTCTTGGGACTCTGATTGTGCAACATGCTTCCTACAACTTAAGGAAGTTCTTGCTACAATGCCTATTTTGGGAGGACAACGCCTATTTTGAGAGGACCCAATTGGGGCCTACTTTTTTACATTCATACAAATTCCTTAGACTATGCTATTGGTGTTGTACTAGGACAAAAAGTAGACTCAGTTGAACATGCAATTTATTTCATCAGTAAAAATTTACAAGGTACATAATTTAATTACATAATATCTTAAAAGGAATTACTTGCAATCATCTATGCCTACAATAAGTTTAGGCACTACATTACTGGATATGAATCACACTAACCATTCTACTATAAAATATTTGGTGAAAAAACCTACAATCTTAGGAAGATTGACTCATTGGTTGTTACTCATGTAATAATTTGACATCACCATAGTTGATAAACCTAGTAAGGCTAATGTGGTAGCCAAATTTCTCTCTTGATTACATGTCCCTAATGATCTTGTAGCCATTGATAATAGTTTTCTAGATGAATACCTTTTTTAGTTTACCACAAAAAACCCATGGTATGCAAATATTACTAACTACCTCACCATAGGTAAAATGCTAGTTCACTTCTCTACCCAAGCAAGAAAGTTACAAGCAAAGAAGAGCTTTAATCATTCATAAGTTGTTGGATCTATGTTTTATACTAGACCTCATCAAGTCATGCGTAGGTGTCTAAGAGAGGATGAAACATATGATGTCTTGAGGGCATGTCATGATGAGCCTTGTGGAGGTCACTTTGTAGCCAAAAGAATAGCCTTCAAAATCTTGACAACTAGGTATTATTGGCCAAGCTTGCACAAGGATGCAGCTAGATATACAAAGAAATGTGACAAGTGTCAATGAACGGGAAGACCCACTAAATTAGATGAAATGCCCCTAAAACCTCAAGTAGTTGTCACACCCTTTGAAAAATGGGGGATTGACTTTGTAGGACCTATTGAACCTACTTCACAAGGAAAATCCTACATTCTAGTGTGCACTTAACCAAATGGGCAGAGGCTAAACTCGTGAAACACCTAAGGAATATTAACATGGAAAAGTTTTTGTATGAATCCATTTTTACACAGTTTGACATTCCTAGGGAATTAACATCTAATTAGGGGACTTAGTTTACATCAAATTTGATAACTACTCTTATGAAGGAGTATAGTATCAGGCATGGTAAATCATCACCTTATTATCCCTAGGCTAATGGTCAAGTAGAAGTTACTAATAGGGAGCTAGAATCCATTCTCACCAAGACTGTAGCACTCCATAGGAATAAGGATTGGGCCACATGCCTTCTTGAAGCTCTCTAGGCCTATAGAACCACTTGGAAGTCCAGAACTAGTTTTATTGATGCAGATCCTTCTAATATCCCCTTAAGGAATCCAATTCAATTTGAAGATTCAACAAATGCCTTGGAATCAACTCAAGGAACTAGACTTAACTTAAGGTTCAAATGTAGAACTCTAACTTAAGGTTCTAATTGATGAAGAGCATCATTAAAAAAAAAAAAAAATCAACCAAATAGGATCATGTTGATCCAATCATCTTCTCATTTCTTTTACAATGCATAAGAGGCATATTCCATCACCAAACATCAACACGTTGTTATATGCTTTGATTCCATTATCACAAATAACTGTTTCAGATTTATAGACCTGTACTATGTACCCCATAACTTTCAGGAAACATATTAATTTTCAATATCCTTTGGTGAATTTTTTTTTTTCATTGGGTTTTCTCAAACATATCCCAAAATTATCCAAATCCAACTTCTAAATCAAAAGATACGGTCTCTTTACCAACACCCATTTTACTATCATAAAATTGAAACTCCATTTCCTGAATCTGCCTAGGGCATCATATAACTTTCTGAGTACATATCCATCTAAACTGAAACTAAAAAAATATTAACCTCTATTAATCTATTTTCCAATACCATATAATACATATTTTTCTAGTTATTAATTAATTAGATAAAAAGAAATCATTGACTGTCACTCCATTGAAGATTGTTGAAAATTAGTTTTCACTAAAAGGTTTATAACTTGCACAATTATTCATGAAAATTAATAAAACAAAATGGAAATGAAAGTTACTTCATATATATTTCCATTTAATCTATTTAGGCATTCTAAAACATCCATATGTTTCTGTACCACATGCTTCAATATTACTGTTCCCTGGAATCCCCAAATCTGCAAATGATAACTTTCACCAAAATATGCATAACTTTCTCAAAATATATTGAAATGATTCCAAAAAAAAAAGAAGAAGAATATAATTCATCACAATATTTAACCAATATCTATTTACAAGATTTCCAAACTGTACATGGCTATACAAGGCTTGGAACCAACACTAAAATTGAAAAACCAATCAAAACAACAACAATATATTGCACCAAAAAATGTCTCAAAATGCTCTCCTTCCTTCCAATCTATTCCAATCTGATTTGGTTCAACCATAAAATGATATTTATATACTCATTGGTAGTTGAGACCATAAAACTACCTCTCATAACCATTTCACTTCCCTTTTACAACTTTTTATGCACTTTTGGCAATTTGTGCATTTTAACTCCAAACTTCTCAAAACATTACATGGACATTATAGACACTCTAAAATAGACTAAATATGATATTTTACATCTGATTCACCATATCTTATTACATTTTCATGACTTTTACTCAGCCAAGACCATAATAGGATAACTTGAACAACTTTTACAATTTGGCTTCACATAGCCTTACACCATGATTCAAATGGGCTCAAAACTTAATAAAATGACCTTATAGATCATAAATGAAACAAAAAAAAATCCAATTTCTCAGACTTGGACATTTAATCTCCTATACTTTAGGTGTTTTTGCACCATACTTTGAGCCTTCAAAAGTTTCCAAGTCCCTTGGAAACATGGAACCAATAACCTGCAAGGAAACAAAATTGACCAAAACCTTCTTCATTTTCCTTTGCCTTTTCATTCCTCTTCTCATAAACTTTTCTTTCAAGGACACAGGATTTTCCTTTCCATCTTCTCCTCTAGTACTCCTATTAGTGGAGCATTAATGGCTACAAATTCCATGGTGCTATCAGTCAGCAATCCACTATCACCTCTTCCCAAACCCACTCACCTCTTGCCTCACCTAGGAGTCCCATCCTTCCTCTTTCTCTAGTCTCTTGGAAACCAAATAGGCCTCTCCTTAGCCATGGATCTTATCTTTTTCCTTTATAGACTTCCAGTGTCTATACATACACAAAACCATCTCCATTTTTCAGTTAGTAGATAAGCACCTACAACCAAAACTCATTAACAAAAATCAATGACCAAATCTCCAAGGTCCTGGTGTGGATTGCCTCATTCGAAAGTCTACCCACACACTCAAGATCTTCAAGATCTGATACCACTTGATGCAAATCCTTAAAATATCCCCTTAAGGAATCAATTTCAACTTGAAGATTCAACAAATGCCCTTGAATCAACTCAAGGAAATAGACTCAACTTAAGGTTCAAATGTAGAACTTTGACTTAAGGTTCTAGTTAATGAAGAGCATCATTCAAAAAAAAGAATCAATCAAATAAGATCATGTTGATCCAATAATCTTATTATTTCTTTGAAAATGTATAAGAGGCATATTCCATCACCAAACATGAACACATTGTTATATGCTTTGATTCCATTATCACAAATAACAGTTTCAGATTTATAGACCCATACTATGTACCCCATAAATTTCAGGAAACACATTAATTTTAAATATACTTTGGTGAAGTTTTTCATAATTAGGTTTTATAAAACATATCCCAAAATTATCCAAATCCAAACTCTCAATCAAAAGATATGGTCTCTGTACCAAGACCCATTTTACTATCATAAAACTGAAACTCCATTTCCTCAATATGCCTTGGGCATCATATAACTTTCTAAGTACATATCCATCTGAAATGAAACTAAAACCATATTAACCTAAATTAATATATTTTACAAAATCATAAGATACATATTTTTCCATTGATTAATTTATGAGATAAAAAGAAATCATTGACTGCCATTCCATTGAAGATTGTTGAAAACTAGTTTTCACTAAAAGGTTTATAACTTGCACAATTCTTCATGAAAATTAATAAAAACCAAAGGAAAATGAAATCTACTTCATATATATTTCCATTTAATCTATTTAGGAATTCTAAAACATCCATATGTTTCCGTACCATATGCTTCAATATTACTATTCCGTGGAATCTCCAAATCTGCAAATGATAACTTTCACCAAAATATGCATAACTTTCTCAAAATAGATTGAAATGATTCCGAAATAAAAGAAAAAAGAAGATAATTCATCAAAATATTTAACCAATATATATTTACAAGGTTTCCAGGCTGTACATGGTTGTACAAGGCCTAGAACCAACACTAAAACTGAAAAACAAAACAAAACAACAACAACATATTGCACCAAAAAATGTCTCAAAATGTTCTCCTTCCTTCCAATCTATTCCAATATTATTTGGCTCAACCATGAAATAATATTTATAGACTCATTGGTATTTGAGACCATAAAACTACCTCTCATAACCATTTTACTTCCCTTTTACAACTTTTTATGCACTTTTGGCAATTTGTGCATTTTAACTCCAAACTTCTCAAAACAATACATGAACATTATAGACACTCTAAAATAGACTAACTATGACATTTTACATCTGATTCACCATATATTATTACATTTTCATGAATTTTACTCAATCAAGACCATAATAGGATAATTTGAACAACTTTTACAATTTGGCTTCACATGGCCTTACATCATGATTGAAATGGGCTCAAAACTTAATAAAATGACCTTATAGATCATAAATGAAAAAAAAATCCAATTTCTCACACTTGGACATTTAATCTCCTATAGCTTAGGTGCTTCTACACCATTTACTCCCTTTGAGCTTGTTTATGATAAGTTAGTAGTAATGCCTATAGAATTCAAAAATAAAACACCAAGGACCACCTTAAAGCTTAGGATAGAGCTCAATATTTCCCAATAGGACCAAATCCTAAGTTTAAATGGTCTTGATGAATGGAAGAAATTTGCATTGAACAATAATAAGCTCATTCAACACCAGAGAAAATAGTGGCATGACAGGTTTATCAAATAAAAAATGTTTTTTGTAGGAGATTGGGCACTCCTTTATGACTCAAAGTACTAGCATAATCTAGGGAAGTTCCAAACACACTAGTGAGGACTATATGATATTATTGTCATATTTCTAAATGGTGTAGTTTAGCTATCTACCATTGATTATGTTCAATTCAAGTTACTTGTCAATGGGCATCATCTCAAGATTTACAATAAACCAGTTAGCTGTGAAGAATTCCTACATCAATTCTAGCACAATGAGGATATTTTCTTTCCTATAGCCAAGGAGTCTAGGTCTCCTACTTTGACTCCTAATACTTCTTGACTTTATTCAAGGTATTCATAATAAACACTTTTTTCACACCCACTCCACTTCAGCTTCTCTCTCTCTCTCTATCCCATCTTACCATTCCATCCCATCACTCTATCA
Source organism: Cupressus sempervirens (assembly GCA_028749045.1). NCBI lineage: Eukaryota > Viridiplantae > Streptophyta > Pinopsida > Cupressales > Cupressaceae > Cupressus > Cupressus sempervirens. Next base: position 1,046,451,469 of record CM053785.1, on the reverse strand, counting down.
ATTCTGATGACCTTTTCTAGAACATCTTTCTTGCAATAGTTGCTAGGTACCTATTGCATAACTTTGCATGCATTTTTTAAATTTTGTTCATGCTTTGTTAGGATTTGGTATTGTTTATAATTATTCACTCTTTCATATCCTAGCCTAGTGGGACCCATGCCTTTTTCTAGTTGAGTGGAGGGAAATAATTAATATTTGCTTTCAAATCAATTTCAAATCACATGTAACTTCAATAGCTCATTGAGATGACAAGAAATAATTACATGCTTAATGTCACATTTTGATGATTTGTCCTTGTGTGATTGCATCATTATGAAATGAAGGACATTAAAAGTAGCTACTTAACTTTTAATGATGATTTGTACAAGTGGAAATTATGAAATTTCATGCAAGAAGGATATCATGAGATATTGTAAATTAAATTATCTAAGTACACACTATTTTTTTGAATTAACTAGGGCTAGTGTTGTAATATTGCAAACTTTGATTCACCAAGCTTTGAATCATCACAATTTTCCCACCATTTAGCTAGAATTAACCATGGGTGGAGGTCTGTAGAGGAATGAGCCAGTTGCTCATCAGGTTCTTTTGGGTGATGTAGTCAGCTATGAAATGTTTAGAAGAAGTGGATGGTTGGATTATTGTCTTAGTTTAAAATGATTTAATGAAGAGGTCACTCTTCAATTCATGAGCACCTTAAATGATGGAGTTGTAGTAGTTAGAGGCTTGAGAATTGAGTTCACAACGAAGGTGGTAGCCAAGGTCATTGGGTTCCCCTAGGAAGATGAAAATTGGGAGAAAGAGTTTGACCTAAGGACATCTAGGGCACAATTTAGTATACACTAGGATCCCCCACTGAACATTGATAAGAAATAAGGCACTTCTAGACTATTCCTGCCAATAAAATTTATTTAGCTAGCAATGTTTTGTTGGATACAATTATCCAATTATGTGTTGTCTTTGATGTTGCACAAATGTCATACAAGTCATCTGTTAGCACTTACTGAGCTTAGTTGGTTTGCAAGAAGATTTACAGTGTCTACTGAGCATTCTTAGACTTTACCTTGTGCAAATAGTTGTTACTAAGCTTTCAAGGTTAGCAAAGGAAATTCAGTGTCTACCGACCATACTCAATCATAAAAAAAAAAATGTGGCAAAAAATAGTTCTTACCGAGCTCTCATGGTCAGTGAAGGAAATTCAGTTCTTATCGAGTTCACTTGGTAGCCAAAGGATTTCATAGAATTTGCGGTGTTAATTGAGTTGAGATGGTTAACTTAGGAAATTATTTCTGAAGTAGTGTTTACCGAGTAGAGTCGGCTAGTAAAGGAATTTGTTAATTTATGATTTAATGCTTAATTTTTTTAAGTATTATTTCCAACCAACCATGGTAATGACTATAGGTGATTGTAACTTGTAATTGAGCTGACTTGATAATCTAAATGGTATATATGAGAGGTCAAGTTGCAAATTTTAAGTGTGATGAATTTGATGTGATATGAATGTGAAGGTGGATTGATTATTGTGAAAGTAAATTTTGAAAGATGATCAGAGATTATTAAGGAGAAGCAAAGCTATATTTGATCAAGGAGGATCTAACGGTGCAGAATAGAGATCTGTAATCAAAAAATTTAGTTGCATCTTATTTAGGTCATTTCATTATTACTTTCTAACCATTGTAGCAATGATTCCAAAATCTATTAACAGAGTTGGTTTAACAACCATTTTGCAAATCCTCTAATAAGGTGATAGTTCAGTTGAATTTTTCTAAAGACCTCTAACAAGGCCACTCCTAACAAGGTGATTAAATCCTTTAACAAGGTCAAACCTAATAGTGTGTTTTAATAGGGTTGGCTATTAATAGGGCTCACTTCAGAAGAGTGAAAATTGGTAGCTAGTTACTTAGTGGTTTTTCCCATATTGGGTTTCCATGTTAAATCTAGTGTCTCTTGTGTTCATGTTATTTACTTTTGCATGCATGTTAATAATTGTGAATTCTTAAATAGGGTTGGCTATTAATAGGGCTCACTTCAGAAGAGTGAAAATTGGTAGCTAGTTACTTAGTGGTTTTTCCCATATTGGGTTTCCATGTTAAATCTAGTGTCTCTTGTGTTCATGTTATTTACTTTTGCATGCATGTTAATAATTGTTAAACCTTTAATAGGGTTGGCTATTAATAGGGCTCACTTCAGAAGAGTGAAAATTGGTAGCTAGTTACTTAGTGGTTTTTCCCATATTGGGTTTCCATGTTAAATCTAGTGTCTCTTGTGTTCATGTTATTTACTTTTGCATGCATGTTAATAATTGTGAATTCTTAAAGATTAGTAACAAGTTAATCTACCGAGTTACAACATTTCTCTATGTGGTTACCGAGTGATAACAGTAACTAGTTATTTAAGATATCTAAGGGATCTATGGATTTGTTTTTGTGGTAAGTGATTCACCCCCCCCTCTCAGTTACTCCATTTATATTTCCAACAATTGGTATCAGAGCTTTTGGTGCTTGCAAGAAGGATTTCAAGGGTCTAAGTTAAAGATTAGGATGCCTTACAAGAGGGAAATTCCAAGGCTTAATAGGGATAACTTTTTAGTATGGCAAGGTCTCATGAGACTCCATCTAGCTTCCATTAAAGATACAAGACTGAAATATGTGGGTGAAGCATATGTAACTCCTTCTAGTACATTATCTACAAATGACATTGCTGAAAAGAAGACTCATAACATCATGATGATAGACATTGCATCTACCCTAAGCTATGAAGAATTTGATGATATCAAGGATTGCAAAACTACCTTTGAAATGTGGAACAAGCTAAAGAAAATATATGGAGGAGATGATAATGTGAGAAGAGCCAAAACAAAAAGTTTAAGAGGTCAATTTGATCAGATGAGGATGAGAGAAGATGAAAACATTGCAAAATATGTTGAAAAAGTCAAAGCAAGTGTTAGTGCAATCAAAGCTTCTAGAGGAGATATCAAGGAGGAAACATTTATAAGTAAAGTTCTTAGAATGTTACTTCCCATTTATGCAATCAGACTTTCTGCAATTCAAGAAAGAAGATGTGAAGCAAATCATAAAATAAATCTAGAGGCCATAGTTGGAAGATTGACTAAATTTGAGGTAGATAACTATGATAACTATGTTCCAGCTACCAAAAACATTAAATCTACATTTGAAGTCAAGCTTTCAATCAAGGAGAAAAACAAGAAGACAAAAGATTCTTAGTCAAAAAGTGAAGAAGAATTAGGACAAAGTTCTGACAGTGATCTTGAGGTGGTTGAGGCTCTACTAGCAAGGAAATACTCAAGGGGCAAAGGAAAATACAAAGGTAAGGTTCCTCTAATATATTTTTTCATGTGAAGAAATTGGACATATTGCTGCTAGGTGCCCAAAAAAGCAGAACAAGGATGAGATGAAAGGTCACAAGTGCAATGGCAAGAAAGACTTCAAATCATTCAAGGACAAAGGTAAGAAAATATGCTTCATGTCTAAGGATTTTAATGATTCTGATAATAAAGAAGAAGATGAAATTGTTTAAATTGTTGTGAAGGATGAGTCTAATAATGATGAGGAAATGGCACTTATTTTTCATGTGAGAAAAAATGATACATGGATTATAGATAGTGGTTGTTCTCATCACATGACTGGTGATAAAACTAAGTTTGAACATTTTGAAGACTATGATGGTGGCAGTGTGAGGTTTGGTAATAATGAACCTTGTTACATAAAAGAAAGAGGAAGAATTTTACTAACCAAAGAACTTGTATGTGATAATGCATATTGGGTAGAAGGACTAAAACACAATCTATTGAGTGTGGCATAACTACTCAATAATGGATTCAAAGTGAAATTCATGCATGGAAAAGAAAGACTACTAGATAGCAAAGGAAAACTGATTGGATCAGGCACTAAAACAAAAGGTAACTTGTTTTAACTTGAACTTGGTGAATATTCATGCTTTATTGCTCAAGTTGAAGAAAGTTGGTTATGGAATAGGAGGTTATGTCATGTAAACTTTGATAACTTGGTGAAAATAAGTAAATTTGGAAAAGTAAGAGGCATTCCTAACATTAAAAAACCTAAGGTTGGTCTATGTAAGAATTGTCAAATTGGCAAGATGAAAAGACTAGTTTTAAAAGTAAGAACTATCAGTCCGGAGAAGTTTTAGAAATTGTGCATACTAATTTGTGTGGACCTATTGGAATTGAAAGCTATACTAGTGAAAAATTATTCATTCTTTTTGTTGATGATTACTCAAGAATGATTGCTATCATTTACCTAAGAGAGAAATCAAAAGCATTTGAGAAGTTCAAATGGTATTTGGCCAGAGTAGAGAAGGAAACAGGCAAAAGATTGAAATGCTTGAGGTTAGACATAGGTGGTGAATTCATTTCACATGAGTTCAATAACTTTTTTATTAAAAGAGGAATCAAAAGGGAGGTTTTAGCACTTGGAACTCCTGAGCAGAATGGAATAGCTGAAAGGAGGAATAGATCAATCATGGAATGTGCAAGGACTTTGATGATTGAAAAGAGCATTGTTATCAAAGACTAAAAGGAAGCTATCGACACTGCAATTCATACCTTGAACTAAGTACAACTGAAGAAGGACTCATTCAAAACCCCCTATAAGTTATGGTATGGATATAAACCTAATGTAAGCTGCTTTAAAGTATTTGGAAGTAAATGTTACATTTTGAAAGAATCTAGAAAAGGTAAGTTTGATGTGAAGGGTGATGAAGGAATATTTTTGGGATATTCATGCAAGAGTAAAGCATATAGATATTTGAATTTGTCTACTCACAAACTCATAGAAAGCGCACATGTGAAAGTTGATGAGTTTGTAGAAAGAACTAAAGAAGAAAGCAAAAGGGAACTAGAAGACTACAAGAGATTTGTTTTTGTTGAAGTTGATACAGTTCCAGATACACCTATCAATCAAGAATCTTCTACTCTTGAGTCCTCAGTAACCGAGTTGCAGGAAGTTCAAACTAAGCTACAAAAACCTGAGTCACATTCTAAAGCTACTGAGCTAATGCCTATCTAGTTTGAAGGACCTGAGTAACAGACATAATAGCCAAAATTTGAAGTACAAGAGGCTGAAAATGAAAAGCATTCAAAAGGAAAGGAACCTGTATTAGCTAAGTATGTTAGGAGACATCATGCACTAGATTAGATCATTGGAGATAAATCTGAAGGAACTATGACAATAAGTAAGTTGAAAGGTACTTGTTTACTTGCTAGTTTTAAACCTAGAAGTGTCAAACATGAATTAGAAAATGAAAGTTGGATTGAGGCTATGAATGAAGAGATAGAGTTGATAGAGAAAAACAAAATATGGACTCTTGTACCTAGGCCTAAAGACAAAAATGTGATTGGAACTAAGTGGGTATTTAGAAACAAGTTAAATGAAGATGGTAAGATGTTAATAAACAAAGCTAGACTAGTATGAAAAGGATACTCTCAAGAAGAAGGAATATACTATGGAGAAACTTTTGCTCCTATTGCAAGATTGGAAGGTGTCAGGACCTTACTTGCATATGATGCATACAAAGGATTCAAAGTTTATCGGATGGATGTCAAGTCAAAATTTTTCAATGGTATACTGGATGAAGAGGTTTACATTGAACATCCTACAGGTTTTGTTGATCTAGACAAGAAGGACATGGTCTACAAATTACATAAAACATTATATGGTTTGAAGCAAGCCCCTAGAGCATGGTATGAGAGATTGCATAAGTATCTTATTTAGATTGGTTTTCAAAGAACTAATGATAATAGTAGCTTGTATATCAAGGAAGGACCAGATAATAAGATTGTTTTGGCAAAAATATTTGTGGATGATACTTTGTTTACAGGAAATGATAATCAATGTAAAGAATTCTCAGAGAAAATGAACAAGGAATTTGAAATGTCAATGTTTGGTGAGATCAACTTCTTTGTTGGTCTTCAAATTTAGCAGAATAAGAATGGTATCTACATCACTCAATCAAAATACATCAAGGAGATACTAAAAAAGTTTGGTATGGAAGACTAAAAACCAGTTGGGACTCCTATGTGTACTAGATTGAAACTTACCAAGGATGATGAATCAAAGGAAGTGGATCAAACATTATATAGATTTATGATTGGAAAGTTGCAGAATGTAGTGCATACAAGACCTGATATTTCCCTTGTAGTGGGTATTGTAGCAAGATTTTCAGCAAAACCAAGAGAAAATCACATGATGGCAATCAAAAGGATCATGAGATATTTGAAAGGCACTAAAGATTATGGATTATGGTATAAACTTGGAGGAAATTTGGATTTAAAAGTATTTACTGATGCAAATTGGGCAAGAAACATTGATGAAAAAAAGAGTACAAGTGGAGGAGCTTTCTTTCTTGGAAAGAGGTTGGTTTCTTAGACAAGTAAAAAGAAAAATTGTACATCCCAATCCACAGCAGAGGCAAAATATGTTGCAGCAGCAGTAAACTATTCAAACATTGTTTGGTTTAAACAATTATTGGAAGGCATGAAGGTAGAGATTGAAGAACCATTGTCATGTTTGCAATTAAAATTTCAAAAAATCTAGTGATGCATTCCAAAACCAAGCATATTGCTATAAAGTATCACTTTGTTAGAGAATTGGTGCATGATAAGGAGATCAGATTAGAATATGTCCATACAAAGGAACAAATTGCTGACATATTCACAAAGCCTTTACCTAAGGATGCATTCTTGTATCTAAGAGGTAAATTAGGGGTCATTCCCTTATCTAAAGTTCACTAAAATGAAGTTTAGGGATGCATCAACAAGAACCAAGTTGAAGATCTATTAGTTGATGCAGCATAATCAAGAGAACATTGCATATAATTAGTACTCAAGGTACATTGATACTCATTTGGTATGTGTTGTCTTTGGCATGTGTTTTCAAAGAGGGAGATTTTACTGTCATATCTTTTTGAAATTTACAAGAAAGAGAGTTTATACAAGAGGGATAGATTATTATGAAAGAGGGAGAGTTTTCCTGTAGATAACTGAAGTTTGAGGTGTAAAATTCTAGAGGGAGAAAACCTTCCACTAGAGAAAGTCTTGTTCTTAAATTTCATTATGCTATGACATCTCATGTTGCCATCAATGCCAAAGAGAGAGATTGTTGGATACAACTATCCAATTGTGTGTTATCTTTGATGTTACACAAATATCATACAAGTCATTTGTTAGCACTTGTCGAGCTCAGTTGGTTTGCAAGAAGATTTATAGTGTCTACCGAGCATTCTCAGACTTTACCTTCTGTAGACAATTGTTATCAAGCTTTCAAGGTTAGTAAAGGAATGTCAGTGTCTACCAAGCCTACTCGATCATCAAAAGAAAATGTGGCAAAAAATCGTTCTTGCCGAGCTCTCATGGTCAGTTAAGGAAATTCAGTTCTTACTGAGTTCACTTAGCAACCAAAGGATTTCATAGAATTTATAGTGTTAATCGAGTTGAGATGGTTAACTTAGGAAATTATTTCTAATGTAGTGTTTACTGAGTAGAGTCAGCCAATAAAAGAATTTGTTAATTTATGATTAATGCTTAATTGTTTTAAGTATTATTTTTAGCTGACTATGGTAATGACTATAGGTGATTGTAACTTGTAATTGAGCTAACTTAATAATATAAATGGTATATATGAGAGGTCAAGTTGCAAATTTTAAGTGTGATGAATTTGATGTGATATGAATGTGAAGGTGGACTAATTATTGCGAAAGTAAATTTTGAAGGATGATCAGAGATCATTAACGAGCAACAAAGCTATGTTTGATCAAGGAGGATCTAATGGTGTAGAATAGAGATCTGTAATCAAAAAATTTAGTTACATCTTATTCAGGTCATTTCATTATTACTTTCTAACCATTGTAGCAGTGATTCCAAAATCTCTTAATAGAGTTGGTTTAGCAACCATTTTGCAAATCCTCTAACAAGGTGATAGTTCAATTGAATTTTTCTAAAGACCTTTAACAAGGCCACTCCTAATAGGGTGATTAAATCCTCTAACAAGGTCACACCTAACAGTGTGTTTTGTAACCTTTAACAGGGTTGGCTCTTAACAGGGCTCACTTTAGAAGAGTGAAAATTGGTAGCTAGTTACTTGGTGGTTTTTCCCATATTGGGTTTCCATGTTAAATCTAGTGTCTCTTGTGTTCATGTTATTTACTTTTGCATGCATGTTAATAATCATGAATTCTTAAAGATTAGTAACAAGTTAATCTACCAAGTTACAACATTTCTTTGTGTGGCTACCGAGTGACAATAGTAACTAGTTATTTAAGATATCTAAGGGATCTGTGGATTTGTTTTTGTGGTAACTGATTCGCCTCCCCTCTCAGTTACTCCATTTATATTTCCAAAAATGTTTATCATCCAGTACTTCACCTATGGAGGACATTACACATACTTACATGCCCTACATTTCAAGATGTTGGCTCACCTACGATATGATTACAAATAGATAGACCTTCCAAATTTCTTGTTTAACATTGATAAGAAGCAAGCTTCTTTAGTGTAGTTAGGAAAAGATTAGTGTGTCTCTCACCATTGCTTGATAAAATTAATCATAGAAATGGAATTGAATAAGCAAGCAATTGGGTCATGGGAGGAGTTCTTGTAGTTAAAAGAGGTAGAGCCTAGGTTGTTTGGCCATAGAGGCCAAGGTGTTGGATGTAGGGAAAGAACATCCACTAGTTTTTGTAAAGTTGTTCCCAAAGCTGAAAATGCCCCTAAAGCCTCTCCCTCTAGTTCCAAATTGACTAAGAAGAGGATTTGCAGAGCCAATCCAATCATTGCTAGCAAAAAGAGAAGAAAAAATGTAGAACTTGCTAGTGCCCCTAAGGCCCCATCATTTGCTAAGAATATGTCTCCCATTGAGAAAGACAAAGGTAAAATTTGGAAACCTAAATTAGAAAGATTAGAACAACAACCAGATGAGGAGAATAAACTTGATGAAACCCTACACTCTCAAGAGGAGGAAGATCTACAAAAACCTCCTAAAGTACCCACGGTGGAAATACCTGTAAGCAAGAGGAAACAAAAGAATCCTCCATGCTTGTCAACACCACCCACAAGGTAAAGTATGAGACTCTCCAAGATTAGGGTTCATGAAGCCTCTATTCCCATAGTTAACCCTAAGCTTTCTAAATGTGAAAAGGATTCCTCTCTGAAGCAAAAATTGCAGCAAAATGAAGTTAGTAAAAATGAGAGAAAAACCCAGAATCTACAATCAAAAGCTAATTGTAGTGTTGATTATGTGCTTATTGATAGTGATAAGGAGTTTGGTGAGCTTGAAATATCTAAGGAGTTTTAGGAAAACCCTAATATGCAATATTTTGGTGAAAATTCTATAGGGTTACCTTTAGAGGATTATCCAAAATTTAGACCCAAAATTGTTAAGGAAATAATAGAAAAACTAGATCAAGAAGGGTTAGACACATTAGCTATAGTAGTCATTGAATCCCATAGGGAAGAAAATGCAGTGACAATAGCTATCATAAGAAAAGGAAAATTATCCACACCATAGAGTGTCAAAAAAAATCCCCATTTGGCACTTGAATGGATAGACCTCTTTAATCAAGAGCCATTACTACCACCCAATCTATCCACACCTTTGTCTATAGGAATTAATTTGTTTGAATAGTTGTTATGGGAGAGAGCTCAATGGAAATTGGAGAAATAAAAATTAAAGCATGTTATAATGAGTAGAGTTACTAGTTGAAATAGAGTTTAGATCCAAATGAAGTCCTGAAGAGAAGAATTGAGTAGATCATAAGACTGATTCCTGAATTAATGGACTATAGGTCACCATCACCAGTATATGCCTTATTTCTTAAAGTACAATTTGTAAATTATAAATTGAATAGAATTTTGGAAGGTCTTAACCCCTCTATCTCTACCCCACATGAGTTTTATGATGCATTTCAATCTATTCCCATGGCTTTGAAAAATTTACTATGTGAATTGTATCTTCATAATTTGGTAGTATCTAATGACATAGAGTGGAACCCAGCTCTATATGTAGGGGATGTGTAGTCAATATCAGTAATATCATAGATACAAAATGAAATAAGTAGAGAACATCAAGCTACACCTTACAGGGAGAGTGAAATGACAAAACCATTGTTCATGAGACCAGAAGTTCAACATTCTAGATGAACATATCTAGATTGGATTTCTATTTTGGGCAATCTTGTAGGACTTGGTAAGGTGTGTTTAGTTAGAGAATGAGCCTTTATAGTTTAGGAAAAAAACTTATCTCAAGATGTTGAGACAACAATTATTGCCTCAAGCCAATGATAAATTAGAATGCCACATGATCTAAAAATAAGAGAACTCCACTCTCTATAAAACTTAACTCTTGCTATAGTTAGGATTCCTTGATATATTGACTTGGGGAGAAATCAGTGCAAACATTGGTTGCCATTAAGGTATCAACCCCTAATTCTCTATAGCCACTACTAGCAACAAACAATAATGTAGAAGATCATGACATGAGTGTTGAAGTTCAGTACTAGAAGAGGCTCAAGATAAATAATGGTTACTTCAATTATATGAAGAATGAGCTGGGAGAAAGGACACCTAGTGACTGGAAAGTGTGGGATCGGATCATGAACTTCATGATTACTGGGGACTAGCAATAGATTTGTTGGGGGGAATGATGAGCCTCTAAAAGGCCATTATTTTGAGAACCTTTTATCTTTTTTTTAGACAATTATCTTTTAGAAACATTTTATGATTCTATAGTTTAAGCAAATGAATTTATGTTTTTATGAATATATTATCTATATGTTAAGACATGAAGATTGAAGTATATATAGTTCAGATATGCTATGTTTTCTTGAATCCATGGACTTCTATGGTATAATGAAGGAATATTATGTGTTGATAAATGGTTCCTCATCCATGCTATGTTTGGGTAGATTCCTTCCTGTAGCCATAGGATTTGCAAAGAGTGATAGTTTGAACATTATACCTTTTCTAACATTGATGATGAAATAAATATATATGTGGACGTTGCATGCATTAATTTTTTTGTAGGTACTTGCTATGCATATTCAAAATTAACATTTCAATGCTAAGTCAAAGCTAACCAGATTCATGAATCACTAAAACAAGAAGATTATTGTGCGATCTCTGTTATGGTAGCGTACAAATATAGTTCCCTCAACCTGCTATACTCTTGGAGGAGTTAAATCATGGTTAATGATATTTTTGTTGTAAATTTTATGAATCTATAATTGATACTCATTGCTGGAGTGATTGTAGAAGTAGGAAGTTGTTGTAGTTTTCCTTTAAATAATGCCTGCTGTAGCTTTGGAAGAATTTTTTACCAAGAGAAAGATAGAATAGATTGATTGTTCATAACAATAGTGTGTGATCTTGTTTTTAATCAAATGTAATCTCTTACTATGAATGAATAGAATAAACGGTTCAAGTTTTCATCTTCTGTCTTGATTGTCTTCTCTGTTCACTCATCCAAGGGGGCCCACTTGGTGAGTAAACTGTTCTATTAGAATAGATTTCATTTCCTTGTTTGTTTATTTGCAAGGTAAACTTTTTTTTGTTCTTGTAGCCATTGATAACAGAGTCATTGAACTATTCTTGCAACATAGGTTCATAGATAGATTTACTGTTTGCAACATTACTCTAAGCTTTAAGATAAGATGTCATTTCAGTTTTTAGCTTTAGTCTCCTTTAGCATTCCTTTTTTTTATAGTTGTAATGACTTAAAGAGGAATTAGAGTATATATTTTGTAGCCACCCTCTCAAGCTTACACTCCTAGGTTGACAAAATAAAATGAAGTCAATATGTTATTATTAGGAAAATACATGATTTTGTCTAATCATGGAGTCAATGTGAAAGAATTTCCAATCCTTTATTATTGAGGTATCAATCTGACTAGCTAGTCACAACCAAACATCCTCTCTACTCCCATCCTAGCTTGTACTAACACTCAAGGCATGGGTGAGGAAAAAAAAGGACTCTTATTAATTAATTTTACTCTCATTTAATGAAATGTTATCACTTATTAAAACAATTTATAATGGGTTACCCAGATAGCATCTTTAGGGCTCCAACCTCCATTGCAAGTCACTTCTCAACATACACATAGATTACCTACGGTAAGCTCATGAAAAGTGCAACTCTTAAGATCACAATTTTTACCTCAGTCCTTTACAAGCAACTAGAAAGAATCTATAGATAAAACACAATATTCACCTCAGTCCTTTACAATCATCTAGAAAGCACCTCAGGACCAATCATAATAATCACCTCAGTCCTATACAAGAAATTGGAAAGCACCAAAAGATAACCGATCAAAAACTCAAAGGTTATTGCAAGAAATCAAAATAATCACCTTAGTTCTATACAAGAAACTAGAAATCATCAAAAGATAACTGATCAAAACTCAGTGGTTACACCAAGAAAATCAAACCATTCACCTCAATTCTACATAAGAAATTAGAAAGAACTAATAAACATCTAATCAAAACTCATCATAGAAATATGTGAATACATCACCATAGTTGAGTATAAAAGATTGTGACCAAAATATAACCATAACATCATCACAAAAAAAAACTCCCAAGCCTTTGGTAAACATCCTGATTGGTCAACATACTAAGTCAAACCCGAACCCCAACACAAAAGAAAACATATATCATAGTAGTGTAGTTTCATAGATTTTGTTTGGTTTTGAAATTATATGATTTTGATTGACAAACAGGGTTCACTTTTATGTTTATTTAGGTTTCAAATAAGGGCTTCAAGTCCAAAAGAAGCTCCATTACTCAACAAATTTCAATAGGAAAAATTTTCTCTAAAATATAATTATGAAAAAATCTATTAAATCAATTTAATTTTATAAAATATATTTACCACAACCTTATAATTAAATAGTATTATTAATTTTTTATTAACTATTATTAAATCATTAATAATAATAATTATCAAAATATCAATAAAATAAAATATTTATATTTATATTAATTTATTAATATTAATAATAATTACACTAAATAATATAATAATTATCAAATAAAATAAAAAATAACAATAATGATAATAATAATAATAATATTTTGAACAATATTAATATTTACATATTTAAAAAAAAAAAATTAACAAATTAAAAAATAAATCTAAATGCAATTATATTGCATACCCCATAATTGAGGAGGTGAAAGTATCACTTAACTACTTTGGCAGCCTGTTGCCTTAGCAGTGTCCGTTGTCTCGACAATACTTGTTGTCTTGGTAACGTCCGTTGCTATGGCAACAAGACCTACCATTATAGCCAAGGGGGGAGGTCACAACTCCTCCTCTCATTTTTTTAATATATACATATACATATACATATACATATACATATACATATACATATACATATACATACATACATACATACATACATACATACATATAATTTTTAATATAATCAATCAAGATATGAATTTCTATAATTTACAAAACAAGGGTTTCCAATCTTCAATTCATTTATAGATGTTTTCAAAATGAAGAACAATAAATTCACAAACAAGGGTTTCAACCCAATTAAATTCTAAAAAATAATTCTATTCAGACACAAACAAGACAGATTTCAAAAAAAGAATCTACTGTGCACAACCCACAAGATCCTACCTAGATCTGATCCTAAACAAATAGATGCATGGAGCTCGCAAGCAAATTCCCTTTCTTTTGAAAACCCTCTTCTCAAAAATTGGTTCCTCCAAAACTGTGTGTGGAGAAATGAGCTTTACTTTCTTAATAAAGAGTTTCTCCCTCTAGGGTTTCAGTTTTGCAATCACGTGAACCCTTTTTCTTAATTATTTTATTATATTTTAATTTCATGTGCAATTTTTCATTTTAATTAAAATAAATTTTACTAAATTTATTCTTCCTTTCTTTTATTAAATCACAAGATGCCTTTAATAAAATATTTATTAATTTAACTAATAATAATAATATTTAGAGTTTATTATAAAAATGAAACTCCTAAGTAAATTATTATTAAATTAAATAAATATAATAATGTCAAAATTAGAACTTAATTAAATTTTTTAAATTTTAATTCTTTCATTTTATTTATTTCTCAATTAATTAAATATAATTAAATATTGATTTTTTAAAATAAAATTTTTATTAAATTAAATCATTAAATTATCTTTTAATTTGATTTAATTATAATTGAAAATCACAATAGACCCACAAAACTAAATACAAAAACTCATTATAAAGAACATGGTACTAGATCAAACTCAAGGGTCAAAATCACAAATTCATAACAATTGACGAATTCAAAAGGGTAAAACTCAGATACTTGTCCTACCTTCTAGGATAATTGGCTTAAGATTAAGATTTGGACTCAAGAATTATCTCCCCTCCTTTACCATTGAGATACTATGATAGGGTATGCTCATCCTGAAAATTCAGCGAAGTCGATGCCTAGTACTAGCAATCTGCATAAAATCTGAGCATATACATATACATGTAATCTAAACTAAACAAGCAATGGTAGGGAGAGGTGCATTGTGTAGATCCTGACTAGTAGGTGACTATGAATCCCTCCATCAACCACATCATTAATTTCATAAATAAAGTAAAACATACATGCACACCATACACATGCAAGTATGGGGTAAGTATCCATAGAAACTTCATATAAATCATGCATCTAACTAATCATCATGAAATATCTAAAATCACTATATGAATATACATATATCAACATTGAAATAATTATGAACACATGAGATAACTGAGTATTAAGTAGCTCATCAAATATATCAACTAAGTATGAAATAATATCCAATCAAATTTGGTAACCAAGTACCACTAATCATAAAACATAATCATAAAACTAGCCTAAAAGATTTTGGCAATCCAACATGAAAAGAAAGTAAGGGGTAGGCATTACAAAGGGTCATAGGAGACCCCTAAAAAAATCTTCCTTTGCATAAGCATACCCATGGTCATTCATCTCAGGTTTGTTCCTCAAATAGTCATCTTTGACACTAACACAATCTTTGCACATGATTAAGGCTATTATGTCTTGGATGAAATGCTCTAAGGAAATAGTTTGATCTTATTTTGAAATATCTCTCCATGCAGTTGTTTTTTTAAGGTCAAGTGGGTAGTTTATCCAATTCCACTTATAAAGTATAAGCTCTAGGGCCACCCTTAGTATGATCTGTTCCATTCTTTGTGGTTCACTTTGTATATAACCTTCTCATCCATTGGATTTTCATTGATATGTATGTTGGTCTTTTAAAACATCATATTTCAAATATCCCAATGAGAAAAAGATACATTTAGGGGCAACTACTTCCCATCTACAACATACCCTTTCAGACACTAGGCCAACTATAAGGCTAGACCCTTCTTCTACTTTAGGCTTCACAAAACCTAAGTGGGTGGACCTATCGATTCTTCATATGGTACCAATGTTAAAAGCATACAACTAAATCTAAACAAAGAAGATAAAACCCTTATTTCTTCTAATGCTTATACATACAACACAGGCATAGAATAGCTAATAACACAACCTATGGACTAGATAAGACAAGTGAGGGTAACTCCTTTTTAGCTCTTCAATATGAAAGGGAAGAGACTTGATAAATGATGTTGAATATTAGCATAAACCAAGTATGAACAATACAAACATGCATTCCCTAAGTTGATTAGTCCCCTATCCATTGGGCACAAGCTAAGTCAAAACATATACATGAATATCTGAGATATACTCATATATTCAGATATCTGATCTATCCATTCACCTTGTAAATAGACATCTATCTTCAAAATGAAATTCATGCTTATCACATCCTCCCACGATCCTTACAATTCTATCAATGTATATCAAGCAATTTACTCAAGTCCTTTACCCACTAGCAAAACATAAAATGGCATACAACTTCAAAGCCAAGCTACAACTAGATAATATTCACCTTATGCATATATCAATAGAGAATTACAAACCCATGAAGCTGGAGACAAATTTTAGACTAAAACTTTGAGGCTTTCTTATTAATTTCCTTGAAATCAATACATCATAGTATATGCCAAAAGTTAGAATATACACAAAAAATGACTGTATTAACTAGTTTCTTACAAGAAACTACAACAATGTTGTTCATAACAGAGAAAAAATGCTGAAGAAATGGTGGAATCATAGTTCTAGATCCAACCTTATGGCATCACAGACAAACTAGAACCAACCCTAGTATTACATCAATGATTTTTTTTCTCCAAAACTAGAACCCTTATAATGAGAGAGAAAGAGAAAGATATAGGAAAGGAAGAAGAAGCTAGATTTGATGTAGAAATGATATGTGTCCACTTGAATCTCCATCCCCTACTGCTGCAAAGCATCTCTCTTGTCTCTACAACCAAAATTTGATATGAATCTCATCATTACATGTTTAATAAACTTGGAAATATCTCTTCCTAATGATGAAAAACCCTTGTTCTAATAAAATATCAGATTAGCATATGAAATGTTGATAAATAATTTACTAAGCTAATTGAGAGATTGAAAAAACATCACTAATTTCATCCTTATTACCTCTAGCACACACCTAGTTCATCATTTTGCCAAAAACCAACTCTGAACTATTATACTTGAATGTGGTTGAAAAATTAGTAACTGGGACAAAACCCTAAATAACTCCAACATAGTGCCCCTTGTGCAATTTTTTTTTTCAAAATTGGAAATTTCATCTTCTCTCAGTTCTGATAGTATATGATAGTCATATATTTTATTATTAAAGATGCCTAGAATATTAGTTTGAAAATCAAGCTCCTAGATTGGCTTTCAGGTCTACATCTTCTTGCAAATATTTTGTTTTTCCTAACGTGAAAACTATACAATATAATCATCTTTGATTTAAATGACCTTGTATGTGGAAAGAAAAATAAGCTTTTTAAAATTTGATTTTATAGCCTTTTGTTTTCCCTCCAATTCTACATCTGGGTCGAACTTCTATTGACTAACCTGTGACATGTGTCACCACGTGATTGGTTGGGTTATGATCGATCACTTCCACATGGGTGCCATGTAGCACCCTTTAATTGGTTCATCAATTCTTCCACTTGTCATCTAATGTTTCCATATGTCACTATTTCATTGGCTCTCTTGCTATTCGGTCACCACCACATCATCACCTACTGGGCACCCTAGCACTTCATCACCACATGGCATCCTCTAATTTTTTGGAAGTCTACCCTTGCCATTTCATCTACCATTGGGGCCCATTACCATGTGGTAAAAAGGTGCTTTCCCACATTCTCTAACTTCCATGCATCTTTATAATGTAGGAATGTGCTAGCTATCTAATTTGACACATGACACAATCTGATGAACTACTTCTAGAATCTACCATGTCACTATCGACCTCCACATAGTGGCAAGGTACTTTCACACATTCCTAGTTAGTAGACTACCACATCAATGTGGGAATGAAAGAAGTTGCCATGCATCCTGCTTTACCATGTCACTACCTTAGGAAGTGTGTCAAGTTCTGAGCTATTCACCATGTGTCACTCTATGAATGGTTTCCAAGCTACCACTTGTGATTATCTATATGGTCCTTGGTTGCCACATGGCATCTTTTGCATTTTCACTCAGATCCATGTCATTGTGCCACATCTGCAAGTTAGTTTAAAATGTCTTTACTCTTCCCTTCTAGTTGGCTAGGTGGGATCGTGTGTGTGAGAGTTTCCGCTTTGTCTAAAAGTGGACTACTCAAGACACTATAATATTAAGTGATTACACATAAAAATAGTTGTAAGCCTTTTCACATGTTGAATGTGGGATTAAAGTCTTTCATTCTTTTCCCTCTACTCTGTGCCTTCAACCATGATGTCAACACCTCCTCTAAAGCCACCCATAAAATCAATCTTGTGCTTGTGGTAAGAATTAGGATCACTATATAAGCTATCAAAGTGATTCATCCTCATCAATTTCTACTCTTCCCTTTTAAATATTCATAGAAGACTTTGATATATTAGAAATTATGGTGGATGTTCTTTAGTTAGGTCTTTTGATGCTAATTGAAACTCAAAAGTCGCGGTGAAGGGAGGCATCCTTCTTCATTAAGTCATCCCTTTTCTTTTTTTCATGGATGAAAACTTACTTCCTATTGTATGCATCATGAATGATAAGAAGCCTTGATGCTTGCCATAGATTATAGCCCCTTTCATTCCTATGAGCATCTTGAAGATCAAACTATAAACCTCTTGCAAGGATCACTATGCTTCTTAATGGCATCAACATTGGCCAAAGCTAAAACTCAAAACTTAGGGAAACATTGAGTGATCTACTCTCACGATGAAAAAAAAAGATGATCGAAGCTTGTAGCATTTGAAAGTGCACCAACATGGCATATCAGGAAATAGTTGAAACAAAGGAAGAAAGATGTATCCCATAAAGGCGGAACAAGAACTTCCATAACAACACAACAATCCCCATCCTCATTCCAAAATTCTTATGCTCACAAATGAGAACTTGATGATATTTAAAATCTATCCCTATTCTTTTCTTGATAGATCATAGGCCTTTAAGAAGCTTTTGTCAAGTACAAGTCAAGAGATTGTTGGAATTGCAATTAGGAAAGGTAAACTTCTAAGGGGGGGTGAATGAGTAGTTTAAACTTTGACCCATAAAAAATTTCACCACACATCCATCTCATACATTCAATAAGTAAACTAAAATACCATGTAAAACATATACATCTAAATCACATAAACAAGTAAACATTCACACATGTATGACACCAGATATGATTACTCAGAAACCCTCCAATGAGAAGGTAAAACTGGGGTGGGGATGACACCCAAAAATCTTCACCACTACAATAATAAAATGTATCTAATGAAGGTTACAATGTTTTGATCATGAGACATGATCTACCCTATGAAAGGTCTACCCTATTAAAGGCTTACAAAGATTTTTAGGTCTCACCCTATTAAAGGATTTTAACACCCTATTAGAAGGGTGCCTTGCTAAAGGACTTCAAATCACAATTAAGTAAGTACCTTATTAGAGGATTTCAATACAACCTATTAGAACTACTCTGTTAAGAGATTTGACTGACTCACCTACTAGAATGATTCAACAATGATCTTGCGGTTAACACTTGGTTTCTTGATGACATATCACCTCTAAAATGATATATTCTCAATCCTTCTTGATCAGATGTCTCACTACTATATGCTCTTCTCTTCCTCTACTCTCCTTTAATTGATTATGCAATGCAATCTTAGATCATAATTCCTTAGCCACCATGAATGCTCTATTTGTGCATACAAACTCTTCTCTTCACTCCTTCATACACCTTAGAAACTTTAGGGTTTGTCCTCCTTAAGAAGACATAGGTGACTTAGGGTTAGGTACAAATTGACAATTGTAATTCATTCATTTTTCTTCTTAAACCCTCTCTTTACTAATTGGCTGCATGTAATTGCATTGAGAATCCAACTTAAGATTTGTCCTTATCTATAAAATATTGTAATCCAATATTTAAGACAACTTAAAAATGGTTTAAATATTAGTTTGTGTCATTACAAAACACTATGTCAAAACTATCCTACTCTGCATCTGAAGTCTCTGATGCTTGACATATACTATTTTGTATACTATGACTCAACATCTATATCACTCAACATGTTCTTCTTCCTCAGCTCCTAAATCACTCAGCATACATTATCTTCTTGACACTTGAGTGATTGGACACATGAGTGGCTCAACACTCACTATGGACTCAACATGCTTTATTGTATACATGTTGTGCTCATCGTACTACTTGTTCGACATGAACTAAGTAAATAACACATGAGTGTCAAAAAAACTTGGTCATGCATTAATATCCTTATCCTTACAAGCATAGCATATCTCTTATTTGGCTTATGTACAAAATTTTGAAATTTCAAATTAGGTAACAACTTATACCTCAAAATTTTACAACTCTCCTTGAGTTGATAAGTCTATTCTTTATTCAAAATTCTATATTCCTACTGAGTAGATATGCTTCAATTGATACTCTTTGACTTCATGGTGTACTTCATGCTGTTTGTCCTATTTTTTGCTTGCTCCCCCATTTCTTATTCTCCCATTTTTTCTCTATCTCCTCTCTATCTCCCCCTTTTTCTCAATTTCCCCCTTTTGGAAGTGATGTCAATGGGCTATACACTTATAGTGTGTTTTTCCAAGAAAGATTTATGGACCTCCAGTATAATCTTGAGAGCTGCATCCCAATTTTCACATGCTACATCCAAAGACTTAATTTGGATGGCCAACTCAACAACAAGGTGGACTAGGCTATCTAATGTTGAAAGATTGGGGTCTTTCTTCATAAGAGTTTCTATGTAGCTTAAGTCCCTGTGAAAAATTTTCATGTGTGGAGTCAATGTTGTTTGGATGCTAATAAGTTTTTCCCTTATGTTGGCTTCTTCTACTAATAATGTAACTAATTGACTTTGAGTTTGTAGCAAATTTTTGAAGTGCTTCTCACTTTGAGATGGAGTTAGAGGAAATCTTTCCATTGATGTATTTATTTGATTTTCCAAACTCAAAATGTGACTTCTTGTCTCTTGTGTGAAGAGTGTTGGATTGCACAAGTTAGTGTACAATGAGAAAATGTTCTCAAGTACCTTCTTCACACTTTCTACTTTTGTTTCCAATGAAACTTGTGTGAGTGCTATGTCACCTAATATTTTCTCATTCACTTTATTCTAAAATTTCATTTCAGACCATTCTAACAATTTAACATTTGTGTCAAGGCTTGCATCACTAACCTTTTCCACTATAGTTGTCAGTTGTTCAATGAGTAGCTTGGTCTCATCTAGAGTAGGAATACTAAATGCATCTAGAAAGATGTCTTTAATATCAAGCAATGCCTACTTCTATCTATGCTCCCTCTTGAATAGTTCTTGATGCTTCTTTCTAGCTAGGGCTTCTTGGACTATGCCCATATGATCAATTGTCATTATGTCATAATCATACTTTGGGAACAATCTTTTCATCAAGGCTTACATCTCCATATTGTATCACTTCTTTAGCCTTTGATGAGCTTGGACTCAACACTAAGATCTATAATGGTGTTGCATTTGTGCTCAAATTTTGGAGAGTATGACTTGAAGGAGTGCCAGATTTTGGTAAAGTTACCAGGGCTTGAATTGCTACTTTCTTCTTCACCTATGGTGTTAACTCATTATCTTTAGGCATATCCTTGTGTTCCACAATGCTTTGACTTTCATCTTGTATTTGTGCTAGAGATGTAGATATTTCTATCTAACCTATTTCACTCTATGTATTAGTAGTGGCTCAGGTTTCCACTGTATCCTTTCCAACTGTATCAATATTTTTTGATGTAGCCTCTAGTACTTTATCCAAAGGTTGTACATTAGTGACTTAAGGGGTGATGGTAGATGGTTCTTGTGTATTCACCTCTTCCCTTGTTGTGTAAGTCACTTGTTTCTACATTTCATCTACACTCACCAATACAAGATCATCACATAGTTTTGCCAGTAGTGTAGACTGTTCTAGTATCTTTTTGAGATCTTCATCTATAAGGGGATTGATATTATGAGTAGTTAGATTAGAAAAATCCTTTACTATGATTGTTTTATTATTCTCACTTATTACATGTTGAGGACTGACATTAGGCAATTGTGTATCTTGTACACTTTGTTCTTGTTGTAGCTTTGCCTTAGCTATTTCTTGGTCATCCACATTCACTTCTATACCTTCATCAATAGTATCTTCATTGTTATTATATTCCTCATCATCTTTCACCTCAATAGGCTCTTGTTCACCTTCTTTTACTGTAGCAAGCCCATAAGTTATCTTCCACATCTGTGTGGACTTCTTCACAACATCTTTAATATTATTTTGTAGTATGCTAGAGGCTCTATATTTTGGAACAAATCTAATATCCTATTTCTTCATAGCCTTAGCAATTTGTGCCTTACTAAGTTTAGGCATGACTTGTGCAAGTGAA
Organism: Cupressus sempervirens; assembly: GCA_028749045.1. Lineage (NCBI taxonomy): Eukaryota > Viridiplantae > Streptophyta > Pinopsida > Cupressales > Cupressaceae > Cupressus > Cupressus sempervirens. The sequence goes on along the minus strand of CM053785.1, from coordinate 1,046,429,454 downwards.
GTCTCCCTTATCTATCTTTCCAAGTTCAAGCAATAATGCCATTTTTGCTTAACTCTCTCATATAAGCTTTTTGGCATAGAGTTAGCAATCTCTAGTGGGGCTTTCTTAAAATTTTCCATCATGGCATATATATCATCCTCCACTTGATTCTTTTCTAATTTACCAAGATTATCAAAATCAACATGAGTAAATCCTAACAAATCTGCACTATTCTTAACATTTTCACATAGGTTTTCAAGATCTGATTCTGGATTGTGACTCACCACTTTGAATTGGATATTGTCATCCAATTCAGTTATTTCTTCATCAGATTTAGCTTGTGCAATGTATTTCCTCCTCAAATTTTTCTAAGCTCCTCCTTCCTTCTCTGCTGGTTTGGCTTTCTACTTGGCCTTTTGTGTAGTAACATGTACACTAGCCCCAGGTTTGGGTTGGCTTTATTTAGCAATTTTCTTAGCCCTTGTTATAGGTTGTGCCTTGGCCTTTCTCTTCTCTTGATCAGTGGGAGTAGGTTCTTCCTCAACCTCTTCTCCCTCGACACCTTTAACAACTTTTGTCTCCTCATCTAGCTGATTGTCTCCCATTCCTTGTGTAAGTACAAGTGGTGCTTGTGTTTGGGTGTCTTCTTCTTCTTCCTTTTCTTGCTCGGTACCTTCATCAAATTAGCTTTCAATTTCTTCACCAACTTATCCTTCTTCTTTATAATAGAGGCAATGTACAATTCCATGATAATTTTGGATTTATCCATCTCATAATTTCCAAATGCCTTGGCATTTTTGTCTATCTATTCTATTAGTAAAGATATAATAGCTACAAAGACCTCATCTACATTTATTTCATATCCTAATGGTCTCAACCATCTTACCCTTGGAGTTGTTTCTTGAACAAATGTATAGTCAATATCCACTAGGAAACAAATATCATCATAATGCTTCTCTACTAGTGATAATAGAATTCTCAATCTTTTTTTCATAGACTGCTTAAAGTCTTCAAAATATCTAGTCATAACTAACTCAAAGTTCTCACCCAATTGTTCAATGAACTCACCAATCTATACTGCCACTAACCTATTTTTTTTCCATGCAACTATGCCAAATGTGGGAAATGTTTTTTGAACATAAAAGAAAATGCATATCAAAATAGAACCAAATTTACATTAAGCACTCTTAGTCTTTCTTATAGCTCCAAGGTTCTTAATTAGTTGCTATAGTTTTAGTTCTACAATATCATATATGTGATTTTCTTGAAAATCTTATAACCCACATCTACTACAATATAGGGCACACTATTTAATCTGCTAGATTGGCAGAAATTATGTGCAATTACCCTAATAGAAAAGTATATTAATGGATATGTGATGGTATCAATAGTCATTCCTCTCTTATTCCACATGGCTCCTGTGTTTTTCTCAATAACTTCTTTTGAGTTGCTCCTTAGAGTCTTAGGCCGATCTAGGGTTGGATACCCTATTACTCTCTAGATTATCCTCTTGATTATTTTGATAGGCCCATTTTCTAACCATAGTAAACTATCATGAATTCTGCTTAATACAATTCTTATCCATTCATCTTTGAACACATTCGGTAAATCTAGAGCTTGTGTTAACCCTTTCTTCTCTAAAATTTTAAATTCTTCCCTAAGTACACCATTCTCACAAAGTCTATCATATGCTTTCCTAATCTCCAAATCTCCAATACTACCAATTTTGCAATTTTAACATTTCCTAACATCTTGAACCATTAAAACAATTGGTGGTATCATGGATAATGCATTGGAGGGGTCTTGTTTGCAAGAAATGTTTGCAATGGCTTTGAATATCGGTTGCTTAACCTCCTTACTAACTAGTTGATCATTCAAAACCTCCTTATCCTCTACACCCTTTGAACTAGATTCCATTATGAAAAACTAAGGTTTATGAAAATATAAATAGCATAGCTTAGCACTTGATAAATACCTTGCAAGATTTGACAAAATGATTTGAATCATTGCTCAAATCTTTTGCAATTGCTTTGGATGAATTTCCTAATCACCTCTTGCTCTTTCTTGATTTTGAAATGATGTAAAATGAGTTGAAATTGATCAAATACTCTTTGAAGTACTACAATTAATGTTGGGTGCTTACATAGTTGTAATCTTGACATTAACCAATTTCAGGCTCACTTGACATCCATTAACATTTCATTTACTCAACAACCATTACAAGCTTTCCATCAACTAGCCAGTTCATTAGCTTGGCATACTCTAGCATTTCACTCCACACATATAGGAAACTTTTCATGCTCGACAGTAACATGAAAAAATTAAAGATTTTTCTTGGATTCCAAATAACATCTTGAATCTTTATTCATGCTTATGTAATCTTTTTAGTACTAAATCCTTTGGAACTAATGTATGATATAACTTATGAATATTAGTTTGACATACCTCTTGATTGCTTTAGTTTGATGAGGTGTGATCACCTAAACCATTGGGTGAAATGATCTCTTCTCCATTTGATATACTAGAATCATCCTTTTTCTTCCATATCTTGTTCATTTTGTTTCTAACATTTTTAGCATCTGCCTTGCCTTTGCCTTTATCAAACTCACAACTTGGTGCCTTTGACTTTGTTGGAAAATACCGACTGATGTGACCAGTCTTCAAACAACTAAAACATGTGTTTTGACTCAACCACATTTTGTAGTCACCTCTGAAGTGTGCCCTAATATAATTCTCAGGAACATGTCCATATTCTTAACAATTATGACAACTATACCTTGCATTGTAATCCTAGTTATAAGAGTTGCCATGGATCCTTACCTTTGTTTGCTCATTTGATGACCACATGGGTTTGGATATGCACTCAAAAGATCCATGTCCATACTTCTGATAGTTATAACAATATCCTTCAAATCTTTGTATGTGCATGGTCCTAGTTCTACATTTGTGTGCCTGATGGCCTTGTTTGTTGCACTTAAGATAGTGAACCATGTTCTTATGCTTGACATTCCAATTTGTAGTTCTACTCCTACACACATTAGCAATATGTCCTTTCTTACCACAATTATGACAAGTAAGTTTGGAATTCTTACATTTGTTGCTCCTTTCTTCAACACTTTTGGATGACTCTCCTTCTTCAGTACTTGTGTATCCCAGTCTAGACATGTCATTATTGGATCTAGGGGATCTCAATAATTTCTCAAAGTATTTGATGGCTTCATTAGATTTATTGAAACTTTTAGAAAATTTCTTTTCCCTTTTTAGGTCACTTTGAAATTGCTCATTTTGCAATTTCAATGTTGTTATCTCAATGTCCTTGACATTCAATTCATAGTTAGCATTCATCATTTGAATCAAAGTATCCAATTGCACATTGGAAATCTTGGTTAGCTCTAATGATTTTTCCTCCAATATGTTGCTAAAAATTCTTTTGTCTTCTTCAATTATGGCTTTGTCTTCCATGGCTTTCTTATTCTATTTAGTTACCTCAAATAGTAGTATGGCTTGTGATTGTTTCTCTAACTTGAGATTTCTGATTTCCATAGCTTGGGCTTTGTTCTTTTCTATTAGATCTGGAACTACTTCCTTAAATTCATTAGAGTCTCCATTAGCAAATAGCTTAGTAGTGTCCATCTCTTTGTATTATGTGTCATTCTCCTCAATGGCAATTTCCTTCCTTCTCTTCAAAGATTTCTTTATTTCTTCTCTTACTTCATTCAATTGATGTAGAATGAGTTGTATTTCAATTCCTTGATTCTTAGTGATCTTTCCCAACTTGTAGACTTCTATTTCAAGATCTTTCCTCAAAGCTGAAAAGCTTCTCTTTCAGAGAACAAGATGTTGGCCTTGTTTTTCACCATTTATGATAATTTGTTCTTCATAGTGAAAAACCTTAGGGTTATAGTCCAAAATTGGTGAGTCTCTATTGAAACCCTAGTTCAAATTTTCCAAAGGTCTTATAAACCCTCATGTGTATGCCCTAACCTTCAACAAGTAGTTAAAATATAATTTCCAAATTCAAATTATGTAGGACACACTTACCCTAAGTTTTCTTTTCACAAAGATTATTTTATTTTCCATGGAATAAACCTTTTTAAGCTTTCCCTAACCATGGTTATCTTTCTTAAAGAATTTTATGAAATACCTTGACATTGATGGGTTTTTTTATTGACCATTGATCTCTCCAAGATTGACGGTGAGTGCATGCCTAAAATATGAAGATGCATAGTTTCTAAGTGAAATGAGAAAGCACCTTTGTGCCACATGGCACTTGCTGACAGAGGGTTTAGACCTCACCACAAAGACTAAAGTTCGTCTGAGTTTTTTAGTACTTCATTAGATCTTTTTCAAAATTGTCAGTACCTATTAGTGCACATTCCATTTTCATGCGATCTTATTGGTTGGCTCATTCCAATGGGGTTGTTTTGCTTTCAAATTTGTTGCATTGTTGATCTTTGGAAGATCAAAAGATGGCGCTTACCTGCTTGATGAATATACAGTGATTTTAACCAAAGTAGGGAAATGCCTTGGTGACACTTGTCCAAGATAATGCCATGAAGGATGTTTCATGTAGTTCAAAAGACACAAGTTGTATACCATTGATCTTTTCAAAATCAATGGGTAGTGCATTATTTTAGTAAGAAAGTGCTCAACATTTAAATAAAGTGGGGAAGTGCCATTCCGCCATGTGGCAAGGTGGGACTTGTTGTAAAGAAGAGTTGTTGAGTCACGCCAAAGTGGAAAAAGTAATGAAATGGAGTGAAGTAATTGACCAAATAAATAGTTGCTCACTAGGTTGGCAATGAATGTGCTAGTGGAGCTGCTTTTTAAAGGGTATTATTCACCAAGTATTGCAATCATTGATCTTTGGAAGATCTGCATTGTAAAGATGCATGAACTTTAAAAAAAGAGGGGAAGTACTTGCTTGACACGTGGCAAATAATTTAAAACTTTAAAGTTTCTTTTTATTTTCAAATAAGGTTGTTTGATACTATGTGATCAATGGATGAAATTCAAATTTGAGGCATGACACAAAAGTGACTATTAGAGACATTAATGTTATTTAGGGCTACTTCATGCAACCTTAATGCTATGGTTTAAATTGCAAATTCATCATTACTAAGCCGCACAATCAAAAAAAATTTAGAGCACAAGGGCTTTCAAAGCTAGGGCATGAGATTCTACAAGGTTTTCAACAATCTAAAAAGGAATTCATAGAAAAAAGGAAGTCAAAATCAGTGAGTAAGTGGTTTGTGACTTTTGAAAATCAAGAAATTTTAATTGTGTGAAGTTGAAAATTAAAATGCCTCCACGAAAAGAATTTTATGGCTTTACGAATTAGCTTAAAAGATCCATTCATGATGATTTCCTTGAACAATTACCTCTATCTGTGACTGAATTAACAAAAGGTAGAGAAATCATGCATAAAAACCCTAGGTTGGTTGTAGGTGAGGGTTTCTATAATAGGGTCAATTGGGTAAGAGATGCACAAGTTTTAGTGGGGGATTTGGAATTGTTCAAAAAGTGGTTTTCTAAATGCAATTTGGACACCCCATTAAGCAATGTACGAGAATTTGACATTAGAAAATTGGTTGTTCTTGGGGTACTCTTTGATAGTGATTTGTTAATTGACATGGCCAAGAAATATGACCCCATTAGTAGAATTGTAAAAAACCATGCAGGAGACAACCTCTTTAGGGTTTAACTTGCCCTAATCAATGAAGTATATAAGCTCAACCCCAACAAGGTAGTCCATTAGAAAATTGATATGGAAGAATTTTAGGCAAGGTATGGTGCAAAAAGGGTATACTTGAGGGTAGGACCATTGCAACAACATATTGTTAAAATTGGGTCACTTCCTTTGGTTACACCAAACACCCTAAAGCCTCTGATGAAAAAATACTTTAATCCTAGGGCTTAGAATTTGTTTTTTTCTCTCTGCAAGATATTTGGAATGGATAAGAAAGAATATATTCAAGGCTCCATTGTCCTCATCATAGCTTAGACCCTTGAGTTTGGAATGAGCACAATTTTTTATTTTGCCACCTATCTAGTTGAGGAAATTCATAATGGTTTAATTGGGATAGCTGAAGGTAAGGTAAACATACCTTTTTGCTGGTATTCTTTTTTGATATACATATGTTTTTGTAAAAGAGTTACTTTCTTCTCCAAAGAAATGAAGTTGGAACTAGAGAGAGATGGAGAGAAGCTCCCAGTATAATTATGGAGCGCTGATATGACTTGGGAAGTCACAAATGCTAGTTATGTTAGATTCGATAGACACTTTGCTTCAAGGCTTAGATTTATTTTGAAAGGGGATAGTCCAAGAATTCCATAGCCTCTATTAGAATTGATAAGACCTAATGACTATGCCAAGGGGCTATTGGTCAATCATAAGTGGGGGGATATAATCCCATACCTAATTTCCACTATGATCAGAGTTTATGGCTTTTTGGGAAAACCCCATGTATTACCTTTTCATGTACCTTTGAAGATAGGAGTTGCAGAGTTGCTATGGCAGATTGGATCAATAGAGGAAAGGGATATATTGGGAAAAGGTAAAGGCACTTTCTTCCTTGTTGTTACTATTGTACATGATTTTGTTTTTGTTAAAAAGGGTGGAGAAATTTGAGCTTATTTTTGGATAGATATCAAATGGCCCAATCCCATGCTAGATACATTGATCTAGAGGGATTTTATGACCTCCTTAGGGAGAGAAATAAAGCTAAGGCTATTGTAAAAAATGTATATTTCCTAGAGGATATCATTAAAAATATATTTTCATTAATCAATAAATTTTTGGAATTTATTAATGCTTTTGAGCCCAACTACAACCCCTGGCAGATAAGAATATTGGGGAGCCAAAATGAATGCCCTGATTAACAATTTTTTTGTGATAATGCAAACCTTAAATGAGAAAAAGGGTGTCTTAATGAAAGCATATCCAAATAAATTTGCTGAAGTGGAAAGAAGAATAAATAGCAGAATTAAATACAAGAACACAAGAGGAGTAAAATTTAGTAATGATCACCAAGCTTTGGTTATATGGTCTATTGAAAAAAGAAATAAGACTAGGATGCAAGAGATTTCAAGTGCTAAACATATTGGTACTCTCACAGTGTATAGAGTAGATGAAGTTGATAGTGAAGAGGTCACTAAAATGTCTCAAGAAATGCTATCTTTTGGAAGTGTGGTAGCTGGGAAAGAAAAGAATAAATTCCTAGAGCTCAATGCCAAATTTAAAGAAATACTTAAGGAATATGAGGAAAGAGGAAAAAGGATACAACTGTTGGAGAATCAGATATCCTAGATGGATAAATAGCTTAGAAAGAGGAAAGTGGGAGAGTCCAACAAACCAAGGATTGTATATCCTTGCCCCCAATTTGGGCCATTCAAATCTACCCCAATTGTTGAATTGCTTGATACCCCAAAAAGATCCGAGTTCTACATTGTAGAAGAATTTGAAGAAGAAATTATGGCAGAAAGCAGTGTTAACTGAGTTCTCATGGTTAACGAAGGAAAGTTGGTTAGAGTCAGTGTTCACTGAGTTCACTTAGTTGCCAAAGGATTTTGCAAGTTCGTAATGTTAACCAAGCTTCTATTGGTTAACAAAGGAAATCATCTTAGGATCAGTGTTTACTGAGAAAGGTTGGCCAATGAAGGATTTTGTTAATTTGGGTTATGAAGTCTAATTATTTCAAGAATTCATTTTAGCTAACTATGGTAATGTTTATTGGTTATTGTAACTTGTAATTGAGATGACTTGATAATTTTTATGGTATAAATATAAGGTCAAGTTGAGATTCTAATGAAGTGTGAGATTATGCAAGTGTTTTGATTGGTTGAAAAGGAAAGAGTGTGAGCGAACTCATGAGACTTTTCAGAGACAACTTTTCAGCATGGCAGGGACTCATGAGACTTCATCTGGCTTCCATTGGTGATTCAGGATTGAAATACCTTGATGAAGAATACACAACTTCCATTGGTACATTATCTGTTGGAGACATTGCTAAGAAAAAGAACCATAACACCATGATGATAGATATTTTATCTACTCTAAGCTATGAAGAATTTGATGATATCAAAGATTGCAAATCTGCCTTTGCTATGTGGAATTAGCTATTAGTGGACACTATCTTCATAGAGTAATCTCCAAAAATGCTTGGTAGACAAGGAAAATTATCTTACTAACCAAGTGAGCTTGGTAAGCACTAATTGACAACTGATATGACATTTATGTAACATCCAAGACAACACACAATTAGATAATTGTATTCAATAGATTTTAAGTAAGCAACTTTGAAGGACAATATCTTTTGACCTTGATGTTGTCACATGATGAGATTTGGTAGGCCTGTTGAATATGTCAAAGAGACAAGATATCTAGAGCTTTAGAGCTTGGCTAGGTTTTTTCATTAGTTTTTAAAGCTAGGCAATAGGCCTCCTGATACAAAGTTCATAGTGGTGAAGAAATGATTTAAAATAAGTATTTGGTGGTGAATTTGGGCTCAAATATGATTTCATTCAATTTGAGATGATCGATGGATTAGTTTGCAATATTAGTTGTTTGAAAACAAACAAAAAATTTAGCCAGGCCTAGTTTGGGGCCTAACTAATTTCATTAGGTTAATAATGATTATAAAAGCTATAAAGTGATTAAGTGGATCAACATGCTTATTGTATAGTGAGCATGTCATAGAGTTCATAAAATCTCAATGTATTGCATTGAACTTTTCATGATCATACCTTGAAGTTTAAAAAATAATGGCAAACTTTGTCATAGTGGCTTTCCATTGTCAGCGTCATCTCCATGGGAATGCTCCAAAAAAATAAAAATATAAAGGAAGCCCACTCCATGCCCAAAAATTGCAGCATCAGAGGAGGAGCTACATTCATGAAGGGCAAAGAAAAACAAGTGAACATGAGTTCCACAATGCTAAAAGAAGGGCCGAGGCAAAAAGGAATTCACAGCATCAAGGAGAGATTAGAGAAAAATGTGCCTCTTGTTCCATTTGACTTTCTCCAACTCATTCTCTACACTTTGTAAATTGGAGGCATACAAGGGAGCCCAAAATTTGCAAAGAATCTCACACTAGCAGTATGGAAAGGGGGCTTCCACATTGAGGACAAGTAGGATCTATAGTCGGCAGCAATTTTTTTGAAATGGGTTCATTTCACTTTAAATATGAGAACACAAAACCATTAAGCATATTCAAAGACAACAACTTGGAAACAATTGAAGCCCATGGATGGTGGGCCCGTGGCCAGCCAGATGTGACCTAGAGCATAATTTTGACGTTTAATTGCCAAGATGTAGGATGCCAACAAATTGTGAAGGATAAAATGGGAGGCCCCAATACTATGATGGGAATATTCATCGTATGATTGCTAGATGAACTTTGGAAGCTTACAATCCTATAAAATTTGGATGATGGTGAAATGATTATAAAATCTTTACGATGCTACAAAATTTGGAGTTGTCAAGTGATCGAGGAGGTCAGAATTATGATGTGTGATTCTATGATGGGAAATGGAGTTATAAGGGATACGATATTATGAAATTTTCATAAGATCATCAAGTTCATTTCAAATTTTTAAGATTCCACAACATTGCTAGGAGATGAGTAAAATTAAAGTGTTAAAATATTTCAAAGTAAACTCATAATTTTTCAAATGATGATTGTCAAATCAGGATTTGACACTTGGCACTGGTGAATTGGACAGAAATGAAAATTAATATAAAAATGAAAATTTAGAAATGACTTAATGCATGAAATTCAAATTGTTGAAAGATTTAAATGTTTTATTTAGTTTATACTATGTAAACTTCTTTTTAAAAAACATTTTAATGCTCTGTTCATGGCCTGGGGCATGAAATTTTGAACCAACCATAGGGGCAAGATTTTTGTCTGAAATATGCAGTGTACCATACCGTTGGAACCAAGAAGAATTTTTTTTTTCATTTTTACAATCAGTTTCTACATAGATACTCACTAGAAGCAACCATAGGAGGTTTTGTAATTTTGGGGGCTTCTTAGTGAAAAATATAGATTTATGTTTTTAGATGAAATTATGATGAGATATAGAAAGAATTATATCATATTTGACTTCATTTACAACTTTAAAGATCATTTGATTGTTTTAAATTAAGTTGGTTGCAATGAAGTTTTTGCCAGCAAGAGTAGATGAAGACATGACTAAATTAATTTCAAGACCCTTGTACCTTGGAATCTGATATTTTTGTCAAGGCATATTTTGTAGATTGCTTTAAAGGGGATATATCAAATATTTTCTACATCATTTATGGTTTTTGGTTATAGGAAAGTGAAGGAAGTTCAATTTCAACAACATTACATTGAAGTTATTTTTAGTGGAACACGTGAATTTCATATTCTAGATCCTAAAATATCTTCTCTTCTATATATCTTTCTTCTCTACTCATAGTCTGGGTTCCAATTTTGAGATTTTCTCACTATTGTGAGACCAAACAAGTTCCAATTTTTATGACTAGTGAGACCACAAGGTTGGCTATAGTTTTAGAGTTATGATACCATTTTACTCATTGTTTCTCTATTATGAAGAACAATATTATTTTTCTTTTGAAGTATTTTAATATAAATAGTCATTCTTTGGTGTTATTTTCTAAATTTTGATATAAATATGATGTATTGGTTTCAAGGAAATTAATACAAGAGCTTCATTTCTTTTAGTTTCATTCTAATTCTCATTCCTTCCTCTATTATCTACAATCTTTTGTGTTTGAGAATGAAGATCTTAAACTCAATTACAATCCCTTAAGGTTGCATGTCTAGATAAATTTTCTAGTGGAACAAAGATCCATGTAAATGGTTATTTACATTGACAAGGTTGTAGGTTTCACCAAGAGGATACTGCCATAAGTATGAGAGTTTTTAAGAAGATTGATATCTATTTTCAAGTTAGATAGATAGATCAGATGTCTGGATATACAAGTATACTTTAGGTGTCCATGTGTGTGTTAAGGTTTAGTTGATGCCCAATGAATAAGGGATCGGTCAGCTTAGAGATTGCATATCCTCTATTGTTGCATACCCAGGTTATGCTAATATCCAAATTATCAATTGAATATCTTTCCCTTTATGTTTAAGGAACTAAAAGAGTTTTCCCTTAGTTGGTTTATTAGGTTCATGTGCTCTATCATTAGCTATTTCACCCATGAATGCTTGCATAAACATAGAAGATTGAGGGGTTTTATTTCTTATTAAGATACAATTGTATGCCTTTACACTGGTACCATATAAAGAATCTAAGGTCCACCTACCTAGGTCTTGTAGAGATTGAAGAAGAAGAAGGAATTAGCCTTACAATTGGCCCAAGATTGCAGTCAAGTGCATCCATCATAGGAATTTTCTAGCCTTAGATGTATTGATCTAGTTTCTTGGTTATTTTCAAATCTATTAAATCAAGAGCCAAAAAAATGGCAACTCTACTGGGGAAATGATGGTAAATAAACCTTGTTAAAAGGACAAGAATCTCTAGTGTGATTTGAATATTTTAGTCCTATTTTTTTAGTATGGTTTTTCCCATCCGAGTCACCAACAAAATGGAAACTCTACTGGAGATTATTGAAATCTAAAAGGTGATACAATACAATTATGAGAATGGTATGTGCAAAGTTTGTTATCAGTAGCAAGATCATGCTGAAGTTTCATACCTCCTAGTGATGTTTTATATAGGATAGTAGTAGCTTTGATGGTTAAATAAAGATTGTATTATTACTAGTGTTTCCATCATTAATTAGTTTAGTCAAGAAATGTTTTCAAGGTGTTATAGTGTTTAGAGTCAAGAATGAATAGGTGAATTACCAAATCTAAAAAATTGTTATGAAAATGTTGATTCAAAATATGTTTAACACAATCTTTCTCCTTCTCTAAAAAACTATTAGAGGTTACATTGAACTTTATAAACTTACCATCAGGCTGATCATTACAAGCTTTGTTAGTATAAAAAGGAAACTTAGAATTAACAATATTATTTTCACTATTTTCCTCTTCATCCAAAGTATCAAAACATATTGCAGTACAATCACCAATAGGAGAAAACATTGAGATAGTAACAAACTTCCCCTCAAACACATCCCCTAAATCTATCAAGTCGTCATGTGCACATACATCTAAGGTATTATCATATGCACCTCCAAAGTTTGATAAAGATTTTTTAGATTTCGTATCTTTTTCTACATCAAACATTGGGGAATGACTTGACTAAATGAAGAAAAACTATGAGGGAGAATACAAACATCCTTAGAAGTACTTACATATTTCTAAAAATCATGAGCCAACAAATCTGAAATCTCATCAAGGCTCAAGAAGACTTCCTCAGAAATCTTCTCCTAGTTGTGATTACTATCCGAATGACATGAAGAACTTGCAATAGCAGCAACATTAGTATCAAAATCTGAAACATCAAAATCATCACAATATTCATTCTCATCATGGTAAGAACAACCTGATTTTCTATTATAAAGTTCTTCAAACTCATATTCACTATCGCAAGACTCATTTTAAATTTCATATATGTCTTTGTTGTGCTGGTTACAACCTTCTGATTTACTAAAAGTTGAATCCATCTTTTCACATTCAGAAGAGAAGAAATCATTTTTTATGGATTCATTACATTCATGATCACCTTGAATTTCAATACATGTATTATCATCATTAGGAGACATAATATGAACAATATCATTATCACTTTCCATCTCCTTAATTAATCTTTCAACTTGCAAAAGCTCTTGTAACCTTACTAGTGCTGACCAATTAGCTGAATCAGGCACTATAATATCTAGGAAAACACTAGGTAGGGAAGATTCTTCCAATCTAGAATGCAAAGGCATCATACTAATTACTGATTTAAACCTTACATAAACTTATTGAACATTTAGACCCTAAAGACTTCTCATTTTCCCCTTGACTATACTGACAATGATATTGTAGATTTGCTTATTCAACATAACAATATTACTAGCTACAATTTTCAAACTTTTAGAAATTGGTAGACTAACCTCAGACCTGATGTCTGATTCAATCTTAAATTAAAAACTTCACCTCTTTCTCTAGTGTTGAAAATCACTGAATAGAAGTATTGATTTTTAACATTCAACTTTCATGAAAATGAAACTCATGAAAAGTAAAATACCTTCAATGCTGATGCAAACTTTCCTCTGCTGAGTTTGGAATTGGTGTTGACATGAACTTCCTCACACCATATATGAAACCATTGTAGAGCTGCCACCTTCTTTAAAAGGACAAATAAATCACAGCTGTGATTCTCTTTGAACACTTAGATTTTCTATAATTGTAGAAACAACATTGAACCTTAGTCAAAAAAACTTTGTTACCTAGAAAATATCAAGAGCTTCAAATTTTCCCATACAACTAAAAGTGCTTCAACTTTTAAAACATAAAATCAACTAGGATACAATGGTATAGAAATAGAGTCACCACTCACAAATATGATAAATAAAACAAGATTTGTTACTTGACAAAATATGAACTAGACTTTCAATGGTAGGAGAAATATAAATCATCAAACCACTCTTATAGATTTACAATCTTGAAAATTAAGAACAATACTTTGTGTTTCCTCTTGATAGAATGCATTTGTCATATGTTTTTGATGGTTCTCAATTTGATTTTTATATTCAAGAGCATGCTGATATGCATTTTCATAGTGAGCAAGACAAAGTAAGTAATTCAAGTTTTTATATGCACTATGAAAGTGATGATGATAGTTTTATTTTGCCTAACGAAGTGATTGAAAGTACTGATGTGTTGGGTGAAACAAAGGATAATGAAATTTTTAGTTTACCTCAAGAAGATTTTAATGAGAATTAGATATATGAAAAGGTAAGAAGTTTAGAGAAGTTTCAGTGGCTCAGGGTCACCATCTCGTACAATTAGAATAGGTTTCATGCTTTCAGTATTTGTTTGAAGAAAATTTTGACTGGTCTTTTTCATCCAAAGATCTGATTTCTTTCCATGCCCATAGGGTTCATGCATCCCCAAATAGAGCCAATAATGAGACTCAAATTTGCATTCCCTATTTTGAGTACCATTCCAAATTTTGAGACATTTTGAGCCCCTATGAATGCTTTTCATGCATATGTAACCAACTATCATTTCAAGGCCTAGGTGGTGTTTTAGTTACTTAACACCCTTCATTTGGCATATGCATGTGTTTTGTATTTTTATTTTGTCATTTTGAACCATTCTGCAAAGTTCTATTTTGAGTAGTGTTCAGTTCTGCATTTTTGCTTAAGTATCAAACAAAGACCGGAGGCCCAATTTGCCTTTGTATATCTTTTACTCAATTATGTTTCATGAATTTCCACTTTGGGATTGTTTGTTATGCATGTCAATGAACCTATGTTTCAATTTTTGAGTCATTTTGATATGTTTTGACTAGGTTTTTCCTAAAGTTGGTTACTTATCTCTGTCATGCTAATACAAAATGCCCTAAAATCTGGGAAGCCTTTTTTGACCTAACATAACTTTGACCCAATTGACAAAAATAATAAATTTCCTTTTGCATCATATTCTAGGGGTTAGAGACTTTCTATACTCTAGATTTAAGCTTGTGATGAATGCATTTGATCGGTTTCAAATGCGATTCCAAATGTAGTTTATAACTTTTACTGGTGGCATAAAATGAAGATTGATCAGTACCCCAATTTGAGATGTTGTAACTAGGAATCTGTGATTTCTTGGATGAAATGGATTGTACCACTTCATTCTAATCCAAAAATACTTCAAGTGTGCTAGTTTGTAAACTTTGACAAATCCATCTACACACTTTCCTAGGGCCATTCCATTTGTAAAAAACACTTTTCTATTGATGTTTCTAGTCCTATAAATCTAGGTAGCCAACTTCAGACCTTTGCCAAATTTTCCAATTCATTCATCATGAGCTCAAATTGGAGGTTCGTATTCTCTATGTCAATGTCTACCAATGCCCTAGTTTCTATAAGAACCTCAAGTATACATTTGCCCAGTTTTCAAAGTCAAATCCGAATCCATTTTGTGGTTTTTTGACATGTTTAATTGCAAGTGATTTTACGTAAGCAACTTTGGAGGTCAATATATTTTGACCTTGATGTTTTCATGTGACAAGATTTGGTAAGCCTGTCAAATATGTTAGAGACACAAGATATCCAGAGTTTTAGAGCCCAATCAGGTGTTTTCATTAGTTTTTAAAGCCAAGCAACAGGCCTCCTGACACAAAGTTCATAGTGGTGTAGAAATAATTTAAAATGAGTATTCAGTGGTGAATTCATGGTAAAATTTGATTTCAATCAGTTTGAAATGATCGATGGATCAGTTTGTAATATCAATTGTTCAAAAATGAAAGTTTTTTTTAGCCAGGCCTAGTTTGGGGCCTAATTGATTTCATTAGATTAACACTGATTATAAAAGTTATAAAGTGATTAAGTGGATGAGCATGCTTATTGTATAGTGAGCATGTCATAGAGTTCATAAAATCTCAAAGTCTTGCATTGAAATTTTCATGATCATACCTTGAAGGTCAAGAAATAATGGCAAACTCTGTCATAGTGGCTTTCCATTGTTAGTGTCATCTCCATGGGAACACTCTAAAAAAAACAATATATGAAGGAAGCCCACTCCACACCCAACAACTACAACATCAAAGGAGGATCCATGTTCATGAAGGGTAGAGAAAAACAAGTGAACATGAGTTCCACAATGCTGAAAGAAGGGTAGAGGCAGCAAGGAATCCATGACATCAAGGAGAGATCAGAGAAAAATGTGCCTCTTGTTCCTTTTGACTTTCTCCAACTCATTCTTTGCACTTTGAAAATTGGAGGCATACAAGGGAGCCCATGGTTTGGAAAGGAGCTCACATCAGTAGTATGGAAAGGGGGCTTCCATGTTGAGGACATGCAGGATCTATAGTCGGCAGCAAAATTTTTGAAATGGGTAATGTCCCACATTCATTATGAGATGGGTTCATTCCACTTTAAATATGAGAACAAAAAACCATTAAGTGTGTTCAAAGACAAGTACTTGGAAATAAGCAAAGCCCATGGATGGTGGGCCTGTGGCCAGCTGGATGTGACCTGGAGCATAATTTTGACATTCAAATGCCAAGATGGAGGATGTTGAGAGATCATGAAGGATAAAATGGGAGGCCCCGATACTACAATGGGAATAGTCATTGTATGATTGCTAGATAAACTTTGGAAGCTTATGATCCTACAAAATTCAAAGGATCATGGAATGATTTTAAATGCTTTGTAATGCTATGAAATTTGGAGTTGTCGTGTGGTCAGGGAGGTCAGAATTGTGATGTGTGATTCTACGATGGGCAATGGAGTTATAAGGGATACGATATTACAAATTTTTTGTAAGATTGTCAAGTTTATTTCAAATGTTTACGATGCCACGACATTGTTGGGAGATGAGTAAAATTAAACTGTTAAAGTATTTCAAAGTAAAGTCATAATTTTTCAAATGATAATTGTTGAATCAGGATTCGACACTTGCCACTAGTGAATTGGATATAAATGAAAATTAATATAAAAATCAAAATTCAAAAATGGTTTAATGCATGAAATTCAAATAGTTGAAAGATTTAAATGTTTTATATAATTTATACTATGTAAACTTTTTTCTTTTTTTCATTTTAATGCTCTGTTCATGGCCCAGGGCCTAAAATTTTGAACCGATCATAGGGACACAATTTTTGTCCAAAATATGTAGTGTAGCATACCGTTGGAACTGAGAAGAAATGAATTTTTTATTTTTACAATCAATTTCTACATAAGTACTTGCTGGAAGCAATTATAGGAGGTTTTCTTAATTTTGGGGGCTTCTTAGTGAAAAATGCATATTTATGTTTTCAAATGAAATTAGGATTAGATATAGCTAGAATTATATTTGATTTGACTTCATTGGAAACTTTAAAGATGATTTGATTGTTTTAAATGAAGTTGGTTACAATGAAATTTATTGCTGGCAAGAGTAGATGAAGACATGACTAAATCAAATTGAGGACTCCTGTACCTTGGATGTGTATCTAATATTTTCTTCAAGGGATATTTTGTAGATTATTTTTAAGGGGATATATCAGATATTTTCTACATCATTTATGGTTTTTGGTTACAAGTAGGTAAAGGAAGTTTAGTTTCAACACCATTAGATTAAAGATATTTTCAGTGGGACACATGTAAATTTCATATTTTATATCCTGAAATATCTTCTCTTCTATATATCTTTCTTCTCTACTCATAGTAAGGGTTCCAATTTTGAGATTTTCTCACTATTGTGAGACAAGACAGGTTCCAATTTTTATGATTAGTGAGACCACAAGGTTGGCTCCAGTTTTAGAGTTGTGATACCATTTTTCTTAGTGTTCCTATGTTATGAATAACAATGTTATTTTTCCTTTGAAGCATTTTAAGATATACAATCATTCCTTGGTGTTATTTTTTGAATTTTGATATACATGTGATGTATTGGTTTCGAAAAAATTAATACAAGAGCTTCATTTCTTTTAGTTTCATTCTGATTCTCATCTCCTTCCTCTATTATCTGCAATCTTTTGTGTTTGAGAATAAAGAGCTTAAACTCAATTGCAATTCCTTAAGGTTGCATGTCTGGATAAATTTTCTAGTGGAATAAACATCCATGTAAATGGTTGTTTACATTGACAGGGTTGTAGGTTTCACCAAGAGGATACTACCATAAGTATGAGAGTTTTTATGAAGATTGATGTCTATTTGCAAGTCAAATAGATAGATCAAATGTCTGGATATACAAGTATACTTCAAGTGTCCATGTGTATGTTAAGATTTAGTTGATGCCCAATGGATAAGGGACTGGTTAGCTTAGAGATCGCATATCCACTGTTGTTGCATACCCAAGTTATGCTGAGATTTAAATTATCAATTAAATATCCTTCCCTTTATGTTTAAGGAATGAAAAGAGTTTTCCCTCACTTGGTTTGTCATGTTCATGTGTTCTGTTATTAGCTATTTCACCCATGAATGCTTGCATAAACATAGAAGATTAAGGGGCTTTATCTATTATTAAGATTCAGTTTTATGCCTTTACACTGGTACCATATAAAGAATCTAAGGTCCACCCACCTAGGTCTTGCAAAGCTTGAAGAAGAAGAAGGAATTAGCCTTACAGTTGGCCCAAGATTGGAGTCAAGTGCATCCATCATAGGAATTTTCTATCCTTAGATGTATTGATCTAGTTTCTTGGTTATTTTCGAATATATTAAATTAGGAGCCAATATTGATGCTCAATCAACACTAATTATGTGTGGCTTGTTCTAGCACTCAGTCGACACTAGCATCACTTGGAATATACTTCAAGTTTCTTAATCTTCTACTCTATTGCATGGTCAAGCCTATGTATTTGATTTATCTTTGATCACATCTTCAAGGCTTTATTATTACTATCTTCTCCACTTGTGACAGGATTTGAATAATAACTTTATCTTGTCAAAGTCTGACTAATCAAGTTTCAATTTATAGTTTCCTCTTCATAACTCAACCTTTCCTCTAGATACTTTTGTTATGAATAACTTCTCAAATCCTCTTCATAATCAAATAGAAATGATACTCATATCAAATAGTAAATTGTCTCACTAATAGTTTTGACATCAATGATAACATAACAATTCTTCCAACTGTAGTCTCCAAAAAAATGTAGTGACAAAACTTATGTACACGTCAAAATTGTGTAACCTTTTTCCTCATATTGATAATCTAGAAATACAATCAGAAAAGCTCACTTTTAGATTTTGAAATTCCTTCTCTCATGTGTCTTTGTCTATCATTGATATCCTGATTAGGGTGCACATTCCATAAGATGTTGCCTCTACTACATTTAAATATGAATATACAAATTTATCAAATGATTTATCTATAGTGATGACTGTGATGTTCTCTTTCCAATTCTGATTTGATCTCCTTATTAGATGTTCTCTACTCTAATCTTTCACTACTGAGGTTTCTCTATCTTATCTCTCTACTTCTAACACACAAATATAGCCTTCCTTCACTATCACTTTGCCTCTTCTTGCATCCTTCTTACATCACTCTAATTTAGGGTTTGAGTCCCTCTTTAAATAACCAATTGATAAACCTTCTAGATCAAGATCAAGGATCTAGATTCATCGCTTTTGTCATTTAGTCCTTCCATTTTTCTAATTAGTTGATAACCTCACATAGGAATCAATGGTCTCTAAAAAATTATATAATTATCTCCTTAACATTATTTACAATTTGTAAATTAAGTGTAGAAGTTGGCTCAAAATGGTTTACATGAGTCTTTGTGCCATCACAAAAACATGTGTCAAAACTAGTTTACTTAGTACTTACGTATCTTGATACTCAATTCATGCTAATATTCATGTTTCCACTTAACATCTAAATGCTTGGTACATATTGTTTCACTCTACATAAACTATCTATGTTCAAAATCTTAATTGGAACCCAAGATAGTTAGAGGGGGTGAATTAGGATCTATAACACTTTTAACCTTTTAACAATTCATAGTGAATTCACCACATTTACCATCTCATATCTAACAAATGCATAAGTTGTAAAATCAAACTATAATAACATATAGATTTAGTTCATCAATCACATGCATGAAAATTAATCATGACACAAAGATTTGGTTACTCATAAACCCTCCAAGGTGAAGGTAAAAATGTGGTGGGGATGACAACCACAAATCTTTACTATTATATTAAAAAAATTAACCTATTAGGGTTACAATGTTTGACCATATCCAATGATCTACCCTATGAGGGATCTGCCCTATTAAAGGCATTTGAGACTGTTAGATCTTAACCTGTGAAAGGATTTTATACTTACAACAAAGTAAGGACTCTATTAGGAGATTTACAAAGATCCGTTAAGACCACTCTGTTAAGAGATTATCCCTTAATATATTAAAACTAATTCAATACCTGATCCTCAATTTTCTTTGATAATCTATTGTTGGACCTCCTCTCTTCAGTCTAGTCTGATCTTCTATCTAATAAATTTTTTTGTCTTTCATTGCTTGATTAGGTTACTTCTCTTACTCTATAATAACTAACCTCTTTGCCTCTTCTAAAATTCTCACACTATCACACTCAATCTTCTTTGTGATCACACAAATAGATTTTTCACTCCTTCTCATCACCATACTATGTTTCAAACTAGCTTAGATATACTCTATTTAAAGATTTCATAAAGAGTTTTCTAGATTCTTCCTAACTTATCCTCTTCATCTAATTAGGTCATCATAGAACATAGGGATCTGTGATCCATGCCATAAAATATATAATAACATCTATAAAAACCTCTACAAGTAATACGTATCTTGTCCATGTCAGCCACAAATGATTTACGTCAGAGTTTGTGTCATTCCTAGCTTGAATGGAAATTATGTGTTGCTCAGTACTTACTGTCTTGGATACTTAGCACTCACTATGTATTTTTTTGATGCTCAATCTATACTATGCTCAACACCTTCTGTGAAACTTAGTATCAATGTGCTTGAACTACTCAGTAAGCATTAGCGATCAAAGACTTGATCGACTCTTATAGAGCTCGGTATATATGTTTATATACAAGTGTTTACATGACTTGACCTATATAGAGTAGCTCAGTCATAGTGATTACCTTCTAAATATGCCTAGTATATGACTAAGTGTTTGATACTAATAGAAAACAATAGTTAGAGATAACAACAATCTCCCCTTTGACATTAGTGACAAAAATACTTTATCATGATCACATTATTACAATGATAATATGAGTACTCCCCCTAAGCCTATGACTTAGTTATAATAAAACTGGCTTAGATATACTCTATTTAAAGATTTCATAAAGAGTTTTCTAGATTCTTCCTAATTTATCCTCTTCATCTAATTAGGTCATCATAGAACATAGGGATCTATGATCCATGCCATAAAATATATAATAACATCTATAAAAACTTCTACAAGTAATACGTATCTTGTCCATGTCAGCCACAAATGATTTACCTCAGAGTTTGTGTCATTCCTAGCTTGAATGGAAATTATGTGTTGCTCAGTACTTACTGTCTTGGATACTTAGCACTCACTATGTATTTTTTCGATGCTCAATCTATACTATTCTCAACACCTTCTGTGAAACTTAGTATCAATGTGCTTGAACTACTCAGTAAGCATTAGCGATCAAAGACTTGATCGACTCTTATAGAGCTCGGTATATATGTTTATATACAAGTGTTTACATGACTTGACCTATATAGAGTAGCTCAGTCATAGTGATTACCTTCTAAATATGCCTAGTATATGACTAAGTGTTTGATGCTAATAGAAAACAATAGTTAGAGATACCAACAATCTCCTCTTTGACATTAGTGACAAAAATACTTTATCATGATCACATTATTACAATGATAATATGAGTACTCCCCCTAAGCCTATGACTTAGTTATAATAAAACTACAAATTTTTGACTTCTGTTGAATAAACAATGAATAGTAAACAATGTACCAATACATATACACACATGACTCTAAGTAGTTTGATTGTTTTAGTGTCATACCTTGTTTGCCTTCTGAACTCTAATTTATGAATCTGATTCTTCTAATCATTACATCCCTTCCTTCTTTCTTTCTTTTTTCGTTCCTCTTTCATTACCTCCATTCAAAATATGTAATCATCATAACAATTCCCCTTTTTTTGTCACTATGTCTTCTACTAGGATTGAATGGGTGGAATCAAATTGTATTTTTCAATAAATGGTTTGTGAACTTGGTTGATCATAGCAAGTGCATGATCCCAAGTGGTTTTTGTTGATTCCAAAGTATGACTCTGAAACTCCAATCTAGCTTCTGAATCAATCAAACTATTAGCAACCAAAAGATTGTGATCTTCATGAATAAGATCTTGTGCTAATTTCTATAGGAGTTGATAAAATCCAACTCCACAACTTGCCAAGATCACTTGCATGCAAATAGCTTGCTAAAGAGAAACCGAAGGAGCAAGAGCTTGAAGCAAACAATGTAAGAGAAAATATTTCACCATAGGAAAATAAAATTGCCATGTGAATGGATGAATTTACAATGAGAGAGAGATCAAATATAAAGTCCTCATGGAAGCTTGTAGAACAAGTTGGAAGGAGGTAGAAGATAAGGTTGACAACTAAGAACACTTCCACAAAAAGGTGGAACATGCAAGAAGGGAACAAACTCCCATGTTGTCAACAACTAACCACTACAACTATTAAATACTAAATATTAAATAAATTCATTAGCCTAAATAGAATAAATAATTTTAATTAATCATTTACTCTAACACCCCCCCTTAAGTGAAACTTAGGGGAATGCCTTAAGCTCACAAAAATAAGATGAAATGTAGAATGGGTCCCAAAAATGAGGCCATGTTAGGTACCCATGTACAATGCAATAAAATGCAACCTCTATAAATGGGGAAAGAGAGAAAACCATGTGGGAAAAACCCTCCCCCAAAAAGAGTAAAAATAACATGCTGAAAAAAAAATGAAGTGAAGGAAGGAAGGCCTCAACCAATCCCCCCAAGGACAACTTCTGCCAAAAAAGAGTAAGGAGACCTGCTCAAAAAAATAATTACAACTAGTCCCCCCATGAGAATAGACACCAAGGCCCCCCCAAAATGATGGAGCTCCTATAGAAATGACCGAACCAATGAAACTCCAATGTGGAAGGAACAATGACACATAACAAGGAAACCCATGAATGAGAGGGGAAATTGGAAGGCCTAGCTGATGCTCAAAAGAAAAAGGATGAGGATCCTAAAAGGGAATCCACAAGGTAGGTGTGATGACACTATCATGAATGTCCTTTGTAGAATCCACAATAGGTGCACCTAGAGGCTTGATGAATGGAGCTAGAGGATCAGGTAGAGAAGAGAAGAATCCTATTGAAGAGAAAAGACCTCAATTGAATGTGGTGTGAAAGTCAAAATAGGGATCTTAGGAATAATACAAAGGTTCAAGTATCCAGACTACACCACATGATGCTCCTATGAAAGAGAAGAGTCATGCTGCAACAATGGAGATGGTGGACCAAAGTGTGAGAAGGTGTAGAGATGAGTGAAAGGATCAACTACCCTTATAGAAATAAGAAATCCTATTATGCAATCTCAAATGAAGATTGAATCAATAGTGAACTCAACTGTCTTCCCAGATCCACTACGTGTAATATGAGAAATCGAGAGAAGGTTGGCAGACAAAGATGGAACATACAATACATCATTGAATATACCATCCTAGATGTAAACTAAACCTTTTCCATAGATTGGTAGGGCAGCATTATTCCCCATGAGAATATGAGGAATAGGAGAAGCCTCAAGAGTAGAGAAGACACCTTGAGAAGATGTCATAAGGTGAGAAGCACCTGAATCCAATATCTAAGGAACTTGTGAAGGAGATGCAATGGAAGCTTGTAATGCATGACCCTTTCCAAGATCTGATGTAGATGGTGAAGTTGTGGAAGAAGACTGAAAGATAGACCCTTGTGAGGTAGAAGATGATGGAGAAGAAATAGTGTTCTTCTGAAGAAGAGCTTGCAAATCTGCAATTTTTTTCTCATAGCCATCAAATCTCTTATGAAAATAATGTGCCTCATCATGAGATCCTTTCCAACAATAGGAATAAGTAGGAGTCCCAGTCTTCTTTTTCTCCTTCTTCTTAGGAGATGATGCACCAATAGAAGAGGGATATGATATCTACTTTGACTTCTGCTCTTGTGTATCCTTGACAAGCAATGCCTGTGACTGTGAACTTGAAAGTGAATCCATCTGATTGATCTTGGAATGTTCATGAGTTAACTGATCACAAAATATCTCAAATGAAGGCATCTTGTATCTATCACCCAAGGCATCCATAGTGGAGTAGAAAGTAGAAGAGAAGATTTGATACTGTCCCCTCAACTTTGAGAGTATCAAAAAGATACACTCATCAATGTCTTGATTTTTCCACATCCCTAAAAAAGTGTATGCAAAGATTTAAACTTCATCAAGAAGTCCTCAATGGTGAGAAAGCTGTCAAGTGTCAAAGAAGTCAACTCTACATCTAGCTAAAGTGCTCGAAACTCATTCACTTGGCCAAAAAAAATTTGAAATTTGAGCCAATAAGCTCGTGGAGTAGTCAAACCATCCAAGTGAAATAGTAGACTTTTTGAAATGTTCAGTGCAATCAATCCCATGGCCTCATCTATTTTTTTCTTGTGTTGAAGAACCCCAAAAGTTCACGTAAGAATTGGTTGATTTTCCCCCAGACATGACCATAAGCCCCTTGACATGAGAAGTTGTGTCATTTGTGCCTTCTAGGTGTGATAGTTGTGTGGTGTGAGACAGTTCACAGATGGATCCACCATTGAGAGAAAGAAGAAGACAAAAGTAGAAGGGTCTTATTCTGAAGTAAATTACAAAAAACTAAATGCTCCACACCCCCCCCCCCACAATGTATAAATTGGGAACTCTTTACTTAGTGTGACTACAATAGCCAATTTAGGGCCTATTTTTGAAAGTAGTATTTCTATCTACAGAACCTATAATCTAATTACAGATTTGGAAAATAGACAAAAAATTGCACTTTAAAAAAAAATGGAACCTGATTATGTGTCCAGATGAGCCCGTACAAAGCATTTAAAGTGGCAAAAATTGGAATTTGTGAGTTGTAGAAAAATTCAAGAATAGAGATGTCAAACCACCTCCACCAATGTGTAGATCATCAAATTCTACTCCAAAACAAAAAAAATTTCTCAAAAAAATGAGTCTGTATGAGGGAGATATCATTGTTTGAAAATCACCTCTGTAGTTATTTTTTCTAAATTGTCACTATCAAACCTCTAAAAAATAAAGGAAAAAGCCCAAAAAATGATAGATTTGTTATGTCAAACCCTCTTTCTCATTTTTCTCCAAATACTGAAAATATTCTCTTCCTCCCGATTGAAGAAAAAATTATAAACAAACTAAGGTTTGTGTCTCTGAATTGCGGCTTCAAAAATCCTTCAGACCAAGAAGCAATAGGGAGGCTCTGATACCATGTAGGAGTTGATAAAATCCAACTCCATAGCTCACCAAGATCACTTGCATGCAAATAGCTTGCTGAAGAGAAACTGAAGGAGCAAGAGCTTGAAGCAAACAATGCAAGAGAAAATATTTCACAATAGAAAAATGAAATTGCTATGTGAATGGATGAATTTACAATGAGAGAGAGAGACCAAATATAAAGGCCTCATGGAAGCTTGTAGAACAAGCTGGAAGGAGGTAGAAGATAAGGTTGACAACTAAGCACACTTCCACATAAAGGTGGATCATGCTAGAAGGGAATAGACTCCCATGTTGTGAACAACTAACCACTACAACTATTAAATACTAATTATTAAATAAATGCATTAACCTAAGTAAGCTTAAGTAAATAGAAGAAATAATTAATAATTAATTATTTACTCTAACAATTTCATTTCTCACTACATAACCTCCAAATGAGGTATCAAAATGGATTGGATGGAGATCAATTTTGATCTCATATTTCTATTAGCTACCTAAAGCTCAACCAATTCTTGAATTCCATAACTTATTATAATGGCTTATGTTGGATTCAACTGACTGTGAAATAATGTTTCTTATTTTTTTTCATATCAACCTAAATCTGTTGGATGTTTGCCTAAAAATCACTGGTGAGTCTCAACACATCACGTAAAATATTGTACAAATTTTGTAATTTCTGTATAAGTTCTGTTGTATTTTGTACACATTCTTGCAATTGAATTTTTTCTCAAAAATGCTTGTTGAAACTTTGTCCATGGCCTTATTCTCCAATTTCTTAGCTGGCCAAGCCATCTACTTCTCATTTACTTCAACATCTCTGGCATTTACTTGTTCAATAGTAGTTATAAGCTGAGAAATGATTGGGGCTTTCCCATAAAAAATTTGTATATCAAATACCTCTACAAAAATTTCCTTGACATCATGTAATACGTGCCTTTGTTGATATTCTCTTCTTAGCTCTTGCTTCTTCTTTACCAAAATTTCTTGCAACAAAATTTTTTGTCCAAGAGTGAGATTTTCCAAATCCAATTGTGGCATCTCATTAATTTTGTCTAGGCTAACTTCAATATCTATAGAGATGTCTTTTATTTCTTTCCCTTTAGAAGTTTAAGGGATTTTTTTTCTTAAGACTACTTTAGGAGATGGTGAGGGGGTATTACCGCTCGGTCTTGCTTGAATATTAGTGCCAGAGACAACAATATGGGAATGTAGTATAATTTTATTTTCCCCCTTATTCTCCTCAATGTGAGGTCCTCACACATTTGGTCCTTCTTGACCTATGGTAGAAATGTCTACATTTGTGTCTTTATTAGTTTCTTCTACCTCTTGGTCCTCCTTATCTGCATCTAAGGGCTTCTCTTGTTCAGTAACTGAATGGTTAGGCATGTCGGCATGAATAGGTGAGATGTCACCTTGTAGATTCATGACACCTGAACTCATTTCATCACTTTGATCATCTTGAATGGTTACTATCTCAATGTCCTTTTCTTGTGTTACTTTAGTTATGAGATGAAAATACTTTTCCAAAGTAACTCATTCTATTGAATTATAGCTTTAGTCTTATTTTGAAAAATCATAAAAATTATAAACTTAGGAACAAATTGGTCCCTATATTTCTCCAAAAATGTTTATTTTTTTTCTTGTGACAAATCAGGCATAACCTTGGCTAATGTGTCACATCTAATGTCTTTATCTTCTTTAGTTGCATGTTGCCACCTTTTGTCAAGTCTACTATAAAAATCTATTGGAATTTTGTTCTCCAATTTAGAAGCACCCAACTTCTGACTTGCCATCATGTCCACCATGGCTTCTTCAATTTCAAATTTGTCTTTGTCATTTACTATATCATATTTCACATATCCAAAACTAGATAAACCTATGGAACCTCATATAATACATGTCTCATGAATAGTTTTTGTTCTTCTCTTGGTTGGTCCCTTAATCAATCTTCTCCTCTTTAGTTGAATAGTAGGGGCTTGAGAGATTTCCCTCTTTATTCTTGATCTTCCTTACTGGGTAGTCTCCACTACTCCTTGCTTTGTAGATTTCTTGTTGCTAGTTGCTACTTCCCTAGTCCTATTGGCACTCAAAATTGAAACATTGGTTTTGAGTACCCTATTTGAGAACTAAATCTAAATGAGCCATTAAGAACTTTTCATGCATATGTACCTAGTTATCATTTTGAGGCCTATGATGTGTTTAATGTGTTTAATACCTTTCATTTAGTACATGGATGTAATTCATAATGATAAGTTGTCATTTTGAACCATTCTGTGAAGTGTCATTTTGAGCATTTGTCAAATCTACATTTTTGCATGTGCCAAATAGTGACAAGAAGCCCAATTTGCATTTGAATATCTTGCACCTAGTAAAGTTTCATGACTCATCACTTTGGAAATTTTTAGTATGCATATCAAAGAACCTATGTATTAGATTTTGAATCATTTTGATATGTTTTGATAAGGTTTTGAGCTCCCCAAAGTTGGTTGTTTATTATGTCATGTTGATGCCCATAGTTTAGAATTCTGAGAAGCCCTATTTGACAATGAAAATTTTGTGACCTATTAAGAATCTTGAAGAAATGATCATACTACTATGTTGCAATTATAAATGATATCCTATATTTACATTTTCAAGGTCTGATGAATCTGTCTGATGATTTTTCCAAGATATTTCCATTTGCAAAAAACCTAAAATTGCCAAGTCACCCTTTCTGATAGTTTACTAGTAGCCTACTTTGACTAGTTATAACTTTGACCTAGTTTATTTAAATGAAAGGATTCTTTCTTTGTTGCAATCTAGGGGTTAGAGACTTGTGTTTCAAATTTGATCCTATTCTATATGCTTAAAATTGTCCCAAACAATATATTAATTCGTTTAATATTTCCTTTTACATTATAATTAATTCTTAATTAATTAATTATATTTGTCATATTCTTCTATTTATTTAATTAAATTTATTTAATTAAATAGGTTCATTTCCCTAATGTATTTAAATTTAATTTAAATGCATTCCCTCTAAAGTATTAAATTTATTTAATGCATAGTGCTCTATAAATCCCCTTTTAAATAAATTCTAATTTATTTAATTCCCTCCACTTTATTAAATTCTTTAATCCTATGATTAGATCAAATATTATTTAATTTAATCCTAATCTCATCCTAAAAACCTAGTCTACACCCATCACTCTCATCCTTCTAAGCTTATCCATTATTTAATCCCACTTATTTATCTTAAATACCTTTCTAAACACCTTTTAGCTCCTAAGTGTTTGCTCACATATGTGTGAGAAGCTCATGATGCAATAAAGATGCCACTTCATTTAGACCTCTTATGCACTTGTCCCACTTTCCTCTCTCCAAGGTTTCTCACACATGTGTGAGCAAACCTTGAACCATCACTTTCATCCAAAAGGCTTATGTTGACCTTTGCATGGCTTGTCCCCTTAGTCCATGTGTCTCCCTTCTGGCACCTATGTGGATGCCACATAGATGCCATGTCCCCAAGGCCTCTCTCAAACCTATAAATAGAGTCCTTGTCTCAAGCATTTTTCATCTCCCTCATTTGCATTATTATCATGCTAGTTTAGAGTTAGAGATTTCTAGTTGTTTTAGAGATTTACATGTTACTAACCCCCTTTGGTAGATGTTAGATTTATTGCACTTATGCTTTCATCTCATACTAGATTATTATTGCTAGTTTGCTTCATTCCTTTATTCCATTTCATATTCACATCCATGGAATACTTTGAGTATGGCTTACTTATAGCCCTTGATTGAAGGCATTTCACATTCAATTTAGTATAGATTCACATTTTCATATTTGCATTCATTCGTATTGGTTTGAAGGGATTCATTCATAGTTATGTTTGGGACAACACATCTACCTCCCTCACACTTAAGCACACCAACAAAGCCTCTTATGGGTGCCCTTGTTGAGTTGCTTTGATGTTGTGCGAGGACTCTTATTTATTGTTAGAGTAAATAGTTAATTATTAATTATTTATTTTATTTACTTAAACTTAATTAGGTAAATGCATTTATTTAATATTTTTTATTTAATGCATATAGTGGTTAGTTGTTGACAACACGGGAGTTTGTTCCCTTCTAGCATGTTCCACCTTTTGTAAATATGTGTTGAGTTGTCATCCTTATCTTTTACCACCTTCTAGCTTGTTCTACAAGCTTCCATGAGCTCTTTATAAGCGGGCTCTCTCTCATTGTATTTTTATAAGGTATTGTGCATATTATAAATACATTTTTCTCTTGTGTTTGCATACTTGTGGTCTCCCATGTCTGTTTAAGGTTTTTACCTTGCTCCATGCTCTTCCTCTCCTTGGCTTCTCTTTGACAAGTTTTTGCATGCAGGTGATCTTGGGCGTCTTCGGAGTTGGCTTTCATCAACTCCAACATGGTATCAGAGCCTTCCTGCTGTTGCTTCATTGAATATTTTTGAAGTCGTGATTTGGAGTCACAAACCCTAGTTTGTTTGTGCATTTGTTTCTTCAAATTAGGGGAACAACGAATTTTCGAAGCACTTCAACCCAACGGTGCACCTTGCAAATTTTTTTTGGTTTCAACCCTTTCGTACGAACTGTACAAATGATTTTATCAATTTTTTTTAAAAAAAAAATTTGCAAGGCACGTCGTCGAGCGGCCACCGCCGCTGCGCAGCTTGCCAGCGACTGCCTCTAGTAGCACCACCATAGAGCTGCTATGGCCCAACCATTTCCCAGGGGCCCATCAAGCGCAGCTCCTCCAGCGTCGCCTCCACCAGTGTTTTCTCTCTGCTCCGCTCTAGTCAAGGACATGTGTCTACTGCAGGTTGGTCTAGACAAAAATGTTAGTGATAGTTTAGCCTGCCCAGTTAGTGGGTACAACAGACCACGTCTATAGCAGAAGCCACAGTAACTATGACACATGGTAGGTCTACCACATGGAACTTTGCCACGTGGCCCTTGCCACATCACCTTTTTTGCCACGTGGCTGCCACGTGGACCTGCCATGTGGCATCTCTTTTTTGCATGACGGCTAACATGGCTGTCACATTTTTTGTAGTGGTTTGCTGACATTAGCATGATGTCAGTATGATGTCATCAGACCTTCTTGCACATCTTCTTCAGGGTCATTTTTGACCTACCTTTGGTTTTTTGGCCATAACTTGAGCATATGGAGGTATTTTTTTGATCCGAAAGAAGCACGGGAAAGCTGGTTCCAAGACGGAGACTTTGGTATAGGTATTTTTAAGTTTTGATCCCTTTTTATTGCCCATTTTTTCAGTTAAAGTCCAAAGTTATATTTTTAACTCCAACAAGCATTTCTTTTGCGTCCCATGCCTATTTTTTGAAAACTTTATATTTTTGGAAAGCTGGTTCTATGTACTTTTCAAAAATCTAGTCCTTTTTCTTAGATTTTGGCCCGTACTCTTTCTATCATAGTTTTGGAATTTTAGCTATATGGTGGATATTTTGAGTGTTTTAAGCCCGAGGATCATTTTCTTGGCATGGTTTCCTTTGTTTTAGGTTGTAATTTGTTTTGTTGTAGCTCATTTTTAGTTTTGATCATTGTAGCTATCATTTTGAAGCACTTTTTTATATCGCATTGAGATAAATTGCCACTTTTGCATTTTGGGAATCATGAATGTTGTTTTGAGTCAGTTGTACATGCACTATTTTCATAAAGCACCATGGGGGGGATAGTTGTTTACTATTTTAGGCCTTCTCCCTTTGTTAAGTGAGTGTCCCTTCCATGACATTAGCCCATGCAGAGTCAGTTTGACCGTGCCTTTATAGGTGTCTGTACCTCTCTTCCTCTCTCGTCATTCTTAGTTCGTCTGTAGGAGACTTTGGCACACCTTCTCAGTTGCCTGTCATCACACCTTGTCTGCATTAAGGGGGTGGGGGGGTTATGCTATTGTTCTAATGCATCCATGGTTCGATGGTTTGTTAGTGTGAACTATGTATTTAGTGGTTGATCCTATATACAAGGCGATTGCAGTGGCTGGCTACTTATGCATTTCGGTGAGATGGATCATCTACCATATAGACATGCTCTGTTCATACCTTCTTCTTCCATGGAGGTTCTTCAGATCAGCAATTTGGCAAATTTTGCAGCTTCTTCATGCTTCAGTGATGCTCTTCATGATCACTCCTTGTTCCTATTTTAGGGGACATTTCCCTAGGTGGAGACTTCTTTAGTTCTTCACTAGGTTCTTACCTCTTTCTGGGGGAGGGTTTTTTCCACATGGTTTTCTCTCTTTCCCCATTTTCAGAGGTTGCATTTTGTTGCATTGTTCATGGGTACCTAACATGACCTCATTGCCAGGACCCATTTTGCATTCATCTTAGTTTTGTGAGCTTAAGGCATTTTCCTAAGTTGCACTTAAGGGGGGGTGTTAGAGTAAATAATTAATTATTAATTATTTATTCTATTTACTTAAGCTTACTTAGGTAAATGCATTTGTTTAATATTTTGTATTTAATGCATGTAGTGGTTAGTTGTTGACAACACGGGAGTTTGTTCCCTTCTAGCATGTTCCACCTTTTGTGGATATGTGCTGAGTTGTCATCTTTATCTTCTACCATCTTCTAGCTTGTTCTACAAGCTTCCATGAGCTCTTTATAAGTGGGCTCTCTCTCGTTTTATTTTCATAAGGCATTGTGCATATTGTAAATACATTTTTCTCTTGTGTTTGCATACTTGTGGTCTCTCATGTCTGTTTAGGGTTTTTCCTTGCTCCATGCTCTTTGTCTCCTTCGCTTCTCTTTGATAGGTTTTTGCATGCAGGTGATCTTGGGCATCTTTGGAGTTGGCTTTCATCAACTCCAACATTTATCAGTTGCATTAGTTTTAAAACACAATATTAGTTAGTAGTTTTCTTGGTTTTGATATTATGATATGCACATGCTACTAATGTTTTATTATTTACACATGCTCCTTACAGATTAGGTTTTCACACATACACCTATGACAAATCCATTTGACTAATTTTTAAACGTGATTCCAAATACAATTTCTAGAATTTTATTAGTAACTAAGGGTGCAGATTGATTAGAAGGCATGTTCTTGATGTTGTAACTCTAAAATAGTGATAAATGAGACTAAAATAATTTTATCATTGTATTCTAGATTGAAAATACTTCAAGTATGCCATTTTTCAAGTTTTCACGCATCCACTTGCATGTTTTTCTAATACCATTCCATATGCAAAAAATCAATTTTTGATAGGTTGTTTAATCTTGCATTTCCTAGAGGCCAACTTTGAATGCTTCCAATTTTTTCCCAGTTAATTATCATGAGAAAAAAAAGAAAATTCATACTCTCAAATGAAAATCTACTAATGCCCAAGTTTCATCTCCCCAAATGGTTATTTCAAAAGTTTTCAAAGTTAAATCAGAATGCAATATGTTATTTCTAACATGCTTATTTACATGACAATTAAAAGTATGCAACTTTGATAGTTGACATCTCTTGACTGGGAATTCATCATAGGACAAAATTTTGCAAAACACCTGAGTAGGTATACCAAAGAACACAATTGTAAAGTCTCAAGACCTAGTTACATGATTGTATCAAATTTTAAGTATGGCTCAGATGCCTCTTGACACAAGGGTGACAATGTTCAGAAAGATAAAAAATGTGTTTTAAATGTTCAATAAGTGGACTTAAAAAAAGGGGCTTTATTAAAGGGATAGAATGTTGCTTGGACCAACTAGATCCAATGTGGCACATTGGTGAATGTCTTTCCAATAAATTGTGAGGGGAACCCGACTCAAAGTTTTTTGGCACTACACAAGAATTGTAAGCTGCTAGTTGGTAATGTGATTAACATTGTGAGTCATCTCTATTGATCTCAAATTACTTTTGACAAGTGTGTGTCTACACACTTATTTCATTTACTTAGTTCATGTAAAACAAGTAGTACATTCTGAGCACAACATGTATATAATAGAGCATGTCAAGTCCACAGTGAGTGTCAAGCCACTCATGTGCTAAGTCACTCAAGTGCTAAGTAGATAGTGTATGTTGAGTGATTCAAAAGTCGAGTAAGAAGAACATGTCAAATGATACATATGCCAAGTAATAGTATAGAAAATAGTATATGTTGAGCATCAGAGACTTTAGATGTTGAGTAAGACAGTTTTGACATAGTTGTTTTTAATGACACAAATTACTATGTAAACCATTTTTAAGTCAATTTAAAGATTGGATTATGATATTTTGGAGATAAGGACAAATCTTAAGTTGGATTCCCAATGTAATTACATGCAGCCAATCAGGTAAAGGGAAGGTTTAAGTGGAAAAATGGATGAATCACGGTCATTTATTCATACCTAACCCTAAGTCACTTATGTCTTCTTAAGGAGGATAAACCCTAAAATTTCTAAGGTGTATGAAGGAGTGAAGAGAAGAGTTTGCATGCATAAATAGAGCATTCATGCTAGTTATTATGATCTGAGATTGTATTACAAAATTAGTTAAAGGGGAATAGAGGAAGAGAAGAGCATGTAGTACATCTAATCAAGAAGGATCAAGAATATATCAATTTAGAGGTGATCTATCATCAAGCAAACAAGTGCTAACCACATGACCATTGTTGAATCATTCTAGTAGGTGAATCAATGAAATCTCTTAACAGAGTAGTCCTAACAAGTTGTATTGAAATCCTCTAATAGGGTGCTTACTTATTTGTGAGTTGAAGTCCTTTAGCAAGGCACACTTCTAATAGGGTGTTGAAATCCTTTAATAGGGTGAGACCTAACAGTCTTTGTAAGCCTTTAACAAGGAAGACCTTTCATAAGGTAGATCATGTCTCATGATCAAAACATTTTAACCTTCATTAGATAGACTTTATTAGTGTAGTAATGAAGATTTGTGGGTGTCATCCCCACCCTAGTTTTACCTTCTAATTGGATAGTTTCTGGGTAATCATATCTGGTGTAATACGTGTGTGAATGTTTACTTATTTACATGATTTATATGTATATGCTTTACATGGTATTTCAATTTACTTATTGAATGTATGAGATGGATGTGTGATGAAATTTCTATTGGTCAAAGTTTAAACTACTAATTCACCCCCCCCCCCCCCCCCCCCCACTAGAAGTTTACCTTTCCTACTGTAATTCAAACAATTGGTATGAGAGCCTTGTGTTGGTGTTTTTTCAACTATAAAGCAACAAAATACTCAATACCAAGACAATAAAATTACAGATAATCTAAGGATCAACTAGTTCCTATAAAAAATTATATGTGTTTTATATCTAGACCCAACTTCAACGAAATCAAATAGATTTCTACTCTTTGGGCTTTGCAGAACCAAGGTCGGTATACTTGAGGGATGGAAGATTTTCAATCTAATATCATATATATATTTGGTTCATTCCATGATGCTTTACTACAAGCACACATCCCTTAAAGAAAATTTGGTCATAGTTCTTCTTAGATTTATGAGTACTTCTGGCAATAGTAGCTAGCTAAGACTTAGAGATTAAATACAAACAAGCACTGACCAAAATTGATATTCTTTAAATAGTAAAGTAAAATTGAATTTTGAATTTAAGCTTGATGCTTGTTCATGACGTTTCATCTAAAAACTAAATCAATAGATCAGTGCCTCATCCATTAGAACTCAGAGTTCATTCTAATTGATTACATTATAATCAATAATATCAACAATTCTCATTGAAACTCATTCTTATAAACATCCTTCCTATTACCATGGAAATCCTATCAATCTCACTAAAGCATTTACTTAATTCATTGAATTAAAAGAAATAGTGAATTGACATAAAATTTGACTTAAATTCATTCAATTGAATAAGCCTTGCTCATACAACATCAACATAACCAAGTAATAAAAATGGAGACAAGATTTAGCAAGAACAGATATGTGGACAGTTCATCCTTGTATTAATTTCCTTCGAAAATGGTATACAATTGAACAAGACTCAGAATGACTCAAGATAAAATATCTAAATCCTACCAAATTAATGTATTCTCATAAACTTGTAGAGAAAACATATCACAAAGTGTACATCAAGAAAATTGGACCGAACAAGTTTAGTAAAGACTAAAATATGCAATAATTTGGACTCTTTCTCTAGCCCTGGCATCTCACTTATATAATGTGAGATGCAACAAGCTTTAGTCATAAAGAATTGATAGTTGTCCTTAAGACAAAGATATTTACATTTGTTTCTGTCACAAAAAAAAAAATTTATGCAACAAAAAACCTTTATATTAGAGTATTCTCTTGGCGGGCCCATTTTCTGTTACGTCTTTAAATGCTATGAATTCCTTGGTTGGCTTTGTGCTATTCTAAATCCTTAGAGTATGTAACCATTAGGTTGCCAATGACGTGTCTAGTTTTGATGTTTAAAAGTTTATTTTAACTTAGGAATCTCCACTATCATCATCATGAACTATTAGGATAGCAATTATTTCTAAGTCTTTAGCTGCCACATCATTAGTTTGGTCCTCCAAACTAGCAATCATAATTGGTTGTTCTATTTCTATTGTTGAGGGAAATTGTTTTGCTTTTCTTTCTTCTTTTGAGATATCAATTATTTGATCCCCTTCCTGGCCCACACCATCTTCTTTTTTTGCCACCTATTTTGAAGACAAAAAGTTCTTCCTTCCACTTGTTGAAAACAATATCATCAGGCCAATCAAAATTTAGGATCTCTCACTACTTTTTTTATTGTACAAAGCCTCCTATTTGCTCTATTTCAACAAAATATTTTCTAATAGTATTATAAAAAATTGTATTTTGACAAATTCTTGATTAGTCATTGCCCATAGTACATGCCCCTTTCATTTATAACCTTGTTGATTATGTGGCATAATAGCTCATCTAATTCCTTTCCCCATTCTTCCTATCCTTTTATTTTGTCAATCTTCTTAATTGCACTAGGAAAGAGATCAAACTTTTTTGCTATATATTGAGAAAGATAGATCATGATTCTTTTTTGAACAAAAACCCTTTTTTCATCAAATTCTGTCAGATTACTAACTATATCAAAAAATTTCTCTATTTGATGACACGAAAAATTGATGACAAAGATACACATATAAGTAACATCATTATCCCTTTCCTTCCATTTCTACACTATGGGCTTCAATGTATCTTCATCTCTTCCTATTTCATCCCACATCTCTAGGACTCCTGCCAACTGATCAAAGAAAGTTAGCTAGTCAATTTTATTAGTACAAAATTGTTTTCCTAAGTTTTTCTTCATAATGATTATTTAATTCAACATGTATTTCCCATAGTTTTTTTTTTAGACATCTATGGTAGTGATGACAATTTCAGGAGAGCCAAAGCAAAAAGCCTTAGAGGAAAATTTGATCAGATGAGAATGAGAGAAGATGAAAACATTGTCAAATATGTTGAAAGGATCAAAGTAACTATCAGTGCAATCAAAGCTTCTAGAGGAGACATCAAAGAATAAACTATTGTAATTTAAGTTCTCAAAACATTGCTTCCTATTTATGCAATTAAAGTATCTATTATTCAAGAAAGGAGGTGTGAGACAAATCATAAGATAACTTTGAATACCTTAGTAGGAAGATTGACAACCTTTAAGCTAGATAACTTTGACAATTATGTTCCATCTTCCAAGAATATTGAATCTACATTTGAGGCCAAGCTTTCACTTAAAGAAAAAAGGCAAGAAAATAAAGAAAATTTAGTCAGGAAGTGAAGAAGAATCAAAGGAAAGTTCTGACAGTGATCTAGAAGTGGTTGAAGCTCTACTTGCAAGAAAATATTCTAGAGGTAGAGGAAAATACCAATGTAAAGTTTTCCTAATCTATTTTTCATGTGAAGAAATTGGTCATATTGTAGCTAGGTGCCCAAAAAAAGAAAGCAAGGATGGGAAGAAAAGTCACAAGTGTAGTGGGAAGAAGGATTTTACAAATCACAAATCATTCAAGGACAAAGGTAAGAAGACATGTTTTATGGCTAAAGATTTAGATAATAGTGAAGATGAAATAGTGTACATTGCTATAAAAGATGAATTTGGTGATGAAGAAGATAAGATGACACTTATCTCTCATGTCAGTAAGAATGAAACATGGATCATAGATAGTGGATGTTCACATCATATGACTGGAGACAAAATAAAGTTTGAACACTTTGAAGACTATGATGGTGGTAGTCTAAGGTTTGGAAACAATGAACCTTGTTGCATAAAAGGGAAAGGTCGAATCTCATTAATCAAAGAACTTGTATGTGATAATGCCTATTGGGTTGAAGGAATAAAACATAATCTATTGAGTGTGGCACAACTAATCAACATTGGATTTAAGGTGGAATTCATGCATGGCAAGGCAAGACTACTAGATGACAAAGGAAAATTGATTGGATCAGGCAAACAAACAAAAAGTAACCTATTTTATATTGATCTTGGTGAGTGCTCATGTTTTATTGCTCAAGTTGAAGAAATTTGGTTATGGCATAGAAGGTTATGTCATGTAAATTTTGATAACATGGTAAAAATAAGCAAATTTAGGAAAGTAAGAGGTATTCCTAGTTTGAAGAAACTAGATGTTGGTTTTTGCAAGAATTGTCAGATTGGCAAAATGGGAAAGCCTAGTTTTAAAAGCAAAAACTATCAGTCTAAAGATGTCTTGGAAATTGTGCATACTAATTTGTGTGGACCTATTGGAATAGAAAGCTATAGTGGAGAAAAACTCTTTATTCTTTTTGTCAATGACTACTCTAGAATGATGACTATTATGTATTTAAGAGAGAAGTCATAAGCATTTGAGAAATTCAAATGGTATTTGACAAGAGTGGAGAAGGAAATAGGGAAAAGACTAAAATGCTTAAGATTAGATAGAGGTGGTGAATTCATCTCCAATGAATTTAATAACTTTTTCATTGAAAGAGGAATCAAAAGACAGGTATCAACTCCTAGAACTCTCAAGCAGAATGGAATAGTTGAAAGGAGAAATAGATCTATCATGGATTGTGCAAGGACTCTAATGATTGAAAAGAACATTGCTATCAAATACTAGAAGGAAGCTATTAGCATTGTGTTTCATACCTTAAACCAAGTATAGTTGAAGAAGGACTCAAATAAAACTCCCTATGAGTTATGGTATGACTATAAACCCAATGTAAGTTACCTAAAAGTATTTGGAAGTAAATGTTATATGAAAGAATCTAGAAAAGGAAAATTTGATGTGAAAGGTGACAAAGATATATTTTTAGGATATTCTTGCAAGAGTAAGACATATAGGTGTTTGAATTTGTCTACTCATAAAATCATAGAAAGTGCACATGTGAGAATTGATGAGTTTGTAGAAAGGACTAAAGAAGAAAGCAAAAAGGAACTAGAGGATTATATGAGATTTTTTTACATCGAACCTGATGCATTGCCAGACACATCCATCAAAAAGGATACTTCTACTCTTGAGTCTTCCTTAGTCACTAAGTTGCAAGAAGTTCAAACCGAGTCACAAGGACCTGAGTCACATTCTAAAGCTACCGAGCCAATGCCTACTGAGTTTGAGCAACCAAAACCAGAAGTTGAAGTTCAAGAGGATGAGAATGCAATTCATTCAAAAGGAAAGGAACCTATATTAGCCAAGTATGTCAGGAGGCATCATGCACAAGATCAGATTATTGAAGATAAATTAGAAAGTACTATGATCAGAAGTAAGCTAAAAGGTACATGTTTACTTACTAATTTTGAACCTAGAAATGTCAAAGATGCATTAGAAAATGAAAGTTGGATTGAGGCTATGAATGAAGAGATAGAAAAAATAGAGAAGAACAAAACCTAGATTCTTGTACCTAGTCCTAATGATAAAAATGTGATTGGAACAAAATGGATATTCAGGAATAAGTTGAATGAAGATGGTAAAGTATCAAGAAATAAAACTAAATTGGCATGTAAAGGCTACTCTCAAGAAGAAGGCATTGATTATGGTGAGACTTTTGCTCCTGTTGCAAGATTGGAAGGTGTTAGGACCTTACTTGCATATGCAGCACATAAAGGATTTAAAGTATATCAAATGGATGTTAAATCTACATTTCTCAATGGTATTCTTGATGAAGAAGTCTACATTGAACAACTAGAAGGTTTTGTTGGTCCAGACAAAAGGGACATGGTCTGTAAATTACACAAAGCATTGTATGGTCTGAAACAAGCCCCTAAAGCATGGTATGAAAGATTACATAACTACCTTATACAAATTAGTTTCCAAAGAACTAATGATAATAGTATTTTGTACATTAAGGAAGGATCAGATAACAATATTTTTTTAGTAGAAATATTTGTGGATGATACTTTATTTACAAGTAATGATAATCTATGCAAAGAATTCTTAGAGAAAATGAACAAAAAGTTTGAAATTTCTATGTTTGGTGAGATTAAGTTCTTTGTTGGTCTTTAAATACAGTAGAGCAAGAATGGTATCTACATCACTCACTCTAAATATATCAAGCAAATACTCAAGAAATTTGGTATGGAAGATTCAAAACCAATTGGAACCACCATGTGTATTGGATTAAAGCTTACCAAAGATGATGACTCAAAAGAGGTAGATTAGACCTTATATAGATCAATGATTGGAAAATTACAATATGTAGTTTATACAAGGCCTGATATTGCTCTTGCAGTTGGTATAGTGGCAAGATTCTTCACAAAACCTAGAGAAAACCATATGATGGAAATCAAAAGAATCTTGAGATACTTGAAAGGTACTGAAGATTATGGCTTATGGCATAAACTTGGAGGAAATTTGGACTTAAAAGTATTTACTAATGTTGATTGGGTAGGAAATATTGATGACATAAAGAGTACAAGTGGTGGAGCATTCTTTCTTGGTAAAAGGTTGGTATCTTGGACAAGTAAAAAGAAAAACTGCACATCCCAATCTACAACAAAAGTGGAATATATTGTAGCAGCAGTAAATTGTCCTAATATTGTTTGGTTTAAACAATTGTTGGAAGGTATGAAGGTTGAGATCAAAGAACTAGTTGTCATGTTTTGTGATAATACAAGTGTAATTAACATATCAAAAAATCTAGTGATGCATTCCAAAACCAAGCACATTGCTATAAAATACCACTTTGTTAGAGAATTGGTGCAGGACAAAGAAATTAGATTGGAATATGTCCATACAAAAGAATAGATTGTAGACATATTTACCAAGTCATTACCTAAGGATGCATTCTTGTATCTAAGAGGTAAGGTAGGGGTCATTCCCCTATTTGAAGCTCACTAAATGAAGTTAGTGATGCAACAACAGGAACCAAGTTGAAGATCTATTAGTTGATGTAGCATAGTCAAGAGAACATTGCATATGAATCGGTACTCAAGGTACATTGACACTCATTTGGTATGTGTTGCCTTTGACATGTGTTTTCAAAGAGGGAGAGTTTATTGTCATATCTTTCTAAAATTTATTTTGAGGAAGAAGCTATGTAATTCCTTCACAGATGGAGATTGTTGCATTAGAGAAGTTTTTGGTATAAAATCTAAGTGGAAGAAAACTTTCTGTCAGATAAAGTCTTGTTTTCAAATCTCATTGTGCTATGACATGTTGTGTTGCCATCAATTCTAAAGAGGGAGATTGTTGGATACAACTCTCTAATTTTGTGTTGTCTTTGATGTTACAAAAATGTCATATCAATTGTCAATTAGTGCTTAGTGAGCTCAGTTGGTCAACAAGATAATTTTCCTTGTCTACCAAGCATTTCAAGAGATTACTTTACAAAGACAGTGTCTACCAAGCTCACTCAGGCATCAAAGGAAATTATGGTAGAAAGTAGTGTTAATTGAGTTCTCATGGTTAATGAAGGAAAGTTGGTTAGAGTCAGTGTTCACCGAGTTCACTCGATTGCCAAAGGATTTTGCAAATTTGCAGTGTTAACCAAGCTTCTATTGGTTAACATAGGAGATCATCTTAGGATCAATGTTTACCGAGCAAGGTCGGCCAATGAAGGATTTTGTTAATTTGGGTTATGA
Source organism: Cupressus sempervirens (assembly GCA_028749045.1). Lineage (NCBI taxonomy): Eukaryota > Viridiplantae > Streptophyta > Pinopsida > Cupressales > Cupressaceae > Cupressus > Cupressus sempervirens. Next base: position 1,046,388,403 of record CM053785.1, on the reverse strand, counting down.
AGTCTAATTATTTCAATTATTCATTTTAGCCAACTATGGTAATGTTTATTGGTCATTGTAACTTGTAATTGAGCTAGCTTAATAATTTGTATGGTATAAATATAAGGTCAAGTTGAGATTCTAATGAAGTGTGAGAGTATGCAAGTGTTTTGATTGATTAAGACAAGAGTATGAGCAAACTTGAAGGATGGTCAGATATCCTTGTGGAGCAACAAAGTAATATTCGATCAGGAAGGATCTAACATGAAGTAGAATAGAGATCTGTAATCAACAATTCAGTTGCATCTCTTTCATGTCATTTCATTGTTACTTTCTTACCATTGTAGCAGTGATTCCAAAATCTCTTAATAGAGTTCATTTAATAGCCAGTTGTAAATCCTCTAACAAGGTGATAGTTTCACTAAATTGTTTTAAGACCTCTTGTAAGACCACTCCTTATAGGGTGATTAAATACTCTAACAAGGTTACACCTAATAGAGTGTTTTGTAACCTTTAACCAGGTTGGCTCCTAATAGGGCTCACTTCAGAAGAGCGAAAATCAGTAGCTAGTTATATTGGTGGTTTTTCCCATATTGGGTTTCCATGTTAAATCCTGGTGTCTCATGTGTTCATATTATTTCTTTTATTCTTGCAAGTTAATCACTGTGAATGTTTAAGATTAGTAATAAGTAAATCACACTACTTTTACCGAGTTACAACATTTTCTATGTGTTTACCAAATAATAGCATAAATTAGTTTTATTTTTAACATCCAAGGGATCTAAAATATTTTTTGTGGTAACTGATTCACCCCTCCCCCTTAGTTACTCCATCTATATTTCCAACAAAAATTACGTGCAAATAAACATGTCAAAAAACCACAAAGTGGATTCAGATCTGACTTTGAAAACTAGGCAAATGGATACTTGAGGTTCTGGAAATTGGGGCATTAGTAGACACTAACATAGAGAGTAGGAACCTCTAATTTGAGCTCATGAAAAATGGCTAAAAAAATTTGGCAAAGGTTTGAAGTTGGCTACCTAGATTTGCAGGACCAGAAACATCAGTAGAAAAGTGTTTTTTTGTAAATGGAATGGCCTTGGGAAGGTGTGCAGACAAATTCATCAAAGTTTACAAACTAGCACACTTGAAGTATTTTTGGAATAGAATGTAGGGATATAATCCATTTGATCCAAGAAATCATGGATTCATAGTTACAACATCTCAAACTGGGGTACCGATCAATCTACATTTTCTGACACAAGTAAAAGTTATAAATTGCATTTGGAATCACGCTTGAAAATTGATCAAACGGATTCATCACAAGGTCAAATTTAGAGCATAGCAAGTCTTTGATCCCTAGAATATGATGTAGAAGGAAATTTCTTATTTGGGTCAACTAGGTCAAAGTTATGATAGGTAAAATAGGGCTTCCCAGTTTTCAGGGCATTTTGTATCAGTATGATAGAGATAAGTAACCAACTTTGGGGAATTCAAAACCTAGTCAAAGCATATTGAAATGACTCAAAAATTAAAATGTAGGTTTAATAATAGTCATGCTAATCAATACCAAATCAACAAGTCATGAAACATAACTATGTTGAAATAATGGGTGTTGCACGCATTGCATAATATTGTTATATTTTATTATTTTATTTTATTTTATTAAGTAATGTTGTACCTAGATGGATGTGCAACATGTAAATATTTTCATAGAATATTCTTGATGAGTTTTATTGTAATATTGTGATAATATTTCATGTAAGTATTTAATATTGGAGAAAATAATTAAATGCCCAATATTAAATGTGGGGTCAGTGAGTTAGGTAGCACATGGTTTTAGCACATGGTTTATGTAATACCACTTAGTAGTTTTGTGGGACTTGCTACTATATAAGTAGCCACAAGGGTAGTTTTTGTAGAGTGAGAGTGAGAAAGGCAAGAGTCAAGCGGGACAAGGCTTGATGGGTTAGCCAAGGGAGCATTTGTGAAGGTTGGAAGCATGGCATGGGATGTATGGATTCATGCTTGTTCACATAGTTTGCTTGGTTGTGGCTATGGCCATGAAGGTTTTCATGGTTGTATGACAATGGTATTTTTGCTGAATAATATATGGTGATGGATGCTTTTGGAGGCTGGGTTTTTCCCTGAATGAGGGTTTCTCAGGGTATATCTTGTGTCACATTTTGTGGGTATGTTGTTTATTCTCTTACATGTGGATTTTAATTTTGTGTTTATTTTTAGATCTAATATGGATTATGTGGAAACAGTTATATTATTTGTTGCCAAGTTTCCTTTACAAGTGGTATCAGAGCTATTATTGTAATCTTAGATTGAATCCATGAGAATGCATGAGAGGATAAAAGAAAGGGCAAGATATATGAATGATTTATTGTAGATCTAAGGGTTTTGGATTTGCTGTTATGATGGGATGTTAAAAGATTTGGGCATGTGAAATTTTTTGGACAAAATGATTTTTTTGAATGTTTCATTTAACATGAGGGTTTTGGGGGGTAGCATGCAAAAATGACCTCTTGGGTAAAAACAGACCTCACCATTGGATCCGAGTTGACATTTCCATAAATTTTGATATATAACATGCCCTAGTTTGGCCATGTTAAGAGGAAATGAAAGAGTTTTTTGATTTCAGCCCATGATGGCCGTCAAATTTAATCCCGTCAAAATTTTCATCACAGAAAAAAAAAAAAAATAAACAATGAAAAATCGCAGTGAAAATGGTAAAAAGACTGTCTTAGTAAAACGACCATAACTTTCTCTCAGAATATCAGATTTCAGAGTTCTTATAGGCATTGGAAAGCTAATTTAGAGCACTACAAGTTAGTGTAGGTTTGGTTCTATGATTTTGAAATTTTTTTAGGTTTTAAGAGCCCTAAAATCAGATGTTGTTTATTTTGAGCACAGATTAGGGCATAACTTGGGCATACAAAGTCAGATTTTGGACTAAGAGTAGTCAACAAAAAGCTCTTGGAGAGCTCTACACATTAGTTCAGATTTGATGCAGGTTTGGCATGATTTGTTTGGTGATATATTGATCTGGATAGTTTATAGATATATTTTGACTATGGTAACATTGTGAGTTTATGGTATTGAAGATTTAAAATTTGATGTCATTGTATACTCAGTTTATATTTCAGATTGGTCTCATGATGATATGGTTATCGGTGTTTGGATTTGGATATACATGATGACTTGTTGGGTCTACAAGTTGTGTAGTGTTGTAAGAAGTCTATACTTATAGGTTGCATTTATGGCTTGGTTATGGGTTTTCTTTGCCCATTGATCTTTCATTATTGATGCATATTCAGTTTGGTGGCTTAGATTTGGGTTGTCTATGCCCTAAGTCACATGATTTACTATTTTCTTCATGTAGAAGGGATGAGATGTTGTTACCAAGTATAGTCATGGTGGAGGATTGTGGTTGACTATTTTATGCTAACAGGTTGGACACTTTAAGAGACAGATGCTCAATTCATGGATGTGATCATGGTGCCATGGATTTTTGCATGACATGATTGGATATACAAGTACATCCTTGATGTTCATTAGCTTGGATTTTCTGATTCAGTTATGGTGGTATATCTTCTTGGTTGAGGATCATGGTTATTTGGTTTCTTTTGAGGAGCTCATGATGTGCACTTTGATTTATTTTATAGTTTTATGCCTTGGTTGATTCTTATGGTTAGAGGATGGTTTTTCATCATTATGTCATGGATAGCGTGGATACATGGTTTAGTGGGAGCTTGTGATAGTGATGGGGTGATAGTGCAGGATTAGTTCCTGATTTAGTTTGGATCTTCATATAGGATATGGATTTTATGATGCCATAGGTGACTTGGTACCATAGTTGAGTGGGAGTTGTTGGCATTGATATATTTATTGAGTGTTTGCAGATGTTGGAGGTTTGTCTTAGATCCTATTGCTGCAAAAGCATCTTTGACATTTGCATGGTGCACTTGTTATCTTCATGGTGTGTGAAGATGGTTAGATCTTGAAGATTCATGGAGTTCTTGGTTATCTTCATGGTGTGTGGAGATGGTTTTTCCTAGTATGTGGAGATGGTTTTCTTCATGGTGTATGGAGATGGTTGCATTTTGAAGACTCACAGGGTTCTTGGTAAAGGTATAGTTTATGCTTTTATTTGGCATGTTATTCTTGGTGTGAGCATGGTTTCATTATTATGTCATGGTATACTCTTGATACACATTTAGAGTTGTGACATGTTATAGTATGTTCATGTGAAGCATGCTATCTCTTTGGTTGAGATGGTTTAGATCATGTTGTCATGTTTATGTTCCTGAGGCCATGGTTGGAACTTTGACATTAATCTTGATTTAGTTTCTTGGTATTGAGTACACTGATCAGAAGCTGGATACTTCATGATATTGCTATGTTGCATTTGGAGTTGGCATGGATTGATTGGTTATAGGTACTCATGGATACTTAGAAACGATGGTGATGCTAATTTCTCTTGGATTAGAGAAGTATTTGTTGGGATGGTTGATAATTTCAATAGAAAGTCTGAGAGGCAGTCACCTGATATGGACTTGAGAGGAGATTATTCTTAGATGAGTCTTGGTTGGAGACTTGGGTATCTTGATGAGCATTCTCATTCCCCACTCTTGGTCTACTCGACAGTTTGCTATTTGAGAGGTATAGCTTATTGTTTCTCTCAGTTAGATTATATTTATGCTTATCTTTCATGGATATGGATCTTGAGCTATGGTATATGAGTTAGTTCTAGAGGGTTCATTTGAGAGATGGTTTAGCATTGGTTATCTCCATGTGCATATGTTGTTATGTTGGTTGAGTTTGGGAGATGGTTTTATATTGGGCATTTTTCTTGGATTAGGAATGGATTTTTCTTGGATTAGGAATGGGTTTATTGAGTTTGATCTTCTTGTGAGTGGCTTACATCCATGATTAGTTATATGGTATGGTTTGGGTGTTGTTGAGGCTTCTTGTTGGGGTTTTATGGAGGAGATCATACTTGCACAGTTTACATCTAGAGGTGTGTGTAGAAGGACATGACACAGGTTATGATTTGCATGGTTTCTTCGGTCTTGGTTATCTTCCTGGATGTTCAATTTTTGCTACATTGGATTTGAGATTGGTTAGAGATGGTGATCACTGGTTTGTGTTCATGTATGTCATGTGAGAGATGACATGGTTATTACTTTATCTCTTTCCTCTGTTGGTTGTGGAGAATTTGGGAGAGCATTGGAGACTTGTTACAAGAGTTGTTCTTGTAGGATATCAGTTTATGTATTATGGATGTCCTTGATACTGCATGGATTCACTTCTTTGAGATGTTGTGAGTGGATTGGTTATAGATTTGACATTATCTTTTGTAGTGGGAGCTTCTTGGTATATATGTGGCAGGTATTTCTCTTGAAGCTTGTGATTGTAGGTTATAGATTGGATATGTCGGTGATATAAGATTCACTTGTTATACCTTTGAAGTATGGATAGTTGGATGAGTTGGCACTTTGCTATGGGTGCTATTTCAGCTGTGGATATATTTTGACAACTATGAATACATGTGGTTACCTTTGGATCAAGTTATTTGTGCTTAGAATTTTAGTTGGTACATGATTTTATGATCTTCTAATGCAACAGGTTGGGTGGCTTTCTCTTTGCATGGCTTCTATGTATGTCCAGTGGCAGTGGCATAATAGGAGGTGAGATCATTCATGTTTGAGATGTTGGATACTTTGATTTTTTTGTGGGTACCAGGATGGAGCACTTGGTGTATTTTGATCCATGATGGTGGATGTGTTGGGAGGGATTGTTCCCTTGTTCATTTATGTGGCTATGGCTTGACCCTATGCAATGTATACAACAAGTGGGAGATTGTTGAGATAATGGGTGTTGCACACATTGCATAATATTGTTATATTTTATTATTTTATTTTATTTTATTATGTAATGTTGTACCTAGATGGATGTGCAACATGTAAAGATTTCCATGGAATATTCTTGATGAGTTGTATTGTAACATTGTGATAATATTTCATGTAATTATTTAATATTGGAAAAAAGAATTAAATGCCCAATATTAAATGTGGGGTTAGGTAGCACATGGTTTTAGCACATGGTTTATGTAATACCACTTAGTAGTTTTGTGGGACTTGCTACTATATAAGTAGCCACAAGGGTAGTTGTTGTAGAGTGAGAGTGAGAAAGGCAAGAGTCGAGCAGGACAAGGCTTAACATGTTAGCCAAGGGAGCATTTGTGAAGGTTGGAAGCATGGCATGGGATGTGTGGATTCATGCTTTTTCACATAGTTTACTTGGTTGTGGCTATGGCCATGAAGGCTTCCATGGTTGTATGGCAATGGTATTTTTGCTGAGTAATATATGGTGATGGATGCTTTTGGAGGCTGGGTTTTTCCCTTAATGAGGGTTTCCCAGGGTATATCTTGTGTCACATTTTGTGGTTATGTTTTCTATTCTCTTGCATGTGGATTTTAATTTCGGGTTTATTTTCAGATCTATTATGTGTTATGTGGAAATAGTTATATTCTTTGTTGCCAAGTTTCCTTACAAACTAGGTAAAAGATATTCAAAGGAAAACTAGGCCTCTGATTGTTGTTTGATACTTGGGAAAAAATGTAGAATTGAACACTACTCAAAATGGAACTTCACAAAATGGTTCAGAATGACAAAATAACAATATGAAATACATGCGTATGCCAAATGAAGGGTGTTAAACAATTGAAACACCACCTAGGCCTTGAAATGACAGCCGGTTACATATGCATGAAAAGCATTCATAGGGGCTCAAAATGACTTAGAATTTGGAGTGGTACTCAAAATAGGGAATGTAAATTTGAGTGCCATTGGTGGCTCTATCTGGGGCTGCATGCCCCTTTTGGGCATGGAAAGAAATAAAATCTCTAGATGAAGAAGACCACTCAATATTTTCTTTGAACAAATACTGAAAGCATGAAACCTATTCTAACTATACAAGATGGTTACCCTAGGCCACTGAAACTTCTCCAAACTTCTTACCTCTATCATATATCTGATTCTCATTAACATCTTCTTGAGGTAAACTGAAACTTTCATTATCCTTTGTTTCACCCAATACATTAGTACTTTCAATCACTTCATTAGGCAAAACAAAACTATTATCATCACTTTCATAGTCCATATAAAAAATTGAATTACTTTCTTCATCTTGGTCACTATGAAAATGGATATCAGCATGCTCTTGAATATGAAAGTCAAACTGAGAATTGTCATAAACATATGACAGATGCATGCTATCAAGAGGAAACACAAAGTATTCATATTCCACTTTGTTCAATAGGATGCATATGTCAGGAAAATGCAACTCACCTTGTGTATCCAGTTGTGGAGGGTACATAAAATATGGTCCCTACCTCTTTGTAGTCATATTATTCATCAAATCAAATTCACAACTCACTAAAAATTCCTCACACTAAAACAAATGGTTAGTTAACAAATTTGAAAAACTGTTCTAAAAATGCTGATCCAAAATATGCTAAACACAATCTTTGTCCTTCTCTAAAAAACTATTAGAGGGAGCATTGAACTTTATAAACTTACCCTTAGGCTGATCATTACAAGACTTGTTAGTATAAAAAGGAAACTCAAAATCAGAAATATTATTTTCACTATTTTCCTCTTCATCCGAAGTATCAAAACATATTGCAGTACAATCACCAATAGGAGAAAGCATTGAGATAGTAACAAACTTCCCCTCAAACACATCCCCTACATCTATAAGGTCCTTGTGTGCATATACATCTGTGGTATTATAATATGCATCTCCAAAGTTTGATAAAGATTTTTTAGATTTTGTATCTTTTTCTACATCAATCATTGGGGAAGCGACTTGACTAAATGAAGAAAAACTATGAGGAAGAATACAAAAATCCTTAGAAGTAATTACATATTTCTTGAAATCATGAGCCAAAAAATCTAAAATCTCATTAGGGCTCAAGAAGACTTCCTCAAAAATCTTCTCCTAGTTTTGATTACTATCCAGATGAGATGAAGAACTTACAATGACATCAACATTAGTATCAAAATCTGAAACATCAAAATCATCACAACATTCATTCTCATCATGGTAAGAACTACCTTGTTTGTTGTTATAATCTTCTTCAAACTCATATTCACTGTCACAAGACTCATTTTCAATTTCATATCTGTCTTCTTTATGCTGTTAAAACCCTCTAATTCACTAAAAGATGAATCCATCTTTTCACATCTAGAAGACAAGCTATCATTTTTTACTGATTCATTACATTCATGATCACCTTGACGTTCAACACATGTATTATCATCATTAGGAGACATAATATGAAGAATATCATTATCACTTTCCATCTCCTTAATGAATCTCTCAGCTTGCAAAAGCTCTTGTAACCTTACTGATGCAAGCCAATTAACTAATTTAGGTGCTATAATATCTAGAAATACACTAGGTAGGGAAGATTCCTCTAGTCAAGAATGCAAAGGCATCATACTGATTACTGATTTAAACATTATATAAACTTGTTGAACATTTAGACCCTGAAGACTTCCCATTTTCCCCTTGACTATACTAACAATCATATTGTAGATTTGCTTATTCAACATAACAATATTACTAGCCACAATTTTCAAACTTTCAAAAATTGGTAGACTAACCTCAGACCTAATGTTTGAATCCATCTTAAAATAAAATCTTCACCTATTTCTCTAGTGTTGAAAATCATTGAATAGAAGTATTGATTTTCAACATTCAACTTTCATGAAAATGAAACTCATGAAAAGTAAAATACCTTCAATGCTGATGCAAACTTTCCTCTGCTAAGTTTGGCACTAGTGCTGACAAAAACTTTCTCACACCATATATGAAACTATTGTAGAGCCACCACCTTCTTTAAAAGGACAAATAAATCGTCACTTAGATTTTCTATAAAAATAGAAATAACAACACTGAAGCTTAGTAAAAAATGCTTTGTTTCCAAGAAACTATCAAGAGCTTCAAATTTTCCCATACAACTAAAAGTCCTTCAACTTTTAAAACATAAAATCAACTAGGATACACTGGTATAGAAATAAGGTCACCACTCACAAATATGAGAAATAAAACAAGATTTGTTACTTGACAAAATCTGAACTAGACTATCAATGGTAGGAGAAATACAAATCATCAAACCACTCTTATAGATTTACAATCTTGAAAATAGAGAACAAACTATGTTGTTCATTCTCAACTCTGAACACTACATCACCTTGAAAGAATTTCTTGGATAAACTAACTGATGATGAAAACACTAGTAATTATACAATCTTTGTTCAACTATCAAAGCTACTGCTATCCTAGATAAAATATCACTGGGAGGCATGAAAATTCAGCATGCATGACCTTGCTACTAATAACAAAATTTGCACATGCCTTTCTTGTAGTATTGAATCATCTTTCAGATTGCAATACTTGCCAATAGAGTTGCCATTTTGTTGGTGACTTGGATGGGCAAAACCATACTGAAAAATAGGATTGAAATATTCAATTCACACCAAAGATTCTTGTCCATTTTACAAGGTTTATTTGCCATCATTTTCCAAGTAGAGTTACCATTTTGTTGGCTCCTGATTTTATAGATTTGAAAATAACCAAGAAACCAGATCAATACATCTAAGGCTAGCAAATTCCTATGATGGATGCACTTGACTGCAATCTTGGGCCAACTATAAGGCTAATTCATTCTTCCTCTTCAGGCTCTGCAAGACCTAGGCGAGTGGACCTCATATTCTCTATATAGTACTAGTGTAAAGGCATACAAATAAATCTTAATAATAGATAAAACCCCTTAATCTTCTATGTTTATGCAAGCCTTCATGGGTGAAGTAGCTAATAACAAAGCACATGAACCTGATAAACCAAGTGATGGAAAACTCTTTTAATTTCTTAAACATAAAGTGAAAGATATTTGATTAATAATTTAGATCTTAGCATAACCCATGCATGCAATAGCAGAGGATATCCAATCTCTAAGCTGACTAGTTCCTTATCCATTGGGCATTAACTAAACCTTAACATACACATGGACACTTGAAGTATACTTGTATATTCAAACATGTGATCTATCTATCTAACTTGCAAATAGACATCAATCTTGATAAAAACTCTCATACTTATGGTAGTATCCTCTAGGTGAAACCTACAACCTTGTCAATGTAAACAAGCAGTTGCATGGATCTTTGTTCCACTAGCAAATTTATCTAGACATGCAATCTTAAGGGATTGTAATTGAGTTTAAGCTCTTTGTTCTCAAACTCAAAAGATTGCAGATAACAAAGGAAGGAGATGAGAATCAAAATGAAACTAAAAGAAATGAAGCTATTGTATTAATTTCCTTGAAACCAATACATCATATGTATATCAAAATTTTAAAAATAACACCAAGGAATGACTATATATCTTAAAATGCTTCAAAAGAAAAATAATATTGTTGTTCATAATAGAGGAACACTAAGAAAAATGGTTTCACAACTCTAAAACTGGAGCCAACCTTGTGGTCTCGCTAGTCATAAAAATTGGACCCTGTCTGGTCTCACAATAGTGAGAAAATATCAAAATTGGAACCCTTACTATGAGTAGAGAAGAAAGATATATAGAAGAGAAGATATTTCAGGATCTAGAATCTGAAATTAACATGTGTCCCACTAAAAATATCTTCAACCTAATGTTGGGTAGAAGCAAGGAGTTGGGTCTCAATTTTGTGGAAGTCCGTAGATTGAGATCATGCTCTTTTAGAAATGGGAACCCATTTTTAAAAAATAGGTACCCATTTTGGGCTCAACCACCTAATCCAAAATTTAAAAAACAAGCACCCATTTTTAATTTTCAAAAAAACATAAAAAATTTGTATTGTTTAGAAATGAGTACCCATTTTTTACTTTTAAAAAATGGGTACCCGTTTCTAAAAATTTAAAATTTTGTTTTTTGTGGGGATTTTGTATTCTGATTTGACTTTTTCAAAATGGGTACCCATTTTTTGAATTTAAATAATAGGTACCCGATTCTTACAACATTGGGCAAGATTTTTTTCTCCTACCTCAGATTTTGGTTTGGGATAGGCTTGGTGAGACCAAGCCTATGCCTTGACCTCTCAAGATTTGGCTAAGGCATTGAACTAACAAATTTACGCCTTGCCGTAATTTTTAGGGGGTCTTTCCAACCAAATTTTTTTATCAAACAAAAAACCATTAGAGCTCTCACTGTCCTAATTTCATAAATATAAATTTTATAGTGCTATGATTTTATTTACTATTTTTGCATTATTTTTTAATGAAAGGTGGTACCTAAATGTAATACAATGAAGTTCACTAAAACTTTAATAACTTTTTTATTTTATAAATTTTCTTAAATTAATTTATGTCATCAATCTACATACAATTCTTTTGAGGTTAAAGAAAGAATTTTTGAAAAAAGTGAAATTTTGATCAAATTATGGTGTTCATACACAAGAGGTTTTAGAATTTACCTTTATAGCCAATTAATAATTAATAAAAAAAAATATTCAATAAAAAATTAAAGAAAAATATTGTCATCAATCTTAGGCATATTAGGTAACTCCCTTTAAAAGGATTTATGAAAATTCATTTATTTGTGTCAAATTATGGTGTCCATACACGAGTGTGGTATGGTCCTGAAACAAGCATTTTGAAAAAGTGGTTTTTAAAGATCCATACCAAAAACAAAATCTAACATTTGGATATACAAATAAATTACATATTCAAAAACTAGATTCCAAACAAAACAAAATTTATATCTGAAGTTTTTTTATATTCAATCTCTAAATGCCTCAAATTTTGACATCAATTGAAAAGAAATTTCAAAAATAGGAAAAACACTTCCACTTTTTGCTCAAAAGTGAGACCCAACTTCTTGCACTTACCCTATTATTGAAACTAAACTTGCTTCACTTGCCCGTAACTAAAAATCATAAATGATGTAGAAAATATCTAATATATCCCCTTGAAAGTAATATGCAAAATATCCCTTGGAGAAAATATCAGATACACATCCAAGGTATAGGAGTCCTAAATTTGATTTAATCATGTCTTCATCTACTCTTGTTGACAAAGACTTCATTGCAACCAACTTCATTTAAAACAATCAAATCATCTTTGAAGTTGCTAATGAAGTCAAATTTGATATAATTCTTGCTATATCTAATCCTAATTTCATCTGAAAATATAAATCTACATTTTGCACTGAGAAGCCCCTAAATTTACAAAACCTCCTATAGCTGATTCCAACAAGTAGCTGTGCAGAAATTCATTGTAAAAATGAAAAAAAAAATTCTTCCCAATTCCAATAGTATGCTACACTGCATATTTCAGGCAAAAATCATGCCCCTATAGTCGTTTATAAATTTTAGGCCTCGGGCCATGAACAGAGTATTACAATGAATTTTTTAAAAAAGTTTACATAGTATAAACTATATAAAACATTTAAATATTTCAACTATTTGAATTTCATGCATTAAACCATTTATGAATTTTGATTTTTATATTAATTTTCATTTCTATCCAATTTACCAGTGCCAAGTGTCAAATCCTGATTTGACAATCATCATTTGAAAAATTATGAGTTTACTTTGAAATATTTTAACACTTTAATTTCACTCATCTTCCGATAATGTCGTGGCATCTTAAAGATTTGAAATGAACTTGACAATCTTACAAAAATTTCATAATATCATATCCCTTATAACTCCATTGCCCATCACAGAATCACACATCACAATTTTGCCCTCCCCGATCACACTGCGACTCCAAATTTTGTAGCATTGCAAAGCTTTTACAATCATTCCATGATCTTATGAATTTCATAGGATCGTAAGCTTCTGAAGTTCCTCTAGTGACCATATAATGACTATTCCTATTGTAGTATCAGGGCCTCCCATTTTATCCTTCGTGATCTCTTGACATCCTTCATCTTGGCATTTGAATGTCAAAATTATTCTCCAAGTTGCATTTGGCTAGCCATGGGCCCACCATCCATGGGCTTCACTTCTTTCGAAGCGGTTGTCTTTGAAGACACTTAATGGTTTTGTGTTCACATATTTAAAGTGGAATGAACCGGTCTCGTAATGAATGTGGGACATTACCCATTTCAAAATTTTTGCTACCAACTAAAACTCTTGCCTATCCTCAACATGGAAGCCCCCTTTCCATACTACTGGTGTGAGCTCCTTTGAAAACCGTGGGCTCCCTTGTATGCGTCCAATTTTCAAAGTGTAGAGAATGCATTGGAGGAAGTCAAAAGGAACAAGAGGCATGTTTTTCTCTGATCTCTCCTTGATGTCATGGATTCCTTGCTGCCTTTGCCCTTCTTTCAGCATTGTGGAACTTGTGTTCACTTATTTTTCTCTACCCTTCATGAACGTGGCTCCTCCTTTGATGATGCGACTATTGGGCATGGAGTGGGCTTCTTTCATATATTGTTTTGGAGCATTCCCATAGAGAAGACACTGACAATGAGAAGCCACTATGATAGAGTTTGCCATTATTTCTTGACCTTCAAGGTATGATAATGAAAGTTCAATTCAAGACTTTGAGATTTTTTGAACTCTATGACATGCTCACTATACAATAAGCATGCTCATCCACTTAATCACTTTATAGCTTTTATAATCATTGTTAATCTAATAAAATTAGTCAGGCCCCAAATTGGGCCTAGCTAATTATTTTTCATTTTTGAACAACTAATATTGCAAACAATTCCATTGATCATCTCAAATTGACTGAAATCAAATTTGACCAGGAATCAACACTATGAACTTTGTGTTAGTAGGCCTATTACGTAGCTTTAAAAATTGATGAAAATACCTAGCCGGGCTCTAAAACTTTGGATATCTTGTCTCTCTAACATATTCAACAGGCCTACCAAATCTCATCACATGATGACATCCGGATCAAAAGATATCGACCTCCAAAGTTGCTTACTTAAAATCACCTACAAATAAACATGTCAGAAAACCACAAAGTGGATTTAGATTTGACTTTGAAAATTGGGCAAATGGACACTTAAGGTTATGGAAACTAGGGCATTGGTATACCTAATATAGGGATTATGAATCTCCAATTTGAGCTCATGATGAATAACTAGGCAAATTTTGCGAAGGTCTGAAGTTGGCTACGTAGATTTGCAAGACTGGAAACATCAGTAGAAAAGTGTTTTTTGCAAATGGAATGCAGATGGATTCATCAAAGTTTACAAACTGGTACACTTGAAGTATTTTCAGAGTAGAATCTAGGGGTACAATCCATTTGATCCAAGGAATCATGAATTCATAGTTATAACATATTGAATTGGGGTACCAATCAATCTGCATTTTGACACCAGTAAGTTATAAATTGCATTTGCAATCAAATTTGAAAATTGATCAAGCTGATTAGTCACAAGCTTATATCTAGAGCATAGCAAGTCTATAACCCCTAAAATATGATGCAAAAGGAAATTTTTTATTTGGGTCAACTAGGTCAAAGTTATGATAGGTCAAATAGGGCTTCTTGGGTTTTAGGGCATTTTGTATCAGCATGACAAAGATAAGTAACCAACTTTGGGGAATTCAAAGCCTAGTCAAAACAAATCAAAATGACTTGAAAATTGAAACATAGGTTCATTGATATGCATACTAAACAATCCCAAAGTGGAAACTCATGAAACATAACTATGTAAAAAATATTCAAAGGAAAACTGGGCCTCTAATTCCTATTTGATACTTGGGCAAAAATGCAATACTGAACACTACTCAAAATGGAATTTTGTAGAACGGTTTAGAATGAAAAAATAACAATACAAAACACATGCATATTGAAAATGAAGGGTGTTAAACAATTGAAACACCACCTATGCCTTGAAATGACAGCCAATTACATATGCACAAAAAGCATTCATAGGGGCTCAAAATGACTCAAAATTTGGAATGGTACTCAAAATAGGGAATGCAAATTTGAGTCCCATTATGACAATTTATGTGCCAAGCAAGAAATTTAGTAGCAAATGAGTAACCATGATGAATGAGTGTCAGAACTTAGTGTTGGTTGAGGAACAACATTTTAACAATTTTTGAGAAATTTTAACTTCCAATCGATTAAGTTGATTTCTTGGGATATGAAAAGTGTGTTGAAGATAAGGATTGATTAGTTGGATCATTTAATTCTAGGAGAGGATTAGGTAAATGAACTAAGGAATGAATTCTAAGAGAAGTTTTTGGAAAATAAGAGGATAAACAAGATGGTGATTAGATTCAGTGTGTGTGTTGGATCTAACTATAAACCCTAAGATCTATAGTGATGTTTAAGCCAAAAATGATTAGAATTACTTATTTAAGGAGGTACAAGGGCCTAAACTAAAGTGTGTGTTCTAGAGTATTATAAAATATTGGAGTATTTGCTGATGTTATTGACTGGAAAACTTCAGCAAAAGACTAAGAAGAGTTGAGAAGAGAAGGGGAGTGATTTCTTGAAGGATTGCCAAGCGAATTAGAGACTGAGATGACAATGAGGGCTAGTTAGTAAAATTAGTGTATGTGAGCTAAACTAAGATCTATACATGCAAAGTGAGTTGTACTTGACATATCAAAACCTGATGTTACTTTCTAACCATTGTAAACAATATTGAAATCCTTTAATCAAGGCTAACCTAATAGTCATATATAAATCCTTTAACAAGGCGACATTCTAATGGAATATTCTAAAGTTCTCTAACAATACCACTCCTAACAAGGTGATTAAATATTTTCACAAAGTCACATTTAATAGTGTGTTTTGTAACTTTAAACATGATTGACTCCTAATAGAGTTCACTTCAAAAGAGTGAAAATTTGTGACATGCTACTATTGGTGGTTTTTCCCAAATTGGGTTTCTATGTTAAATCCTAGTATCAAACTTGTGTGGATATTATTTATGGTTTTTTTACTAATCAATATTTATATTCTACAATTCTGTTATGTTTAGAATAGTGGAAACTAGTTAATGTTATTAAAGTTGAATGTATAGACTGAGCTATGAAATGATAAGATCTAAAATTATTTATGTGATTGTTTGTTCAATTGGTACATCTAGACCTTGGATAACTAATTCAAACCTCCCCTCTTAGTTATTCTAAATATTATAACAATTGGTATCAGAGCTTTGGTGATTGTAGAGAAAAGTTTTAAGGTACTCAAATCCAAAGATCATGATGTACAAAAAAGAGGTACCAAAATTGAACAAAGAGAATTTTTCTGCGTGGAAAAGATTGATGAGGCTACATATAGTTTTTATTAGTGATACTACACTAGATTTTTTGGACAATGCATATATGAATATACCAACATTACTCTTGATTACTCAATAACTAAAAGAAAAACAAGAACACAATCATGCAACATTGGAGATTGTTGAACCCTAAGCTATGTTGAGTATTATGATATAAAAGATTGAAATAATGCAAAGGAATTGTGGGATAAACTAAAGACCATATATGGAAGAGATGTTAATGTCATGAGAGCCAAATCAAAAATCTTGAGAGGAAAATTTGATGAAATGAGAATGATAGAAATTGAGAATATAGTTTAGTACTATGCAAGAATCAAAGAGGTTGTCAATTTTATTAGAGGTGAAAATGGAAAGATTAAGGACAAAACAATAATAATAAAGTTATTGAGAACTCTACTTCCTATTTATGTTATTAGGGTTTCTATAATACAAGAACAAAGTGTACTCTAGGTAATACCCTAACTTTGGAAGGTGTAATTGGTATGCCTACTAATTCTGAGATGTCTAATTTTAATAATTACACTTCCACTATTGTTGAATATGCTTTTAAATCACAAATGGTTCTTAGCAAGTAAGGAAAAGGAAAACATGTGAAAAGTGATAGTGATACTTCTAATGATGAACTTGATGAACTTGAGGCATTGATGACTAGGAGACTTGGAAGAGGCAAAGGAAAATACAAAGGTAAACTTCCTATAATCTATTTTTCATGTAATTTAGTTGGTCCTATTATTGCATGATATCTTGATAGAGAAGACAAGGATGGGAGAAAGGAAAGAAAGTACAAAGGAAGAAGAGATGACCGAGAAAACAAGAAGAACAATGAGTACAAAGAAAAGATTAAGGAATCTTTTTATATTGCTGAAGAAGAAACCAATACTAAATTTGAAAGTAATGATGAAAAAGTAGTCTATGTTACTATGAAAGAATATTATGATGAAGATGAGAAAACTACATTAATCTCTTGTGTGAATAAAAGTGATAGATGGATAATTGATAATGGTTTTTTAATGACATGACTAGTGATAGAAGTAAATTTGAGAACATTAGACCATACAAGGGTAGTTGTGTTAGTAACTAAATTTGGTAATGATGTTCCATGTCTTGTGAAAGGTAAAAGATCAATACAACTGACTGATAATATAAAATGTGACAATGTTTATTGGGTTGAAGGACTTAACTATAATCTATTGAGTGTTTCACAATTAAATAGATCAGGTTACAGAGTTGAAATCCATCATAGAAAGGCCAAACTATTTGATGTTGATCATAAATTGATTGGAAGTGGTGAGAAAACAAGATGTATCTTGTTCTATCTTGACTTATCTGATGAGACATGTTTATTTGCACATCATTAAGATATTTTGTTAAGGCATAAGATGTTATGTCATATAAATTTGACAATTTGGTTAACCTTAGAAAAATGAAAAGAGTAAGAGGTTTTCCTAAACTGAAGAAACTTGATAATGTTATGTGTAAACAATGCCAATTGGGAAAAATGACAAAATCTAGTTCCAAGAGCAAGAAAAATTCATGAAATGATATTTTTGAATTGGTTCATACTAACTTATGTGAGCCTATTGGTGTTCAAATTTATTGTGGAGACAAATATTTTATTCTATTTGTTGATGACTACTTTAGAATGATGACTATGATGTTTCTTAAAGAAAATTATGATGCTTTTTAGTTATTTAAGTGGTATTTAGCTAAATTTGAAAAGAAAAAGGGAAAGAATATGGAATTCTTTAGATCTGACTGAGGTGGTGAATTCATTTCTAGTTAATTAAACATATTATGCAATGATAGAGGAATCAAAAGATAGATGTCAACACCCAAGACCCCTCCTCAAAATGGGAGAGTTGAAAGAAGGAATATATCAATCATGGACTGTGGTAGAACATTGATGGTGGAAAAAAATGTGTCACATAAATACTGGAGAGAAGATGAAAGTACAGTTGTTGATACCCTGAATAGAGTGAAAGTCAAGAAAGGTACAAATGTTACACCTTTTGAATAACGGTATGGTTATGATCCTAATGTAAAGTATTTCATAGTATTTGGAAGAAAATATTATATACTAAAAGACAATAGAAATGGAAAACTTGATGCAAAAAGTGATGAAGGCATATTCTTATGTTATTCCACTAAGAGAAAAGCTTATAAGTGTCTCAAATCTAACACTAACAAAGTTGTGGAAAGTGCAAATGTAAAAGTTGATGAGTATACATAAAGAAATGAATTCTAATGCAAGAAAGAACCTAAAGAATATAGTTCATTCATATATATGAATGATAGTGCTCCTAGCACCCCACTTGAACAAGAGAACAAAGTTGCAAATCTACAACAAACTAGGAATGCCAAGTTGTAATAACCAATTTCCAAGCAACATAATGTAGGTATGAAGCAACATGGAAATGATGTTGAGTTAGAGATAGAGGAATCCAAACATCAAGAGGACAATGTTGAGCATGTAATACATGAAGTAGATTCTAAACTAGAGAGAGAAAATGAGCTTGAAATCATTTTTCAAGATGAAATCGTTGATGTACAAGAAGAAAAGAGCCTATTCTAGAAAAATATGTGAGAAGAAATCATGAACCCAAGAAAATCATTGGAGATAATAATCTTGTGTTATAACAAGAAAAATACTTAGAAGTGATACATGCTTACTTTGTGAGTGATAGGGAGGTTGGATGAATTAATCACTGATTCATGCTCTGGGTCTTCTTGCAAGACTCTTAGGGTGTTTTCCCCACACCACTTGTCACCTATAGGACTTTAAATATATAAGTATCCATAGGTCCCTCTCTAGCCAATCCAACTACCAAGAAAGTATCATCAATCAAGTCAAAACTTGATGCATTCTTGCTTCACTCACTATAGCCCTTAAAGAATCATAAAGGCTCTTCACCTCCAAATCTTAAACTAAGACTTGTAGAGGTATTTGAAAATACTTCAACTCAGCTAACTAGATGTGTTACAAGTCCCATTAGATTCATATTCGATCTAATTTCTTCATTTCTTCACAAATAGGCCTAAAAGGCTACTAGCCCTAATTAGATCTCATATAGCAAGAAAATAAAGTTTTCCTCCCAACCCTTCCAAAGTAACCCTAAAAAATTTCTTGGTATTCTTGTATTATGTGCCAACCTCTCAAGGATTTTGGCCTCTTAGGGTCACCATCTTCTGTACAGTACCCTACTCAATTGGAGTGAATTTAGGGCTCTAATTGATTTTTCTACAAGTTGATAAGTGAAAGGTTATCCATTGGATCAGCATAACAATGAACTCTTCAATACACCTTGGAAAAAATCCCATCTTCAATCCCCAAGTGTAATCATGGCTCTAGCTATCCACCTTTGCAAGTTATGTTGATTTCTCTTTAGCCTTACCTAGTCGGACTCACCATAGGGTCACATAGAAAATACTTTAAAAATGGCTCCCCTATATTTGAAGGCCCCTACTTTTGTACACATTATGTGCATGGAGTCTACTCACTATTACCAAGAGACCATATAGATTGGATGATGGGAAAGTGAGTTAGAACTCCATCTTTGCCAACTTTTTGGACAAAACTAGTGACAATGCAAAACTAAAACAATTTCAAAAAAATAATGGAAGCTGATCAAAACTCCTATCTAATGTGACACATAATCAAGAAAATAATAATTCATAGGATGAAAAGTTGTAGAATTAAATTCTAACTCCTAACTACCTACTGTCATAGAAAACAAGAAAATTGCTCATTAAATTGCTCTAAATGTTGATTGCTCAAGTACTCAATCCATACAACAGGAATCCAACCTTGTTTATAGGTCTTGGAATGCATTATATACAGTGGTTGGGTGGTTATTTTACCCTTAGGGATCTTCTCCATTTAGTTGCAACTTTTTTTAGGATTAACCTCAGGCATAAATAACAATATAAAAAAAAAATAGATCACAAAAAAGAACACAAGACACCAAGATTTAACGTGGTTCACCCAATCCTTGGGCTACATCCACCAAAAAACAAGTACAATATTATTACAATCCAATGATTACAACCTAATTACAATCCATAATCCCTTACAACTCAATACCACCATAAGAACCAATTTTTGCATCATTCATTATGAAACAATCCCCAACCCTAAGCCCTTTTATACAAGTATTTTTGCCACTTTAAGGTTACAATATATTGGCCATAAATTGGAAAATATTAGCCCAAAATTTAGTAGCAAATCAAAAAATAGTAGAATTTATGAAGAAAATAATAATTCATAGGATGAAAAGTTGTAGAATTAAATTCTAACTCCTAACTACCTACTGTCATAGAAAACAAGAAAATTGCTCATTAAATTGCTCTAAATGTTGATTGCTCAAGTACTCAATCCATACAACAGGAATCCAACCTTGTTTATAGGTCTTGGAATGCATTATATACAGTGGTTGGGTGGTTATTTTACCCTTAGGGATCTTCTCCATTTAGTTGCAACTTTTTTTAGGATTAACCTCAGGCATAAATAACAATATAAAAAAAAAATAGATCACAAAAAAGAACACAAGACACCAAGATTTAACGTGGTTCACCCAATCCTTGGGCTACATCCACCAAAAAACAAGTACAATATTATTACAATCCAATGATTACAACCTAATTACAATCCATAATCCCTTACAACTCAATACCACCATAAGAACCAATTTTTGCATCATTCATTATGAAACAATCCCCAACCCTAAGCCCTTTTATACAAGTATTTTTGCCACTTTAAGGTTACAATATATTGGCCATAAATTGGAAAATATTAGCCCAAAATTTAGTAGCAAATCAAAAAATAGTAGAATTTATGAAGTATGTATAGTACTTCCTTGATCAATCACCACAAACTAACAATCTCCCATTTGGGGACTAATTAGACTCCACAATAGATAACAATCTCCCACTTGGAGACTGATCCTATAGCTATGCCACTACACCATGAGGCTCCTACTAGATCAAACCCCCCTAGAATCTTATATTCTTGTATTCCTATTTAGTCTAGAAGACTAACCAAAGCTGAAGAGGAGTACAACTTCTCCCTTGGTACTACCTTTGTAAACATATCTACTGAATTTTCATCGATATGTATCTTATCTAGCTTTAACTATCTATCATCCAAAACTAACTGAATGAAATGGCACCACAATTGAATGTGTTTGGTCTTTGAATGCAAAGATGAATTCTTTGCAAGATGAATGAAACTTTTACTATCTCTAAACAAATAATTATCCCTCTGAGGGTGTCCCAATTCTTCCAAGAACTGAAGCCATTTCATCTCCTTCATTGCCTCTAGAGAAGGAACACACTTTGCCTCTGTAGTGGATAAAGCATTAACCTTATGTAGCCTAGAAACCTAGCTCACGGCTGCCCCACCAATAGTAAATACATAACTTGTAGTACTCTGCCTAGTATCAATATCCCTTTGCCAAATTTGAGTCAACATAGCCTTGTAAATCAGTAGTATAGCCCCCAAAGTGTAAACACTTATTGGATGTTCCTCTCAAATATCCAAGAATCCATTTGATTGCATTCCAATGCTCATTGCCTGGATGACTCATATACTTGCTAACAACTCCCACTGCATGTGCAATATCTGGCCTTGTACATACCATAACATACATCAAGCTTCCTACAACTAAAGCATAGGGTACCTTGAACATCTTATCCTCCTCTTCTTGTGTCTTAGGACACATCTCCTTAATCAACTTCAAATGACTAGGTAAAGGTGTGTTGAGCTTTAGCATTCTCCACAGAGAAATGTTGCAACACCTTCTCAACATAATTGGCCTAAGATAGTGGCAATTTATTATTCTTCCTATCTCTGCAAATCTTCATACCAAGGATTTTTTTTGCTGCCCCCAAATACTTCATATCAAATGCATGTGCTAATTGGTGTTTCATCCTCTTAATATGATCCATGTTAGACCCAGCTACAAGCATATCATCAACATATAAACATAAAATAATATAGTTGTAATTATTAGACCCACCTTCTCATCAACATATAAACATAAAATAATGTTAGACCTAGCTACAAGCTATGATACCACTTGTTAGGATTAACCTCAGATAGAAATAACAATTACATGCAAATATAAACAATATTAGAAAATAGTAGATCATAGAAAAGAACACAAGACACCAAGAATTCACATGGATCAGCCAATCCCTGGGCTACGCCCACCAAACAACAAGTCTGATATTATTATGATCCAGTGATTACAACTTGATTACAATCCATAATCCCTTACAACTCAATACCATCACAAGAACCAATTTTCACATCACTCACTATGAGACAATCCCTAATTCTAAGCCCTTTTATATTTTTATTTTTGCCACTTTAGTGTTATAACATATCGGCCATAAATTGGAAAATATTAGCCCAAACTTTAGTGGTGAATTGATGAATAGTACTAAAAATTTATGAAGTATGTACACTACTTCCCTGATCAATCACCACAAACTAACAACTTTTTGACAATGTTGCTCCAACAACTTTTCAAAGTTGCAAAGTTGCATAATGCAACTCTTATATCTTTTTGGCAACTTTTTCCCAACTTTTTCCCAACTTAGTCAAATGCACTACAATGCTTTCCAAACTTAACCAAAAACATCAACTAAGGTAAAACCATCACCCTAACCCTTTCTAGACCCTATTGACCTCATGATGATATCATCATCATGCCTTGGACCAATTAGAGGGCTTTACAACTTGCTATCCCCTCATTGTACCTAGAAAAATGTTCTAAGACCCTATGAGAAAAATCCCTATTGTATTACTACCATGTTCAAAATGACCTTATGAAAATCATATAAAAATTTCTCAAAGGCACACACACACAACTAAAATAAGAAACAATTTAGACTACCTAAGAAATCCCTAGGTGCTCCTGCACCATTCTCCCCCTCCACACAACTCTCAAGGAATATGAGGAGAAATTAGAGATACATCAATGCCTATCTTTTTGAAGTTAGGTTCCTCTACCCTTGTAGCTTCATCCTCTATTTTTCCTTTCCACTAGATTAGATACTTCATATGGGTCTTATGTCTAGTTGACTTCTTTACCTTGGACTCCATTACCCTTTTAGCTTGTTGCTTAGTCTTGAGAGGTAAGATCTCAATACTAGCATCCTCTATTAATTCCTTGCTATTACGGATTATGCCTAACAATGGTCCTTCTATTTTACCAAATTAGTAACATTGAACATTGGTGAAATGTTTAGATTTGTAGGAAGCTCCACCTTGTAGGCATTCTGTCCATATTTTTCTAACACCTTACATGGACCTACTCTCTTCATTTGCAACTTTGTTAATGGTCCTTTATGTAGTCTAGATTGTTTAGGTGGACCATAACATAGTCTCCACTTCAAACTATATGTCCTTTCTTAACATGTCCACCTTGGCCTTCAACTTGTGAGTAGCCTTTGTTATAGTTTTCTTCACTTGTTCTTGTACCTCTTTCATAGTCTAAGAGAAATCCTCTACATGTCCACTTCTATACTCCATATTCCTAGATCTCTAAGATTACACAGACCTCTTGGGTGCATTCCATACACAATCTCAAAAGGACTTCTCCTTGTGATCCTACTCACATTATCATTGTATGCATATTCAACTTGATGAATGATCAAATCCCATGTATGTCCATACTCCTTGGTTAGGAATCTAAGAAGGTTACCTAACACTCTATTGATCATCTTAGTTTGACCATCAGTTTGAGGATGGTAAAAAGATATATTAGTCCCTATCCTACTCCATAGAGGCTTCCAAAAATGACTCATAAGCTTCACATCTCTGTCAGATACTATGCTTAGGGGTAATCTATGGATTCTTACAATCTCCTTGAAAAATAGGTGAGCAATGTAACTAGCATCATGAGTGGTCTTGCAATGAATTAAGTGACTCAATTTACTAAACCAATCTACTACCATATAGATACTATCCAATCATATCTTAGTCTTAGGAAGAGCTACCACAAAATCCATGCTGATGCATTCCCATGGTCTATTGGGAATAGGCAATGGTTGGTACAAATCTACATGGCTAGTTCCTCCTTTGGCTTTCATACATACTACACATTTTTTTGCACACCTTCTACATCTCTTGGAAAATTGGGCTAATAATAGAACCTATTTACCAACTCTATTGTCTTATTGATCCCAAAATGACCACTAATACTACCATTTCACTTCTCTTGAATGAGATTCTCTCTCATGGAACCTTGAGGAACACATAACTAATTTCCCTTGAATAAACATTCACTTTGTAGTGTATATTTTGAGAATTGACTATGGAAATGGTTTTGGAAATAAAAACATACCTTATATGCTTCTTAGAAGACTTCATCATCCTTATAAAGGTCTTTTAAACTCTCTAGTCCAATGATTTTAAGTTGGATCTCTTGGATTTTCAATATCCTCCTACTTAGTGCATCTACCACCTTGTTTAACTGTCCTTTCTTATGCTTGATAGTGAATGTGAAAGGTTGTATATATTCCATCTACTTAAAGTTCCTATTACTCAATGTTTCTTATGTGTTAATATAGTTAAGATCTTGATTGTCTATAAACACCACAGATTCCTTGGGTAGGAGATAATGTCTCCACTTCCTAAGTGATTGCACTAGAGCATATAACTCCAAGTCATAAGAAAAGTACTTTTTCTTGGCTTCATTGAGTTTCTCACCAAAGAAAGCTATGGGTCTTCCTTCTTGGCTTAGTACTCCTACTATAATTCCATTGGCATCACACTCCATTGTGAACAAATTACCAAAGCTAGGTAACAAGAGCATAGGTTGGGTAGAAAATTCTTGTTTTAGTTTCTCAAAATCTCTCCCTGCTTCAAGTGTCCATTTTAACTTGGTCTTTAGTCCACCCTTGATGGTATATATTACTGGTGCACAAATACAACTAAAGTTCCTTATAAACTTTCTATACAATTGGGCTAACCCATGGATACTCCTTACCTATATCCCTATGGTTGGTGTTGGCTAATTCAAGATAGCCTCCACCTTTCTTGGGTCCATCTTCAATGAACCTTTTGATACTACAAAACCTAGATACACAAGTTCTTGCTTGAGAAATTCACACTTTTCCAAGTTGATAGACAACTTCTCTTCCTACAATCTTTTGAGCACAATCTCCAAGTGTTTCATATGATCTTCCTTGGTTTTGCTAAAGATGAGTATATCATCTAGGTATACTAACTGCACAAACCTTCTACTATAATTCTTGAGCACCTCATTCATTAGCCTCATGAATGTGCTATGGGCATTTGTAAGCCCAAATGGCATAAATCTTCACTTATACAACCCTTTTGTGGTCTTGAATGTTGTTTTCAACTCATCTCCTTCTTGGATCCTAATTTGATGGTAGCCACTCTTTAGGTCCAACTTAGTGAAATATCTAGATCCTCCTATACAATCCATCAAATCCTCAATCCTGGGAATAGAAAATCTATATTTGATTGTGATCCTATTTATTGCCCTAGAATCAGTACAAAGACTCCACTTACCATCTTTTTTGGATTCCAATGCCACTGGTACCACACAAGGGCTGATGCTCTTTTTGTTCAAATCTTGGTTTGCAACTCCTTTTCTAGCCACTTCTTGGTTCTACTCTAGGATGAGCTTGTAGGCTTCCTGGTTAGGTAAAGAAGCCCTTGGGATGAAGTCTATCTAATGACTAATAGAAATTTTATGAGGTAAAGTTGTAGGTGTCCCATCACTTACTATGTCCTTGAACTTTCAAGTAAGTCTTGCACTTCTTTAGGTATAAGTGTCTACATAATATTTCTCTCTTCTTTAAGTTGCACCATTATAGCATACCCTTCACCTCCTTGTTGTAGAGTATTAATAAATCCTTTTCCACTACTTAATAGGACACTAGGAGTCTTTGACTATGTTTCCTCTTCCTTTATCAATGACTATATTTTGAATGTCTTTCCATCCTTCTTGAAAAAAATGGTATTCTGCTTTCCATCATATATGGCTCCACTATCATATTGCCATGGTCTTCCAAATAGGAGATGACATACATCTATAGGAAACACATCACATAAGTATGTACACTTTTCCCCTTATTTAACCTTGTCACCTTACATGGATTGGTATGGGGTATCTTCTAAAGTTTGAGCTTCTTTACTACTTCTTCAAATATTATGTTATCTATAGACCTTCAATCCACAATAACCCTGCAAACTTTTCCAAGTATTTTGCACCTTCTCCGAAATAAGGATCTCCTTTGATTTGGATCCTCTTTAACTAGTTGTCTAACCAAAACCCTTCTAAACATTAGGTTCTCCCCCCATTTCTGATTCAATGAGGTTGATCTCAAGTTAGTTGACACTTGATGTGGCCTCTTGAATATATATTACTCACTTCTCAATATTTGAAGAAGATGCTTTCTCAAGGCATAAGTAGGATGACCCAACTATCCACCACTATAACACTTCATGCTAGAAAAGTATGAGTTACTTCTGCCAATACGTCTTCCTCTATTAGAACCCCCTTGATTGTCTCTACCTCTTCCATGGCCTCCTCTAGAAGTTTCATTCCCATGATTAGTAGACTTAGACCCTCCTTTATTTCTTGATTCAATCCCTCTACCTTGGTATCCACATCTATGACCTCTTTGGTCTCTTCCTCTATCTCTTCCCCTAAAAGTTTGACCATGCTTCCTTTTACTTTTATCTTCAACCTTGATGACCAATTGAAAGCATTGGTGTACTGTCTTGGGACTAAGAAGATTCATCTCTTCTTGTATACTCCATTTCAGCCCATTCAAGTATCTAGACGCCTTAAGACTTTCATCTTCAACTACATTTGATCTCTTTCATAACTTTTGGAATTCCTCTCTATAGGAACTCACATCAAGATCCCTTTGTCTAAGACTTTATCTCTTCTAGTGAAAATGGATTTCATAATCCTCTAACATGTATGCCTCTCTCACTTTGTGAACCATTCCCTTCAAAGTGGAAATTGGTTTCTTACCTTCCTTCTCTCTCTTTACCTAGTTGAACTTCTGCCATGTCAATGTAGAACCTCTTAGCCTTGAATTTACCACCCTTATTTTTTGTGCCTCTATGGTTCCATCACACTCAAAATGATTTTCCATCCATTCTAGCCAATCCATGACTAGGTATTCCTCTATCTTTCCACTAAATAGTGGTATTTCCTCTAGTGTCTTTCCACTCATTGGCTTTCAATGCTTTCAAGAATGGTTCCTATATAAGGATAGGATTAGGGGTATTTTCTTCATCCTCTATATGCACCTCTTTCTTCTTTCCTTCAACCTTTTCTTTGAATTCCTCAATGGTTTCTTCCACTTGATCACATTTTTCCCCAGTTTGAAACATTTATCCATAAGCCTAATCTTTTGAGGCTCTAATACTAATTTTATAGGGAGGTTGGATGAATCAATCACTGATTCATGCTCTGGGTCTTCTTATAGGACTCTTAGGGTTTCTTTCTCACACCACTTGTCACCTATAGGACCTTAAATATCTAAGGATCCCCTGGTTTCTCTCTAGCCAACCCAATTACCAAGAAATTTTCATCAATCAAGTCAAAACTAGATGCATTCTTGCTTCACTCACTATAGCCCTTAAAGAATCATAAAGGCTCTTCACCTCCAAATATTGAACTAAGACTTATAGAGGCATGTAGGTATTGTTGAGAACTTAAAATAAACTAGCTAGATGTGGTAGAAGCCTTATTGGATTCATCTTTCATTTGATTTCTTCATTTCTTCACAAATAGGCCTAAAAGTCTACTAGCCACAATTAGGTCTCCTATAGAAAGAAAATAGGGTTTTCCTCCAAATCCTTCCAAATTAACTCTAAAAATTTTCTTGTGATTCTTGGATCATGTGCCAAACTCTCAAGGTTTTCTAGGGTCTTGCAGTCACCACATTCTGTATAGTACCCTAACTTAATTTGAGTGAATTTAGGGGTTTTAGGGCTCTAGCTAACTATTTTGCAAGTTGAGAAGTGCAAGGATATCCTTTGGATTAGTATGAGCATTCCCTCTTCACTAAACTTGGAAAGACTCCCATCTTCAAACTCCAAGTGGAATCATGGCTCTAGCTATCCACCTCTACAAGTTTTTTTGATTTCTCTTTAGCATTCCGTAGCCAGACTCACCACAAGCTTGCCTAGGGAGAGACTTTAAAAATGGCTCCCCTACATTTGAGGGCCCCTTCTTTTGTAAAAATTATGTACATGGAGTCTACTCACTATTCCCAAGAGGCTGTATAGTTGGATGGTGGGAAAGTGAGTTAGAACTCCATCTTTACCAACTACTTGGACAAAATTAGTGACAACATAAAACCAAAATAATTTCACAAAAGGAATGAAAACTGATCAAAACACCTATCTAATTCCATAAAACATAAAGAAAAGAAAATAATTCACAAGATGCACAAGTTGCAGAATTAACTTCTAACTCCTAATTATCTAGTATCATAGAAAGTAAGAGAATTGCTTATTACTAATTGCTCAAGTACTCAACCCATACAATGGGCATCCAAAATTGTTCGTAGTTCTTGGCATGCCTTATATAGGTTGGTTGGGTAGTTATTTTACCCTTAGGGATCTTCTCCATCTAGTTGTGACTTTTTGACAATGTTGCTCCAACAACTTTTCAAAGTTGGAAAGTTGCACAATGCAACTTTCACATCTTTTGGGCAACTTTTTCCCAACTTAGTCAAATGCACTCCAATTCATTCCAAACACAACTAAAAACCTCAACTAAGGTAAAAAAATCACCCTAACCCTTCCTAGACCTTACTAACCTCATGATGATATCATCATGCCTTGGGGGCAATCAAAGGACTTTACAACTTGCTAGCCCCTAATTAAAACTAGTAAAAGGTTCCAAGACCCTATGAAAAAAATGGCTATTATAATACTAGCCATGGTCAACATGACCTTATGCAAATCACATAAAAAATTCTTGAAGGCACACACACACAACTAAAACATGAAAAAATTTGGACTACCTAAGAAATCCCTAGGTGCTCCTACATTATTGATTTTGAGCCTAAATTTGTGAATGATGCTTTGGAGAATGAGTATTGGATAAAATAAATCAATGAAGAAATTAAGTAGATGGAAAAGAAAAAAACATGGATACTAGTACCTAGAATCAAAGACAAAATGTTATTGGAACAAACTGGTATTTACGAACAAGCTGAAAAAAAATGATGAGGTCACAAGGAACAAAGTTAGATTGGCTTTCAAAGGATATGCATAAGAAGAAGGTGTTTATTATGGGGAAACACTTGCCCCTGTAGCAAGACTAGAAGAAGTTAGAACACTACTTGCATATTCTACTTATAAAGGATTTAGATGGATGTCAAATATGCATTTCTAAATGGGATACTTAAAGAAGAAGTATACATAGAGTAGCCTAAATGATTTTTAGATCCTGGCAAGAAAAATATGGTGTGCAAGCTACACAAGGCTTTATATGGTTTGAAACAAGCCCCTAGAGAATGGTATGAAAGACTGCACAACTACTTGGTGAAGATTGGATTTGCAAGAACTAATGATAACAATAATTTGTACTTGAAGATCGGCAAGAATAATGAGGTGTTGCTACCTAAATTTTTTGTTCATGATATCATATTTGGAGGTAAGGAAGAATTATGCAAATTACTTGTTGATGAAATGAAGAAGGAATTTGAAATGTTAATGTTTAGTGAGATCAAATTATATGTTGGCTTACAAGTTATCAAATGAATCAAGGTATCTTCATTACTCAATCCAAATATATCAAGGAGATTCTAAAGAATTCTGGAATGGAAGATTCAAGATCAATTAGTACACCTATTGTCACTAGGAAAAAATTATCAAAGAATGACAATTCGATTAATATGAACCAGGCATTATATGGATCAATGATTAGAAAAATACAATATGTTGTTTATAGCAGACCTGATATTACATTAGCAATTGGGATAGTTGCAAGATTTTCTACAAGTCATAAGGAAAATTACATGATGAAAATAAAAAGGATAATGAAATATCTAAAAAGAAAAGAAGACTATGGATTGTATTATAAGAATAATGATAAGTTTGAACTAAAAGTATTCACTAATTTTGATTGGGCGAGAAATTTTGATGACAAAAAGAGAACAAGTGGAGGCACATTATTTCTAGGAAAGAGACTAATTTCATGGACAAGCAAGAAGAAAAACTACATTTCTTACTCAACAACTAAAGTGAGTATGTAGTAGCAGTAGTATGTGAATACATCATTACTTGAGAGAGCTTTTTCAAGACAAAAAAGTGAAATTGGAGTATGTGAATACTAAAGAGCAAATAACTGATATATTCACTAAAAATTTACCTTAAGATGCTCATGAATATCTTAGAGGTAATCTAGGGGTGATTCCCCTAGATTAATCTACTTAAGCTAAAGTGAAGATTTTCATCAAATATGTTGATTAGACTATCTTACAAATTGATGTAGATAGGTCTACTTTAGGAGTTGCTTAAGGTAGTAGTGAAGAAGAAGAATAGAATGATGGATCAGTCATACAAAGATGACCGATGAAGAGTTACGAGCTCATATGAAGGTATCATGAAAAAGATGCATGATTTGAAATATCTTTGGCATTGTTGTCAAAGAGGGAGATATTATCCAATTATTGTAAGAAAGAAAGAAAGGTTATCCATAAGAGAGAGAATATTATCTAGAAGGAGAAGATCAAAATGGAAGATGAAGATAGTGGAAGTTCTTACCATAAAAAAGAGAAAGAGGGAGATATATCCAGAGTGTTATACAATGAAAGTAAGTTATCCATGGAAGAGTGAGAGATCACTAAGAGAGAGTTTAGAAGACTTACTAAAGGTGTCACTAGATTTGATATGATAGAAAGAGCTTATATGTTCCATATAAGAGTTGTATAGATGAGAATTAGAAAGAAATAAGGATATTAATGAAGATTTGAACCTACACACAGAGGGAGTTGCTCAAGACAGTAAATGTTTTGCATTGCATGGTAACTAGAGGTGTTGCCATCAATGCTAAAGAGGGAGATTATTGGAAACTACAATTGGAACAATTATTATGTTGTCAATGATTTCAAACCTATTAGTGAGACAATTTTCTATCTAGTCTGAGTTTCATATCTATTTGATTGATGAAGAGGATTTGAGAAGTTTTTCATAACAAAAGTATCTAGAGGAAAGGTTGAGTTATGACGAGGACACTATAAATGGACACTTGATTAGTTGGACTTTGACAAAATAAAGTGGTTATTTAAATCATGTTGCAATTGGAGAAGATGGTAATAATAAAGCCTTAAAGATGTGATCAAAGACATATCAAATACATAAGATTGACTAAGTAATAGACTAGAAGATTAAGGAACTTGAAGTATATGCCGAGTGATATTAGTGTCAAATGAGCACCAAAAAAAGATAAGAAAAAATAGTGTTGACCAAGTATGAATGTGTACTAAGTGATAGTTTATGTGCCAAGAAATAAGTTTAGAAGTGACATAGTAACGTAGTGATGACCAAGTGTCAGAACTTAGTTGTACATGATATATTCATGTATTCATGAAACTTTAATGCAGAGTGCAAGTAAAATGACAATGAACTAAACTAAACCCAAGAAATCATTGTTAAAATGTAAACTTTATGAATGTCCCATGTTTCCCTAACTATAATCACTAAGAAAGCTCTTAGAATAGCATCTCAGTGACAATTCTAGAATGGGAGTACACATTAAATATAGATTTACAAGAATACATGTAAGATCTATGACTAAATGCTGATTATAAGGTGTAACAACTCTAAAATGCTATTAAATGAGCATGCAATGAGCTAAACATGTGCTAAAATGATACTAAATAAGATGAAAAGAAAGCTAAAATGCTATTCAAAATGACATAACCTTGCTATAATGATAATGCTAAGATGATAACTCAGAATGTGCCTATAATGTAGATGCCTAAAACTTAGGTCTCTTAGCTCTTGAATTTCCATCCTATTTATAGGATTTCAGAAGGGGTTGGGATAAGAATTAGGATTTTACCTTTGATTGGTGGATGAAGGTGAAAATTGAAATTATCTCATAAAAGGCTAGGAGGAAGAGTCCAACAGACTTGGTTTTGAGGATAAATGAGGATTTTTCCAATTCTTTTAAATGTAAAAGGGGGATTTTCAATTTTGTGAGAATAAAAGACTTTATTGATTTAATCTTTTATTGATTTAATAAATGTTATATTTATTTTTCAAAAGTTTTTCTTTTTCTTTCTCCCTTCTTGAATTTCATTTTATGCTTTTGAATTGTTTTTGTCCTCTTTTTAAAGTTGATTTAGGTCTTGTTGATTTGATAGATGATTAACATCCTGATGTGATTTTTGATTTGAAAGTTTGTTGTGTTCTTCTAATTTCCTTCTTAATTTGTGTTGATTGATTGAAAATGCATAACTCAAGTCTTTGCCAATTTTTGGATGTCTACAAATGCTCCTCTTTGAGCTAATATGCAAATCATATTAGTTCAAAGATTGTCTTGATTCTCTAATTATAGGTCAAATTCTAATGATTGAATGTTTGTTCGATGATATTTTAACATTTCAAAGTTGTCATGATGTCTGATTGTCATTGATTTTACTGATTGATGTTGTGATGTTTTTGCTTGGATACCCTAGTTTTGTTTGATTTGATGTTTGAAATTTTGGAAAGGGTAGAATATTTTGATTTTTTAGAAAAAATTTAATGCCCTGGTTTGGATGCCCCAATTTGATATGGATATATTGCCCCCTCAAAAACGAAATTGGAAACAAATAAATGTGGAAAAATTAGGGAGGTTCCAATTTTATTTATGAAATGTTTGATAATTGAAAGATAAAGATGATCAAGTTGGTTGAATGCAATACCCAATTTGTGAAAGTGAGTAAAAGATTCTAATGTTGGGTAAATATAGTGAAAAAGTGATATAAATTCTCCTAAGGAGGGTTAAATAGGTCAAAAGACCTTTTACCCTTGTCATTTTCACACTCTCCTTTGACATTTGGCAATTTGGAGCTTTGGGCTAGCGAGGATGGTGGTTCCTTTATGAGAGCACAGATTCAAGAGGGGTTGCAAGTATGAGTGTCTAGTTGACTATGGTGCCCTGACAAGTCATCGAGATCCTCCATTTTAAATATTTTTTCCTTTTTTACCTAAGTTTTTTTGAATTTTGTGCACATTTTTGTGGTAAATATGGTAGTTTATTTGTGTTAGTGCATTTACCTTTTCTTTTAGTACATTTAAAATATATTGGCACATTCAAATAGTAGGGTAACACATATATAGGTTGAATTAGCACATATAAAACCCTAGCTTAGGTGCTAATTAGCACATATAGGAAAATAATAGCGCATATGAGTTATTTAATAGTGCATGTGAATGTTTTGGTGCATTTGAAGAATATTGTGGTGCATATGAATGATATTTTGATGCTTATCAATTTTAAGGCACTTATGTCCTTAAAAATAGCACATCCATGTTAGGTAATAGTGTGTATGTTTTCATAGCACATATGAAGTGTTTGATAATGCTTTTGATTGTTCTAATAGCACATATGCTTCTTTAGTGCATATGTTCCAAGGAATAGTGCAAATGAATGTTGAAGTGCATGTACTTGTTAAAATGGTGCTAATGGAGACTTGAAGCGAAAAAATTGACTATGAAGACCTAATTTAGCAGAAGATGATGCCAAAGAGTAGATTGGAGGTCTGTTGGGTAGTGATCTATTGGAACAAGAAAACAAGATCAACCAGGTAGTTATAAAGTGATGTCATAGGATTAATCCAACGATAGATGGATAATGATGCCCCAACTCAGGATACAAAGTAGGGAAAACAAACATGTTTGACTCAAGATAGATAAGGAAAATTGGCAAGTCCATGATAGAACCAGTAGTTGATTAGCTTAGATATTGATAGGAGACTGATGCATGATGATCACTTGGGATGAAGATTGACATTGTGATGTGTTTGTTTTATGCAAACAGGTACGTGGGTGAAAGCTCACAGTGCAAGGATTGTATCCATGGCCCCTCGAGTTAGTAGGTAGATTGTCAACTGTGGAGCTATAGGTCATTGACATATGTGGTTTTACTTATTTGTTACAGATGCCCTAGTTTTGAGTGAATAGAAGGTTATTGACAACTGTAGCCGAGTGATGAGACTCAAACCACAACTACTTTCACTTGCCCATGGGTGAGATGACTATGACATTGGAGGATGTATATCAATTATTATGGATCCCTATAGTGGTAGACCTAGTGTATTATGATTAGACTACAAATGGCACTACATTTAGAGATTTTTTTGGAGACAACAACATTGGTGATGATAGTATATCATGATTCTAGATGTTGCAGTATGAGCTATTATCAATAGTGTTGGATGGATTGATAGGAGGGTTTTTGTTGCTAGATAG
This sequence comes from Cupressus sempervirens, assembly GCA_028749045.1. Classification (NCBI taxonomy): domain Eukaryota; kingdom Viridiplantae; phylum Streptophyta; class Pinopsida; order Cupressales; family Cupressaceae; genus Cupressus; species Cupressus sempervirens. The sequence goes on along the minus strand of CM053785.1, from coordinate 1,046,353,637 downwards.
ACAAGGGTGGGGATGTCCAGTGATACAGGACATGATTGATCAGCCATAGAGATTTGCATGGGGCAACTACATATTGGCCCACTTATATCATGATTTGCATCAGGTTATATATTATGGGGCCTCTTCACTATCAATAGGGGTGATTTTGTTACAATTATGGAGATGGGGGCATCTACACATTACTCGTCCAATATGTGTGTGACAATAGCTATAGGATATGCCTTACATATATTCTTATTTTGATGTGATCATGCAACCCCATCTAGGAAAGACAAAGTATTAGCGACAGATATTGGATGACATTGATGAGGTTGTATGCAGACCATATAGGTTTATAGAGCCATGGGCCATGGACGATGATGAGATGGTATATTTATTTGGCTCGAGATATTTTATAGGCAAGGTTCCCATAGTGATAGATAGATTATGTTTCAAGTAAGTTGTAAGATAGTTTGGGCGGCAATAGGGCATGCCATAGGGATCAACACGTTATGCTTGAGTGTAGGCAAAGAGGGTAGTATGGGGGCCGACCTTGGAGTATGAGGTGTACCCTTAAAATTTTCTTCAAATGATAGATGCTCCATAACCCTAGGCATTGAGAGATGGACAAGAAGATTTGAGAATAGAGGGGGATTATGCACGATGGTTCTATGAGCATCCATTTCTGAGATACATGAATCTAGTAGAGCCTATTCCTAGGATTGATGAGCAATCAAGTTTAGGAGAGGATGGCAATGATGAGGATGGTGGCCATGGGAGAGGTACAGGGAGGTTTTAGGCTAAAGGGAAGGCTAGAGGTGTAGTTGGAGGTGCAGTTAGAGCTTGGGGGAGATATGGAGGCCAAAGCCAAGAAAAAGTGGTACTACCATAGAGGGTTGTTGCACAAGGTCCAGTGCAAAGGCTAGGTGACATGGGTGAAGGGACATTTGCAGGGATACATGGCTGAGGAGGTGTGAGAGTGAGAGGAGGGATGGGCACTGGTGCAAGATTTGGTTAGTGGGATAGTGGTTTTGGGTAGGGCAAGACAGAGCATGTTAAGGCTAGGTTACCCAATGATGTACATTTTATATGGTGATAGAGGCCATGAGTACAGGTTCCTGTTAGAGTTTCATAGGATTTACAACTACAGGGGTAGTATTAGGTGTCATTGAATGCACAACCACCACTAGAAAGGCTAGGATGATCCACAGATATGGAGACCCAGATGAGTTCTATGGAGGCTCGGATGGGTGAGTGAGTGAGTACACTATAGGCTTTTATAACTACAATGACATTGAGGCCACCACCACCACTGCCACTAAGGATAGATGGGGCTATAACTACACATATTATAGTGATGATAGATATGATTGAGTCAGCTCCATGAGAGGATAGGCATACCCCCAGTGAGAAAGGCCTCTGGATCAACCACATATGGATGATGCAAGTGATGAAACATAGGGATGATTGTATATCATTTATTATTGCAATACTTATCATGTCTTTTGTTATTGATGAGGACCATTGGATAGGCTTGTTGATGTACTTGGAAACCTTTTGATGTTAATGTGGATATACTTTGTGATCTTTTTATGTTCATGTGATGTTGTCATTTGGATGTTTATGTTGATATAGATCCTTATGATATATTGTTCAATCTTTTGATTAATGAGATATTTGAGCTTGTTGATGTTTCAACTTGTACACTGGTTATACCATGGACTCACGTTATGAATGTGATGATATTATGTGATTGATAGAATAGTTGTAGATATTGATGTGTTTGTGGATGGTTAATATACTATATAGAATAGGATGATATGTGGATAATGAATGAAGTGATTAAATGACATGTATGAGTAAAATGTGATGTGTGAAGGAAATGTTAAGAAACAAGATGCATGAATGAGATAAAATTTAATGGAATGGTATGAATGTAATGAAATATGTGCAAATGAAATGAAATAAACTTTGATGTAATGCAATGTAATGTAAATAATGAAAATGTAACAAAATTTTGATGTAATGAAATGTGATGAAATAATATGAAATGTAATGAAATTTTTATGTAATGAAATGTGATGACGTGAAATGAAACGAAATGTGATGGAATGTAAAATGATGTAATGAAATGAAGTGTGTAAATGAACAGATGTTAGAAAATGTAATGGAAGTGTGACATGAGAAAATAGAATGTAATAGATGAAATAGTAATGTAATATGCAATAAAATAAAATTTGATGTAATGCAATGTGATGAAAAATGTAATGAGATTTTGATGTAATGAAATAATATGAAATGTAATGAAATGAGACATGTGAATGAATAGAAATGTGAGAAAATGGAATGTAATGAATGAAATAGTAGTGTAATATGTAATGAAATGCAATGAGATGAAATGATAATGTAATGAAAATGTGATGAAAATATAATGAGAGGAAATGAAAATGTAAAGACAATGTGATGAAATGAAAATGTAAGGAAAATGTGATAAAAATGTTGTATGATAAAATGAAATGAAATGAAATGGGAATGTAATATGCAATGAAAATATAATGGAGTGAAATGAAAATAAAATAAATGAAAATGTGGTAAAATGAAATGAAATGAGATGTGATAAAATGGGATGAAATGAGATGGAATGGAAATTTGTAAAGGAGATGTGAAAATGAGAGGGCAATAATGAGATAAAAATAGAAGTAAAAATGAGGCAGATGAGAGTGAAAAATGGAAGGAAATGAATGTGCTAGAGATGAAAAGATGTGGGGTGGGACTCAACCTTTGAGATTCAAAAGCCACAAAATGAAACTTGAGGCCCCCATAAGAATAGATAAAGAAGTGAATGCATAAAATGTGATGAATGGTGTAATGAATTAGTGACCATAATTTTTTGAGATTCAGAAGTCACATAATGTGCTGAGTGGAATAAATGATAGGTGAGAATGAAGTGTGATGCAAGGTGGTAGGGTTGTGATGAGATCGAGTCCACAATAGTAGAGTGTTCAACCATGCATGAGTATTTGGATTTGTAGCTTGTTTTTGGATAGTCGTATGTGAATTGTTTAGCCCTTTTTTTTATCATTGTTGATGAGATGTGTGTGTGTGTGTGTGTGTGTTACCTTGATTCATGTACCAACCATGTGTTTGTAAGGTACCCAAGATGAAAATTCAAACTAAATGAATGTAACTAATTGTCACTTTATTGTAAAGAGATGCAAATTAACTATCATCATAAAGTGTTTAATAAAAAGTGACCAAGTACAACCACCACTAGCTCAGCTATGGTGATATGAATACTATGTCACAGGAAGAAGTACCACCAAACATGGACAATGAACATGAAAAATATGACAAATACTAAAAAATAAAAGTTATAGCCACAATAAATGAAATCAGGCACACAAACAGTCACATGTCAGATAAAGGACCTCACCCAAGATAACATACAAAATTGGTCAAGGTACACATGGCCTTCCAAATAAGAGGAGGAACTTACAAGTGGACACCAATAATGCATGAAATTAGAGGATCACTAGAGTGGAATAGTTAAAACCCAAAGGCAAATAAAGTATCATGACTTTATCTCGGTACCTCTAGTCAAGTACATCATCAAGGTACTAGAAGTGCATAACAGTAGAAAAACCCATTATTTATGGACTACGAGTGTTGACAGTCATGTGCAATAGTGTCAAGTTTGTTCAATTCTTCTTGGAATCAATTGTTGTACAAGTTTGATGAAAAAGTGTGAGATGTGTTAGTAACGATTTAGTAGAAAATTCAGTCTGGTGATATGCATTAGCATGAATTAGGGTGTCTAAGTGTTAGAGTTGAGTGTCAAGTGTACCTAGTACTAGTGTGGCAAGATGCAAAGAGCAGACACATGGCAAGTCCAATAAAGACTAAGTCTGGGCAAGCAATGACCATAAATAGGTAGATAGCATGGAGATAGAATGAAGCAAGTTGAAGAGTATAACTTGGTGAAAGAAGACGTGAAAGCAATTGGGCGAGGTGAAAGCAGACATGGAGCGGTGGTGAATGGCGATGATCAAATTTAGCAGGAGTGGGATGTGGCCCAATGAGCAATCACCATACTAGGGATAAAAAAAGCTAGTGGAAAATTTATTCATGTATATGCAATGGACAACAAAGGTACATTGGAAAGCTACTTATTATATGGGACATTATCATCAAGCATTCTTGCATGAGAACTGGTGGGAGACACAGTTTGTTGATAGGGAATTTACACAACTATTAAATGCATAATTGCATAGGGGTAGGTTCCCGACACCCATAGATGTGGTGTGGGTATGTAGAGGAGTGATGCCAAGGGTTTCTTCATCAGGAGCTACGTTTGAAGAAATACCATTGATGGGACACCCTATCTTGCCACCTCCTCCAAGAAGGCCATAATAAATAACCATCCAGATGCTATTTGAATGTAATGTTGTCGTTGCCATCATAATAGAATAAAGTTGTGTTTTTTTTTGTGGCAAGAAAAATGACAACTATTGGTGTTGTTAATATGTTGGATAAACATTGTCATGTTTGTGTTTGATATTTTTGAAATGTATTTGGATGTTTTTGGAATATTTGTGAATATTTAAATGTTTTTGGGATTTTTTGAAAATATTAAAATGTTTCTAGAATTTTTTGGAAATATTTAAATATTTTGGGGATTTTTTGGAAATATTTAAATATTTTTGGGATATTTTGGAAATATTTAAATGTTTTTGAGATTTTTTGGCAAATATTTGGAAGGGTATCAATCTCTGTAAAAGCGGGAACAATACAATTTGTAGAGGAAGAAAGACCTTTACTAGTATATGGGGAACTGAATGCCTGTGTGGGCTCTTAATGAAAGATGAGTACAAATTTGTATAACATTTGGAGAGTCATGGAATTTAAGGTGGAAAAAGAAGGAAGTGCTAAACCACAAATTGTGAGGCACAAGTCTATATATATTGATATTCTTTATAGACAAGCTTAAGTCCAAAGTTGGGATTTTCTCTAGATGTGTGTTGAGATGGATGCTCACGAGGCCTATGAAAAGACATTGGGGCCTAGGAGAAGCTTTGATGGCCAAAAGAGGCCAAGAAGGATCTTGAAAAAGGTGCTTGGGTGCCCAACAAGGATGTTTGGGTTTTGAAAAAGGGCCTGAAAAGGTGCTTGAGGGACTAAGAAGTCACTTTGGGGGCCCAAAAAGGCCAAAATAGGACCTTGAAAAAGGCATTTGGTCCTAAAAAGATGCTTTGGGAGCTTGAAAAGGCACTTGAGGGGCCTTTAAAAAGGCGTTTGGGCCTAAAAAGGCACTTTGGGGGCCTAAAAAGGTGCTTGAGGGGCCTAAAAGGGTGAAATAGGGACTTGAATATGGCGTTTTGGCCTAAAAAGGTGTTTCAAGGGCCTAAAAAAGCACTTGAGAGCTTAAAATGGAAAGGAGATCACTATAATCTCTCAAACTTACACTTATTTTGTGCCCCTATTAGGGGATGATGAAAGAATTTGACATATATCTAGGCTTTTAAGATTACATTGATATATTTGTTGAAGGGGTCCAGATCAATTGTGGCCACTGCAACATAAATAAGACTAATAATCCATTGGGAATTTTTTATTTGTTGGAGGAAAGAAGAGAGACTCTACTAGAGCCTCTTTCACTATTCGCATTATGCCAGATTTTTCAAAGCCTAGTGAGATGTTTCAAGACATAACTACATTGCTCTTAACCCCTTTCAGGTACTCATTATTGTTTTCCCATAGTTAATAGAGCCATAAAATATTTAAATATTTTTCAATATGGTGGGCCTCACCATTGATTTCATATAAAATCGATCAAGGTAGACAAACCTATCTTGAAGGAGCAGCAATTATAAATGGACACCAGTTCAACATGAAATCAATGGATCATTGGTTTAAAAAATACATCAATAATTTATGCCTAGTTAAATAGCTTATTTGAGTTGAAGTGAACCATGTTTGATAGGAATTTTGGGCTGTTGTTAATTTTTCAGGATTGATTGGCTATTTTTGGCAATTATTACCCCATTTTGAATGTTTTTGGTGATTTTGAACAATTTTTGAATGTTTTTTATAAATTTTGATAAATTTTGAATGTTTTTGATAAATTTTGACAATTTTTGAATGTTTTTTATAATTGTTGACAATTTTTCAATGTTTTTGATAATTTGTGATAATTTTTTTACTATTTTTAAGAATTTTTGAAAATATTTCAATTTTTTTGATAATTTGTGATAATTTTTTAATGTTTTTCATAATTTTTGACAATATTTCAACTAGTGGGAGTGAAATGAGGATGTGAGTGAGATTTCTTGGACTGTGGAGATAACTAGGACAATGTGGAGGCACCTAAAGAGTCAATGAGATCAAAATGGGCCAAAAGGGCTATGGATAGGCTTAGGGAGCTATATTGGAGACAATTAGGACAAAAGGAACTTTGGGATTTCAAAAGGATTGAATAAAAGCTAAACATAGATCTTGGAAATTATTGGCCATGGCCTATGGCTAAGATGTGCACTAATTTTCTTGTAATTCATGTTTGTGCTATCTCAATACATAATTTGACTCCATGTTGCTCCTTATTTGTTGTTCTTCTCTTTGGTGCTATTATACTGATTGTATATACTACTGTGAATTGTGTTTGATACCCAAAAACCACTGAACTATAACCCACAAGTGTTTCTCAATTGTGTATGTGTGAAATTAACTCAACTGTGCTAGGTAAGCCTCAACAAGAAAAATTTGTCTCAAAGAAAGTTGCTTGAGTCCTACCTTGATTGTCTTTTTGAATTAAAGGACTTGTGTTATTTAGGGAAGTCCAAAGGTGCTATCTTTCACCCCTTTTTAAATGAAAGGTGGCATTTCTCATCTTTGTTGTACCAATTTTTTTTTTTTTGGTATTTTTAGTGATGAGGTGTTTCTCAAAGCTCTAGACATAAATTTATTTGAGGTGGATGTTGTTGATGGGATCTACTAGGTCTATGCCATCACAATTTGAAAGTCTATAAGTACTTTTCCTAAAATATTTTGTGATAATGAAGGGATCAATCCAATTGGCCTCCCATTTTCCTTTCTTTTCCCTAGCAGCTTGGTTCTTAGGGTTTTCTTGGAGTACTAGGTCACCAACCTGAAAGACACAGGGTTTGAACTTTTTGTTGCAATGTCTTAATAATATATTTTGATACACTTTAAGGTATTCTTGTGCTATTTTCTAATGTTCTTATAGTAGTTCTAGATGCTTTAGATGGGCCACTCTGTAGTCCTCATCTAATAGGATGTCTTGAAGGGTAACTCTCAAGGATAGGATCTCAACCTCTAAAGGAGGAATGACTTCACAACCATAAACCAAGGAGAAGGGTGTTGCACCTATAGGTGTCCTAACACTCATCCTATAGCCCTAGAGGGTAGGATTCAGTTGTAAATGCCAATCTCTACCAATGTCGTTGACAATTCTTTTGAGAATTTTGATAATGATTTTGTTGGTGGCCTCTTCTTGGTCATTGTCTTGGGGATAATAAATTGATGAGGAGTGGTGTATAATGTGAAATTTTTTGCATAATATATCAATTATTTGATTCTTAAAGTACAATGTGTTGTTAGTGAGAATGGCATGAGGTATGCCAAATTGATAGATTATATGGTTTAGAATGAAGGAAGAGATTTTTTTTCCCATAGAGTCGACAGGTGGCACTACTTTAACCCACTTAGTGAAGTATTTTTTTATAGTGATAATCCATTTATGGCCTTTGGAGGAAGGTGGGTGGATGGCTCCAATTAAATTGAAACCCCATTAATAAAAAGGCCATTGCATGGCCAAAGGGTTGAGCTCTTGGGTTGGTGCATGAACAAGGTTACCATGGATTTGACATTTTTTGCAAGTCTTAACATAGTCAATAGAATTCTTTTCCATGGTTGGCCAAAAATAACCCATCCTAAGGATCTTCTTTGCTATTGTAAACCCATTGGAGTGTGATGCATAAATCCCCACATGGACTTCTTGTAGAGTGACTCTCGACTTGTCCTTTTCAAGACATCTAAACAAAGTAATATCAAGACCATTCCTATATAGTATATCAACCACAAAAGTTTAGTGTGAGGTCTATCGAATGAAATTACATATATGGTTGTGTGAGAGATCAGAGGGGATGGTGTTATCGTGGAGGTAAGTGATGAAGGGGTTATACCAGAAGGAATCAAGAGAGTCTAAATGGAAAATAATAAGGGAATTTGTTTGATTAAATGTGGGTTGAACCACCTCTTCTACTAAGAACTCATACCACTCATGTTGTTTTAGTAACTAAAGCAAGGAGGCCAAAGTGGCCATGGTATTTGCTACTCTATTCTTATCTCTAGGAATTTTTTCAAAAGTAATATGAACAAAACATGCCTTAAGTGTGTCAACCATATATTTATAAGGCAATAACTTTTTATCCTTGGTCTAATATGTGTCAATGACTTGATTGATGATCAGATGGGAATCTCCATAAACTTCTAGCACCATTAGTTTCCATTCCAAAGCTATTTTGAGGCCTAAGATGAAGGCTTCATATTTGGCCATGTTATTAGTGTAGGGAAAAAGTAGTTTGTAGGATTTGGGGATGGTAACATCCACTAGCATGATGAACAAATTACCAGTGCCTAAACCATGGTGTGTATAAGAACCATCAAAATAGAACTTCAAAGTTACTGGCTCTGTCTAAAGAATGTACATATATGTGAAATCAGCTAAGATAGGATTTGAGCTCTCTATAGGTGCATCTGCCAATTGATCAGCAATGTCCTATCCTTTTATTGATTTCCTATCGACATACTCAATGTCAAATTCATTAAGGATCATCACCCACTTGGCCAATCTACTTGTTAACACTATTTTGTTGAGAAGATATTTAAGGGGATCAATCTTAGAGATGAGCTTGACCTTATGTGTCAAAAGATAATGACATAACTTTTGGGAAGCAAAAACTATGGCTAAACAAGCCTTTTGAATAAAGGAATAATTGAGCTTACAGTTGACCAAGGTGCGATTGATGTAATAAATGGTCCTTTCTTTTCCTTGGTCATTTTCCTATGCTAAGAGGGCTCCAATTGATTTATTAGGTAGGGAAATGTATAGAAAAAATGGTTTGTGTGATATTGGAGGCACCAATATGGGTGGATTCATGAAGTAATTTTTAGTAAATCAAAGGCCTTCTGACATTGATTATCCCATTTAAAAATTATGTCCTTATGTAGTAAGTGGGTGAAAGGCACACACTTTTCTATTAACTAGGAAATGAAATGATAGACTGACCGATGTCTGCCTTGAAGAGAACATAGTTGACTTAGGTTCTTTAGAGGTTTCATGTTGACTATGGCTTGTACCTTTTTAGGATCAACTTCTATCCCTTTGGCTGGCACAATGTATCCTATAAGGTTTCCAAATTTGATGCCAAAAGTACCTTTCTTTGGATTTAGCCTATCTTTGAATGCTTCTAGGTGGGTAAATATCTTGTCCATGATTGGGATATTTTCTTCTTGAGTATGAGATTTGGCAAGGATATCATCTACATAATCTTCCATAAAAATTTGTATCATGTCATGAAAGATAGTGGTCATGGCTCACTAGTAGGTGGCCCCTACGTTCTTTACCCCAAAAGACATTACATTCCAACAAAATGTGCCCCATGCACAAGTAAAGGTTGTTTTCTCTTGGTCCTCTGGTGCTACCCTAATCTAATTATACCCTAAAAATCCATCCATGAGTGAAAACATGGAATGGCTCACTATCAAATCTACAATAGTGTCAATGTTGGGAAGAGGAAAATCATCTTTAGGACATGCTTTGTTTACATATTGAAAATCAATGCAAATGTGTATGCCACTATCCTTCTTTGATATTAGCATAATTTTTGATATCCATGATGCATATGCTAAGGGCCAAATGAATTTGGTGCTAATCAATTTTTCTAATTTTTCTTTGACTAGTAGAGCTATGTAGGGATGCATTTTCTTGAGTTTTTGCTTAACTAGTTTGACCTCTAGAGAAATGTTGAAGTGATGGTGGATTAGAGTTAAGTCTAATCCTAGAATATCTATGTAAGACCATGCAAATTTTATTTGCCTCTCTTTGAAGAAGCATTTGAATGTGCTTCTTTCTTCTATGTCTAAAGACTGTGCCAAATGGATGATTCTTGGTTCCTACTTTTTACCAATGTTGAGATTTTCTATTGGTTCAATCAAGATATATGATCATTCCTTTCGGGTAAGGTATCAATCATCTCATCCATCGGTGCCACAATTGGGTTTTCACCTTGGGATGCATCATTTGTATTTTTTCTATTTTTTCTCAAGATCAACTACAACTTGGTAGTGAACATCAAGGCTATGAATTGCTTGACCTATTCTAGTATAATTGAGATGATTGATATTAGACTTGACTATGTGCATTTCTTTTGTTCTTCATGGATGAGATGGGTGAAGTAAAATTTGGATGAGAGGTTGATCCTTGTGCCATGAAACTAGTGGATGTAGGAATATGAACAACATCACATTCTTTGTCATGAATGAACTCTTTGGATAATGTTTTGAATTCCCACTTAGTGGAATCATCATCATCTTCATTATTAGAGTTTTCCATGAGTGGTCCTCTTGTGTGATGCAAACCTAGGAGGGATAGATTTACATTTATAATATCAGCTACTTTCTTGTTATTACCATCCCTTTCTTTAGGCACCCACACCATAGTGGAAGAGGAGGAGTCACTATGCTTGGGACAAGACTCAGGAGTGATCTATGCATTATTGTGTTCATTGTACCCTAACCATATTTTAGATTTGTTGGACCTAAACTATAATACTAAGGGTTCAATGATGCATTTCCCTTTACCTAAGGGACCATCTCCTATATATCCCATCTTTTTCACCAAATCAAAACCTTTTCCATGTAGGTGAGGGGAGATTTCAATATTTTGTTCATTTATTTCTTCTACCAAGCTTGGAGGTACCTTACTTTCTTTAACAAAATGTGTGTGGTAAGGTCCAATAGTGGATGATGGTTTTCCATGAGATCTTGGAGAAAATGGGGCTCAAATAAGGAGACCAAGTACTCAACTACCCCTTTGTGTCACAATTTACACTTCCTATCAAACTCCTTCATTAACCTATCCATTTCTTCATAATATGACTATTTAGGGTCCTTTGATGATGATGGTGAAGGAAGGGAATGATAGGGACACAACCCAAGCATAGAATGGACACAACAAGAAAGGGAAAATTTTATTAACTGTGAAAATATGCTAGTACATTCAGTATAGAGAAAATAGACTTCAAAGCATGCCCTAAGGGCTTACAATAACATAAATCTAGAGATAAATTCTTCTCCCAGTACCTCCTCTCAAACTCCACTCCTAACTACCTTTTAGAATGCCAAAAATGTTCTTAAATAGACCCCGAAGGGTTAAGGATTAGGAGTACATTCTAAAAAGTGCTACTTGGCATCTACCAACCAAATAGAAGGCTCTAGAAGCTACGTTAGAAGTTGACACAAATCTAGAAGAATCTAGAAATGGTAACCAAACTTCTGGGAGGCATAACTTTTGAACCATAGCTTTGATTGACAAATCGTTTACATTTTTGGAAAGCTCTCGAAGTGCTCTATAGGCCTTTGGAGAGCTTTTCTTATCCCCCATTTTTTGGCCCTTTTTGAGGTCATTTAATGCCCCTAACCTAACTTTGAAGCATTCTTAGGATGTCTCTAGAAACCAAAAAATTGCAATAACTTTCAAACTATGGGGCCTTTTGACCTGATTCTTTTTCTGGAATGCTCTAAATTACAATGACAATCTTTTGACCAATTTACACCTTCTAGTTCACCAAAATGATGCCTCAATTACATACTCCTATTTTTTTGGCATTTACACGTATCCCAAGGTGATTAAAAAATCTATCTTAGAACACCTAAAACAGAAACTAGGTCTAAGTACATTTTTTTGGGTGACATAGGGTTTCCCTTATACCTTTGGATGCTCCTACATCAAGGAAGAATTTGAACAACCAACTATCTATTTACCTTTAGTTGATGTAGATGAGTGGTCCTTATTTTGGCTAGTAGAACATGAAGTGTCCATTGATGTGGATTGGCTGATGTCATCTATTGGAGTGTCAATTTCTTCCCTATTATGAGGAACCAGGGAGTTACAAAATTGGGAAAAGTTTTGATCCCCGGGTATGGTCACCTCTTGACCCATGTATAGAAATTTAAGACATTGATGTTAAGTGGAGGGAACAACTTGCATTTCATGAATCTATAGTCTCCCCAATAGGATATTGTAAGTTAATTGTAGGTCCAAGACTTGACAAACAATTTCTTTCACAATCAGGCCTACCTTGATCAGTAGAATAACCATGTCTTTGGAGGATATCTCCTCATCATCATAAGCTTTAATAGTGTTTTTATTTCTTGGATCAACAACATCCTCTATATATCTTAGGGCTTTTACTAAATTTAGAATGAAAATGTTAAGACCCACCCCGCCATCAACCAATGCTCTCTTAACTCTGTTTCTATGGATAAAGAATTCAATATGTAGAGGGGAATTTTGTGGTTGGATGACAGACATGTCATCTTGGGCTAGAAAGGATATGCAATGAGGGCAATAGGATTGATAACCATGTTTTGAAACCTACTCACATCTAGGTCATTTGGTACTAGGGCTTTGGTGAGGATTTCTTTATGCTCTAGCGAGATTTGCAGCAACTCAAAAATGGAGATATGAACAGGAGTCTTAAGTAATTGGTTGACCAAGTTGTATTTAGGCAAGGAGGAACTTGTAGTTGCATGATCAAAATTTTTGCATGATCAAAATTTGTCACGAGTCTTGGTAAAATGACTTTAGAGGCCTGGCCTCAGGTAACAATATTTGATGATTGATTCTTTTTTTAATCCTTAATTATGATGAAATTTAAAGCATCATCAAATCTAGAGATCATGTTGATGATGTTATCATAGTCATGTGCATAATTAACCTTATTTTGAGGAGCTCTATTCTGAATAGCTCTAGAGGATTCACCCTCTTACTGACTCGTGAAAGGGTTATTGAAGGGTGAATGGTCTTCATTGTTGCTAAGATTATTCACTTTGATAGTTCTATCATTGATTAATTTTTGTATGGCCCCCTTAAGGGTGAAACAATTGTTTGTTAAATGCCCCCTATTTTGGTGGTAGGCACAAGTGTGCTTGTCATTCCACCACTTTGGCTTCACTTGAGGTTCATAGGGTTTGGCCTAGGGGAGTACAATAAGTTCATCAGCCAAGAGGGTTTACAAAGCACTCCCATTAGACATCCCAATAAGTGTATACTCCTTGAGCATATTAGAAGACTAATATCTTCATGGAGAAGGAGCTTGATTATAAGCAACTTGTTGATTAGATGTCAAGGGAGTTGTGTTACATTCATAAAATGGATAGGCATTACCTTGTTGAGGTGTGATTGGATTGGTGTTGTGGATGATAAGATATGAGTGATTTGGATGGGGTTGGGTTTGAGATTTAACGTGGTTAACTTCAACCAACCCATTATTGACAGTGTTTTTGTTGTTGTTTCTCCACCATGACTTTTGTTAATTTGTAGTTCAATTAGAGAATTTGTGAGTCTATGTGGAATTTTTTGAAAGCCCTTTACCACCTTTTGATAATTTAATAATGTCATTTTTTATCAAGGTTTCTTCTACCTTAGTGGCATTCTCTAAGGTAGTTTTAAATTCTTTAGGCCCTTAGAGTTGGAGCCAATAATTCATGGGTTTTGAGAGACTATTGATGAAGATGTCTATCTTCTCTTTTTCTAGTATGTCTTTGTGATATTTGGAAAATTTATGTCTCAACTATTATAGGAAGGCCTTGAATGATTCACTGGAAAGTTGTTTAGTGTTACAAAAATTGATCATCATAACTTCCCTTTTGATATTATAGGAATATTGGGTGATGAAAACAAATGCCAATTAATCAAAGGTTTTAATGTTGCAGGGTAGCTTGGAGAACCACTCCATGGCTTGCCCTCCGAGGCTCTTGGGAAATAAATGCATTAGGTAAGTCATGTCATGGACAAACTCCATACTTAGGGTATAGAACTGTCTAAGGTGATCTTGTGGATCTAATGTACTAGAATATTTATCATATTTTGGAATTTGTACATTTTGAGGGAAAGGTGTGAATGTAATACTTTTATCAAATGGAAGAGGACACACCTTTTCAAGGCTAAACTCTATGGGTTGTATTTTTCTTTGCTTCATCTTTTCCATTTCCAACTATGGGTCTTGTAATTTTTGTGTGAAAATAACTAAGAGTGACTCTTCTTCATCTCATATTAGATTGGTCGCATCAAAGTCAAACGACAGTTTCACACCTTGTTGTGCTAATGCTAGTATGTAGCATTTTTTGTGTTTCTCAAGGATCTTGTCCATGATATTGACAAGTTCAAGATTTTGCCAAAAGTCTTCAATTTTAGTTTCAATGCTCTTTTCATCCCACATGTTAGATGAACCCATTTTGACAAAGGATTTTGTACTTTGGTTGAACAGGGGTGACTTGTGGGTAACTATGTTTGGTGAACAATCCATTGGTGTGATAGGTTCACTAAGATCTAGAGGTTTCATACATTTAATGGTTTTGCTAGAAGTTTTGGCACTCACCCACATAGGTGATCATTTTAGCTTCATAGCTACACTAGTTTTATGTAGTGGCATGAAATGTCAATACGATTCCTCTAATTCTTATGCATTTTTGCAATATGAGGGTTTTCATTGATCATGATTTTTTTTTGGAGTAACAAGCTAGATTGGACAAGGTGTTTGGAAATGTTGATAAGATAAGTTCACTCTCATGAAGTCAAGTAGGGAATGAATGTGTATCTCTGGACATTTTTGGCTTGATATGCCAAGTGAAATGATAATGACTATTGGATTAATAATGACATTTGTAGCTTTTTTTTGTTTCAGAAATGGTTTTGGTCAATTTCAGGATCTCTCAGTCTAGAAAATATCAATGGGAAAAAGGGTATCCAAATCTGTTGTTCTTTTTCAAATGTCATGTATGTAGATAGTCTCTATGTTAAGTTCTTTCTTATATGCATCACAAGATTGATCAAATGCACTATTTGATTGATTATATGCACAACCTTAATGTTCAAATGTACTATTTTTTCTATCATATGCATTGTTTTTAGCTTTAAATGTGTTTTTATGTAGGGAAAATGTGTTGTTCAAAGCATTAGATGTGTTATTCTATAGTTAGATGTGCTATAATAGAGTTCAAATGTGTCGCAAAACTAGTCAAATGAATTTTGAGTGGTAGATGCACTATTTCAGAGTCTTTCAATAAGGTTCTTGTTTTGAACTTGGTTTCTCATATGAGTTTATAGTTATGCCTTTTGGAAGGATTGTGATTTGAACAAGAGTTTGTTGTTAAGTTTTAAAACACATCCAATCATAATAGTATAAGCTACAATAAAATATAAAACTGCACACACCTAAGAAAATGGAAGAAAAGGGCTTCCTAACAAGTTTGTCTAGAGCTAGTGACTAGTGGGTTTTAGTTTTTAACCATCAATATTCAGATTTACCTCTCTTGTAATAGAGAGCTTCCTACCAATGCTAAGGAGGTTTGGAACAATCCCTTTTGGGACTACTAGATGAAGGCTATGTTCTAAACATGTATGGTTTGCATTTGATTGGGAATGCAAGATTGGGAGATGTTCCCTCTCACTGACCTTGCTAAGGCAACTCAGGAGGTAGCCTTTCTATGGTGAAGTAATCCTACCTAGTAGAAAGTAGGAAAGATGGAAATCACAAACAGGTTTGGGAATTTGATCACTCTAGGAAAGTGAGAGCATATCCTTACTATCCTAACCTCTCAAACACAATAGATACAATTTTTCAATTACTAGCCCTCATACTACAAAAGAAAAAGGGGGCTCCTAGTTAGGCTATGTGTGGATTATTTCCTCATTTGATTATAACTAATCTTACAGAAGGTTTGACATTATGATCAACTCAAAAAAGTTGAGAACATAGGCCTACTCCCATTTAGATCGGTGAGATCGAATGTTTCTATTAAGTTAGGTTTTGAACTTAGAAGTGTTGTACTTTGAATTAAAAAAGGGCCAGGGTCCACTTACTTGATTTAGTGCTAGAAAAGGCTAAGCACATTTATGAGGGTCTTCATGCCTTCTTGCATGTTGGCTATAGTCTGTGAGCTCTCATTAGCTTGGAAGGGACCTGTAAATAACCGATGATCAAATTTGGAGGTCAGATTCAACAATTTATAACTTTTATCAGATGCACTACAGGAATAATCATTTATGTTATAGCATATATTATATGCACTATTTAAACTAGCAAATGCACTATAGAAAGTAGCAAATGCGCTATAGAAAACATTAAATGTGTTGTAGGAATATTTAAATGCACTATAGAAAGCTTCAAAAGTGCTACAAAAAGCTCTAAATGCATTACAATATTGTTTAGAAAATAGAGTTTAGAGGCATTGTAGCATCAGAAAATTGTAGATCTAGCTTTTGTGCATTTGGGGAAGCCTTCAAGAGTTCACTATCGCTATTATGAAGCTTCTAAATGTTGTAGAACCTGCAACCAACTAGGTCTACACAAGAAACCAACAAGAAACAAAGATCTATGCTAAAAATAAAAGATTAGAAAGAAATATTGAATAATAAAGAGGCTTTAAGTTCAAGCCCCACAGTGGGCACCAATTTGTACACAATATATTCACATATTCATGAAACTTTAATGCAAAGTGCAAGTAAAATGACAACAAACTAAACTAAACCCAAGAAATCATTATCAAAATGTAAACTCTACAAATGTCTCATGTTTCCCTAACTATAACTTCTAAGAAAGCTCTCATACCAACATCTAAGTGATAGTTTTAGAATGGGAGTATGCTTAAAATGTAGATTTACAACAATGTATGCAAGATCTATGACTAAATGTTGATTATATGGCATAACAACTCTAAAATACTATTAAATGAGCATGCAATGAGCTAAACATGTGCTAAAATGATGCTAAATAATATGAAAAGAAAGCTAAAATGCTATTCAAAATGACATAACCTTGCTATAATGATAATGCTAACATGATAACTTAGAATGTGCCTATAGTGCAGATGTTTAAAACTTGGGTCCCTTAAATTTTTAATTTCCCTTCTATTTATAGGATTTCATAAGGGGTTGGGGTAAGAATCATGATTTTACCTTTAATTGGTGGATGAAGCTGAAATTGAAAATATCTCATCATAGACCAGGAGAAAGATTCCAACAGACTTGGTTTTGAGGTTAAATGAGGATTTTTCCAATTCCTTTAAATTTAAAAGGGGGATTTTCACCTTTGTGAGGATAAAAGACTTTATTAATTTAATAAATATTCTATTTATTTTCAAAAGTTTATCTTTTTCTTTCTCCCTTTTTGAATTTCATTATATGCTTTTGAATTATTTTTCTCCTCTTTTTAAAGTTGATTTAGGTCTTATTGATTTGATAGATGATTAACATCTTGATGTGATTTTTGATTTGAAAGTCTTTTGTGTTCTTTTGATTCCCTCCTTAATTTGCATTGATTGATCAAAAATGTGTATTTCAGGTCTTTCCCAATTTTTGGTGTCTACATTAGTGTTGGCCAAGGAACAACATTTTAATAGTTTTTGAGAAATCGTAACTTTCAACTAACTAAGTTGATTTCTTGGGATATGGAAAGCATGTTGAAGATAATGATCAATGAGTTGGATCATTTAATGCTAGGATAGGATTAGATAAATGACCTAAGGAATGAATTCTAAGAGAAGTTTCTAGAAAAGAAGAGGATAAACAAGATGGTGATTAGATTTATTATATGTGGTGGATTTAATTATAAACCCTAAGATCTACAGTGATGTTCAAGTAGAAAAAGATCAAAATTACCTTTTTAAAGAGGTACAAGGGCCTAACCTAAAGTGTGTGTTCTAGACTAATGTAAAAGGTTGGAGTAATTGTTGATGTTATTGACTGGAAAACTTGAGCAGAAAGCTGAGAAGAGTTGAAAAGAGAAGTAGAGTGATTTCTTTAAGGATTGCCAAGAGAATCATAGGCTAAGATGAAAATTAGGGATAGTTAGTAAATTTAATGTATGTGAGTTGACCTAATAGTCATATGTAAATCCTTTAACAAGGTGAAATTCTAATGGTATGTTCTAAAGTGCTCTAATAAGGCCACTCCTAATAGGGTGACTAAATCCTTTAACAAGGTTACATTTAATAGTGTGTTTTGTAACCGTTAATAGGGTTGGCTCCTAATAGAGCCCACTTTTGAAGAGTGAAAATTGGTGACATGTTAGTGGTGGTTTTCCCAAATTGGGTTTTCACATTAAATCCTAGTGCAAAAATTATGTGGATGTTATTTATGGTGTTTTACTAATCAATATTTATATTTTGCAAGTCTGTTATATTTAGAATAGTAGACAACTAGTTGATGTTACTAAAGTTGACTGTAGAGAATGAGCTATGGAATGATAAAATCTAAAGTTGTTTATGTGATTTTTTGTTCAATTGGTACATCTAGACCTTGGATAACTAATTTACCGCTCCCCTCTTAGTTATTCTAAATATTCTAACACATTTTTCATTGATGTCAAAGGGGGAGCAGATAAATAATTGTATATATGTATATACATGTAAAGAGGAGAAGTGTCAAAATTGTAATAGACCAAATAATTATAATCTAAGGGGGAGTTATATTGTAATTAGGAGATATAAAGAAAATATGGTATAAATAATGATGATCCACAAAATTTGAAATTCTATAATAATATGTAATTGATGTTTCAAGTTTTGAAGATTTTGTATTTGAGACTTTGCCAAATATCCCATATGTTTCCATCAATGCCAAATAGGGAGATTTTTAGAAATTTGGCATGGTTAACATGATGTGATGTTTTCATTTATGGAAATATATAGTTTAGATCAAATCAACAGATCTTGGAGATGAAGTTTTGAGTTAGAGACTTTGAATTTGTCTAAGTATCATAGAGTGTATTTGTCAACATAAGAACCTTTTTGGTCAAGGTAGTTCATAGAGGAATTTCTAGCACAGGTGTACTTAGATGGAGGAAGTACACGTAAGGATGATGTATACAAGAGTGTAGTATGTTAGGATTAGTACCGATAAAGATATTTCAATTTTACAATATCAATGTTGAAAAGATAGAATAGAGAGCACTTAAGTAAATGGGTATTTTGCATTAAGGAGTTTTTTTTTTTATTAAAATAATTACTTAATTAATTAGGGATGAAATCCTATATTTTACCCCTAAGTTAGCAAGAATCAATTTTGTATTTTGGCAAGTGTGTGAAGGTATGCATGCCGATAGTTAAAGAAATAAGGTAAAAAGGATAAGATTTTGGATATGAAGTTGTGTGAACTTGTAAGCATATGTAATGATATATTTGTGATGATAATTCTGGCATATGATCAAAGAAGTGCAAATTGGGATAAAGTTTTGTGAAGAGAAGCAAAGGAAAATATTTGATATTGAATATATCAGTAGATTATGCAGATGTTTTTGTATCTATTCTTTGTGCATTGAATTTCATTATATATTGCATGTTTGGGAAGTGGGCTCATCTTGCATACATTTGTAAATTATTAAAAAAAAAATCCTAATAGGGTTGAGCCTTCTAACAAGGCCTAGTCCTCTAACAAGGACTGAGACACTATATGGATGTAATAGACTCCTAATAGGGTCAATATCTTTCACAAGATACTTTTGATTAATGAATCATTTTGTGGGTACCATCACCACCAGGGTTTTCCCTTTTCCAAGGTTTCCCTAGTTAACAAAATATGGTGTTATGAGTTACTTCATTTTATGGTTGTGTTTATTTTTTAGTGTAGTTATTTTACTTTCTTATGCAAGGTATAAGTTTGTTAAAGATATCTAGTTTGGGGCAAACATTTGTGTAATATTGACTCACCCCCTCGCCCTCCCACACACACACACATAATATTTATTATTTCTAACAACTTGTTATATAAAGAGGGATATAGTATAAGATAAATATGCTCATTATGTTATAAAATATGTTTATAATTTTATTAATGGGTATCAAAAAGATGGAAAATCCTTTTAAAGGTTTCATTTGAATATTTGGTTATAAAACTGAATAGCCGTCCATCTTAATAATTTATTGTAAAAATATGGTGAAAAGGGGGGCTTCTTTTCAAGAGTTTTTGTGCTATAGGAGAGAGGGTATTTTTCTAATTTTGTGATCTAAAGGAAATAAGGGCATAGTTTTCTTTTCAAGAATTAGTAATATACAATTTACCATGGATGTTGAAATAATGAAGATAATATTTTGAAATCCTTGAATATATTTGTATTTTCTTCGCATTAGATCTAGCTTTGTCTCATAGGAATCATTTTCATCATCATGCTTATCCATTTAGACATGAATGCATTAGATTGTAAAACTTTGATTTGGGGATTAATTTCCTTGGTAAAGAATGTACACCTTTCAATTTATGTCATTTTTGAATCTTAATATGAGGAAAGTAGGCTTTGTATTATTTTCCTATATTCAATGAGTTCACATATTTCAATTCCCTCACATCTACATCATGGTTATGGATATACATTGGAATCTTTGATGCTTTCTAATTAAAAGCATATTAGTGATACAACATTTATTTCATAGTAGTCAAGGGATTTGTACCTTCTTGTCAAAATTCAGAGAGTATTTGCACATAACTATTACACACATCTCAATTGTTAGTTATATAACTCTATCTTCTTGTGTGGGCACTCTAGAGTCATTTTGAGGATAGTTTTATGAAAAGACAAATCTATTAACTAAAATTTTTTTGGCGACTTTACCAGGGATCAAAAATAAGGTCCATGCCTAACTCATTTATATTATCTATTTATATGCAAACTTGGCAACACTAATGATTCATCATGCTTAACAGAAATATTGTGATTAGGAAAAGACCTAATCCCCTCCCCATGAAAATACATCTGATGGGTGACAAGGTGTTGAAAATTTTTTGGGGATAGGTGCAAAGAAAGTATCTCATAGGCTATCAAAGAGAACATTAGTCTGGAAGATAATCACATGTGTACCCTCTTCTAGAGAAGCCTCTATGCATGATTCTAGAAAATCAAGGATCTATAAGAGTATGAAAGAAGAGTGGTAAGGTTGCGAGAAGAACTAGCAATTGATTATGAAGAAACTTTGGTAATTTTAGATCACTTCATCTCCCACATTTATGTAGTCTTTTATGATCACAACAAAACCCAAGTGCTTATCAGTAAGGATGAAAAGGTGTTGGTATAAATAAGTATTTACTTATTACACTTTACTTAAGTTTACTTAGGTTAATGCATTCTTTTATTATTTCTTAGGTGAGACACTTAAGATTTTGTGTACTCTTATGAGTTTTCATGTTGACAACACTGGAGTAAGCAACTCTAGTTTAGAACATGGTATCTACAACACTAGAGTTTGCATAATTAATTGAGTTGTGATGTAGACAACATAGTTATTTGCACTCTCATTCAAGAACATGGTGACTACAACATAATTTTATGTGTTACACCTTTGTAGGCTTATCCTCTCATCATCACACATACTCTTGTGCTTAATGGAGGATAATTGACTCCTAATGGACATGTGCTTGGTTGTAAGACTTATTAGTATGCTAATTCCTAGGCATTCTAAAAGTATTTTAGAGGCCTTTATATATAGGCACTCCTAGTGTACTTACATATTGAATTAAATAATATATCATTATTCTAATCATACTCTTTTGGTCTACTGTTGTGCTTGTGCTTGAGTTCCTTGGTCTTGGGTGATTTTTTCCTAAGGTAAATTCTTACATGGTATTAGAGCTATACCAAATTCTTACATGGTATCAGAGTTGAGGGAAATTCTCTTCACATAGTCATTTGAGACAATTCTTGCTTCAATACTTTGACCCAAATCCAAAAAATCCACAAACATTGGGAGCATCTAGAGCCAAAGAGAATGCCGCTATTGAATTCAAAATGTCAATTTGGTGAAAATCAACTATAAATTTGCCTATACTGGGCCAAAGTCAATTTTGAGGCAAAAATTTTTTTTGCAAACCAGCACCCGAAGTCCCGATTTGTAGAATTGGTATGATCATTTCAGTACTCTGAATTTAATTTTTAGATCTACATATTTTATTATTTTAGTCTTTGCAATTTCTCTGCATTATTTTTTGGATTTGTGTATTTTGTTCAAAAATTTTTGGCCATCAAGCCTGAAGAGGAGAGATTTTTTGTAGGACAAGATTGGAGCTTGTTGGTGCAAATCAGATATTTGCATCATTTTTAGAAGGTGAAAAAACTTCCATATCCACTTTTGTTTCCCCAAAATCAGACATCTAAGATGAAACTTAGAGCCATTTTTTTGGAGGTGTGACGATAGTGATTCAAGAAAAATAATTACAGAGGTGATTTTCAAACAGCGATATCTGCCTCATATGAGCTCCTTTTTTCAAGCAATTTTTTTCATTTTGGCATAGAATTTCATGATCTACACACTAGTGTAGGTGGTTTGAGATCTTTGTTCCTAAATTTTTCTACAACTCACAAATCCTAATTTTTGCCACTTCAAATGCTTAGTACGGGCTCACATGGACACATAATCAAGCTTTATTTTTTTGAAAGTGCATAATTTTTTGTCTACTCTCCACATCTACAATCAAATTATAGGATTTTGTAGATAGGAATACTACTTTTAGAAATAGGCCCTAAATTAATCTTTATAATTGCACTACCTATAAAGTGCCTGAATCATCCATTAGGGGCGGGGGGTTCTTTTTTTCTCTCTTACATTTTTGGGGGTGCATACATTCATTGATCTCATGGAGGATTTTTGTTGCACATGTAGATGAATTAGACCCTCGTTGAGAAAAAAGAACTATCACAAATGGAGTACGTTAATCATTGATCATCTAAGAAGCAAGCATTAGGAATTATTTCCTTATTTATGTTCCAACAAACTAATCTCTGACACTGAATAATAGCCACTTATTAATAGACTTTTGGATATCATTATATTGAATATTAGTTTAGATTGTTGGCCTGTCATTAAAAATCTCATTCACCCTT
Organism: Cupressus sempervirens; assembly: GCA_028749045.1. Lineage (NCBI taxonomy): Eukaryota > Viridiplantae > Streptophyta > Pinopsida > Cupressales > Cupressaceae > Cupressus > Cupressus sempervirens. The sequence goes on along the minus strand of CM053785.1, from coordinate 1,046,330,490 downwards.
ATGATATGTGAATGGCTCTTTGGAAAGAATATGGATATCCAATAGTTCCTCCTTTTCCTGAAGACATTCTATCATTAGTCACTTCAGCTATGGTTCCTTCACCTCTAGATGAGATCACACCTCCTGATGCTCCTATTGCTACTTCTAATCTAGTTCTAGCCATAGAAGCTTCTGATTTAGTGTAGCAAGAAACACTATGTCTTCCTACTTCAACTTCATGGGATGACTTCTAGATATTTCAGATTTTTTCGTGGAGTCTCACATTAAATATGTGGAGACATCATCAATGATATTCGTCTTCTCTTTTTTGAGGCAAATACTTCATCCATATCCATAGTGATAGGTCTAGAATAGCAAGGTACACCTTGTCTACCAGTTCTAGCATTAGTGGATGACTTCTTGATAGATATTTCAAGTGTGTTCATGGAGTCACACATATAGTAGATTTGGGAGGCTTCATTGATGATCTACATCTTCTCTTTGATGAAGCAGATCCTTTTTCTTTTGTTGTGAGGGCTCACTTTGACCCTCATGTCTATTCTCTACATGATCGATCTTCACAGGTTGATGTGATTGTGGATTCTTATGTACACTAGTTGTAGGAGGTCTCTTTATCATTTGAGGAGACAATTGGTTCCTTGGGACAAGTTCTACATCCATCCTTGCTAAATCCAACTGTAGACACCTAAATCTGATTACATCACTTAAGTAATCCTATTTAGTCATCTCCTAAGGCATCATTAATTAAGTATTTAATATTTATTTAATCTATTGTCATCCCCTAGTTAATTAGTTTCAATTAATTAACTATAGTCCAATTGATAAAATCAAATGATCACCCAAAATCAATTTATCAATTAAATCCCTATTCCTCTATTAAATTGAATCAATTCTCAAATCTATTCAATTTAATTCCATATCCCCATTTTACTAAATAAATCATTTAATAAAATATCTAAAATTCTAAAAGCCTTCCTAAACCCTATCCTAACCCCTAATCCAACCCATTCACACATACTAACCTCACTTAGCCACCTAACTAATCCATCTCATCAAATCTAAGCCACTTGCCCCCTAATCCCCCTCTAATCCAAGCCTAATCCTCACTCTAACCATGTGCACAACCTTAATCCTAGATTAAGAATCCCTAACCCAAGACAAAGTTGAGACTTCCACCCACCTCCCATTTTAATATTCAAAACAAAGACTTCATCCCCCATTTTAAAGTCACAACTTCCACCCACCAACCATTTTAATATTCAAACAAAGACTTTACCCTCCATTTTAATATTCAAACAAAGACTTAACATCCTCTTTTAATATATTCAAATAAAGACTTGACCTACCCAAACCACTTGCCTCTTAATCTCATCCTAAGCTAAGCCTAATCCCTTCCTTAAGAATGTGCACAACATTAACCAAGGGTTAAGAAAGTCTTAATCTGAACCAAAGTCAAAGTTCCACCCTTAAAGTCTTGCATTCCTATTCAAGAGCCTTAAAGGCTCTTTAAAGACTTTTTACACCTATTTTCCACACTCATCCCCCACTTTTCTTCCCTCATAACTTCCTCTAACCACCTATCTTGACTATCTTCCCTATCCAATCCCTTTGTGACACTTGTCACAAGGCTAGTTCTTTGAAGAAGCACAATCCATGTGCTCCCTTCTCCTTTCATCCTAGCCCTTCTTAACCAATTCCCCTTCCTTGCATCCTAACCCTCCATCTCACTACCCCTTGGCCTATAAATGAAACCCTCTACCTTCTCAAATATCATCCACTTCCATGCTAATGTTATGATGCTATTTTGAGAGCTTAAGGACTATCAAAATACCATCATAATGGAAAAATCCATCCACAAATCCACTTTGATCCATATTTTTCATTGAAGCTTGAGAAATATTATTGAGCACACATCTACATCAAAGGAAGCATCTACAAAATCAAGGAGGCTTTTGGAGTGATCTTGCTCTTAGTTTGCACTCTCATACATCTTCTTTTGTCTAATCTTATATGTGAATATAGTTTTAGTTTGTGAATGTTTTCCTTATTTTTAATGTTCTTTGAACACTAAATCTTGTTCTACACCAACCATGTTCTTTTCAGCATTGGAAGGGGTGACAGTTAGTATCAACATAGGGACAATTGAGCAGGTTTAAGAGGCATCATTGATCAATGGGATTCTTTTTACACATAGGGGAAGCATCTCATTTGTACCTCTGCCATTTTTTCTTCCAAAGGGGAGGAAAATTATTCAACAACATTGGAGTAGCTATCACTAATCAATACTATACTCTCTTTTATGGGGAGAACTTTTTCCTCTTATGGGGTTTTTTCCTTCTCCTCTTTTGTATATACTTCATGTATGTCATAATGGGGGGGGGAGGGGGGTCTTCATTACTCCATCTATCCATGCATCTTGATTTTTCATCTCTTTTTGGGGGAGGGTTTTTCCCAAGAGGTTTTCTTTCTTTCTCTACTTTATGAGAGATTGCATTTCATTATGTACATGGGTACCTAACATGGCCTAGTAGCTAGGACCCATCTTGCATTTCATCCTAACTTTCATAAGACTAATTGCATTCCCCTAAGTTGCACTTAAGGGGGGGTGTTGGTGTAAATAAGTATTTACTTATTACACTTTACTTAAGTTTACATAGGTTAATGCATTATTTTATGATTTCTTAGGTGAGACACTAAGGAGTTTTCATACTCTTATGAGTTGTCATGTTGACAACACTAGATCAGCAACTCTAATTCAGCACATGGTGTCTACAACACTGGAGTTTGCATAATTAACTACGTTTTCATGTAGACAACATAGTTATTCACACTCTCATTCAAGAACATGGTGTCTACAACATAATTTTACATGCTAAACCTTTGTAGGCTTATCCTCTCATCATCACACTTACTTATGTGCTTAATGGAGGATAATCCACTCTTAGTGGAAATGTTCTTGGTTGTAAGACTTATTAGTATGTTGATTCCTAGGCATTCTAGAAGCATTCCAAGGGCCTTTATATACAGGCACTCCTAGTGTACTTACATATTGAATTAAATAATGTATCATTATTCTGATCATACTCTTTTGGTCTACTATTGTGCTTGTGCTTGAGTTCCTTGGTCTTGGGTGATTTTTCCCTAAGGAAAATTCTTACAAAAGGTTTTTTTGCATATTTATCCTCTATTCATATTGAAAGTTTCAAGTTTGAAGATGATGACACTTATCTAGCATTGAAAAATATTATTTATAAAGAACTTTAGAATAACATGCAACTAGAACTTGAAGCTTTTGATTTTGATGAAAAAATAAATAAGAATGATCCTTCATGTTTTAAAATCTACAATTAGCCCATGGAAAGGTCTTTTTAGTTTAAAGATGAAGTTGGCAATGGTAACAAGATAAAAGTGCATATGGGAAAGGCTTCTTCTCATTTTGAAACTCTTATTGAAGAAAGAATTGTAGATTCAACTCCCAACCAATAGATGACTTGGTGAGAATATTGAATACTAATCTCCTTGCTAAAGAAGAAGAAATCATGGGTAGATTCCTATCATCTTTTCAACTAGAGGGGTTCTCTCAGATTGGCTCAGGTAATAATCCAAATCAATCTAAAAATGTGATATTTTTGAATGAATGTTTTTTATTCTTCTTTATGTAACTTTTCTGGTTTTGATCATGAAAAATATGCTAAAGAGTGTGATGATATATTGGTGGAAAGAAAGGATGCAACACATTGCATATTTGATGATAGATTAATTCCTGATAGAAATGAAGGAAACATCTACCCAAGAATAGATCCTATGCTTTATGAAATGGATTTCTTCTCAACAAAAAACCATGATAACAAAAAATGGTAGTTATGGTGACAAAAATCATAAAACTCATCTCACTTTCCTTGAAGGAGTTCCTACCCGTTATTTTTTTCACTTTAGAGCTAAAAAATGTTTGAAGAATACTACTAAAAAGATTGTGGGGGATGTTGAAGTTTATGATGATAAATGGTTTTTTGAGTATGATTTTGTGCTCATGAGATCCTTGCATATAACCAACTTAGAATTTAACATTAAGGATTTTTTCAAATGGAGGTTTTACTAGATTATATCACCCAAATACAACCCACTTCTTAGAAGATGTTGTTACTTTTACATACCAATCAATGGCTCTATGTAAATGACTTCATATAAATTCTTCTTGCTCATGGTAGGGGTTTATCCTACCTATGTACATGTTGTAAAAATATTTTGTTGTACATAGTGGTAGTTGGAATAATTCTCCAAGTTTTTGCCTTGGTGCTTTAGTCTAGGTGCTTGGCTCGTGAGGCTTTCTTTTGCCCTTATTTTTACCTTGTTTCTCAGCCCTCCCCCCTCCTCCCATTTGCAAGAAAACTCCCTATATTCCATTCCTTTGTAACTCTAAGGCCAATATTTAGGAACTCATTTTTTCAACTAGAGAAATTGGAGTCCTCTATTTTCAACTCAAAAATAGTCCCCCTATAGAGACAATGTTGCTGCACATATAGACCCAAATTTTAAAATGTAAAATTTAGATTTCTCTTGATTCTTGAACCTCATTAAACTGGGTTTGTATGGTCTAGTAGTTCACATAATACCCATTTTGGCTCAAGAATAAGCCTTGAACCACTTTTAATGGAGTTCAAACTAGTTTGACTAGTACAAATAGGTTTAGAAGGTTTGATATGGATTCAAATGGTACAAATGGGTTCATAGGTTCATCAATTTCAAATACATTCAGGTTCAATTTAAAGATTCAACAGGTCATTAGGTACATGTAGGTACATTTGAGTTTGAAGTGGTTTAGACCAATCCATAACAAATCAAGGAGGCTTATAGGTTCAACAAGGTCAAAGGTTCAATTATCTAAAGGCCTAATGTTTCAAAATTGTAGACTCAAAGTGTAAAATTCCCACTAGCTAGTTGGTTCAATGATATACTCTGATGACTTAAATTCAGAATAATAGGTTTGTGTTGGTACATAATGGTTCATAGTGGTTTATGTCAGACAATTGCATGGAAGTTATTGCAAGTTTAAGGGAGCTCTCAATGTTCAATAATATGAACACTCATCACTTTGTAGAACCACTTTGAATATAGTTCAAAATGGTTTGAATGGTTCAAACCAAAACATGGAGGCATATATTGGCTTATAAAGGTTCATGTAGTTCAAATAGGTTCTTAAAAGTTCATTTTGATTCAAATATAGTTTAATAGGTTATGACATGGTTGAGAAAAACACAATCTAGAAGATGCAAAGGATGCTGGCACAAGCAAAAATGGGAAAATACCAAAATCTATGTTTTTAGTATTTTCTATTTTCTCATATTTTGCATTTTTGAATTCCTTTGGGGAATTTCTAGGCTATTATAGTGTTAAGAAGGCATTGTTATGGTTAAACCTTCAACCACTACATATAGAACTTTAGAATATCTTTCCAAAAATCCTAACAGTTCATGATTTTTGAGCTATGAGTAGAAAGTTATGACTTCTACAAGTAGACATATTTTTTAATATAGATTTTTTTTGTAGATTTTATAGTTGCTATATTTTTTTTCTAATTAATTAGCTTGTGGACTTTTCATTTTCATTTCTAAGGGATAGTGGTGACCCTTGGGATCCATCAAACTTGTATGAATTCTATTTTTTAATTGAATGGATCACTTTTTAGCTTGCAAAAAATCTATTAATGCATTTTAATTGCTTTCAATTAAATCATAATACCACAAGTTCTACACCAGGTATTGTAATCTAAATTCTTAATTGAGATCAGTGGTATTAGATCTTGTTCTCTCCTATATATCCCATCGTACATAGTCAACTTATCAAAGGTTGGGATTGGACATGAGAGATCTTTCAAATTATCTTCCTTTGAGATGCACATGGTCCAATATGGTGAAACAACAACTGAAGGGGATGGATGAATCCTTCAAAACAATGGTGGAAGAGACATTAAATAAAACATGAAGAAATGATTTAGCAATTTTCATGGATGATTGAAAAATGAGAGTCACAAACCAATCTAGGAAATTCAAAATTTGGTGGGAAAACCCCATTCAAGGTGTAGGTAAATTTTGATATTCCAACTTTTCAAGGGAAAATTGATGCAAATGTTATTGATGATTAGCTGTCCAAATTGGAGAGGTAATTTTTTGTTAATAATTTCTTAGATATTGAAAAGATAAGCATCTCCCTCCTCAAAATTGAGAATCATGTGAAGTTGGCATGGGAGGCTCACTTAACAATAGAAGAAACCCAAGAAGCTCAAGATGGACATGAATTTTCTATGATATTTGATGGAAAACCCACATGGGAAGAATTTCTAGAGCATGTAAAAGAAGAATATTACTCTTAGGATACCTATAAATAGAAATATATGCAATGGCAATTACTTAATAGAAGAAAGACCAAACAAATAAGGAGTGCTTAAACATATTTCATTCCCTCTCTACAAATTTCAACATCAAAGAATTAGAAAAAAATTGAGTCATGAAGTATAAGAGTGGTCTTCATAGATATATTCAAAATGAAATAGATTTCTTGAATATAGAAACCTTGTCTATTGCTTTAAAATATGCATCAAAAAATGATAAGATCAAACCAAAAGGAACGAGAGAAAATCCAATGAACAAAAAATGGAAAGGTAAAGGTAATAGGCCAATGGGAAAACAAACAACCAAAGAGCCATCTACAAATTCACCAACAAAGAAGACATGGGTTGTAAAGAGAATATGGCAAGAATCAGGTATGTGGTGTGAAGTTCATAAAAGTCTCTCTCATAACACTAATAAAGAATTTAATGATGGAAACCCATGAAGAAGATATTTAATCTGAGGTGATAGGTTTTAGAAAATAAAAGGAGGATGAAAAAATCATTGATGCTGACCCATGTGCCACAGTAGCCACTACAAAGGTATTTTCTCAAGATGATAAAGATAGGTTATGGAATTCACAATTGTGGGTATGAGGAATTTTTTTGCATTTTATTGTTGATAGTGGTAGTCAAAAGAATTTTATATCTATTGAGATTGTAAAAAGATTGAATCTAAAGACAACATCACACCCACAACCATATTCTATGGGGTGGGTGAGCCAAGGGCAAGATATTCAAGTAAACAAGCAATGCCATCTTTCATATTCCATAAAATCATTCAAAGATGAGGTGATTTGTGATGTAGCTCCTCTTGATGTGTTTGATATATTATTAGGGCAGCCATACATGTATCAATTTCATGGGATGTATGAGTCTAAATAATAAAGGATGACAATCAAATTAGGTGGACAAAAGTGTCAAATTTTAGAGGTGACTCTTGCACACTCTGCATTTTTGATTAGTGCAAAAAAATGTAGACTATTAATAGCCCAAACTGGTACATTTGTATTATTAATGATCCATCCTAAGGAACAAAAGAAAAATTTCTATAATTCCCATTCCATGTTGTCCATCACAACAAAATAACAAAGATCAATAGATCAAATTTTAACAAAATATCAAAATGTATTTGAGTTACCAATAGGGGTACCCTCATATTTCCAAGTTAGATAGTCTATTGATTTGATACTAGGATCCCCATTGCCTAATGAGCTAGTATATAGGAGGCTAGTTCTAGAAAATGATGACATAAAAAGGCAAGTATAAGAATTGATTCAGAAAAGACATATTTGCCCAAGTGCACCTCCCTGTGGTATCCCAATTGTTCTTGCAAAGAAAACGGATGGTACATGGAGGCTCTACATTAATTATAGATCATTGAATATTAAAAATAGATATCCAATTTCTTGAATAGATTATCTCTTAGACCATCTTAGAGGGGAAAAATTCTTCACTAAAATTGACTTGAAATTTGGGTACCGTCAAGTACCAATTGATCCAACAGATGTATTCTATACTACTTTTAAATATAAAGAGGGACTATTCAAATGGTTGGTGATGGCTTTTGGCCTCACAAATGCCCTAGCCACATTTATGAGGATGATGATATGTGCTTAGGCCATTCACTAACTCTTTTGTAGTTGTACGTCTGGATGATATTCTAATTTTTAGTAAAACTTGGGAAGAACATATGGAACATGTGGAACAAATATTCCTACATTGCAAGACCATGAGCTCTATACAAATAAGGAAAACTATGATTTTGGTATGAAAAGTATTAAGTACTTGGGATATGTTATTTATAGTGAAGGTGTTCATGTTGATTCTAAAAAGATCCAAGTAATTAAAAACCAGCTTGCTCCAAAGAATCTTACAGAGTTGTGTAGCTTCTTGGGGTTAGCTAACTTATCAGAAATTTGTGTTTGGATTTTCACATTTGTCTTGGCCTCTGAATCAGTCATTGTGAGGAGGTATGAAATAAAAGTTAAAGTGGATAGGTGTTCAACATAAAGTATTTGAGGAGTTCAAAAAAAGGTTATGTTCTGCATCAGTTTTATATCTTCCTAATTTACAACTATCTTTTGAAATACAAACTGATGCATTAGCATATGTCCTGGGAGTAGTCCTCATGCAACATGGACATCCAATTGCCTATCATAGTGAGAGTTTTTCTGATATAGTGCACAGGCATCCCACCTATGATAAAGAGTTATATGTTATTGTTCATTTTGGCAAGAAATGGAAACATTATATATCGGGAAAGGATACTAGCATCCACACATATCACAAACCACTTCAATTTTTGCAAATACAAGGAAAATTAAAGAATGATAGGAACCAAAGATGGCACCTTATCTTCAACAATTTCATCACAACATTCATCATAAGAAAGGAAGGACCAATAAGGTAGCCGATTGTTTGAGTAAAACTCCAATTATAGGTATAAGTATGGCATTAGAATCATGTGGTCACCAAACAAAAAATTGGACCCACTTGTATGGACATGATAATGAATTTTATGATGTTTATACTCATCTTGTGGGAGGTAAACATGTGAATGATTATTACTTGAAAGATGGAATGTTTTTCCACCTTGGCCAAATTTGTGTTCCTGAGGAAGAACCTAAGGAGTTAATATGGGAAGCTTACTAGAGTAAGATTATTGGTCATTTTGGAATAGGTAAGAATATTTTTGTAAAACAAAGATCTTTTTAGTGGCAAAAAAATTAAAATGATGTGATAGAATACATTCAAGCATGTACAATTTGTGCCATTACAAATCCTTCAAATAGTAAGTTGGGTTTACATTTACCACTTCCTATTCTAGATAAACCTTGGCATTCAACTTCAATAGATTTTATGTCTAGTCTTCCTACCACTAAACATGAGCATGATTGTGTATATGTTGTAGTATATATATTTTTAAAAATGGAAATCTTGGTGGCTTGTAGAAAGATAATCTTTGTAGAAGAAACTACAAAACTCTTTTTTGAGCATGTTTGGGTTCATTTTATGCTACCAAAAAGCATTATTTTAGATACTGATAGTCAGTTTCTTAGCAAATGTTGGTTTTCATAAAATTTTGGTCTTCATTATGGGCAATGATGGACACAAAACAAAAAAATTCTACTTCATTCCATCCTCAAATAAATGGTAAAACTGAGGTTGTTAATTGAATTATTATTCAAAACTTGCATATGTATCACTCCAAATATCCTCATACATGGGATGAGAGCCTTCCATATGTACAATATAGCTTATACAACAAGGAAATTCATAGTTCAACTAGCCATAGCCTATTTAAATTGTCTCAAATATCAACCCTTAGCACTTAAATGCACTCCATAAGTTGTTAATGCACTCCAAAGTGGTCAAATTGTGGAGGTTGTCATGAAGAATTTATAGAAATAAACAATCTATTTGTACTATGTGGTAAAAGTAGGACAAGATTTTCAACAAGGAAAGTGGTTTACACATGAAAAAATCCAACTTCATTTTCAACATTTTTTGCAAAGTATGAATGAAATAGGACCCATTCCCTCTCAAGGAGGAAGGAATGATCAAAACATATCCAAGAAGATGTAGAGGATGTTAGCACAAGAAAAAATGGGAAAATATTGAAATCTATTTTTTTGGTATTTTCTATGTTCTAGTATTTTTGCATTTTTGGAGGCCTCCCAACATTTCTAGGCTTTGGTAGTGCCAAGAAGGTGTAGCTATGTAGCCATGCTTAAACCTTTAGCCACTAAATATATAACTTTGGAAGATCTTTCAAGAAATCTTGATGTTATGTAATTTTGAGTTATGAGTAGAAATTCATGACTTCTACAAGTAGATGTAATTTTAACATAGATTTTTGTAGTTTTTATAATTAGTTAGCTTGTGGACTTTTCATTTTCATTTCCAAGGGATGGTGGTGACCCTTAGGATCCATCAAACTTGTATAATAGCTATTTTCGAATTGAATGGATCACTTTTTGGCTTGCAAAAAAATCTATTGTTGTATTTTAATTTCTTTCAATTAAATCACAATACCATAGGTTCTACACTAGGTATTGTAATATGAATTCTTAATTTATATCAATGGTTGAGAATGGTTTAGTAGGTTCATTAGTTCAATAATTTAAAATGAAAGTTCAAAAAGGAACAATTTTAGTGGATAAGATTCGCATGATTCACAAGTTTACGAACCTATATCCATAAATTGGACATATTGGGAATGTTTGGTAAGATAAAAATAAATTCAAGAGTATATATTTTGCCTCAGTACCTAGCAAAGTTTGCATGAACAAATATTTAAAAAGAAACTTGTAGAGAAATCACATATGGAGAATGGACCATAGTTTGTGGACATAGCCTAATTTCCCATGAAAATTTTGAAGGATGCATATATATAACACAAATTATGGTTTCATCAATAAAATCTTAATCCACAAATGTCATAATTCAATGAGTGAAGACATATGGTATTGATCTAATGAAGGAGTGAGAATAGTTTCGATTTTGTGACATTTTTGTAGACCTATATACAATGGTGAATAACTTTAAACTCTAATATCATTTCAAAAATAGCTCTAGTCAACACATGGAGAATTAGGATTATGACAAAATATCTAAAAATGAATGAGATCTAACTGTAGGCTAAAATGTTATACCCCCTATAGAGAGACCTATTTTGACTACAACAAATATTTGGAACCACCCAACATAAAGTATATCTTCATTTTACTTTTACATATTCAAATGACACTTGTTGTATAAAGAGGGATATAGTATGAGATAAATATGTTAATGATGTTATAAACTATGTTTATGATTTCATAAATGGGTATCTAAAAGACGATAAATTCTTTTAAAGGTTTCATTTTAAGATTTGGTTATAAAACTAAATAACCATCCAACAAAATGATTTATTGTACAAATATGGTGAAAAGGAAGCTTCTCTTCATGAGTCTATGTACTATAAGAGAGGGAATTTTTTTTATTTTGTGATCTATAGGAGAGGACATAGTTTAATTATCATGCATTAGTAATGTACCATTTATTATGGATGTTGAAATAATGAAGATGGTGTTTTAAAATTCTTGACTTATTTTCATTTTCTTTAGATTCTATCTAGCTTTGTCTCATAGGAATCATTTTCATCATCATGCTTATCCATTCAGCTATGCATGCATTAGATTCTGAAAATTTGATTTGGGGATTAATTTCCTTGGGAAAGATTGTACACCTTTCAATTTATTTAGTTTTTGAATTTAATATGAGGGAAGTAGGCTTTGTATTATTTTCTTATATTCTTTGAGTTTATGTATTTCAATTCCCTCACATCTACATCATGTCTATGCATAGATTCTAGAACCTTTGATTCTTTTTGGTGAAAAATGTATAAGTGATACAACATTCATTGCATATCAATTGAAGGGAGCTCTACCTTCTTGTCAAAATTCAAAGATTTTTTGCACAAAACTATTGCAAACATCTCAATTATTAGTTACATAATTTTTTCTTCTTATTTGGATAATTTAGAGTCATTTTAGGGATAGTTTTGTGAAACAAAAAATAGGTTAACTAACAATAATAAAACTAGACATGCAAAAATATAGCCGGCCAATTAAGAAGATCACATAAGCCATTAGAAGGATTGTTCAAAAGAGGAATAAGAAAAAAAGGAAAACAATGATAAAGGAGGCAAAAAAAAAAAAAAAAGGAGGTAATCAAACCTATGATTGAATTGATATCATCGAGTGCTAAAGAGTTCAAAAGGAAAGATATATGTAGCCATGGATGAATCCCCATGTATTTTTTAGTTGTTTGAGTCTAATAATGAAATTGAACAAGTTGAAGAGTATACCATTGTTGAGGTTGATGATAAGGGTGTTGATATTATTCATAAGGTTAATTTTGATGATGAAATGGTAGAGGAAAATAATGGTGTTGAACTAGATGATGAGGTTGAGAACCAACATGTTGTTGTAAAGAAGAGATAAGAGTCTCTAAGGAAAATTGAGAGACAAGACCAAGATTGTGTACCAATATTGATACTAAATTTTTTTTATTAATTAATAATTTTTTTCTTATGTTTAATCAAAGGCAATAATTAATAAAATTAGAATGGAAGGGGCAATACATTTTTGATAGGTCCAAGTACTTGAGTAGGGGGGACATGAAGACCAAGAGTGAAAATGAAGAAAAATGTTAGTGCATATTTAAGATATGACATCTGCTTTCCTAATTCATTAGAAATATAAAACATATGAAATAAGAAATTGGAGATCAAATGAGGGCAACAAAAATGATTCATTATAGTTCTTGAATCAAGGGACATGAGTCTCTTTTACATGGGGAATATATTGTAGGAGCACCCTTAGGACCTAAAATGTATACAAGAGGAAAAGTTTATATTTTACATGTTTTCTATTGAAAAATATTTTTAATGTGATTTTTAACCATTTATGATAATTTTGGATCATTATTTCAAGATTTAAGTCACTGGAAAATAATCATAAAAGTTTCTCAAATGTTTTCAAAGTTGTCATGACAACTTTTATAATTTGATGATAGCTCATTAAAATTTTGTTAAAAGGTGATGATAAGTAGGTTTAGGTTGGCTATGGAGCATACATAGATTTTAAAAAATCCTAAATGAGTCCTCCAAGTTTAATTAGGAATTGGAAATGGTTGGACATTATTGGAGAATGATTAAGCAAACAAAAACCTCTTATTTTATGTATTATTCTCATATTGCATATTGTTCTTTTGGTTTGTATAGATTTTATTTTTCATCTGATGTTATGAAAATTCTTGGACATGTCAGATATTTGTATCTGCTTTTATTTTTAATTGGTCCCCTCAAATTTCATTAATATTTGTGAAAGTTATCTCATTTTTTGTACAAGTTGTCTTGAATATCTAATTTTTCATGTAACAGTCTAAAAGAAACACATAGTATAGATTAGTATGGTATAAAAAATGGTGTAAAATATATCACATAAGATGGAGAACTAAGTATAGTTTTATTCCATTTTGGTTTTATAAAATTTCATTATGTTTTGAATGAGTAATCACATTGTCTGTGAGAGAAAGTTTGTGATAAAAATAGGATTAGGTTCAAAAAATGTGAGTCTTTTTTACATTCTTGGATAAGGTTCCTACAAAGGGATCTGCATTATTTGATCATTTTGGAAAGTGATGGAGTTTTTTGTATGTCTTTTTATAGTAATTATTTTCATAAACTTTGATGAAATGTGGGTTTGACATAACAGTTCTAAGTAGTTTGAAGTAATCATGACTTACATGCCATCAATGTTCATTGTGAGAGGCCACGATCAAGAAAATATTGTGTGTCCTTGATGAGTTTTAGATAGCATGCCAATGGACCAAAGAAGTAATGTGTTGAATATTGGAAAAACTATCAAAGAAGTAGAACTAGAGACTAATGGAGCTTATTGGTAAAACCAATTATAATATGATTGTCATTGATGTTAAGAAATAATTAAAGTTTAAACTAGTATGATAATGGGTACCACTGAAGTCAAGGAAGAACACTAATGGATTCCAGTTGGAGAGGGACTAGAGTATGGTGAAAATGGATAGGTTAAGATGAGTAATCTTCATAACATACTTAGAATAATTGGGCTAAGTTTAAGTTGACAATAGAAAGAAGTTTGGACAAGTGGACAAGAAACATTGATTGGTAGCCAAACAAGACAAGATGAAAAAAGGAGTCACCAGTGGCAACTAGTGAGATTGAGGCAACATCAAGGTTAAAGGACAAATGCCAAAAATATGTGACTAGACATGTCATAAGAGAAGGTTTACTTCATCTAAAATCATAGAGAATGGAGGAGTTATCACATCAAGATCCAATATGAAGATAGGCAAGAGAACTCAAATTTGAATAATCATCATCAATTAGACTATAAGATTCATACAAAACCTTCAAATTTCCTTTTTGGGTCAGAATGGCTAACATACATAACTTGTAAAAATGGTGTATGATAGAGGCAAGAGAAATCAAAATTTGAATCCTCACATTAGGATTTAAAGGTGATTGAACAAGAATTATATATGGTCATTCATTTTTGAATGAACAAGCGAGTTACACATTTGAGAAGTTAGAATGTGGAAGTGCCAGGTTATGGAAATCATATCAGAAATGAAATGAAATGTGAAGGTGTCAAGAGTTGAAGTGAAGTGTGTTAAATGGAGCTAGGGGAGCCTAACAGACACTAAAAATAAGTGTTGAAGCATAGGAGGGATGAGTGTAGGAAAGAATAAGTTTGAGTTGCAAAGGAAAGGAGAGTTTAGAAAGTCACAAACTAGTACCCAAGAATGAAAGTGATTTGAATCAAGCTAAGATAAGTAGTTATCTTTTATGGGTCAATCATCTTATTGTTCTCTTACCATTACAATAGAAAATCCCATTGTAGATTGACTCTGTAAAATCACTTTTTTGAGTAACACATTCACTTATGTTCTAAGTCCTCTAATTAGGCTACCCTTAATTAGGTAAAGACTCTTATAGGTGTCTCTCAAAGTACCTAATAGTGTCATTATAATATTCTAAAAAGGATAAGCTCTTGAATGGGCACACTCTAGAAGGGTATAAATTTTGTGAGCATCATCTCACATTGTAATTTTCATTGAAATTAGGTTTCCACAAGATATCTTGGTGTTATGTGTGAAGTGTCTACCCATCTTTCATGATTATATTATTTATTTGATGAATTCTTAAGTAACTGGTAAGAATAACACATACTAGTAAAAGGTAAAAATTTGAATTGGCAGGTAATATGGTTATTCACCCTCCTCTCAATAATCAACATTGTATTGACCAACAATTGGCATTAGAGCTTTTTTCCTCCTAATATATAAGCTTAAAAACTTAAGGATAATATTAGAATAATGAAAAGAGAAGCACCAAAGTTTTCTAAGGAAAACTATGTCCTATGGTGTGGAAAAATGAAGTTGCATCTCAAAACTTTAGGATATGTGTATTGGAAGCATGTAGAGGCCAAATATGCCTAGCTAGCTTCACCACTTGATATAGACCAATTAAATGAGAAATGAATCCGTGTTGCTACCATGGATTCCCTTGTAAGTAATCTTCATTATGTTGAATATTCTCATGTAGAAAGTCTTGACACTAGCTCAGATCACTAGAAAAAGATGAGGTCTCTCTTAATTCCCTAATAAGGAGACTCACAACCTTTGAGCTAAGAAACTATGAAAATAACCATCCTAATGGAGAGTTAACATTCAAATCATCTATCAAACCTGATATTCCCATAAAAAGAAGAGAAGTGGAGAGAACTTCAAGAACCAATAGAGACCTTAAGAGTCTCTTTTTTGAAGAAGCTAAATAGGAAGAGCTAGAGGTGTTGCTAGAAAGGATACTTCCTAAAGGTAAAGATAAGTAAAAATGTAGGCTTCCTTTTAAATGTTTCAATTTTAGCAAGATACGACATATAGAATTAAAATATCCTAACAATGACATGAAATAAAAGAATGAGACGTGGAAAAACTACAATGAAAAAGGCCAAAATCATTCATATCTTAAAGAAGAAGGTGCGATCGACAATAGTGTTGGAAATATGGCTAAGTAGGATAAGTTGATATAGTGATGGAATTTTCATTATGACAACATATATCTTATGTGAAGAAGACACTATGTATAGATAAAGTTTATCCAATTAGACAGAACAAATTAACTAAGTATCAAAAAATTATCTAGTATAGAAGAAACAATCTTGATGTGTACAAATGATAGAGTGATTATTGGCATGTTCTTGATTAAGGACATGTATTACAGTATGTCAAGATGATGCATGTAAGTGTGCAAGTCTATACGGATAGTACATAAGGAGTTATGCAATAAACACTAGTAGAGGTTGTGTACAGACCAAAACATAGCACATATAAAATTGGGTAATTACAGGTTAAAGAATTATTTTGTTTACAAAATAATTATTTAACTAATTAGGGATTAAATCCTAGATGTTAACTCTAAGTTAGCAAGATCTAATTTTATATTTAGCCAAGCATGTGAAAGCTTGAAGGTCAACTGGGAAACTTTTGTAAAATGTAAAGGTATAAAGGAAGGATTGTAAAATGCAAAGAATGGTGTGTACTTGTAGATGTACATGTGAACTATTCAAACTTATGTGAAGGCTATATATGTGATGTTCAAACTATATCATAAGTATGTGAAGTACAACAAATATTAGGAAAGAGGTTTTTGTATCTATCTCTTTGAATTAAGGAACTTATATTATATAATTGTATGTTTGGGTAGTGGGCTCATCTTGCATACATTTTGTAATTATAGATACCAAATCCTAACAAGGGTGAGGCTTTTAACAAGGCCTAGTTCTCTAACAAGGACCAGGACATTGTATGTACTTAATAGACTCCTAATAGGGTCAACATCCTTAACAAGATATATTTGTTTAGTGGATCATTTTGTGGGTACCATCCTCACTAGAGTTTTCCCTTGGCCAGGGTTTCCCTAGTGAAAAAAATATAGTGTTATGAATTCTCTTATTGCACAATAATTTTTATTGTTTAGAATTGTTAGTTTACTTTCATATGCATGTTATAAAGTATCTAACAATATTAAATTTTGGGAAAAAGTTTGTAGAATACTGATTCACCCCCCCTCTCAGTATTACCTATTTCTAAAAAATAGATCAACCTATTTGTATAGTGATGAGTAAATAGCCTTCTTTATAATAAAGGAAGAATGGGTAGAAGGATATATGGCATTGAGCACAAGCTACAACAAAAAATATATCATTGATAGTGGTTTCTCTCATCATATTACAAGAGACCAAAGAAAGTTTCTTTAAGTGGAGGAATGTAATAGACAAACAATTAGATTTAGAAATGATGCCTTATATGTTGTAATAGATAAGGGTCTATAGTTCTGAATGATTCTACCAACTATGATGATCTATATTTGGTGGATGGACCAAAGTACAACCTATTGAATCTAGCTCAACTAAGTAACAAAGGTTAAAGATTTGAATTTGATAAAGGGTCTTAAAGGATAGTAGACAAGATAGGTAACTTGTTAGTAACTGGTTGTATACACTTAAAAATTGTCAACTCAATTAATTAAATATTTTAAAATTTAATTAATATTTTTTCCTTTATTAACATTAATAAATTATTTAATTTATTTAGTTAATTCACTTTCTATAAATTAAGTAAACATTTTTTATTTAATTAATATTGTTCCTCTATGAGTATTAATAAATTAATTTATTTATTATACTAATTCACCCAAGTCAGTTACACTATCCTAAGTCTTCTAATAAACCTATTAAGTGATATATTTAAATTGCTTAATTATCCACTCACTAAAATGATTGAGTCCTCCAGTCTACCCAGTTGCTCCATGTCATGTGCCACCTCATACTTACACCAATAATTAATTTTAATTAATTGTCAAAAATCCTATTTATCCTCACCCATGTGTCCTATTTTATGGGGCAAGGAGAGGATATGTGGCCTTGATTAGTTTAACCTTTGAGACACATGTCTCTGGGTGACTAAGTCCTCTTCTACTTTCTCTATTAACTTGGAGTCAGTCAATCCACCTCATGCAATCAATAGGGTCACTTGAAACACTTGTCCATGGAATCTTCCTGATGTAGGGAACTTCCCTTAATACCAAAAATCATAACAAAAGCATCAAAATAATAAAAAAATTTGAGAACAAAATATAGACTTCTTATTTGCACCACAAATGCGGAATTACAGAATTCATAAGTACAATAATTTTGCAAGATAAGCTACGAACTATCACCTATAGTTGTCTTAGACAATGTTTTGGCCTTTCTTAAATAAGCAGTTTTATGGCACTTGGGAATGTTCTAGATGCTCAAACTTAATGCCTAGGGCTGCCAAACCCTAACAATACATGTAGAGTTGGCCAAATACATCTTTGATGAATTATTTTACAAATTTCGGTAGCCCAACTTCTGAAGGCCATAACCCAAGAACCATTTCTCTAATTGGCTATTATAACCACTTTTTGAAAATGCTAGTTGTTGATCTATAGGCTTGGAACTATGCTAGCACCCTTCCATCAAGTTTTTGAACCTCATCTAGGCAATCTAAGGCCTCCAACAATGAGCCTAAAGATTTTTCTACAAATTTTTCATCTAAAAATCTGCAATAACTTCTGTGATACTAGTGCTTGAGCAATGAGATTTTTATGGTAGGCTTACAACTCTAAAATGAACCCTCCTATAGAAAATGAGAACATTCTGAGCTCGTATGAAAAACTTACTAAAAATAGTAAGTTCCCATAAATAGTAACCACCCTGTCTACTAGTCCTTATTAAAATGGAAAAGATTGAAAATAAATGATAATTTTTTTGGGTGATGCAAGATTGCCCTTGTACCCAGGATGCTCCTACATCACCTCCCTAAAGATAGTGTTCTCTCAAGAGGTCTTAATGAGATGTCTACCCAGTGTCTTTCTTCCCCTAACTATGCTCTCACATCTCAACTAAATCCTTGATTTCGTCCATCTCTCCAACCAAGTCAATCTCATCTATCCATGTGTCCTAAATTGTCTCTCCACTATTGGATGTTTCCACCTAGGCTAAGGTCTACCTAGATTCTATAAAAGAGACCTCAGTCTCCTCATTCCAATATCTAGAATTACACTTGTACCTAGAATATCTTTTGCAATTAGAGTTTCCATTTCAAATTAGCATTTTAGTATTTAATCATTTGAGTATTTGAATTATCTTTTAAGTATTCAAAATAGTCATCAAATCCATAGTTGTTAATCTCATGTCATTAGAATCTTAGTCTTTCATCATTCAGCATCATCTTCATTTGACATTTTAGGATCATTTGATAGATCTTGCATTGAAGTTCACAATCTCCAAAATAATAAAGCATCTTGAAGAAGGGATCTGATCACAATCTAAGGGCTCAAGAATATCAAGAAACTCGAGACTAGGAGGACAATGGAGGAATGTTCCAAATTGATAAGTAAAAGGTAAAAATTTAATTTTTATTTGTAACCCTTCATTTTGTATG
This sequence comes from Cupressus sempervirens, assembly GCA_028749045.1. Lineage (NCBI taxonomy): Eukaryota > Viridiplantae > Streptophyta > Pinopsida > Cupressales > Cupressaceae > Cupressus > Cupressus sempervirens. The sequence continues at coordinate 1,046,311,043 of CM053785.1, read as the reverse complement.
CATTTTTTTGCTTATATTATTTGTTTAGGCATTGTCATGTATTTCTGCATACATCTTTGGCACCCACCGTGGGGCCCAGCCCCAAAAATTTGATCTTTATTTGAAGTTTTTATGTATACAGGTGACATACATGTCATTTTAGTGTATTCATCTTGCAAAATTACACATTCATCTCTAACTATGCATATGTTCCATCTTCTTATACATCCATAAATTTCTAGCACACATATGTGTTGATCTTAGATTGGTTTTGACAAGTGAGAGCCTACACACTTATGTCATTCACTTAGTTCATGTCAAACAAGTAGTGCATACCAAGCAAAATATGTATATAATAAAGAATGTCAAATCCATAGTGAGTGCCAACCCACTCATGTGCCAAGTCACTCAAGTGCCAAGTAGATAGTGTATGTCGAGTGATTTAGGAGCTGAGCAAGCAATACATGCTGAGTGATACATGTTGGGCATTCATTTTGCACGAGGTCAATGGCAGGAATCCATTGCGTAATTCCTCTCTTGAAAAGAAAATCTTTTCAAGGATCCATTCGAAGCTTTAGTGTTTTCTTTGCAGTGTATCAAAATCTTCTTAGTAGAAGATAAATGTGAGTGTTCATAAGGAGGCCTTTGCTGGTACCAAAGACTCTTTTATCTTAGAATCGAAGTAAATCTATTTGCTGTCTCAAAATATCACAACAAAAAAATAATATTTTTGTATTTTTTCTATTTTTTCAATGAATGCAACTCTAACAATGCAGCTACTATGAGGTCCAATTCTAACAGGGGGTTAGTAAAGAAAATAACGAAACTAAAAGCAAATAACATGAAATTGAAATTCCTAAATGGACATAAGCTACAAAAAACAACACACTGCTAGTTAAACCTGTGAAGAAATTGGTAGGAAACCAATGAAAATAGGAGCAACACTTCCTAGAATCCACTAATGCAATCGTTGATGAGAATCTTTAACAAATCAAATGATGTTTCACTCTTCATCAAATTGCAATGCCACAGAAAGTGCACTCATGCGAGACAAAAAGCTATGTAGACACAATCGGGTGATCTCTTCTCAAGCTTGTTACGTCAGTAAAATTTGCACATCTATAGCAAACACTAGAACTAAAAGATCACACAACCAAAAACAATGCAATAAACTTTTGGCTCAATCACAATCGCATGAATAAAATCCACAAAATTACAACACATTCAAGAAAGAATAACTACACTCCAAATGCGAGAACCAAAAGCATAATTTTATTGCATAATAACAACAGCCCTTGTTACATCTTATGATGGGGTATTTATAAGAAATCATCTCCTCAATTTGTGTTGAGAGTGAGAGATATCTTTCATTCAATAAAATGCTTTTAACAATAAAAATAAACTAAACATATAAACACTAACAATCTAACTAGTGCTTAAAGGGGCTTCATCCATATTTTATTCATTAATTGGATGTATGAGCCCTTTACATGTCAAAAACAAAGAAATGATGAGAGAGAAAGTAGAAGGAAGCCATCAGTCAAAGTGGAAGTGCATGGAGGCACCAAAAATAGAAGCTAGCCCTTCACTAGGCATGTGTCAGAGTTAACTTGCCATCAAAACATGATCTTGATGCATGGAAATTACTATTTTTGGAACTGGAAGTCAACTGTCAGCACACCTCTAAATTTTAGAGCTGCATAAAAATGTGGACCTATAGACCTGTGGAGCTGCGGACTTGCAGAGCTATGGACCTACGGAGCTCGACTAGGTCAAAAACTCAAAATTTTACTAAGTGTCAAAATTGAAATTCTGGCATCTGGGTTTTGTTTTTCTTCATCCCAAAGCTATGCTTGGATGTTTTCCATTGAATTTCTCTATCATCTTAATAATTTTTGTAGCATCTGGAAGATCTAAAGTCTCATACTTTTCCCTGACCTTCTATCTATAGTTGTCCACCTTGAATTGAGTCTCTACAAAATCTCTAAGTTTGGTGTCCAACTCTAATAGTGCTTCCTATGTCCTAAAGGCTTGTCTGATGTCTTCATCACTGGATGCTTCCTCTAATGCCTTCTTGAAATTTTCCACTACTACCTCAACTGGCAACAACTTCTCTCATTATTCATCTCCAATGATTTCCAAGCATGCATCACTATACAACTTTTCTACTTCCAAAATTAGTTCTCAGGCTTGGTCCTTGAGCCTATGTATCTCATCATGCAATGTTTCCATCACTTTATTCCCATCTACTATTTTCTCTATCCAATCATCTATCATGTCTATCTCTTCTTCGGTACATACATTAATCAGAGTGTGATACCTTTGGCCCTTTATGGCTTGTAGAGTTTTCAAATCTTTGCTCCATGCTTGTACCTCATCCATGATATTGAAGTCTTGCCTCAAAATTGCCATGATCTTATCAACATTCTCTTACATAGCATGCAACAAATTCAAACTTCCTATGACTATAGTAACACCTTTATCCTCAAGACTGTCCCACCATTCCTGAAAAGCTTTCAAAAATGGATTAAGCTGTACACTTTTCCCTTCTCTAAGAATGGTATTCAGAGTCTCCTTGGGGCATTCAAGACCAAGAGGACCAACAAATTCATCTTGATATCTCTTTAGGATCTCAACTTGCCTATGAAGTGTTCTAATTTCAATCTCATCCTATTCCATATGCTTGAGAATGTCTTTGACTCCCATAGTCATCATCTATCAGGCTCTATCCTACGTAGACTTTCCCAACATAATATCTTTCACTTCATAGTCCTAAAGACTAATAGCTTCTACATCTGTACCTTCAAGAGGGTGAGCCACTTGTGTAAAAAAGTCTTGGTTCTGTATGGTAGTGATAAATGCAAATGACATTGCATCATGTAATGGAGACTCAAGCTTATTCAAGATCTCTACAATATCACAAATGTCATCCTCTAAAGCATAGAACTAATGCTTATCACTTCTCATTATTTCTTTCTAAAACCATCTTAGGATGTGTCTCTCTACAACCTTGGCTCTAGATGATTAAGGGGTGTGTTCAACTACATCCTTCCCTTTATCACTCTTTTTTGAAGTCTTCTACTATAAGGATTCTTCTTCTATAGTCTTGGTCTCTGCAAATCCTATAGTTTGATCCTCAACATCCTAAGAAGGTTGTTGCACATATTCTACTATATGTGCCTCTTTTGATGCCTCATCAATAACCCTTGGTTCTAGTTTCTTTTGTGATTATGGTTCCCTTTGAACATGTTCCTATTCTAAACTTAGAGGTTGGGGAGTTACTGAACCCTTATTTACCACTGTGACCTGTGGTGGAGATGGAGGAGTCAAATTAGGAACCTGTGTATTTAGTGGCATCTACGTCCAATCTTTCTATTGGAGTTCACCTATAGGGGTGTCTCTAATCTTATCCCCAACTAAATCCATACCCATAGGCATGAAATCAAAATCTAGGATGGAGAGAACATCTTCACCTTGCTCCCTTTGCTCATTTACCCATCACTACACTTCATCTTTGAAGAAGAGAGTTCTACAAGTTCTGCTTGGGTAGGTGGTAGGGTACTCATGGCACTCTTCCTTCTCTCCAATTCTATGGCTTCTACCAATTGAGTTCTCCTTTGTAGAGGCACTTATTCTTCCTCCTCATCTCATTCCATTTCTTCCTCATCTATTTCTTCCTCTAGAATGGTTTTGGGAACTGATGGATTAGGCACTAATCTTTTACCAACACTTTGCCTCTTGTTCATCCTAACCTTTATCCTCTTTTGTCTCTTCAAAACCATAGGAGAAGAAAACTCTTCTTGCACAGGAGGAATAGAGGTCTCTAGAATTTCTCCCTCTTCTAGTTTTCTCAAAAAAATAGGAGGCAACTAAAGTTCAACCTGGATTTGGGTAGCTCCACCATCCTAGGGTGCTTGTGGACTTGGCTCCCATTGATAGGAAGAGACTTGTTCTAAAAAATGCTATGTCTGAATCTTCTGAGGAGAGGCTCTCTTCCTCTTACCCTTTCTCTTTGAAGGGTGATAATATCCCACTGGGAGGTCAAGATGGTATACTATTTCAAGCCTGATAGGAGATTGGATTGCAAAGGTAGGAATAGTGACTTTCCTCCCTTTACCCCTTTTTGGACGAGTGTGTGCATGGAAGATCATTGTATCCACAACTAGATTGAGTGGAAAAGGCTTCTTAATCCAACTCTTTGTCATTCAAATGGCATTCTTGCTCAATGATTGATATCATCTCCTTCCTCTCTATCAATTTCTACATTCAAAATGGGTCTCTCACCAACTTTATCTACATTGAATAGGGGATCTAGTAGTTCCTTAGAGTCCTATAGCCTTATCTCATTAGGGATGGTCAAATGGAGAGCCTTTTCTGCTAGATAAAAAGTCATCCTACAATAGTCTTTGATGCATACATCATAGTCATTTGTGGCATTCATCCAATAATCTTCAATGGCATCCTCATGATAGAAATCCTTCCCTGTCAAGTTTTCCACTTTGCCCACATTGTCAAAATATGGCCGAGGAGAGTTGTACTCTTCAAGAGGATAGTTCTCCCATTCCCACTCAAATGTCAAAATATCCTATTTTCTCTTCACATGATATGCTCCTATGAAAAAAGGCCAATCCCAACAAGGTCTCTGTTGTCTTTTGATCCTCTCATAAGCTGACTCAATCTGCTGGGATATTTCCATTAGGACCAACTTGTCACTTCGGTACCTTGGGGGAGTTTCTTCATATTAATAGATGCACCACCTACCCAAATATATGTAAATGTCCTGAACTAGATAAAATATGCTCCAAGAGCTATGATCTGTGCCTTGACTTCCTTAGACAATCTCTTCCCATAATCACCTTTGATGAATTGAATGATCACAAAGATGAAAGCATCATTCACAATTCTATACTCCTTGCTCTACGGTGAGAGCTTCTTCTTCACTAAGGATAGACTATGTATGGCCAAGCATTAGGGTCTTGTATACTACCTTTCTTGTATAACCAAGATAGTTCATTACCCTTGCTGCAAGTAGGTACACCACATAAGAAGTCATATAAAACCTCTTCTTGTCCTTTACCATCCTCAATTTCTCACACAAATTTTCATTAAGTGTGGTGGCCCAATCCAATGGTATCTTTGCATGTCTAATGGTCTCAATGAAGCTGACCATGAATGGAGTGAGATGACTTGTTGTAGGTAAGCCCATGACTCTACTCAAGAGAATGATAGAGTATCCAATGTAATCTTTCATGTATCCTCGAGTCATATCCACTTTGTTGATTGTCTTTCCCCGAGGTGGCTTCTCAATGAAGTACAAGGAATGTATAATATCAATGGCTTCTTGGTGATGATCTTTATACCATCTTTCAGCTACTTCATATGAGAGTCAGATGAACTGATTAGCTCTAGGAAGATGGAAGACCCTCTCAATGTTGTCAAGACATAGATCTAAGACCACTTCTCCAGTGATGCTCTTAACTACCCTTTCATCAGGAACGAAGTTTTGAGACAAGGTCATGACCAATTTAGCTGATTGTACTGATATAGGATGTGATTCTGCATTCACTAATTTAGAATGGATTAATGTGAACCTCAAGGTTGACCTTTCTATTGTACTATTGTAAACTCTTAGGAATTCTCCCAAGTCTGTGTGTCTGAGGTCAATGTCTTTGATCTCAGTGTACTCATCGAGTAACCTTGATTTTGGAAGTACGCCTTAGAACTTATAAACTATAGGTTTCACTGCTAATATAGATGTGGACGCCATCTGATTATGTTACCTACGCATCACAAGAAATAAAATGTCATCAGTCACCTGATAGCGAAAAACAATGTAAGAGGAAAAAAAAAGTCCCCCTTGGGGATTTATTTATTTTTTAATTTTTATTTTTGAAAAAAAATTATTATTTTTTTTTAATTTTTTAAATTATTTTTTTATATATTTTTTTTCAAAATTTAAAACAAACACCCTTCACAAAAAAAAAATAATAAACAAAAAAAAGGTTTGAACAAGCCAGCATGGGCACTGAGGCGTGGATAAATCGCACAGGCACGAGCGCCAATGCGAGGGTGCAGGTGCCACCACACAGGTACAGGTGCCACGAAGGGTGCCTCATGGGCATTTTTCCACGTAGGCATGGGCATGGGCACTGTGGAGGCACCACGAAGTGGCACCACGTGGGTACCACCCCAAGTGCTGCGGTAAGTGCTAGCACAGGTGCAGGTGCCATGAAGGTTCCACATGGGCGTAGCGTGCACGAGTGCCTCTAAGGGCACATGGTGTTGAAAAGAAAGAGGGGGGGTGTTGGAAACTAACCTCTCCCTCCTTCGACCTCCCTTGAAAAAAATGAAAATCAAACAAGGGGGAGGGAGGGTTTTATAGCCCTCTCCCCCTTATGTGCAAAATGTAAAAGCATGCCGCACCTCGGTGTACGCATGCAAAGGTGAGGGGAGGGATTTTTTATTATTATTATTTTTTAAAAAAAAACTTGCATCTCCATTTCTCTAATGTTTTTGTGTTTATTGACTTTTCTATTTTTTTGTAATTTTCTCTTTTTTTGGTTTTTTTGTGTTTTTTTACGAATTTTTACGCAACTTCTAAACAAATTTTCTTCTTATGACTCTCGAATTGTGAGTCTAGGAGTTAAAAAAGGTAGGGGGATCCCCATTCCTAGTGAGGAATAGGGTGTGTGTTTTGGACACCACAAGAAATAGCCTCAAAAAAGGAAGAAATGACCAAGGCATTTCTTCATCTGCAAACATTCATCCAACATGTGTCAAACACCAACTAGACTCTAAACATTTCAAGAATCTTTTAGATGACTCTTCAATTAAAATCTTAGAACTCAAAACCCTCCAGCTCAGTGTGTGCATTGTGTATTCATTTCCTTTTGATGTGCCAGGATGCAATCAATCAAAGTTTTCTAACAACTTGAAACAATCTTCTACTCCTCCCAGCTCATTCATTTGGGATCTCCATGAAGGCTTTTTATCAATCAATTACTTGACCAAATGAGAGAATTGGTTCGAGGGCTTTTGGCGAGATGCCACATTCTTTTGAATTTATGGCTTTTGAATAATCGCTCCATGTTGTTCAAAATGTTAATTTTGATGGAACAATACTTTGAATACAAGATACTCCATTTTGAGAGCGTATCTTTTGCCATTTTAGATCTTTGGAATCCTTTAGACTTAATACCACATTATTGTGTTTTATTTTTATTTTATTTTTTTATTTCTTTTCTTTTCTGTATCCTGACTATGCTTAGACTGTGTAGTCAGAACATCGATGTCATTTCTCAGATTCGATCTCTTGTAAACATCCCTTGTGTTCCTCTTTTAGAACTTTTAGGAAAACTCTCACACCAAATCAAAGATCTTAATAACCTTTTGAGGAGACTCTTCCTATTTAAACTAGTTGAATTTGGATCATCTCACGTCATCTTTGACTTCAAATCAACAACACCTAAAACAATCAAATCTTTAAGTTTGCAAATTGTTGAGAACTTGGTGGTTTGGGCCTTTGATTTCCAAATTGAGAGTTCTCTATTTCCACAAGAAATATTTGCTACTTGGTTGGTATAAGACACACAATCATCTAAATGTTTTGCCAAAGAAATACCTCTTCCTAAAATTGAAACCAAGAACTGGTTAGTGAAATCTTAGAGAAAATCTCAAGTACACCTTACCCCCCAGGACTGACACAACTTTGAAAAGAAACACACGACTGAAAGAAAACACACAACATGAAAGAAAACACACTTGCAAAAATAACACACTTGCAGGAATGAAAATCTAAGCTAAATGTAGAAATGAAATCTAACTAATCTTTTTTTTTTTTTTGTCTTTTAGGCTTCAAAAATAATGATTCAGAAATTGCCCATTTACTAGCAAGCGAAGAAATTCCCCCTATAAGGAACTAAACCTAAAAGTGTTTTCTTCCACAATTTTTGTGATTTGATAAGGGCCTATCCACAAGTGTTGAAACTTGGTATGACTGCCCAACTTTTCTTTCACCTTATCCCAAAGTAGAACAAGGTCAGAAATCCTGAATGATTTGATTGTGGCCCTCTTGTCAAACCATCTTTTTACAACCACCTGATGTTTAGCCATGTGCTCCAATGTAGCTATTCATTTCTCATCCATTTCTAGGAGATTCATCAATCTGATTTGAACTTTATCAGCATCCTTAGCATACCCACTCATGAATTTCAAAACTAAAATTCTGAGATTGAGTGGGAACACTGGTTCTTGTCCATAAACAAGCAAATATGGAGAAGTCCCCAAGGAATTTTTGACTCTCACTCGATCAGTCCATAGGGCATATTTTAGTTGTGTATGCCAATCCTTAGGATTCTCCTTCAACAATCATTTTATTACTGTGATCAAGTTCTTGTTTGTAGATTTTGCTACCCCATTTCCTTGTGGGTAGTAATTTGAAGAAAACTTGATGATGTCTTTGTTTTCAAATTTCCATTAGGTTAGGAATGTAGATGCAAATGTGGACCCATTATCACACACAAGGGCAAAAAGCATTCCAAATCTGGTAACAATTTGTTCTTCTAAAAAGTCAGTCACCACCTTAGCAATGCAATTTCTAAATGTCTCTACCTCCATCCATTGTGTACAATAATCTAAAGTTGTAAGGATGAATGCATGTCTAGTTGATGAGGGTGGATTGACTGGACCTATGAAATTCAATCCCTACTTTGCAAAGGGGTATACCTCGTACACTAGTTGTAGTGGCATTGTTTGGTGCCTTTCTTTGTTAGCACTAGTTTGACATATATGGCAAGAATGTACATGTTCAAAAGTATCCTTAAATATTGAGGGCCAAAAATAACTCAATCTTAATATCATGTGAGTTGTTGCTTCTGCTGAACCATGTCCTATACCATACTTGTCATGGAAATGTTCCAAGACATCCTTAGCTTCTTCACGTCCTAAGAATTTTAGATAGATCCCTTCATAGTTCCTTTTATACAACTTGTTATCAAGTAACATGTAAGACATTGCATTTTATATTAAGTCCCCTACATTGTGAACTATTCATCCATTTGGGTCATTGGTCTTGTAGGAGATAATAAACAATGTCTTGGTACCACACATCTATGACTACTCCTTGGTTAATATCAACTTGTGATACAATGATATTCTTTTGATCATCTTCATCTATCTCATCATCAAACTTGAATTCCTTTTCATTTCCATCCTAGTTATTAGCTATCATTTTTGACAACCCTTTACCTCTAACTAATCTCATAGATTGAATTTCAAGACCAAATTCTTGAAGTATGGCCATCCACTTCCCTCTCCTTTCACCAAGTTCATTTTGCATCAAAAGTGTCTTTATTGCTGGATCAGGAACAATTGCATAAACCTTACTTCAAAGTATGTAGTGATGAAACTTCTTTACTACCTTGATCAATGCAAAGGATTGTTTATCAAGGTTTGAATATTTCAATTCTACATTCTTCAAAGGACAACTCATAAAAGCAATTGGTCACTCATCTTCCTTCTCTCTTTTCTGTGTTAGGATCCCTGCGCAAGAGTCTTTGGAAGCAAAAGAATAGATGTTGAAATGTAACTCATAATCCAGACTTACCAAAACTAGGGTCGTGGAAATGGAAACCTTAATATCTTCAAAATATTTCTTTATTTTTGGTACAAATTCTATCTTAGCCCCTTTTTTGAGTAAATCATTAAGGGGACGAACTATCTTTGCAAATCCACTTATGAATTTTTGCACAAAGTTTATCTTTTCAAAAAAAGACTTCAATTCCTTCTGGCTATGTGGAGGTTCTAAGTTCAAAATAGACTCAACTTTGTTAGGATAAATGGAGATTCTAGCTTCAAAAATAATGTGTCCCAGGAGCTTTCCTTTAGTAACACTGAATGAACATTTCTTGGGATTAAAGGATATGCCATATTTATGACATCTATTGAATACCTACCTTAGATCAGCAATATGGGAACTTCAATCTTTTGAAAAGATAGTCAAGTCATCCATGTAGATGATTATATACCTATTTATCAATCCTTTGAAAGCTTCATCCATTGCTTGTTGGAACATAGCTCCCACATTAATCAATCCAAACGGCATCCTTTTGTAAGCAAAAGTTCCCCACTTGGTTGTGAAAGTAGTCTTTAATCGATCTTCTTCATCGACCATCACTTGGTTGTATCTTGAGTAACCATCCAAGAAGGACATCATCTTTGAGCCATTCACAATTTGCAAGACCTCATTTAATGAGGGTAAAGGATAGTAGTCTTTTTGACATGCTAGATTTAGGTTGTGAAAGTCAACACAAAGACAAATCTCTTTGGTCTTCTTTTACACAGGAACCAAATTTTCCACCCATGTGGAATGGTGGATAGGAAATATGATCTTAGCATCAAGGAGCTTCTTGACTTCTTTCATGATCAGCGGTTCAATGAGAGGATTTATCGATCTTTGTCTTTGTCGGAATGGCATGGCATCAAGTTTCAGTGGGATCTCATGTGTGATAATCTTAGGGTCATAAGTCTTCAACTCTTCATAGCTCCACGCAATGACATCCTTATACTCCATGAGTAATTTGACCATGTCATCCCTTTCTTTTGAGTTACATGCTTTTCCTATCTGTACCATTTTCAGATCTTCGTCAGTACCCAAATCATATGAATCACATTCTTTGATTCCCTTTTCTTGAGTTTCCCTTGTATTAAGTGTTGATTCATCATAATCAAAGATGCATTCAAGTTCAACCATTCCTTTTTGAATGGTGTTAGTTTTTTAATTAAGGATTCTTTCTTCATCCTCAAGCTCATCATTTTTAGGCTTTTCATCAGGCGTATCATCAATCTCTTGTCCTCGAAAATGGTGACTGCACATTATAAACTTGAGTATATGTTGATCATCCTAAAAGACCTGAAATTTGGTGATATTGTAGAGAATGGAAGCAACAACAACAAATTCTACTAAGAATCTTTTTAACTTTGTTCTTTCAATTGGTTGCAAAGCACTAGCTGAAATAGCAAGGGTGTCTGCTACCACATTCTTTCTTCTTGGAATGGATTTGATGTTTAGAGCTTCAAATTCATCCATTATATCCCATACCCTTTTCTTTTAAGTGATTAATCTTTTGTCATTACAAAAGTATATGGATTTTACTTGTCATATAACTAGTTGGGAATCCCCTTCGATTATGAGAGTGGTGAATCCTTTCTCCAATGCAAAGAGAAGTCCTCAAATCAATGCTTTGTATTTTGCACCATTGTTAGTACATCTAAATTGTAATTTATATGCAGCATAGAAAGACCTACCTTTTGGGTTGATTAGTTTGATACCTACACTGGCTCCTAATTTGCATCTGGAACCATCGAAGCAAAGCATCCAAACTGCATTTTCCTTGGGTTTTCTAACTTTTTGTTTATTCATCCTTAACTTCTCTTTCACTTGAGCCTTGAATGATTGTTTCTTAGGAACCCATTGTAACTTTCCTTGTGCAAGACTTGATAAGTCCCCTTCATATCCTGTAGATAGAGGAAGTGTGTGTTTTTCTTGTTTTTCTTGAATTTCCTCTATCAGCTCTTTGATTTCCTCAACTTTAGGTTCAAGATGAATGAATACTAAGGTCCATCCTTTACCTTTCACATATCATATTCTTCTTTGAACTTTGATGATCCCTTGAGGAGGAGGAGACAAACCTCCACCATCTAAAGAGGTATCACTATATGATACATTTAGATCTTCACTTACTTCTTCAATCTTTTCAATAATGTGGGATGAGTTCATAGAGATTTGATTTTCTATGAGTTCTTCTATTGAGGTCTTTGTATCCTTGTTTTCCATCATGTGAGTCAATACCTTCGCAACTACTTCTTGACATGATGAATATTCAAATTCAAAGTGACTAACTTTGTGTAATTGAAAAAATCCTAGAAGGAGGAGGATGTTGGGATCAGCTTCTTCTCCTAAACATTGTAAATTAGTCACCATACTATCTATGAATTGTGTCACGGTTTCACTTTTAGGTACTGGCACTTGAGGTTCTTCATTTTGATCTTGCAGTGTATGGTTTGAAACCATATCCAATACCATCACTTTTTATAAATCTAAATCTAATTATAAGAATGCTATCACATTTGGGGCATTATAATCTATGATCATTGTTTTAAATTTAGGCTCAACATCTATCTTGATTTGATTGTTCAATCCTTTCCATGGCAACCATAATTGAGTGAAGTCTATAGAGAACCATCCTCTTAGACATTTTGTCCATTCTCTACTTAGGAGTAATCCATATGTCTCTAGGATATCAACCACATGTATGTCAATAACATCCTAGATTTGAGGATCAACTGTTAACTATATGCGCACATCTTTCAATACTCCAATGACCTTTACCTCTGTTTTATCCAATTGTATCACCACTTGGTTAGAGGGTTGAGGAATAACTCGTAGCCTTTGGGCTATTGATAATGGAATTACATTACATGAAGCTCCTAAATCAATGAGGCAATTGTGAATATTCTTCCCATATATCCTTATGCTCAACAAAAATGGGGGTACCTCAACTTTATCCTTGAACATAGTGGCCATCACTTCTGCAGCTTTACTTATTACAACACTGTCTTTTGAGGGACAACATTCGTATTGTGGGAAACCTTTGTATTATCCAATGTCTTCATGAGCACTTCTCTTTGTTGTGGAAAATTCTATAACATGTCAAACATGGACATATTGGCTTTAGTTTTCTTTAGATCTTCTATTGCATTGTACTTTTTAATGGACCAAGTAGGATTCTTTAGTATTGTTAGTACATCAACTTGATTTTGATATTTTTGTCCTCCTTGCACTACTCTCACCGGTGGTAGATTGTTACTTGCTCTAGGATTAGGCGGAGTTGGTTGTAGACCTAGAGGAATCCCATTCTTCAAGGGATCCTTTCTATTTCTGAGATTGTATGTATTCCAGTTGTCATTTTAGAAGGCAAACATCTCATCATGTTGAAGGTCTAGTTCTTGGCTAAATAGGAATGAGAATTCCTCATTTGCTTGTTGTTCCACTTGTGTATTCTATGTATAATCATAAGATTCCAATAGCATTGCATTGAATTGAACAAGAGGAGGATTGTCATTTACTTGTGATTTTTGATTCACCTCCTGATTACCATTGTAGTATGAACCATCGTTGCTAGGCACATTTTGTCTATCATCATACTAATTGATATCAGCATATTGAACATTCATGTTGTTGTTATCAATAAGAATGTTACCATTATTTGGTTGAGTGTTCCATTTTCTGTTTTGCCTTTGGAAGCCATTGTTGCGATCAGGAGGATTGAAGTTATTTCCTCTACCATTATTTCCTGCATTGTTGTTGTTACTATTATTGTTGAAGTTCCTATTGTAATTCTAACCAAAATTGTTGTTGTAGGGGCCAGCATTATTTCTTTGGAAGTTGTTATTTTTTCCTTGTGACAATCTAAGACCTATTAGCTCATTGTTCATTTGTGACATGTTCTTCTTCATTTGACCAACTTTCAAAAGAAGATGTTATCTGCTTCCACAGGAACTATTGCTTTCTATTCAAAGAAAGTTGTTTTTTGGCACTCATACCCTGGATATGTTATCACTTGAGTTTGTGGAGTGGGTGCCTACTGCAATGGAACTAGCTTCATAGGTATGAATTCGCTAGTCACAATGATTGCTCCCACGAGGTATGTTGGCATTGTAGGTACTGCTTGTGCTGGAAGCATCATTCCTCCTCCATTAGGATTGGCTTGCTTCATGAACATGATCACTTCTACAAGGAATTTTTTCAATGTGTCAATATTTTATATAGGAAATCTTCTCAAAAAGATTGTAGTAAGAGGTCCATAGCATTCAAATAAATCTAAATAGTGGCTTCAACCGGTATGGTGTATGGCATTTCAAACTTGTGGTAGACCATATGAAAGTGATGTTTGAAGTGTGAAACCATCTTAGGGTCCCTTTTTATTGATATGAATTGTTGATGTATCACAACTGGATTGATGAATGTTATGAATTGTTCCAAAAACAATTTTTTGAATGTATCCCAATCTCCAATACATTTGGGTGGCAAATTGACATACCAATTCAAGGCAATTTCTCCCAAAGAGTAGGGGAATAAATGAAGAACCATTTCCTCATTAGCCACTTTCTTTTGGTTGCAAATTTATTTAAAAACTTTGACATGATCTTCGGTAGTGTGTGTTTTACCATAGATGAATCTTGAGCAAAACTTCTCGGGATTCTTTGGGAGGTCATGGAGTGCACCTCTCGAGTTTATTGGTGAGTCTATAGCAATTGTGAAATATGAAATTGGAAGATTTGGTGGACCTAATAGTGGTTGTAGGGGAATATCTATCAGAGTATGTGGTAGTTCACCAGGTGGTTGGAGTGGAGCTAGAGTTGAAGAAGATGATGAAAGTTTGAAAGGGAGTGGTTGAACTCAGGATGTTCCCTTGTCACTACATGGTTTATAGAAGTGGGTAAGCTTGAGAAACTTGTGCGTACTTGGCATAGATCTTAATGCTCGCTAGAATGGGGATTTTGGATCAATATCCTCTAGCTTGAATCCAATTTTTGAGAAAAGTGCATGTCTATAGAAGTACACTTTCTCACCTTTCTGAATTTTGTGCACCATAGAATTTTGCAGACCTAGGGATCTGTAGACCTATGTACCTACAGACCTGTGGACCTGAATTTCTACAAATTTTAGAAGTATTTTTTGAACTTGTATGGAGTGCAGTTTATTGCAAGGGTGCAAAAATTTTGAAACTTTGTCAAATTTTCTTCATTCTAGGAGTATGTTCTTTAGTTTGTGACCCTCCTTCTACCGCTACTTCTATTGGGTGTTTGTTTTGCACAAGGTCAACTGTAGGAATCCATTGCATAATTCCTCTCTTGAAAAGAAAATCTTTTTAAGGATCCACTCCAAGGTTCAATGTTTGTCTTGTGACGTACCAAAATTCACTCAATAAAAGATAAATGTGAGTGTTCACAAGGAGGCCTTTCCTGGTACCAAAGACTCTTTTATCTCATAATCGAATTAAATATGTTTGTTGTCTCAAAATATCACACCAAAAGAAAAATATTTTTCTATTTTTTCTATTTTTTCAATGAATCCAACTCTAACAATGCAACTACTATGAGGTCCAATTCTAATAGGGGGTTAGTAAAGAAAATAACAAAACTAAAAGCAAATAACATGAAATTAAAATTCCTAAATGGACATAAGCTACAAAACACAACACACTGCGAGTTAAACCTTTGAAGAAATTGGTAGGAAACCAATGAAAATAGGAGCAACACTTCCTAGAATCCACTAATGCAATTGTCGATGAGAATATTTAACAAATCAAATGATGTTTCACTCTTCATCAAATTGCAACGCCACAGAGAGTGCACTCATGCGAGACAAAAAGCTATGTAGACACAATCGGGTGATCTTTTCTCAAGCTTGTTACATCAATGGAATTCGCACATCTATAGAAAACACTAGATCTAAAAGATCACACAACCTGAAACAATGCAATAAAATTTTGGCTCAATCACAATCGCATGAATAAAATCCACAAAATTGCAACACATTCAGGAAAGAATAACTACACTCCAAATGTGAGCACCAAAAGCATAATTTTATTTCATAATAATAGTAGCCCTTGTTACATCTTACAATGGGGTATTTATAAGAAATCATCTCCTCAATTTTTTTTGAGAGTGAGAGATATCATTCATTCAATAAAATGCTTTTAACAGTAAAAATAAACTAAACATATAAATACTAACAATCTAACTAGTGCTTAGAGGGGCTTCATCCATATTTTATTCATTAATTGGATGCATGAGCCCTTTACATGTCAAAAATAAAGAAAGCATGACAGTGAAAGTAGGAGGAAGCCATCAGTGGAAGTGGAAGTGCATGGAGGCACCAAAAATATAAGTTGGCCCTTCACTAGGCATGTATCAAAGTTACTTGCCATCAAAACGCACTCTAAATGCATGGAAAGTGCTATTTTTGGAACTGTCAGTGCACCTCTAAATTGTGGAGCTGTAGACCTACATGAAAATGCAGACCTGTGGACTTGTGGAGCTATGGACCTCAATTGGATCAAAAACTCTAAATTTTACTAAGTGTCAAAATTGAAATTCTGGCATCTGGGTTTTGTTTTTCTTCATCCAAAGCTATGCTTGGATGTTTGCCCTTGAATTTCTCTATCATCTCAATAATTTTGGTAGCATTTGGAAGATATAAACCCTCATACTTTTCCTTGACCTTCTATCTATAGTTGTCCACCTCAATTAAAGTCTCTGCAAAATCTCTAAGTTTTGTGTCCAACTCTAACAGTGCTTCGTCTGTCCTAAAGGCTTTTCTGATGTCTTCATCACTGGATGCTTCCTCTAAAGTCTTCTTGAAAATTCTCCATTACTACCTCAACTATCAAAAACTTCTCTTGTTCTTCATCTCCAAAGATGTCCAAGCATGCATCACTATACAACTTTTCTACTTCAAAAATTTTCTCTTGGGCTTGGTCCTTGAGCCTATGTATCTCATCATGCAATTTTTCCATTACTTTATTCCCATCAACTATTTTCTCTATCCAATCATCTATCATGTCTATCTCTTCTTTGATATATATATATATATATATATATATATATATATATATATATATATATCAATCAGAGTGTGGTACCTTTGGCCCTTTATGGCTTGTAGAGTTTGCAAATCTTTGCTCCATGCCCATACCTCATCCATGATACTAAAGTCTTGCCTCAAAATTGCCATGATCTTATCAAAATTCTCTTGCATAGAATGCAACAACTTTAAACTTTTTGTGATTATAGTGACATCTTTATCCTCAAGGCTATCTCGCCATTCCTGACAAGATTTCAAAAATGGATTGATTCGTACACTTTCCCCTTCTCTAAGAATGGTATTCAAAGTCTCCTTAGGGAATTTAGGATCAAGAGGACCAACAACTTTGGCTACATATCCATTTATGATCTCAACTTACCTATGAAGTGTTCTGATTTCAATCTCATCTTGTTCCATATGCCTAAGAACATCTTTGACTCCCATAGTCATCATCTGTCAGGTTGTATCCTGTGTAGGCTTTCCCAACATAATATCTTTCACTTCATAGTCCTCAAGACTAATAGCTTTTGCATTTATACCTTCATGAGGGTGAGCCACTTGTGCAAATAAGTCATGGTTTCGTATGGTAGTGACAAATGAAAATGGCATTACATCATGTAATGGAGACTCGGGCTTATTCAAGATCTCTACAATATCACAAATATCATCCTCTGAAGTACAAAACTGATGCTTAGTACTTCTCATTATTTCTTTCTAGAACCATCTTGGGATGTGTCTCTCTACAACCTTGGCTCTAGATGATGAAGGGGTTTTTTGAACTACCTCCTTCCCTTTATCACTCTTGTTCAGAGTCTCTTGTTGTGAGGACTCTTCTTCTGTAGTCTCAATCTCTATATATCCTATAGTTTGATCCTCAACATCCTAAGAAGGTTGTTGCACATATTCTACTATCTGTGCCTCTTTTGATGCCTCATTAGTAACCCTTCGTTCTAGTTTCTTTTGTGATGATGGTTCCCTTTGAACATGTTCCTCTTCTAAACTTGGATGTGGGGGAGTTACTGAACCCTTATCTACCACCATGACCTATGATGGACATGGAGGAGTGAGATTAGGACCCCATGTCTCTAGTGGCATCTGTGTCCATTCTTTCTATTGGAGTTCACCTATAGGGGTGTCTCTGATCTTATCCCCAACTAACTTTGTACCCACAGGCATGAAATCAAAATTTGAGATGGAGAGAAAATCTTCACCTTGCTCCCTTTTCTCATTCACCCATCATTGCACTTTGTCTTCTAAAGAAGAGAGTTCTACAGGTTCTGCTTGGGTGCGTGGTGGGGTACTCATGACACTATTCCTTCTCTCCAATTTTGTGGCTTTTGCCAACCAAGTTCTCCCTTGTAGAGGCACTTGTTCTTCCTCCTCATCTCATTTCATTTATTCCTCATTTATTTCTTCCTCTAGAATGGTTTTGGGAACTGATGGATTAGACACTAATCTCTTACTAACTCTTTGCCTCTTGTTCATCCTAACCTTGATCCTCTTTTGCCTCTTCAAAATCACAACAGAAGCAAACTCTTCTTGCACTTGAGGAATAGAGGTCTCTAGAATTTCTCCCTCTTCTTGTTGGCTTGGCAAAATAGGAGGCAACTAAAGTTCAACCTGGATTTTGGTAGCTCCAACATCCTAGTGCTCTTGTGAACTTGGCTCTTATTGCTAGGAAGAGACTTGTTCTACAACATGCTCTGTTTGAATCCTCAGAGGAGAGGCTCTCTTCCTCTTTCCCTTTCTCTTTGAAGGGTGATAATATCCCCTTGGGTGGTCAAGCTAGTAGACTATTTTAGGCCTAATAGGAGATTGGAGTGCAAAGGTAGGAATAGTGACTTTCCTCCCTTTACCCCTTTCTGGACAAGCATGTGCATGCATGGAAGATCACTGTATCTAGAACTGGATTGAGTGGAAAAGGCTTCTTAATCCAACTCTTTGTCATTCAAATGACATATCTTGCTTAAAGATTGATATCATCTCCTTCCTCTCTATCAATTTATGCATTCAAAAAGGGTCTCTCACCAACTTTATCTACATTGAATAGGGGATCCAGTAGTTCCTTGGAGTCTTGTAGCCTTATCTAATCAGGGGTGGTCAAATGGAGAGCCTTTTCTACTAGATACAAAGTTATCCTACAATAGTCTCTAATGCAAACATCATAGTCATTATCTTCAATGGAATCCTCATGATAGAAATCCTTCCTTGCCAGGTTTTTAAATTTTCTCACATTATCAAAATATGACTGAGGAGTGTTGTACTCTTCAAGAGGATAGTTCTCTCATTCCCACTCAAATGTTGGAATATCCTATTTTCTCTTCACCTGATATGCTCTTATGACAAAAGGCCAATCCCAATAGGGTCTCCATTGTCTTTTGATCCTCTCATAAGTTGACTCAATCTACTAGGATATTTTCATTAGGACCAACATGTCACTTGGGTACCTCGAGAGTTTCTTCAAATTGATAGATGCACCACCTACCTGAATAGATGCAAATGTCTTGAACTAGATAAAATATGCTCTGAGAGCTATGATTTGTCCCTTGTCTTCCTCAAAAAATCTCTTCCCATAGTACCCTTTGATGAATCAAATTATTTCAAAGATGAAAGCATCATTCACAATTCTGTACTCCTTGCTTTGTGGTGAGAGCTTCTTCTTCACTAAGGATAGACTATGTATCGCCAAGCATTAGGGTCCTGCATACTACCTTTCTTGTATAACCCAGGATAGCTCATTACCCTTTTTGCAAGTAGGTACACCACATAAGAATTCATATAGAACTTCTTCTTGTCCTTTACCATCCTCAACTACTCACACAAGTTTTCACTAAGTGTGGTGGCCTGATCCAGTGGTATCTTTGCATGTTTAATGGTCTCAATGAAGTTTATCATGAATGAAGCGAGATGACTTGCTGTAGGTAAGTCCATGACTATACTCAAGAGAATCATAGAGTATCCAATGTCATCTTTCATGTATCCCCGAGTCATATCCACTTTGCTGATTTTCTTTCACCAAGGTGGCTCTCAATGAAGTACAAGGAATAATATCGATGGCTTCTTGGTGATGATCTTTATACCATCTTTCAGCTGCTTCATAGGAGAGTCAGATGAACTGATTAGATCTAGGAAGATGGAAGACCCTCTCAATGTTATCAGGACATAGATCTAACACCACTTCTCTAGTGATGCTCTTAACTACCCTTTCATCAGGAATGAAGTGTAGAGACAAGGTCACGACCAATTCAACTGATTGTATCGAAACAAGATGTGATTCTACATTCACTAATCAAGAACAGATTAATATGAACCTCAGGGTTAACCTTTCTATCAGACTATTGCAAAATCTTAGGAATTTTCCCAAGTCCGTGTGTCTAAGGTCAGTGTCTTTGATCTCAGCATACTCATCAAGTAACCTTGATTTTGGAAGTATGCCTTGGAACTTGTAAACTATGGGTTTTGCCGCTGATTTAGATGTGGATGCCATCTGATTAAGTTACTTGTGCATCATGAGAAAGAAAATGTCATCAGTCACCTAATAGCAAAAAACATTGTAAGAGGGAAACAAAGTCCCCCTTGGAGACATTTTTTTTGAATTTTGAATTTTGAATTTATTTTTTCAAAATGTAAAATGAACACCCTTCACAAAAAAATAAAATAATAAACAACAAAAAAAAAGGTTTGAACAAGTGAGTGCGGGGGTTGAGGCATGGGTGCACTGCATGGCCACAAGCACTAACGCATGGGTGCAAGAAAAAATATGTAGGCATAGGTGCAGGCACCCTGCACAAGCTCCATGAAGGGTGCCACTTCATGGTGCTTGCACAGCACCCGCACCCACCATCATACAAACACCACACCTCTGAGGGTGCACACTGCCTAAAAGAAAGAGGGGGTGTTGGAAACTCACCTCTCCCTCCTTCAACCTCCCTTGAAAAAATGAAAATAAAACAAAGGGGAGGGAGGGTTTTATAGCCCTCTCACACTTGCACAATGCATACGCACGGGTGAGGGGAGGGATTTTTATTTTTATTTTTATTTTTTATTTTTTTTTAAACTTGCATCTCCATTTTTCTAATGTTTTTGTGTTTTTTGACTTTTCTATTTTTTTTGTAATTTTCTCTTCTTCTTCTTTTTGTGTTTTTTTTGAATTTTGACACAACTTCTAAACAAATTTTATTCTTCCAACTCTCGAATTGTGAGTTCGGGAGTCAAAAAAAGTAGGGGGGTCCCCATTCTCAGTGAGGTATGGGGCATGTGTTGTGGACACCAACCCAATACAAATGCTAAGTCATAGTATAGAAGATAATAAATGCCAAGCATTAAAAAATTCAAATGCCAAGTAAGACAGTTTTGACATAATTTTTTGTAAAGGCACAAACTACTATGTAAACCATTTTAAATCTGAATTAAAGATGAATTATGATATTTTGGAGATAAAGATGAATCTTAAGTTGGATTCTCAATGCAATTACATGCAACCAATCAAGTAAAGGGAAGGTTTAAGTAGAAAAATAGATGAATTAGAATCATTGATTCATGCCTTACCCTAAGCCACCTATGTTTTCTTAAGGATGACAAACCCTCAGCTCTCAAGAGTGCATGGAAGGTGTATGAAGGAGAAAAGAGAGAAGTTTGCATGTGCAAATAGAGCATTCATGGTGACTAAGGAGTTATGATCTGAGATTGCATTGCACAATTAGTTAAAGGAGAAAAGAGGAAGAGAAGAACATATAGCAATGAGACATCTAATCAAGAAGTGTTAGATTGTGGTGAATGATCAAGAGAGTACTATAAATGCTTCATAAATTCTTTGGGGCTTGCGGCATCACTCTGAAAATAATTTTTTGGGCCCTATTATTTTATAGTTGTGATGCAAAATTGGTTCTTGTGGTGGTATTGAGCTATAAGGGGTTATGGATTGTAATTAGGTTGTAATCATTGGATCATAATAATATTGAACTTGCTATTTAGTGGACATAGCCTAGTTATGGAAGATACAAATGGAAGACTATCTTTATCATAAGGATTTATGGAAGCCATTGGAAGGCAAAGCCAAGAATAAAGGATCTATGTCAAATGATGAATGGGATCTTTTGGATAGAAAGGCACTTGGAAGAATTTGATTATGCCTAGAACCATTGATGGTATTTAATATTACAATAGCAAAGATAATAGAAGAGTTGATGAAAACCCTAACAACACTGTATGAAAAGCCCTCCACTTCAAACAAGGTATTTCTCATGAAGTGTTTATTTAATATGAAAATGGCAGAAGGTGAATCTATTGTAGATCATTTAAATGAGTTTAATACTATTACTAGTTAGTTATCTTCTGTGGGTATCAATTTTGAGGAGGAAATTAGGGCTCTCTTAATTTTGTGTTCTTTGCCTGAAAGTTGGAATGGCTTGGTAATGGCTGTGAGTAATTTTGTTCTTGGGTCTAGTACCCTAAAATATGATGATGTGATAGGTGTTATTTTGAGTGACAAAACTCATAGGAAATCCTTAAGTGGATCTACATCAAGAAGTGCTTTGAATTCACAAAGTAAGGGTAGAATGACTGAGGGAGGAAGTAATTCAAAAAATCTTGAGAAATCAAAAGGAAAGTCAAAGGGGAGGAGGTCTTAATCGAGAGGATTGAATGACAACCGGTACTATGGGAAACCAAGTCATAAAAAGAAAGATTTTTGGAATCGAAAGAAAAATGTGGTAAGTAAAAAATGCAAGGAGGATGCATTACTTGTATCTTTAGAAAGTGTTGATGATTCATGGGTTTTAGATTCTGGTGCATTTCATGTTACACCTCATAGAGGTTATTTTATTGATTATGTCCAAGGGGATTTTGGGCTTGTTTTTTTGGGAGATAATGAACCCTTTTAGATTGTTGGAAAGGGAAAAATTAAGATTAAGTTATAGAATAGGAATCATTGGCTACTACATGAGGCAATACATGTTCCAAGGTTGAGTAAAAATTTAATTTCAATAGGACAACTCAGTGATGAGGGTTGTGTAGTTAATTTTAATGATAAAAATTGGAAGGTTTCAAAAGGTTCCCTTGTAGTAGCAAAAGGTGTGAAAGTAGGCACCTTATATCTTTGTACAGGTCATATTGTTCCTTCTACTTTAATTCTTTCAGAGAAAAATGAATATTCAAGAACAATTGTTCCAATTGAACAGGGAGAAAAAATAGTTGCTATAGATTTTGATATAGCACTATAGCACAAAAAACTTGGGCACATGAGTGAGAAAGGTATGAAATAAATCATTCAAAGAAATTTTTACCAGGTCTAAAATGTGTTAATATGAATTTCTATGAAAGTTGTGTGTATGGAAAGCAAAAGAGAGTGAGTTTTGTAAAGACTGAGAAGGAAAACAAAAAGGAGAAATTAGAGTGTGTGCATACAGATGTATGGGGACCAGCTCAAGTATCTTCCCTTGGTGGCTCTCATTATTATGTTACATTTATTGATGACACAACTAGAAAAGTATGGGTTTATTTCCTTAGACATAAATCTAATGTATTTCAAACTTTTAAGAAATGGAAATGCTTGGTTGAAAATGAGACTAGTAAGAAATTAAAATGTCTCAGATCTAGTAATGGTGGTGAGTATTGTAGT
Organism: Cupressus sempervirens; assembly: GCA_028749045.1. NCBI lineage: Eukaryota > Viridiplantae > Streptophyta > Pinopsida > Cupressales > Cupressaceae > Cupressus > Cupressus sempervirens. The sequence goes on along the minus strand of CM053785.1, from coordinate 1,046,287,797 downwards.
CATCAATTTTAAGATTATTTCTCCACTAATGGTATTCATAGACATAACATTATTCCAAGGACTCCACAGGAAAATGGAGTGGCTGAATGCATCAACAAGACTATAATGGAGCACACAAGGAGCATGAGGTTGCATGTTGGGTTTCCCTTACACATGTGGGTAGAGGCTATAGATATTGTTGTATATTTGATTAATAGAGGTTCCTCTAATCCTTTGGGTTGTGGTATTCTAGAGGAAGCATGGAACGGTAAGAAGGTGAGTTATTCTTTTCTAAAAACCTTAAGCTATGAAGCATTTGCTCACATAGATTCTGAAAATAGAACCAAGTTGGAAGCTAAGTTAAAGAAATGTGTATTTGATGAATATGGCATTAATGAATTTGGTTATAGGCTTTAGGATTTTGAAAATCATAAAATTTTAAGAAGCAAGGATTTCATATTCAATGAGAAAGTGTTGTGCAAAGATCTATTGCAGCAATATGAGAAGAAAGAAGATGATTATATAGTCATTATGTAGTGTTGGATGATGCTCCACAAGCTAATGTTCTAGTCATTCCTCATGATGTGCAACAACTGCAACAAAAAATACCACACACACTGGTGAATGTCAGATGCTCAACAAGGAAAATTAGACCTCCAGAATGATTATCTCCCTCTTTGTATTCAATTTTACTTATTGATGCTGGTGAACCTAAATATTATGATGAAGCTGTGCAGGTGGATACTAAGATTCAGTGGGAGTCTGCAATGAAAGACAAAATGGACTCTTTGCTGAAGAATAAGACATGAGATTTATGCAAGTTGCCTACAGGTAAAAGAGCTTTATAGAATAAGTGGGTTTATAGGTTGAAAGAAGAGGAAGGAGGTAAGAAAATATTTAAAGCCAAGTTAGTTGTGAAACGATTTGCACAGAAAAAGGGCATTGATTTTGATGACATATGTTCTCCTATTGTTAAGATGACTTCTATCTGTATTATTTTAAGTCTTGTGGCTATTGAAGATTTGCATTTAGAGTAGCTTGATGTTAAAACAACCTTTCTTCATGGTGATTTCGATGAAGAGATATATATGGCTCAGCCACAGGGATTTGTAGTCAAAGGTAAGGAGAACCTAGTGTGCAAATTGAAGAAAATTTTATATGGCTTGCAATCACCTCGGCAATGGTATCTAAAATTTGACAAATTTATGAATGAGCATGGATACAATAGGTGTCATTTAGGTAATTGTGTTTATTTTATGTCTATATGTTGATGATATGCTTATAACTGGGTCTAATATGGATCACATTAAGGGGCCAAAATGCCAATTAGCACATGCATTTGCTATGCAAGATTTGGGGGCAGAAAAACAAATCCTTGGTATGAAGATTTGTAGAGATAGGAAGAATAGAACATTGACGCTATCTCAAGTTGATTATGTGGAGAAGGTGTTACAATGTTTCTCTATGGAGAATGCTAAAGCTGTCAGCACACCTTTACCTGGTCATTTGAAGTTGACTAAGAAGATGTGTCCTAGGACACAAGAAGAGGAGGATAAGATGTCCAAGGTACCCTATGCTTTAGTTGTAGGAAGTTTGATGTATGCTATGGTATGTACTAGGCTAGATATTGAAAATGTAGTGGGAGTCGTTAGCAAGTATATGAGTCATCCAGGAATTGAGCATTAGAATGTCATTAAATGGATTCTCAAATATTTGAGAAGAACATCTAATAAGTGTTTACACTTTGGGAGCTCTACTACTAATTTATAGGGCTATGTTGACTCAGATTTGGTAGGGGATATTGATACTAAGTAGAGTACTATAGGTTATGTCTTTACTATTGGTGGGGTAGCTGTGAGCTAGGTTTCTAGGTTACAAAAGGTTAATGCTTTATCCACTACAGAGGTAGAGTATGTAGCTACTACAGAGGCAACCAACAAGATGATATGGCTTCAATTCATCTTGGAAGAATTGGGATATCCTCAAAAGGATAATTATTTATTTATAGATAGTCAAAGTGCCATTTATCTTGCAAAGAATTCAACTTTGCATTCAAAAACCAAACACATACAGTTGTGTTACCATTTCATTCAGTTAGTTTTGGAGGATGGACAGTTAAAGCTGGAGAAGATACATAAAAATGAAAATCTAGCAAATATGTTGACAAAGGTAGTAACAAGGGAGAAGTTGAACTCCTCTTTAGCTTTGGTTGGTCTTCTAGATTGAACATGAATAAAAGAATAGTAGAGTCCAGGGTGGTTTGATCCAATGGGAGCCTCATGGAGTAGCGACATAGCTATAGGATCAGTCTCCAAGTGGGAGATTGTTGTTTAGTGTGGAGCCTGATCAATCCCCAAGTGAGAGATTGTTATATTATGGTTACTAATCAGGAAAGTACTATACATACTTCATAAATTCTTTGGGGCTCAGGATATTGCCCCAAAAATAATTTTTTGGGCCCTATTTTATTGAAATTTTGGGCTGACATGTAATTATTAATTATAACCCTAAAGTGGTAAAAATACTTGTATAAAAGATCTTAGGGTTAGGGATTGTTTTATAGTTGTGATGCAAAATTGGTTATTGTAGCGGTATTGAGCTGTAAGGGATTATAGATTATAATAAGGTTGTAATTACTAGATCTTTATAATATCAAACTTGCTATTTGGGGGACATAGCCTAGGGATTGGGTGAACCACGTTAAATCTTGGTGTCTTGTGTTCTTTTCTGTGTGATCTATTATTTTCTGTTATTTTTTATATTTGCATGTAATTGTTATTTCTATCTATGGTTTAATCCTAACAAGAAGGATTAAGAATACATCAGTTTAGAGGTGATTTATTATCAAGCAACCAAGTGCTAACCATAGGATCAATGCTGAAACATTCTAGCAAGTGAATTAGTCAAACCTCTTAATAGAGTAGTACTAATAGGTTGTATTGAAATCTCTAACAAGGTGCTTACTAAATTTTGAGTTGAAGTCCTTTAACAAGGCACACTTCTAATAGGGTGTTGAAATCCTTTAACCAGTTGAGACCTAACAATCTTTGCAAGCCTTTAATAGGGAAAACCTTTCATAGGGTAGATCATGTCTCGTGATGAAAACATTGCAACCTTCATTGGATACACTTTATTACTATAGTAGTGCATATTTGTGGGTGTCATCCCCACCCCAGTTTTACCTTCTCATTGGAGGGTTTCTAGGTAATCATATCTGGTGTCATACATGTATGAATGTTTACCTATTCACATGATTTAGATATATGTGCTTTACATGTTATTTTAGTTTACTCATTGAATGCAAGAGATGGATATGTGGTCAAAGTTTTGTGGGTGTCATCCCCACCCTAGTTTTACCTTCTCATTGGAGGGATTCTAGGTAATCATATCTAGTGTCATACATGTATGAATGTTTACCTATTCATACATTTTAGATATATGTGCTTTACATGTTATTTTAGTTTACTCATTGAATGCAAGAGATGAATGTGTGGTGAAAGTTTTATTAGTCAAAGTTTAAACTACTGATTCACCCCCCCCCCCCCCCCCCCCCCCCCCCCCCAAAGTTTATCTTTCCTATTATAATTCCAACAATTGGTATCAAATCATTGTTCTTTGAAAGAGAGGCTTTGTAGCTTTGAGGAAAGATCTTGAAATGGAAGTCTACAAGTTGGGAAAGATCATTGAGAATCAAGGAATTCAAATATAACTCATTCTACATCAACTAAATGAATCAAGAGAAGAACTAAAGAAATCCTTGAAGAGAAGGAAGGAAATTTATATTAAGGAGAATGACACACAATATAAAGAGATGGACACTACTAAGCTATTTGCTAATGGAGACTCCAATGAATTCGATAAAGGAGTTATAGATCTAATGGAAAAGAATAGAGCCCAAGTTTTGGAAATTAGAAATCTCAAATTAGAGCAAGAATCACAAGCCATACTATTGTGTGAGTTGACTAAATAGAATAAGAAATCCATGGAAGACAAAGCCATGATTGAAGAAGACAAAATAATTTTGAGCAATAGACTAGAGGAATAATCATCAGAGCTAATCAAGATTTCCAAGATGCAATTGGATACTTTGAGCCAAAGGATGAATGCCAATTATGAATTGAATGTCAATAACATTGAGATAACAATATTGAAATTGTAGAATGAGCAATTTCAAAGTGATCTAAAAAGGGAAAAGGAATTTTTTGAAAGTTTTAATAAACTTGATGAAGCCATTAAATACTTTGAGCAATTATTAAGATACCTAGATCCAATAATGACACATCTAGACAAGGATACACAAGCAATAAAGAAAGAGATTCATCCAAGAGTGATGAAGAAAGGAGAAACCAAGGTAAAAATTCCAAACCTACTTGTCATAATTGTGGTAAGAAAGGACATACTACTAATGTGTGTAGGAGCATAACTACAAATTAGAATGTTAAGCATAAGAACATGGTTCACTGTCATAAGTGAAATAGACAAGGTCATCAGGCACATGAAAGCAGAACCAAGACCATGCACATGTCATGCCTAACTCTACTCCTTTCTTTTTCTCCTTATTTACTTTAGTTTATTGTTTTGTCATTAGTTCTGTTACTGGGATATTTTAAACCCTGAACATTGTTTTGTTTTTTATCAGACAGTTAAGTTTTGGATTTGTGAGATACATTTATTATGGATATTGCTTTTGTATTTCAGTTTGATTGTACTTGGGATTTTAGTTGATCAGATCTAGTTGTAATGCTGATTTAGTAATGCATGATTTGATCTTAGAACTGAAACAGGTCTTTGATATTTATGGATGTTTTCAAGGAATTCTTGATGCAGGATTGTTATTGAAGGTTGTTTAGTTATTGCTTTGATAACGAAAATCAGATTTGGATTATTTCATACAGATCTGGTATAAATTTTTGTGTGAGTTTATTTGAATTCTATATACTTTAGCAGATATATTTAGATGGTGACCGTAATGTTAAATAGGATGTCTGTAAAACTCACATGTGTTTATTTGTATCGGTGAGTGTGTTAACATAGATATTAATCTTTGTTTTCTTGATGGAAATTAAACACATTTAATGTGTGTATGACAAACACAATTTGGTATTCTTAAGATTGAGAATTTCATTTCATACTTATTTGTATTCGACTTGTGTAAATATATAAACATATGTGTGAATATTAATTCACACATATATTTATATATATTATTGTGGTTATTTTGAAGATTCACATAAATTAAATGTGAAGTAATTATATTGAACTTGGTAATGTGTAGTATGTCGTGGTTGTTTTAACATGTGCTTATTTTTTTATTCTTATATTATGTTTGAAATGAAGGTTTCATTTCCTAAAACCCTAGTGGGTTTCGAATGCTATGAAAAAGGATTATATTCATTATTTTGATAGCCAAATATGGCAGTGGTTGTGAGCTAGTTGTACTTACAGCTCATTGCAGAGTTTAAGTTCATTGAATGCAATGTTAATGAGGCTTTAATAGCACTGTAGTCCTTGGTTGCCCATACCTTTGCAAGCTTGGCTCTATGGAAGCAATGTCGATAACTTGGCCTTATTGCTATGTGTATGCATAACACATGTGTTCGGTTGCGGAAGAGTCGGCAATATGAAGGGTTTTGGTTGGAAGGAGATACTTTCTTATGAAGATGAGCATGGTTATACTACTCACAGCAAGAATTTCTATTGCTTCTTCTGCTATATTTCATTATCACAGTTGCATGCTTGTTGGTCGGTGTTCAATTGGGAAGTGTGGTTTGGATTTTTGCATTTGGGGCTTCGACATCGAGCTTTAGTGCAGAGCTTTTGTTGAGCTTTTTCCATCTTCTATATTACAAGTAGGGGGCATTCTTTATCCCTACTCTTTTTCTATTGTTTACTTTTGAAATATTGATTACTATATGATGTTTGGGCTCTTTTTCGCCTATCGACTCCCGAGCCTGGAAGTGGGCAAGGTTCGACAAGGGTTTGTCGAGCATTGTCGATTCCCATATTCGAGGGTGGATATGGAGGTTTTGTTTGGTAGCATAGAATAACATGCTCAATTTTCTTAGTGCCAAACTCTATATTAAGCATAACATGGTGTTTAATGTTGTGAAATAGTAAATTTCATTTGGGTATATATCATACATTCGGGTTTCGTTGTATTAGTTGGACTTTGTGTAATAGTATGTTGTTATGGATGTTACAGCCAAACTCTATCTGCACTTATTGTTGTGTAAATTGTAGTTGGATATTTTGGGTACATAGTCGACATGCAATTTTGGCCTGATTTAATCTGAATCAATATAAAATTCTGGGTTTCAGTTATTTGGTCAAATGGTTTGCATACTATCTCTCAATCTAGGCCAAAGTGTTATATTGTTTAGTTATTTAAAGTTAAAGTTGTCTGTAGGATTTCTAACAGAGGCATGGCTATTAGGAAGACCATAAAAAATAGCATCTGTGTTAATACCGAGTTTGTCCTGGAGGATAAATATTAATTCTTGACATTGAATAAACCTTATAGTCATGTAGTATCTTCAACCATAGCAATGTTTATAAATCTTGAGAAGTATGGAGCATTAACTACATAGTAAACCGTAGGCATTTTGTCGTATAGTTACCCTGTATCATGATAAAGATATAGTTACCCTGTATTGAGATAAAAGTATACTTACCCTGTATCATGATAAAGATATACTTACTTGGTTATAGCAAATTTTTTAAATTGTTATCAATTCCAATTTGATAGATGCAAGTGTTAATCAACATAGTATGCATATATACATTTTGTAGATATGAAATCGATGTAAAAAAAAAAAAAAAAACTTATGTGAACCATGCAAATGCTGATAACAGATAGTTTATCATTTGCATTGAGAATTTATATGATTTTAGAATTTATAAGTTTTGAGTTTAAGTTTATTCTATATTGTTTGAAAAGAATTATGATGTTTTGGATAACAGTTTCATTATTAGTATTGGTAAGTTGTTAACTGTTGCATATTGATTTACTAAAGTAAGAATTGGATATGTAATGATGTTTTTGGTCATCTAAATGGGTAATCATCCAATAAAAAGGCAGATGCTAGGTTTAGGATTAAATATTTTGATAGTCAATTATATAGCATTATTATGTATGGTTTTATGTTTTTAAACATTGATTGAATCTAGATTTGAGGAAATTGTAAGATATGTTTATTTTCATCATGATGTATTTCAATACAATATATGATGTTGGATAGGAAATAAAATTCTTTATTTATTAAGTTGTATTTTGTCTTTTATTTGTAACCAGCACTGATTTCTGTTTAAATTTTGATTTAGAAAGTTGGTTTCAAGAATGAGGTAGATTATGATATATGTGGAATGATATGTCAATTAAAACAAGAATATCATGTGTATTTTGACTTGTTACCTTGATCATTTCTAAGTTAAGCGTAGATGATAAGGTTAGCAGGAAATTGAATGTATAGTATGAGGATTCTATAAGTATCGTTGAGCTGAGACAATAGTTCAATTGTATTTGTGTGATCTTGATATTATAGGTTTAGTTTCTGTTGTTTTTAATTATCTATATTTACCTTTGAAATTGGCAGAATAAGATGTGTACAAATGGATTAAAGGATGTAATATCATGTTGTATACTGATTTTATATCTGTCGCATGTACATTCTTTTGTAAATCTGTTTGATGTGTATTTTAAGAATAGCTGTGATGAACATATATCGGGGTGGCTGAATTTGGTTTATCCTATTCAGTGAATTAATTCAGTGATAACTTTAAAATGAATTGGGTGGGTTGATTACATATAAAATATAATTGGCCTTACCTATGACTTAAACCTATAAGGTTAAGTATGGAGAACAAAGCAGATCTCTATTCTGTCATAGACAAGTATAATAGAGAGTATCATTATGTGTTAACTATGAGCATACCATACATGGATGTAGAATCTTAGTGCCATAATGATGACACCTTAGTATATATATGATTCATTTATGGTTTATTCTTAGTGCGAGTTTAATTTTTCATTGTTAAGTAAATGTTTACTTCTTGCATATTAATTTTGGAACTGCACTATGTTAAGTGGATCAGATATCTGTATTATGGTTATGTATATGTATCTTTAAACATGTATGCAGGTGGATTACACTTTTTAACTCAGTGTGTACTGAGCCTCGCCTTTTCTTGTTGTGTTGCATTTTTGTATGTTTTACAGGTGCTTCAAGTTGGTTAGCAAGTAGCTAAGGATGACTGTTGAAGTTTCTTCTTGAATCAGTTTTTAATTACTTGTAGGGTCCATATGTTGGACATTAGTGATTAAGAAAGATGTTGTACTTCATTATTTTACTAAACTCTATATGTATTTGCATTATAATGGATATGTACTTGGATGATATCATCTTTCATTTTGAGGTTTTCAGATTGAGAGTGGTTCAATCTATGTATTTGTACTTGTATTAAGTTGATATAATAATAAAAAATTGTTGCGTTCATTGTTCTATGTTTTATATCTATCGATTTGTGCTTAGTGTGGCTTTACAAAACACATAAAGATTCGAAGGGTATTTCTATGATTGTCAAAAGTATGGACATAGAGCTTTTGAGCGCAAATCTAAACCCATGTGATCATCAAATAGGCAAAAAAGGTAAGGAACAATGACAACTCATATAACTGGGATTACAATACAAGGTATAGTTGTCATTATTATCAAGAATATGGATATGTTCTTGATAATTATATTAGAACACACTTCAAAGGTGACTACAAGAGGTGATTGAGTCAAACCAAAAGTTTTTGTAGTTTGAGGACTAGTCAAATTAGTCGATATTGTCCAACAAAGTCAACGACACCAAACTATGTATTTGATAAAGGCAAAGGCAAGGCAGATGTTGAAAATCTCAGAAATGAAATGAACAAGACATGGAAGAAAAAGGATGATTACAACACATCAAATGGAGAAGGGACCACTTTAACAAATGGGTCAAGTGACCACACCTCATCAAACTAAGAAATCAAAAGTTATGTGGGAATGATATTTAAAGGTTATATCATACATCAATTCCAAAGGATTTAGTACTAAAAAGATTACATATGCATGAATAAAGATGCACGATATTATTTGGAATCCACCAAAAATCTTTAAGTTTTTCATGTTATTGTTGAGCATGAAAAGTTTCCAATATGTGCCAAGTGAAATACAAGAGGATGTCAAGCTAGGAGACTGGCTAGTTGATGTTGAGCTCATAATGGTTGTCAAGTGAATGAAATGTTAGTGGATGTTGAGTAAGCTTGAAATTGGTTGAGGCTGAGCTTAAAGTTGTGTGAGCAGTCAACATTATTGCAGGGTTTCAAAAGGGTATTTGATCAATTTCAACTCAATTTACATCATTTCAAAATTTAGAAAGAGCAAGAAGAGCAAGAGTTGATCTAGAAATCCATCCAAAATGATTGTAGAAGATTTGAGCAATGATTCAACACCATTTTGTCAGATCTTGCAAGGTATTTACCAAGTGTTGAGTTATGGTATTTATATTTTCAAAACCCTAGTTTTACATAAATGGCATCTAGTTCAAATAATGTAGAGGGTGACGAGGTTTTGAATGTTTAACAAGTTAGTAATGAGGTTAAGCAACCCATATTCAAAGCCATTCTAGACATTTCATACAAAAAAGACCCCTCCAATGTGTTATCCATGATACCACTGAATGTTTTAATGGTTCAAGATGTTAGGAAATGTTATAACTATAAAATTGGTAGCATTGGTGATATGGAGACTAGGAAATCATATGATAGACTCTGTAAGAATGGTGTAGTGAGGGAAGAATTTAAAATTATAGAGAAGAAAGTGTTAACACGAGCCCTAAATTTTTGAAATGTGTTCAAAATGTAATGGATTAGGATAGTATTAAGTAGGATACATGATAGTTCACTATGGCTGGATAATAGACCCATCAAAATAACCAAGAGAATAATCCATAGGGTAACAGGGTATCCAACCCTGGATCGGCCTAAGACATTGAGGGGTGACTCAAAAGAGTTATTGAGAAAAACACAAGAGCCATGTGGAATAGGAGATGAATGAAAATTGAAACCATTACTGATTCATTGATAGACTTTGTAGTAAGGGTTATTTCACACAAGTTCTATAAATCCAATAGATTAAATAGTGTGCCATGTATTACAGTGAATGTGGGTTATAAAATTGTTAAGAAAGATCACACATATGATATTGTAGACCTATAATTAAAGCAATTGATGGAGAACCTAGGAGCAATAATAAAAAAAAATTCAATGTAAATTTGGTTCTATTCTGATATGCATTTTCTTTTATGTTCAAAACACTTTTCCTACATTTGGCATAGTTGAATGGAAAACAAACAGGTTAGTAGTAGTGTAGATTAGTGAGTTCATTGAACAATTAGGTGATAACTTTGAGTTAGTTATGACTAGTTACTTTGAAGATTTTAAGAAATAAATGAAGAAAAGATTGAGAATTCTAGTATCTTTAGTGGAACAACATTATGATGATGTTTGTTTCCTAGTATATTTTGACTATACTTTTTTTCAAGCAACAACTTGAAGGGTAAGATGGCTACTACCCTTAGGATATGAAATAAATGTAGATGAAGCCTCTACAGCTATTACTACTTTACTGGTAGAAGAGATAGACAAAAATACCAATGCATTTGAAAACTATGAGATGGAAAAATCCAAGATTACCATGGAATTGAAGACTGTCTCTATTGTCAAGAAGAAGGATAAGCTAGTAAAGAAGTTGAAAGCCAAATTTGGTGAAGGTACTGAATAGGAAGAGGGTAAAGAGGAAGAAAACATCCAAACACAAGTACCACTTGAACTTACACAAAGCCAAGGTGAAGATTAGGAAGAGGAGGAAACAAAAGTTGTTGAAGGTGTTGAGGGAGAAGCCAAGAAAGAAGCTACTCCCACTGATCAAAAAAAGAGAAAGGCCAAGGTACAAAATATGACAAGGGCTAAGAAAATTGTCAAACCAAGTAAGCCCAAGCCTACAACATCTACTACAAGGGTTAGTGCATGTTTGACTACTCAAAAGGAAAAGGAGAAAGCTAGACTAGTCGAGTAGGAAGGTGGTGTGCAAAAAAAGCCAAGGAGGAAGACCACACAGATGTGGAAGATAACTTATGGGCTTGCTACAGTAAATGAAGGTGAAAAAGAGCCCATTGAGGTGAAAGATGATGAGGAAGATGATAACAATGAAGACACTATTGACAGAGGGACATAAATTAAAGTAGATGAGAAAGCAATAACTGAGGCAAAGCAGCAAGAAGAATAAAGTGTATCAGATACACAATTGTGTAATGTCAACCCTCAACATGTAACAAGTGAAAATACTAAAATAGTAATAGTTAAGGATGTTTATGATCTATCTACTTAGAACATCAATCCCCTTACAAAGGAAGTTCTCAAGAAGATACTAGATTAGTCTACACTGCCAGCAAAACTATGTGATAATCCTATATTGGTCAATGTAGATGAACTAAAAAAACAAGTGATTGAAACTATAAGGAAAGAAGTGAACTCACAAGAACCACCTACTATCACCCCTCAAGTCACTAATTTACAACCTTTGGATAAAGTACCTAAAGCTACATTAGAAAAGATTGATACAACTAAAAAGATTGATATAGTTGAGAAGAATACAGTAGAAACCCAGGCCACTATTGAAGTACAAATTGAAATAGGTCAGATAATCTTTGTTAGAAATAGGGATTACTAGGGGGGGAATCAATAATATACAAAAATTCATCTCCAACTACATATTATTACTTAATTTTAAACCATGCATAACAAAATAGTAAAGTAATGTTGAATAGTAATAGTAGCAATGCACAAAGATAACTCATAACACCATATTATGTTAACTAGGAAAACCCTAACCAAGGGAAAACTCCAATGGGGATGATATCCACTAGATGATATATTGATATATAAGTTCCTTGTTAGAGGATGGACCTTGTTAGGATTCAATGAGAAAATTTAGTATAAGTAGTCATTGTTAGGAGACTTTGAATCCTATCAGGAGATTCCAAACCTGTTAGGAGCTGTAGTATAATGTATGCAAGAAGAGCCCACTGCCCAAACATGCAATTTCAACTACAAGTAGAACTTTCTACTCAAGTAGGTAATTTATTGTTATTTTCTTTCCTTTTCTAATCTTTGATGTTTAGCTCAATCTAAGATCACTAGATAACTCATATAATACTCTGCATATATCACTTTCATAAAAGTTTGCTCACTTCACAATCTTACAAGATAGTATTTATAAGCACTTGCACAAATTCACTTGCACATTTCTTATCGCAAGAATTCCTTTGCATAAATACCATGCCTTTGCACAAATTATTGTTGGGTTAGCTAAGACCACAATTCACTTTTCCAAGTTAGAGTAAACTTCTAGGATCTCGGCCCTAATTGGACAAGTAACTATTTTGTAAACAAAACAATTCTTTCCTTCAATTCCATTATCCTGCTTCATCAAAACATGATTATCTATGTTCTCTACAATTTTTACAAACTTCCAAGGTTATACACACCATCACCAACATGTATACTATCTCCATGTAACTTTTCTAGTCATAATATGATGTCAGCAACATGTTATAAACAAAACAATACACTATTGTAAACCAAATTCTATACTTGGACAATGTTCTGATTACCAAACACTAAGAATCTTTATTTCCAAGGTTTCCAGTGAACATGTACATCATGTGTTGCCATAAATGACAAAAATTACATATCAATATTAGCCAATTGTCAACAATCTACCCCTTTGGTATTGATGGAAACAAAATAGGGAAAATTGGCTAAGTGACAAAAACTTAACATAAAGAACATATAACATTACATCGATTACAACTTGTAAAAATTTACATATATGCTCCCCCTTACAATATACTTTACACTTTTACAATCTTTACATGCATTTCTCCCCATTGTATCTCTCCCATGAATCTCCCTTTTGACATGTATAAAGTTTTCACATGTATCTCTCCCCTTTTGATGTCAATGAAAAAGGTCAAAATATCAACATATTGTCTAAAATTTGTACTTCCTTATGCTGAAATAATCTTCATACAATCATCAATAATAGTCTTCAAACTATCCATATCTTTGGTCCATGTCTCTTTGGTAGACTCAGCTAATGTGAGAATTATACATAAAGCATATGGTGTAATCTGAACTACATTAATATCTGAATACAAAAAGTTTGAATATGTGTCCTTGGCCTTGACACATTCTTCTAGCTGCTTCTCAAAAAAAGATAATTTCAGAGCAATGGATTCTTTGAAATCAAATATTCTCTTCAAATTCTATTTTTTCTAAAGTTCTAGTTTCCTAATGTCACTATGAATATTGGAAACTTGACTCTCAAAACCATCTACATTGCTAGATGGATGCTAGATTTGGTTGGACAAAGCCTCTAGATCACACATCTTTATCTCTATCTAATTTTCAAATTGTTTAGTCAACTTGTATTATAAGGTACACTTAACATGCAAAGTTTTCCCTTCTTGCTAACATTTTCAAAGTTCTTTCATACAAGTATCAAGATTGTCTAAGTTTTTCTTGATATTCAGACAAATGGTGTGAAACAACTTAGCATCATGGGAAATTTGAGCCTTCACCTCAACAACATTCAACAAACTTGTAAACTCTTCATCAAAATATTTTAGCACTGCTTGTGCTCTCTGTTCAGGATCTGACTTAGTATGTTGTAACATCAAAGTACTGTGTATTCTATTAGTCACTTGCATTAATGATCTCTGTAAACTCTTCACTATTTTATTCTTTTGTATAAGTTTAGATAGGGATGAAATCAAATCAGTTTGATCATCATCATTAGTAGTTAAATTAGCAAGAGAGATTGGAGTAGATTAACTAGATGGTTTAGTCTCATCCTCCCTCTATTTTATTGTTTCTTCTTTAGTTCTTCTCTCTTCCTCTTCTTTCTTTTCCTTTTCTTCTCTTTCTCTCTTCTCTTCTAATCTTTTATTTTCTTCTTCTGCAATTTTCTTTTTTCTCTCTTCTTCTACAATATTTCTCCTATCTTCATCTTCCTTTCTTTTCCTGTCTTCCTTAAGCAATTTCCTCTTGACTTCCTCTATTTTCTTCTTTTCTACTTCTAGTAGCCTCTTCTCTTCCTAAATTTGTTTCAACTTTAACTCAATATCTTTACTGTCTAGTTCGTTTGGTTTGGAACCACCAAATGGATTTGTATCATCAATGTTAAGAGTAACATTGGTTTGATCAATCTTCATGATGTCACCACTTACTAACATTTCTGAGGTTCTAGGAGATGGAGGAGATGATAGCTATGACTCTATTAACATCTTACTGGTAGCTACTATAGTCTCTTTTCTCAACTTATCCTTTTCACCAACCATGAATAAAAATGATCTCAATTTATTCCTCAAGTATGGTGCAAGATTATTCAACAATCCTTTTATTTCACCTTCATCATCAATCATGTAGATAGTTCTCAGCATAGACTTTTGAAGTTCAAGGTCTTCTTCTCTTGTAGGAGTCTTCTTATTTATAAGTCTCTTATAGACTTTCTAGTTCACTACTTCTTCAATATCCTTCAAACTTAGATCATTTGCTATGATATATCTCATAGGAGATATATCAATCTGATCCTTCTCAAAATTATTATATAATTCATAAATCTTGTTCAGATATCTGAACAAATTTTCCCTCATTGGAAATCATTGTATTAATCTTCTCAATCTTCAGCTTACAAGGTTGTAGAGTAGAATCACCTTTTTTTCTTTCTTAATTTCCTATTCCTCATCTTCTTCATCACTAGAGTCAATTGTCAACAATGTTTTCTACCTCTTTCCTAGTCTTGTGGCCAGTCATTTGACTCTCTTTTTCTTTGTAGACACTGCTTCAACTAATCTTTAAGACTTTCTCTTCTATTCACTGGGCTAAACATCGAACATTCTTGCATATGGAATGCTCTATTCTGAAGATGTCTTAGCAACTAATATTAACAAGGGTTTTTTGTTCAATACACCTTGCTTCATTGTCCGTCTCAGAACCTTAGATTCACTCTCTATCATTCTGGTCTCTAAAAGTGCCTTCTTCATTATTGATTCAACCTTCTTATAAGATTCCTTCTCCAAGGTTGCTTGATGAGCTTTCTATGTGATCTCATCAAATGTGCTAAATCTATACTCTTCTTTGTCTCTCTTTGAATTTAACAACAAATTAATGTAACCAACTACATCATCATCATTCAATTCATAGCTCAAGAGATCAAGAAATGTCTACCAAGGTTCCACTACTTGAATATATGTATGATTTGTATCAAGTAACATAAAAATGTCTTCTTTAGATCTATCTACAATAGCAAGTGCAATTGTAAATCTTTGTTTAATCTCATTCTAAAATGTCCTCATTATTAGGTTGCAACTATCTAATATCTTATCTTCAAGGTGCCTTCTACATACCTCTGAAATCTTCTCCATTGTACATATATCACTACTCATTATGTCTATGATTGATAAGTAGGAAAATATCTTCAGTACATGGAAGAATATGTGATTTATCAATGATTAGAATTTAAGCACACCATTCTTTGTTCTCTTAATCTTTTCTGTGTTTTCCAAGAGTTGCATTCTTAGAATTTCACTTACATTCACTTTTTTTTTCTCTACACATATCTTAAATGTTGCATATATGAATCTTGTTGAAAGTTCATCAATCTTAGAACTTGCACAAACTAAATAAGCAATAATTCTACTTAGAAATCTCACATCATCTTGCTTTATGGTGTTGATCACCATAGCCTTACCATTGTACACTACCTTAGTATAGCTTTCAACTTTCTTATTTACCAATTTCTCTCCTATAGGTACACTACCTTGTTTACTAAGACCAGTTACCTCATTAATAAGGTCATCAAAAATGTCAACTACATTATCTTACATCCACATTTTACCATCATGTATCTTACTCAATATAATTTGAGTCCATTCATTTGTATCTAATTCATGGTAGAAGTAATATTTAAACAAGTTTAATTCCCTTAGATGTTCAAATCCAAGCTTCACTATCATGTCATGGTTGCAAACTAGTTCCATATCTTTTTTCATGAATTCACTACCAATCAATTCAAACTTGCAATTCAAATAACTCTTTACGTCTTCAAGATAAACTACATTGTTCAGAGTGCTAGACAACACTAAGTTAGGGTTTCCATCATTAGGTTTTATGGAAACTATATTAAAATTAGGTCTATCTTTGTTCTCAACACTGTGTACTATTGACATGTCCATGCTCTCTATCAAACAATATCTTTTACCAAAAAAAATTGTGAAAAAATGATAAAATACCTCTTTCCCAAAATAACGTTTTCTTTGAAAGCACTATGATAAGTCACTTCTAAATGCTCTTCACTAAGAATGTGTTCACAATGAGGTGAAAAAAAATTCCATAATCCATTTATTTCTTCAACTCAAACTTGTATTAATTGTGTACTTCACAAATTTAAAAAAGTTGTTATTTGCATTCTGCAATCAATTAGCTACTTCAACTCATCTATCTGATCTTCAAATGTCACCCGAGGTTTACTTTAGCCTCCTTCCATCATGAAAAACATTCTCAAGACTTCACATCATGGAATTCTTTGCAAAAACATACTTTTCATCTTCTACTATAGAATTAACCTTTACTGCAATACTAGTAACTCTGGATTCCATCATAACTTGTTTAGATGAGCTCCAAATTACAAGTGAGCTTAGGTACCATCTAAACATAATTGGATACACCTTTTTTCAACTTTTCTACCTCAACAAAAGCCTTCAATATTCCTATCTCATCATCATCCAGCTTTTCTTTTGAGATGTTTGTTCCTTTCACAAATACTTCATTAAGTTCTTCTTGAAGTTCATTCACAATGTTTCTTTGTTCTTCATTGTCTCTACTAGTTACAGTGTTCCTTTGTTGGTTACTTCTATCATTCCTTTTATTCCCAAAGTTCATTCCATTTTTCCTTCTACCTCTAAATTTTTTGTCCATTCTAAAGTACCTCGCTATGTGTCTAAAGTTATTGTATAACTGACATATAGGTGCTCTACTTCTAGGATTCTATTGATCACCAGGTCCATAACAATTCTGAGCAATGTGTCTTAAGTTGTTACACTTATAATACATGATCTATCTTCTATCTTCATAAGATCTTCCTTCTCTTGATGCTCTTTCATTATATCTTCTTCTATCTATAGGGTTAGTATTTCTAGACATTCTACTATTTGTTCTATCATTATCATACTTAGGTTCCTACAATTAATTGCATTATGACCCATACCATGGCAATTATGAAAATAAAATTCCTTAACATGATCATATGACTTATTAGTATAGTTTCTTTTCATATGACCTATTTCATTACATAAAAAACACTTACGTCTAAATTTATACCTGGTTTTCTTAGGAGTTTCCACTTGCATTGATTCATCCAAGATTTCAACTTCCTTGTTTTGCTCAACTTCTTTAGGTTTCTCAGAAGATTGACTAGATTCAATCTTATCATCAAATTTGTCTTTTTCTTTTGTATTTGATCTAATCTTAGCTTTCTTTGCAAACATGTTAAATAGGTAACCAAGACCAGTTGTATCATAAGTAAGTCTCTACATAGGCATAGAATCATCAATCTTTTCTCTGCTAGAATAAATTTTCTCAAGCTGTTATTTGCACTATGTCAATTCACCTTTCACAATAGTATTGTACTTATGGTGTTCTTCATGATCTTCTTCCAATGTTTCAAACTTAGATTTTCTTTGCTAGATTTTCTCTTAGATCTACATTTTCAGTCTTCAAATTAGATTCAACTTTACTAGGATCATTTCTCAAAGTCAATTTTAGATTTGTAATCTTCAACTCATGCTTCAAGATCTTGTACTCTATCTTCAACTTTTAATAGTAATCATCACTAGTTCTATATTTAGTAGATTTGGGCTTGGATTTTAGATGATCAATCTATTCCTTCAATTGACCTCTATATACTTTGGAATCTTCATATATGTCCTTCAACTTATCTCCTTCTTTAGTAATGAGATCAATTTATTCAAGAGCTTCTTCAAGGTTCTTCATCAATTGTTCCATATACATAGGGATCGTACTGATCTGTTAAGCCTCTTCAAAGTAATGATACTCTAATACCAATTGTTAGAAATAGGGATTACTGAGAGGGGGGGTGAATCATTAATCTACAAACTTTAGTCACCAACTAGATATTATTACTTACTTTAAACCATGCATAAAAAAGCAATAGAGTAATGTTGAACAATAATGGTAGCAATGCATAAAGATAACTTTTAACACCATATTTTGTTAACTATAGAAACCTTGGCCAAGGGAAAACCCTTGTGGTGATGATACTCACTAGATAATGTACTAATATATAAGTTCCTTGTTAGAGGATGGACCCTATTAGGAGTCAATGAGAAAATTCAATAGAAGTAGTCCTTGTTAGGAGATTCCAACCCTATTAGGAGTTGTGCCAACCTTGTTAGGAGTTGTAGTATAATGTATGCAAGAAGAGCCCACTGCCCAAATATGCAATTTCAACTACAAGTAGAGCTCACTACTCAAGAAAGTAATTTATTGTTATTTTCCTTCCTTGTCTAATCTTTATCTTGATCTCAGATCACCAGATCACTAATATAAAACTTTGAATATATCACTTTCACAAAAGTTCACTCACTTTGCAATCTTACAAGATATCACTTACAAGCACTTACACAACTTCACTTGCACGCTTCTTATCACAAGAAGTCCTTTGCATAAATACCATGCCTTTACACAAATTACTACTAGGTCAACTAAGACCACAATTCACTTTTCCAATTTAGAGTAAACATTTAGGATGTTGGCCCTTGGACAAGTAACTATTTTGTAAACAAAATAATTCATTCCTTCAATTATGTTGTCTTGCTTCATCAAAACATGATTATCTCTATTCTATACAGTCTATACAAACTTCTGAGGTTATACACATCATTAACAACATGTATACTATCTCCACATAACTTTGCTAGTCATAATATGACATCAGCAACATGTTATAAACAAAACAATACACTACTATAAACCAAATTCTATACTTAGATGATTTTTTGATTACCAAACACTAAGTATATTTATTTCTAAGGTTTCCTATGAACATGTGTATCATGTGTTTCCATAAATGAAAACAATTACATATCACTATTATCTAATTTTCAACAATCTTATCTACACCTCCAGCACAACAACAAGGTGCATCACAAGGCATTATGGAACACAAGGGCAAGCCTAAAGAGATCGAGTTGACACCATAGGTGAAGGAGCAAGTAGTCATTCAAGCCTTGTTAACCTTACTAGTATCTAGCACACCTTCAATTCATACTCTTCAAAAGCTAAGCACAGATGCAACACCATTATAGATCTCAGTGCCAAGTCCAAGTTCATTAGAGGCTGAAGAGGTAATATAATATGGAGATGTGAGCCTTGATGAAGAGATTGTGTTACCAAAGTATGATTATGACACCATTACCATAGAGAAGATGGATATATTACAACAAGCCCTAGCAAGAAAGAAGCATCAAGAACTTCTCAGAAGGGGGCATAGGTAGAAGCAAGCATTGTTGGATATCAAGGACATCTTTTTAGATGCATTTAGTTTTCCTACTCTAGATAAGACCAAGCCACTCATTGAGAAACTGACAACTATAGTGGAAAATGTTAGTGATGTAGACCTTGACAACAATGGTCAGAAAAGAAATTTTAGAATAAAGTAAATGAGAAAATATCAGGTGATATAGCACTCACAAAAGTTGCATTAGCAACTAAAGTGAAAATGTGAAGAAGGTACTTGAGAACATTTTCTCACTGTACACTAAATTGTGCAATCCAACATTCTTCACATAAGAGACAAGAAGTCAAATTTTGAGTTTGGAAAGTCAAATCAATGCATTAGGTACAAAACTACCTATGACACTAGCTCAAAGTGAAAAACATTTCAAAACTTTGCTACAAACCCAGAGTCAGATAGCTACATTATCAGTAGAAGAAGCCAATATAAGGGGAAAATTCATTAGCATCTAAACAAAACTCACCCCACACATGGAGATTTTGCACAAAAAATTAGGTTATGCTGAAAATCTTATGAAAAAAGACCCAAATCTTTCAACATTAGACAGCCTAGTTCACCTTACTGCTAAGTTAGCCATCCAAATCAAGTCTTTGGATGTAGCATGTGAAAATTGGGATGTAACTCTCAAGATTATACTAGAATTCCATAAATCTTTTCTAGACAAGTACACTATTAGTGTATAACCCATTGACATCAGTGTCAGAAAGAGGGAGAAATAAAGGATATATTTGGGGAGATATAGAATTTGGAGGAGATAGAGAAGAATGGGGGAGAGTAGGTAAAGGGATAGAGAAAAAGATAGAATAAGCTAAAGGGGAGCAAGAAAAGAAACAACATGAAGTCAAAGAGTACTATTTGAGACACATCTACTCAGTAGGAGTACATAATTTTGAATACAAAATAGACCTATCAACTTAGGGGGAGTATATAAGTTATTAAAAAAATTTGAAATTTTTAAGTTTTGTACATAAGATGAATAAGAAATATGTTATTCTTGTAAGGATAAGGATATTAATGGATGAACAAGAGTTTTTGACACTCATGTCAAAGGGGGAGATTGTTGATCTCAGATTGGTTTTGACAAGTGAGCGTCTACACACTTGTGTCATTTACTTAGTTCATGCCAAACAAGTAGTACATGTCGAGTCCATAATGAGTGTCGAGCCACTCATGTTCTGAGTCAATCAAGTGTCAAGTAGAAAATGTATACCGAGTGATTTAGGAGTTGAGTAAGCAGTGCATGTTGAGTGATACAAATCCTGAGTCATAATATAGAAGATAGTATATGTCAAGCATCAGAGACTTCAAATGCCAAGTAAGACAGTTATGACATAGTTGTTTGTAAAGGAACAAACTACTATGTAAACCATTTTTTAGCCAACTTAAAGATGAATTATGATGTTTTGGAGATAAGGATGAATCTTAAGTTGGATTCCCAATGTAATTACATGTAGCCAATTAGGTAAAGGGAAGGTTTAAGTGGAAAAATGGATGAATCACAGCCATTGATTCATACCTAACCCTAAGTCACCTATGTTTTCTTAAGGAGGATGAACCCTAGACTCTCAAGAGTGCATGGAAGGTGTATGAAGGAGAAAAGAGAGAATTTTGCATGTGCAAATAGAGCATTTGTGGTGACTAAGGAGTTATGATCTAAGATTGCATTGCAGAATCAGTTAAAGGAGAATAAAGAAAGAGAAGAGCATATAGTAGTGAGACATCTGACCAAGAAGAATCAAGAATATATTAGTTTAGAGGTGATCTATTATCAAGAAACCAAATTCTAATTGTAGGATCAATTGTTGAAACATTCTAGCAAGTGAATCAGTCAAATCTCTTAACAAAGTAGTCTTAACAGGTTGTATTGAAATCCTAAAACAAAGTGCTTACTTAATTGTGAGTTGAAGTCCTTTAACAAGGTACTCTTCTAATAGGGTGTTGAAATCCTTTAATAAGGTGAGACCTAACAGTCTTTGTAAGCCTTTAACAAGGTAGACTGTTCATAGGGTAGATCATGTCTCATGATCAAAATATTGTAACCTTCATTATATACACTTTATTACTATAGTAATGAAGATTTGTGGATGTCATCCCAACCCCAATTTTACCTTCTCATTGGAGGGTTTTTTTGTAATCATATTTGGTGTTATACATGTGTGAATGTTTATTTATTTACATGATTTAGATGTATGTGCTTTATATGTTATTTCAGTTTACTCATTGAATGTAAGAGATGGATGTGTAGTGAAAGTTTTATTGGTCAAAGTTTAAACTACTAATTCACCTGTGTCCCCGCCCTCGCCCCCCCCACACACCAAGAAGTTTACCTTTCCTATTGTAATTCCAACAATATGTTTTACTTGTGCAATTTTTTACTAGAAGCTTGCATTTGATCACTAAAAGGTCACATTCATTTCTTCTATGCATTCATTGCACATATATGTGTGTCTATTCATTTTTGTTGCACCTTTCTTATTTCTATGTTTTTGTTTTGTTTTCCTACAATTTTGTTATGTATAATTGCAAATTCATTTTAGTAGTTAGAATTTGATATAATTTTCTAGTTGCATCCTAGATTTCTAACATTTTGATGAGTCATTGTTCATTCTAGTAGTTTTCTAGGTTTTTTTTTATGACGTTGTGTCGAAGGCCCCTCAAACATATTTTATTGTCCTTTTTGTTTGTAGGTTTCTCTAAGGGGTTGTTAAATGAAAACTATAACCTTCATTTGGGCATAAAATATAATATACATTTCATTTTTGTGTGTATTCTTTAGATTAGATCATTGTGTCAATGGTGTCTTATGGAATAATTGTTGGCAGTAAGCCAGTATCCCTCATAGGATTTGTGACATGGTTTAACCACATACTATGATTCTATAAGCCTATTGGTTTTATCAAGCATTGATAGGTTGATCTTTTAATGCAACGAAACCCTAGCCTTTATAATAATTAGTATCAGATCTTGGTCATAGGTTTGAATCTCACAAGCTATGGTGAGTGACATTGGGACGGAGATTGTTAGTAGTGGTCCAATGTCCCTCATAGGATTTGTGACATAGTTTAACCACCTCATGACCTTCTATAAGCCTATTGGTTGTATTGGGTATTGATAGGTTGATCTTTTGGTGCAACTACAACCCTGGCCTTTCTAATAATATCTACATTGTATGTTTTCCCAATTTTAGTACAAAGAAGTATCTTCTCCCCTTGCCATTC
The DNA here is from genome assembly GCA_028749045.1 of Cupressus sempervirens. Lineage (NCBI taxonomy): Eukaryota > Viridiplantae > Streptophyta > Pinopsida > Cupressales > Cupressaceae > Cupressus > Cupressus sempervirens. The sequence continues at coordinate 1,046,264,918 of CM053785.1, read as the reverse complement.
ATGCATCCTAGGTGTAAGAGAAAATTTATATTAATCCTTAGAGGGCCTACCCAAGTAGTAATGGGCTAACACCAAGCTCTTCTAATCCACTATAAATAAAAATCCATTGGGAAAAAAGTTTCATAGATTGGTTGTAATAATGTTATTTCAGGATGACAAAAGCATAACCTTCCAAATAGATGCACTTATTGAATACTTTACTATAGATTTCCAAAAACCTTCTATATGCTAGTGCTAAGGGTCCCTAAAGACATCCCATACTCCCATACCTCTCGTGTCTTTGTTGTGGGGTAGTGGTTCCTTGGGATTTCATCACCCTTAGAATTTGTAGCTTCTTGTTCTTGAGAAGTGAGTGCACTATAAGTGGGAGCTTGTGCCTCAAAGCTACCATTCTATCCACACTGAGTTAGCACAACTGTACCTATTCCAAGTGGGAACTTAGCAAATACTATCATGAACAACCTAGGATTGCAGTGTGTTTGTGCATTTTATTTTAGAAACACTTTTAAGAATCATTCATACTAGTTTATGTGTATGCATATTTTGTTTCCAAAAATTAGAGAAAACAACTACAAAAATTAGAAAACTAGAAAAATCAAAACAAAACTTTCCAAAATCCAACAGATTTGTGTATTTGTTATAAACTATTGCACTTTTATCCACTATCTATGCATTCATTCATTACTGTTGCACTTTCATTTTGGATATTTGTGCTTTTGTCTATAGTGTTTTGCTTCTATTTCTTACTCATGCACATTTTCTTACTATATCTATGCATTTTTAATACTCAAAAACCCACATCTATCACTACTATCTGTGTATTTGTTCAATCTTTCTATGTGTCTATTATTGCACATTTTTGATAGAAAGCTTTAGAAACATGTTCAAAAAAAAAAAATGTTCCTAGATACCCATTTGAGTTGTTCTTCTAGTTCTATTAAAAATTAAAACTTTTAGGTAGCAAGAAACTAGTTTGAACATCATTTCTATTTTACATCCTTCTAGTCTACCATATCAAAAATCCTCAAACAAAAAACCATCCAACTTCTAGAGTTGAACATTTCTATATTAGTGAGTTTCCTTATTAGGATTCATCATCCTTCATCTAAAATCTTACTTAGGTTGACATTTTGAATCCTCTTTCTCAATATCATAGTGAGTACCTATCTCCTATAGACTTGGAGCTTCATTATCTATAAGATTGTGGTGACTGATCAGGAAAGTACTGTACATACTTCATAATTAGTGGGGTTCGGGGCATCGCCCCAAAAAAAAAATTTGGTACTATTCGCCATTTGTAGATTCACCACTAAAGTTATGGGTAATTATGGCCAACATATTATAACCCTAAAGAGGTTTAATACTTTTATAAAAGGGTTTAGGGTTGGGTATTTTTCATTATGTTGTGATGCGAAATTGGTTCTTGCGGCGGTATTGAGCTGTAAGGGATTACGGATTGTAATCAGGTTGTAATCACTGGATTGTAATAAGATCGGTCTTGCTGTTTGGTGGACGTAGCATAGGGATTGGGTGAACCACATTAAATCTTGGTGCCTTGTGTTCATTTCTGTGTGATCTATTATTTTTTGTTATTGGTTATATTTGCATGTAGTTTTTATTTTTGTCTGTGGTTTATCCTAACAAGTGGTATCAGAGCTTGGTTGTCTTTCAGTTATCCTCTATAGGAAAGTCTCATGGTTAAGTGGGAGTCTCATAGTTGAGTGGGAGCGATGGCAAATGAGGGTAAGCTGAGGGTTGACAAGTTTAATGGGCAAAACTTCCAATTATGGAAGATGCAAATGGAAGACTATCTATATCAGAAGGATTTATGGAAGGTGTTGGAAGGCAAAGCCAATAATCAGGGAACTATGTCAGAGCCTAAATGGGATCTTTTGGATAGAAAGGCACTCAGAAGCATTCAATTATGCTTGGCGCCATCGGTGGCATTTAATATTACAAAAGCAAAGATGACAGAAGATTTGATGAAAACCCTAGCGACACTGTACGAAAAGCCCTCTGCTTCAAACAAGGTATTTCTCATGAAGCATTTATTTAATATGAAAATGGAAGAAGGTGGATCTATTTTAGATCATTTAAATGAGTTTAATACTATTACTAGTCAATTATCTTCTATGGGTATCAATTTTGATGAAGAAATTAGGGCTCTCTTGATTTTGTGTTCTTTGCCTGAAAGCTGGAATGGCTTTGTAATGGCAGTGACTAATTCTGATCCTAGATCTAGTACCCTAAAATATGAAGATGTGATCGGTGTTGTTTTGAGTGAGGAAACTCATAGGAAATCCTCAAGTGGATCTACATCAGGAAGTGCTTTGAATGCACAAAGCAGGGGCAGAACGACTGAAAGAGGAAGTAACTCTAGAAATCGTGGGAAATCAAGAGGAAAGTCAAAGGGGAGGAGGTCTTAATCGAGAGGACCAAATGATTGTTGGTACTATGGGAAACCAGGGCACAAAAAGAAAGATTGCTAGAATTGAAAGAAAAATGAAGGAGATAAATCAGATGGAGACAAGGAGGCAAATGTGGTAAGTAACAAATCCGAAGAGGATGCTTTGCTTCTATCTTTAGAGAGTGTTGATGATTCATGGGTTTTAGATTCTGGTGCTTCATTTCATGCTACACCTCATAGAGGTTATTTCATTGATTATGTCTAAGGGGATTTTGGGCTTGTTTATTTGGGGGATAATGAACCCTGTCAGATTCTTGGAAAGGGAAAAATTAAGATTAAGTTGTAGAATGGGAATCATTGGCTACTACATGAGGTAAGACATGTTCCAAGGCTGAGTAGAAATTTAATTTTAGGTGATGATGGTTGTGTAGTTACTTTTAATGATAAAAATTAGAAGGTTTCAAAAAGTTCCCTTGTAGTAGCAAAAGGTGTGAAAGTAGGCACCTTATATCTTTGTACAGGTCATATTGTTCCTACTACTTTGATTGTTTCAAAGAAAAATGAATGTTCAGGAACAACTGTTGCAGTTGAGCAGGGAGAACAAATAGTTGATGTAGATTCTGATACAGCATTGTGGCACAATAGACTTGGGCACATGAGTGAGAAAGGTATGAAAGTACTTCATTCAAAGAAAGTTTTACCAGGTCTGAAATGTGTTAATATGGATTTTTGTGAAATTTGCGTGTATAGAAAATAAAAGAGAGTGAGTTTTGTAAAGACTAGGAAGGAAAAAAAAAAAAGGAGAAATTAGAGCTTGTGCATATAGATGTATGGGGACCAACTCAGGTATCTTCCCTTTGTGGCTCTCATTATTATGTTACATTTATTGATGATGCAACTAGAAAAGTATGGGTTTATTTCCTTAGACAGAAATCTGATGTATTTCAAACTTTTAAGAAATGGAAATGCTTGGTTGAAAATGAGACTGGTAAGAAATTAAAATGTCTCAGATTTGATAATGGTGGTGAGTATTGCAGTCATGAATTTGAAGATTATTTCTCCACTAATGGTATTCATAGATAGAAAATTGTTCCAAGGACTCCACAGGAAAATGGAGTGGCTAAATGCATGAACAGGACTATAATGGAGCATGCAAGGAACATGAGGTTGCATGTTGGGTTGCCCTTACACATGTGGGCGAAGGTTGTCAATACTGTATTATATTTGATTAATAGAGGTCCCTCTACTCCTTTGGGCTGTGGTATTCTAGAGGAAGAATGGACTAGTAAGAAGGTGAGTTATTCTTTTCTCAAGACCTTCTGTTGTGAAGCTTTTGCTCATATAGACTCTGAAAATAGAACCAAGCTAGAAGCTAAATCAAAGAAATGTGTCTTTTTTGGATATGGCATTAATGAATTTGGTTATAGGCTTTGGGATTTTGAAAATCTTAAAATTGTTAGAAGTCAGGATGTCATATTCAATGAGAAAGTGTTGTACAAAGATCTATTGTAGCAACATGAGAAGAAAGAAGATGATTATGTAGTGCTAGATGATACTCCAAAAGCTGATGTTCTAGCCATTCCTCATGATGTGCAACAACTGCAACAACAAATACCACACACACCAATGAATGTTAGACAGTCAACAAGGAAAATTAGACCTCCACAAATATTTTCTCCCTCTTTGTATTATATTTTACTTACTGATGCTGGTGAACCTAAAAGTTATGATGAAGCTGTGCAGGTGGATACTAAGATTCAATGGGATTCTGCAATGAAAGATGAAATGGACTCTTTGCTACAGAATAAAACATAGGATCTATGCAAGTTGCCTGCAGGTAAAAAGGCTTTACAGAATAAGTGAGTTTATAGGTTGAAAGAAGAGGAAGGAGGTAAGAAAATATTTAAGGCCAGGTTAGTTGTAAAAGGATTTGCACAGAAAAAGGGAATTTATTTTGATGAGATATTTTCTCCTGTTGTTAAAATGACTTCTATCTATACTATTTTAAGTCTTGTGGCTACTGAAGATTTTCATTTAGAGTAGTTGGATGTTAAAATAGCCTTTCTTCATGGTGATTTGGATGAAGAAATATATATGGCCTAGCCACGAGGATTTGAGGTCAAAGGTAAGGAGAACTTAGTGTGCAAATTGAAGAAAAGTTTATATGGCTTGAAGCAAGCACCTCGACAATGGTATTTGAAATTTGACAGGTTTATGCATGAGCATGGCTATAACAGGTGTCATTCAAATTATTATGTTTATTTTAAGAGGTTGGATGATGATAGCTACATTATTTTATGTCTATATGTTGATGATATGCTTGTAGCTGGGTCTAACATGGATCATATTAAGGGGCTAAAATGCCAGTTAGCACATGCATTTGCTATGAAGGATTTGCGGGCAGCAAAAAAAATCATTGGTATGAAGATTTGTGGAGATAGAAAGAACAAAACATTGATGCTATCTCAAGCTGATTATGTTGAGAAGGTGTTGCAACGTTTCTCTATGGAGAATGCTAAAGCTTTCAGCACACCTTTACCTGGTCATTTGAAATTGACTAAGGAGATGTGTCCCAAGACACAAGAAGAGGAGGATAAGATGTCCAAGGTACCCTATGTTTCAGCTGTAGGAAGCTTGATGTATGCTATGGTATGCACTAGGCCAGATATTACACATGCAGTGGGAGTCATTAGCAGGTATATGAGTCATCCAAGATTTGAGCATTGGAATGTTGTCAAGTGGATTCTCCGATATTTGACAGGAACATCCAATAAGTGTTTACACTTTGGGGGCTCTACTACTAATTTACAGGGCTATGTTGACTAAGATTTGGCAGGGGATATTGATACCAAGCAGAGTACTACAGGTTATGTCTTTACTATTGGTGGGGCAGCTATGAGTTGGGTTTCTAGGTTACAAAAGATTAATGCTCTATCCACTACAGAGGCAGAGTATGTTGCTGCTACAGAGGCAGCCAAGGAGATGATATGGCTTCAATTCTTCTTGGAAGAATTGGGACATCCTTAGAAGGATAATTATTTGTTCACAGATAGTCAGAGTTCCGTTCATCTTGCTAAGAATTTAGCTCTGCATTCTAAGACCAAACACATACAGTTGCAGTACCATTTCATTCGATTAGTTTTGGAGGATGGACGGTTAAAGCTGGAGAAGATACATACCAATGACAATCTAGCAAATATGTTGACAAAGGTTGTCACAAGGAAGAAGTTGAACTCCTCTTTAGCTTCGGTTGGTCTTTTAAACTGAACATGAATAAAAGAACAACAGAGTCCAGGGTGGTTTGATCCAGTGGGAGCCCCATGTGGTAGTGGTATTCCTACAGGATCAGTCTCCAAGTGGGAGATTGTTGTTTAGTGTGGAGCCTAATCATTCCCCAAGTGGGATATTGTTAGATTGTGGTGACTAATCAGGAAAGTACTGTACATACTCCATAATTAGTGGGAAAAAAAATTTGGTACTATTCGCCAATCATTTTTGTACTATTCTCCATTCATAGATTCACCACTAAAGTTATGGCTAATTATGGCCGACATGTTATAACCCTAAAGCGATTTAACGCTTGTATAAAAGGGTTTAGGGTTGGGTATTTTTCATTATGTTGTGATTCAAAATTGGTTCTTGCAGCGGTATTGAGCTGTAAGGGATTACAGATTATAATCAAGTTGTAATCACTAGTGGACGTAGCCTAGGGATTGGGTGAACCACGTTAAATCTTGGTGCCTTGTGTTCATTTTTGTGTGATCTATTATTTTTTGTTATTGGTTATATTTGCATGTAGTTTTTATTTCTGTTCGTGGTTTATCCTAACATTATCTACATCCAAATCATCAACACTTTAGCAAATCATTCAATCAACATTTACACTTTTTCATTTTATGGTATTTAAATCTAGAGCTCAAAACTGAAAGCCCAACAAAAACAAACCAACATGGAACAAATGAATACATATTTGAATCCTTGGCCAACAAAAACTATTGGGTCCTCTAGATATTCAATGGATGATGAGCCAACATAAGCAAAGATTAAGAAAGTCATGAAATATCCTAGGTTTCATAAAATAATGGAAACGATATAAAACCTAGATAAAGAGCAATATTTCATGGTACTTTCCAAACAAGGTGTCAAACTCCCTATTGATTTTGATCTCAATCAACTTAGGACCACTTCTAGTGATCAAGAACTCCCTCAACAAATGTTAACCCCACAAGATCTTTTTCAACAAGTTTTAACCTCACAAGGTCCCTTACCATTAAGTGATCCTTTGCAACAAAATATTCTACCTTTACGAGGACTCATTCAATAAAGTCCTTCTTCTCAAGGTCCTTTATTAGGTTCAACATCCCTAGGGTTAATCCAACAAGATACTCATCAACAAGAGTTACCCTTACAAGGATCTCCTTAACAATGTTATACCCAACAAAGAACTCCTCAACAAGGTGTAACCCAACAAGGTCCTAGTCCACCAATTATAACTTTACAAGAACCTCCTCAATAAGGTTATACCCAACAAGGATCTCCTCAACAAGGTGTAACCCAACAAGGTCCTAGTCCACTAATTGTAACTTTACAAGGACCTCCTCAACAAGGTGTAACCCAACAAGGTCCTAGTCCACTAATTGTAACTTTACAAGGATCTCCTCAACAAGGTTATACCCAACAAACATATTCTCAACAAGGTGTAACCCAAAAAGGTCCTAGTCCACCAACTATAACTTTACAAGGACCTCCTCAGTAAGGTTATACCCAAAAAATGACTCCTCAACAAGGTGTAACCCAACAAGATCCTAGTCCACAACACATAATTTTACAAGGTCCTTCCCAGAAAAAAAACTCAACATATCAAGGATCTTATCAACTAGGTATGACCCCACAAGGTATTACACAACAACATTATCTGCAACATGTTTCTTCTCAAGGTTATGTTCAACAAATATCTATGCCATATTTTCAATTGGGTCCTTTACAATAACTGAATCCAACATTCCAAGGATCTCATCAATAAGGTTATAACATTCCTAGTGTGAACATTCATAGTCCAAATCCTCAAGGAATCAATATTCAAGGAAATACCCCCTATGGACATACATTATCATTAGACCCTTTTTGTACAACAGATCCAAATGCATCAACAACAAATCCAAGAAACTAAAACTAGATCTTCATCCAAGAGGTACACCTTAGAAGACATATGTCCATACCCTTTTGGCAAAATTTTGGTCATGATTCTATTTCCTCCTCATTTTGAGGTTCCCAAATTTGACAAATACAAAGGGAATATGGATCCAAAATACCATACTAGGGAATTTTATGTTACCTACATTGAAGTAGCTCATGATGAGACTTACTATATGAGACTATTTATGTGAAGTTTGGGAGGCCAAGCTATGGAATGGTTTTCTAAGTTACCACCTGGTATCAAGTATTTTAATGAGATAGTTGATATGTTTGTAACACATTACTCCTGCAATATTAGACATGAAGTGATAATATTAGACCTTTGAAATACAAAAAAAAAATAGGGAACCATTCCTTACCTTCTTACAAAGATGGTGTCAACTCTTATCAAAATATCCAAGAATAATTCCTAAACATGAAACTATGGATATCCTTATACAAAATCTTAGACCAAACATTAGCTATAGAGTACAATTATAATTTCCACCAAACTTTTAAAAGCTCATTAAAAATGGTGTAAAAATTGAAGAAGCTATGGTCCAAAAAGGATAACTCAAACTTTACACAAAAGAGAAATGCTAGATCTTCAAATCTCAACAAAAACAATTCCAATACTAAAAATGACATATCCAAATATTGGAACAAAACAAAGAATATTGTGAGTTACATACTAGTAGATAATCAAAATGTCAAAAAATCACAATCAGTACTAAATCTGGGAAACAAATCTACTACTCAAACAAATCAAAATACTCAAGATGCCCCAAAAAATAAATGAAATAATCATTCTTTCATGAGAACATCTCTTATACCCAAAAAAATAATATTTACTCCTATAGGTGAATCTCTTGAATCATCTTTAAGGAAGTTCATCACTCTAAAACTTATAACAGTTCTTGAAGTGAAAGATTATGAACCAAAAGTGAAACCATCATGGTGGAATGATGATGACTATTGTGAATTCCATAGAGGAAAAGGACATAAAATGAATGACTATCAAAGACTGAAAAATGTGATACAATATTTTTTTGAGAGTGATGAAGTAAATGTTGATGGACATACCTCAAATGAGAAACATACTACATCCAAAGATTAACTTCTAGATTATGAAATAGAGAACACTTCCAACAATTAAAAAAATGGTAGTCAAGCTAGTTATAATACTACATCCTACACATACATCAACAACCTATTTGAATATGATCCTTATCAATATTATGCTAATGTCTACCTTTCATGAGAATGATGAGTCCAAACATGTTAATACTACCACTAGGAATCAAGCCAAGGTTACATTACAAGGTGTTTCACCAAAACTATTTACATCTCAAATGAAAGTTGTCTATGTACCAAATTCTATGCCTAGAACATCAAAACAATACAACCTTCAAGACCAATTGAAAAAAACACCAACCCAAATATACATACTAGAGATTCTATGATTATCAACATCACATTGAAAAATTCTTGAAAAAGCTCTAGTAGAGACCACACTACCTACCAATCTAGATTAGAATCAATTCCAAGCTATTATGAAACATTTGTCTACATGACATTTCATATTCTTTACTAAAAATGATGATCTTACCATTCACCAACCTCATAATGCTCCATTTTGCATTGAAGACCTTGTACAGAACCATAACATCAAAAGAATCCTTATAGATGGAGGAGCTGAATTGAATATTTGTATTCTAAATCTAGTCCTTGCATTGGGATTTTCCAAAAATGTAGTAGATCCTAAAAATAAAATCACAATCAAATCTTATGATGAAAAAGAAAGGGCATCTAAGGGCTCAATTGTGTTACCTATCAAAGTTGGTCCTTTGGTCAAGGATATACCTTGTCAAGTCCTGGATATGGAACTAGCCTACGATATTCTTCTAGGACATCCTTGAATTCACTCTATGTAAGAATTTCCTTCAACATTTCATCAGTATCTAAAATTCTCTCACGACAGACAAGAGATCACAATTAAAGGAGATCCCAATCCTTTTCAGTATTGCAATACCCTGAATTCATCAATATATTATCTAATGCCATACAATTGGGTTAAATCTATATCTCTAAATCAGGATCCTAGCAATATAGCATCTACTTTCAAGTCATTAGATGTAAAATTTGATGTCAAAGAATAGAGAATGGGAAAAAATACCTTGGGGCAACAATTTTGTAGCACAAAATTACCCCTACCTCCTAGAACACATGAAAAATCCTTGAGAACAACACAACAGTTCGAGCCACCTCCCACTACTATCTTTGGCATGCTTGTGAGTGGGTGCATATTAATGGATGAAGAAAATAACAAAAATGTTGAGCAATTCCTTTACATAGAAAAGAAACAAGAGATCATCAAGTATGAACATATATCTCCTGAAAATTATGGGAAAGAATATGTTATCTTAGTAAAAATGGGATATAAAGGAAGTGGACCTCTTGAATTGCAAAGAGAAGGCACCTTGCAACCCATTTTGAAAAATCCAAATTATCAAAGAGATACCATAGGATTGGATATAGACCACATCAAATACATGAAATGAAAGATCACTCTAGAATTTCCAAATCAAATTAGAGATAAACAAGAAGATACATATTTTGATGAAAATGATTCCAATATTTATGAATGGGATGAGATATCTATCCTCAAGGAAGATAATAAAATTGATATTATTAAGACTTATAGTAACACATAAAATGAGGGAGAAGTTCAAAGTCAGACTCATTAGAATTAATCCCATATTATGCTAATCATGATAGTTATGAAGAAAGGGAGATTTATCAAGAACAATACATTCTAGATGAGAGTATAGAAATAGACCTTTTCAATACATTCCTAAACCTCAAGAACTTCTCTATTAATACCATTAACACCTTTGAACATGACCCAAAATGATCCCTTGCCACTAGTGCATCCTGAACTTATCAACTAGGTCTCACCTCCTATTCCCAAACTTGATGTTTTCCATAATGATGATGTGATCATAGATTATCTTGAGATCAAAGATCATATACCATGGGGAGATCATAAGAAAGGGTTCCCTATTGAACTAAATGACATGGCTTATTTTGGTAAGAATTCCAATCCTTTTAGTCATAAAAATATGAAAATAATCAATAAATCAAATCATGAAAACCACTCTGTGGCAATATTTAGATCAAAAATAGTAAAAAGAAAATATGTATCTAAGGGTGAAAATCTCTATGAGGCAGCTAAAGATGAAAGGATTGACACTCTTCCTAATTATTTATATGAAGAGCAATCAACAATACTCAATAAACCAACAATACCTATCAAAATTGAAATAGAATAATCTCAACACATCTTGAAAATAGTTGCATCTTTGTTAGAGCTAGGAAGCATGTATTTCTATAGTTTTTCAGATCTAAAAAAATCAATTTTGCATGGTCTTATTCCTATATATCAGGTTTAGACCCAAATATCATAATTCACCATTTATCTATATTGCCAAGAGTCAAACCAGTGAAACAAAAACTCAAAAAGATGCATCCACATGTGGCACTCCTAGTCAAGGTTGAATCTAAAAAACTATTGGATGTTGGATTTATCAGAGTAAATTAATTATGCATAATGGATATAAACAAATATTCCTATTTAAAAAGTAGACAAGTCTATTAGGGTGTGCACTGACTTCCAAGATCTAAACAAAGCTTGTCCTAAAGATTATTTTCCTCTACCAAAAATTGATACCATTTTAGATCTTATAGTTAGACATGAAATTTTATCTTTATTGGATATTTTTTTGGTTATAACCAAATCAAAATTACACCATAATTTTAAGATAAAACTTCCTTCACATGTACTTGGGGTACTTATTGTTGGAATGACATGCCTTGTGGTCTCAAAAATGTAGTTGCTACGTACCAGAGGGATATGACTATAATTTTTCGTGATATGATGCATACTATAATGGAGGACTATGTTGATGATATCTTAGGAAAATCAAAAACTAGGAAAGATCATTTACAAGTGTTGGACATGATATTCACCTGACTAGAAAAGTACAATGTCAGATTAAATCCAAAGAAATATGCTTTTGGCATTACATATAAAAAAATTGTTGGGATACATAGTTTTTGCAAGGAGTAAAAATGGACCCTGATAAAGTTATGACAATCATAGAAATACCACCACCAAAAAAATATAAATTAGTTGAGATCATTACAAGGAAGATTAAAATCCATTAGAAGGATTGTCTCATAATTGATTGATAGAAGTCATCCTGTCATGCACTTGTTACATAAGAATGTACCATTTCGCTAGGATACCATGTGTGAAGAATATTTTGATAAGATCAAACAATACTTGACAAACCCACCAACTTTGATGTCACCTATTCATGGAAATTTCTTTTGTTATATATATTAGTGACTGAAATCTCTTTGGGAGAATTATTAGCACAACAAGAGCATGAGGGAAAAGAAAAATCTATTTATCATATTAGTTGCACTCTAGTGGGATACAAGCTTAAGTATTCATTAATTAAAAGAACATGTATGGTAGTAGTATTTACTTTACAAAAACTGTGACACTACATGTTGTCTCACAAAGTCATGCTAATTACAAAGATAGATCTTCTAAAGTAATTGCTTATCAAATCAACATTAATAGGTAATCCATCAAAGTGGTTTATGGTACTAAGTGAATTTGACATTGATTATATGGATCACAAAGCCATAAAGGGATAGGTTATATAAGATTAATTAACATATGCTCCTTTATTAGATGAAAATCCAAAACATGTTGAGCTTCCAAATGCTCAAATCATGCAAATATCAACACAACCTTGGAAATTATATTTTGATGATTCATTTACCCAAAATATTTTGGGAGCTACAGTATTCTTTGTTACACCACAAGGATGCACAATACCAAAGTCTTACAAATTGTTATCCCCTTCTACAAATGATATGGTTGAATATGAAGCATTGCTCATAGGACTCAAAATGGTAGTATAATAGAAAATAATAAAGTTAAAATTTTATGGAGACTCCCAATTAATCATTAATCAAGTTAATTATGAATGCACCAAATATGATAAGTTATTACCATATAAGCATATGGAAGATGACTTCAAACAACATTGTATAGTGACCACATTTGAATAGATTCCCTGATAAGATAACAAAGCTATAGATGTCATGGTAGTGATTGATTCTTTGCTCGATATGGAAAACACACGAGCTCATTTTGAGTTCTTAGTGGAACCCTTATCTTATCCTTCTTATGAGGATCTTGAATCTTCAATCATGTGTCATCTAGTGACTCAAGACTCCCCAATTTATAGAAAAATCTATGCCTATCTAAAAGATGATATCCTACTACCTAATTTATCCTAAAACCAAAAGAGAAACTTCCTTCACCAAACATCTCATTACACATTAATTACTAAGACCTTGTATCGATGAGGTCTTGACAGTACTCTCTTACATTGTCTTCTACATAATGAGTCTCAAATTGCTTTACAAGAAGTACATGAGGGTATATGTGGGTCACACTTGAGTGGTCTTTCTTTCACTAAGAAACTTATGCGTATGGGTTACTATTGGCCTACAATGGATTCAAATTCCTTTCAATATGCCAAGAAATATAAAAAATGCTAGATACATGGAAATCTAATTCACACACCAACTTAGGAGCTTCATCCTTTTACAATAACACATCCATTTAGCTAGTGGGGACTCAACCTCATTGGAGAAATTCATCCATCTTTTTCCAATGGCCGTAGACTCATAATTGCCACCAAAAAATAGGTCTCTATGTTCATCCTTAACTATATCATCTATCAACATCCAACATCCATAATAAAAAATCATGGTAAACAATTCCTAAATAAGGATATCAAAGAACTATGCGAGAAGTTTCACATCACCCATCATTATTCCTCCATATATTTCCCACAAGGAAATGGTAAGTTGATGCATCTAATTAAAGCATTTTTAAGATCATTAAAAATATTTTCAATGATTTTGGGTGTGACTAGCATGTTCAACTCAATCCAAAACTATGGGCCTATTGTACATCCATCCACACACCTACTGAAACCACTCCAAATTACCTTGTCTTTGGAAACAAAGCTATACTTCCCTTTGAGGTCAACTTACCATCTCTTAGAGTGACATTAAGGGATCTTATTTTAAATGAATACTACAAAATATCACATTTTCAAGAGTTGGAATAGATAGATGAAAAGAGACAAAAAGCTTTCAACCATTTGAAAGCTTACCAAAAGAGGATCATGTCTTGTCAATATAATAACAAAGTGCAACCTAAAGAATTTCAAGTGGGTGACCTAGTCCTAAGAGAAAATCAAAAGAATCAAGATGACAAAGAAAAGAAAGGCAAATTTGAAGCAAATTAGCTAGGTCCTTTTGTATTCACTATTGTATTTAGATCTGAGGCATATCAATTATCAACTTCTGATAGTGAGTTGTTGGATGAACCTATCAAAAACATACATCTTAAGAATTTATATATCTAAAGTCCCAATGTAAAGGGTGAAAAAAACAATTTTAAAAAAAAAATTAAAAAAATCCAAGAAAAAAAAGCACCCAAAGCAAATGGTGAAAACTTGGGAACAAGTGTCATTTGTGGAAACCTAGATCTTTTATCTATTAGGATTTTTTTGAATTCTCCATCACATAGTCTCTAGCCATTGTCCAATATATCCATCCATCATCTTTTCCATGTATATATCCATAATAAAGTTCCATCATAGCTTGGTCTAGGTTTGATATTCATCCATCTCTCCTTTTGCATCTTTCTTCATCAATAAATCAGTCCAATGCCTAACTAGGGCATGCCCTTGACCTAGTTATGGAAGTGGATCTTTGGAAAACTATGTCTCATAAGATGACAAAAAAAAAGGATTATATTTTAACAATCTTTGGACAACAAACAAAAAATAAGTAGTACTTATCAGTGGATTCAAACGGTTGATTCATAACATGTAATACTCAATCAAATTGTTACCTACATCAAAACTTCAACTTATGCAAAAATCTAAACAATCACATCAAACCATAACATGATCTTTGGCAAGACATTTTTGCATCTGGTGAAATTTTTTATTGATTATTAGATTACATGCATTCATCAATTTGATTTCATTGTCATCATGCTCTTATGCTATTCCAAGATGTCTCACTAGTACGAGTTAATCACTCCCATTTACAATTGTGATGGAATAGTTGGAATGGAACATGATATTTTATTTGTTTTTTGTTTGTGGGATGTTTCCTATTGCACTCATTGAACTTATATTTTGGGGTATCTGTGCCTAACAACCTTCATGCATCTAATGAGAATTCTAGACTAAAAACTTTGTTTATCACACTATTGCTTCGATCATGAAGAGTCACACATATCTTTACCTCAAATACTGGTCCATATGATGAATTCAAAAGCATTCCTTTTCTATTGATCAGCAAACAAACCTTCGGTTATCTTAATTTAATTATACCTAGATTCTTGTCAAGTTTGCAATATTAAAATCCATCTAAGGAATGCTTTGGTCATCCTAGTTTAATTATACCATGATTCTTGTGTTCTTTTACAATAATAAAGAGCCCAATAATGATAAAAAGTCATGTTACCTTCAGAATCAAAAGAAATGGAGAAAGTGACCTTTAGCATTTCATTTATAGTTTTTCATTTTACCTATCCATATTAGTTTTCCATGTTCATCCACATTCATTTCATTTTGAGTGTGTGAGGTTCCTTTTATAGATTATGAATCATTTTTCTAGGTCTTCTATCTTCTTTCATTAGGTCTTTTAGGGTGAGACTTTGTTATTATCCAAATTGAAGCTATTGGAACATTAATTAAAACATGTGCATTTCATATAGATGTTCATCATTAGAAAGTTCTTCCACTTTTTACATTTGTGTGTTTATCCATTTATCATTTTAGGTTGACTCATTATCATTCATTATTACTCATTTTCCATTATAATTTTTCATTTTAGGCATCCATACATGGTAAACAAAATTCATTCATAAACAACATTGCATCTATCATTAACCATTTAGAAATATTGCAAATACTACATTTTCCTCTTATCAAAATAAAAAATCTAGAACATAAGAAGATCAAACTACATCACATCATTGGAACATCATAAACCATGTATATAGATGCAAATAAAATCATGTCATATCATGTCATGCGTCATAATTCATTAGTATCCATCATAAGTAAGCATCATATAGAATTCCATAGTCTTATGTCTAAGAATGATCAAAAAATTATATAAAATGTCCAATAGTTTTTGATACAACATGGTCATAACATACATGTCTTGAAATACATAGTCCATCAAAATACACAATATCTATCCAAAGTCTATCTAACTGGCACTACCATGATACTTTGTATGTTGATCTCGTTGTCCAAAAATAGAAGGTCTTGCACCCTCTGCTTCACCACCCTGTCTTCCCATCTCTAGTTGTCCACCAACCTCTATCCTAGGGGGTCTCGATGGCACATTACAACTCTCCTTGAATGCCCAACTTGGTATCTAACCATAATATGAGCTCTCTCTAAAGCTCCCCATCTACTGATCCTTAGGGATAACCCTCTCATAAGCCTCCCTTTAGTAGGAAATCTATCTGCCCACTCATAGCATCAACCTCATGCTCTTGGTATTTGGATCTAGTGTCCAAGATCTCTACATCTTCTCCAGTAAACCCTCTTCTACCCCTAATCTCTCCAAATCCATGTCCCACTCTTTGAGTGTGACTACCAATTAACCCTCTAAATTCTCTATATATTGCTCTAGCTGGGGCACCCTAGTTGTCTACCTCTCCATCTCCATAAAATCCTCTACAACTCTCTCTAACTCCTCCTCATCATCACCACCTTGCACATAAACATCATCCTCCCCCATCTCCACATCCTTAAGCTAACCCTACATAGGATCATCATGTCTCTGTCTCTCTACCTCCTCCCCCTATCCTACTACCCTTGACACCTATACAAGAAACTCTCTCAGCAATGTCACTTGAGGGACTAATCTCAAAAATCTAGCCATACCACACCAAGTTTGCACTCCCCTCTACCCTCTATCATCACCCCCTAATCTCTACCTTTGCAACCTCTCTTAGCCTATCTCCTCTTTTTTCCTCTCTTGTCAAGCCCAATTGCTAGAGGTGGCTAATCGACTGTTGATATCTATAGAAATGTATAACTCTGCAAATATCTCTCATACCTTGCTGGCCATCTAGGATCCATTATATTCCCTTGTAACCTCCATTATTGGAAATAAATATGTCAAAACTTATGTAATTCACTCTCATATGACATCATTGGACCCCAATCTCTATGCTCTTGATGTGAGCGCACAAACTCTGCAACACTCTAAGGCATCCCCTATAACTACCTAAACTGTCTCATCATCTGACCCACTAACTGCCTCTCTAGTATGTGTGATGTCTTTTCAAAGACATATTGATCTTTAGCTTAGGTCTTGAAACCTTTCTTGCAAGCACCAACATCTCTAATACCAATTGTTGGAAATGTAAGATAAGTAACTAAAAGTGGAGGGTGAATTAGTTACCACAAAAATAATTCCAAGTGCCTTAGATATCAATACAAACTTATCACTAAGCCAAATCATTGCTCTACTTAGTTAGAACTAGATATACATTATAACTCAATTATCAAATAAGTCATAAGATATTAATGTGTATTAACCTTTAGTAATTTAGTTGCAAAAACATAAAGCATTAAGAAAATAACATGAGTACATGAGACACCAAGATTTAACATGGAAATGCAACTGGTTACAACTTTTTACTCTTTTGGAGTGAGCCATGTTAGGAGCCAACACTAATAAAGGTTACAAAACACATGGTGAAGTGTGACCCTATTAGAGGATTTGAATCACCCTATTAGGAGTGGCCTTGTTAGAGGTCTTCAAACACTTTAATATAGAAATGCCACCTTGTTAGAGGATTTAAAAAATGACTTTAAAGTCAATTCTATAAAGAGATGTATTCATTGATACAATTGTTAGAGAGTAAAAATGATTGACATGATTAATGAAGCTATTGACTTTGCAGATTTAGATCGATGTTCTAGTTTATCCTCTTGATCCTCCTTGACCAAAATATTCTTTCTAGCTCCATGGATGTTAGATCTCTGATCAAATATCCTTCTTATTTTGCATCTTTCTTAGCCTTTCAATCCACAACTTAACATTGCATTCATATGAAACTCAATGTTAAGGAAGCTTGATTACCCTTTCAAACAAACATTTAACATCTACTAAGTTGGCTTGTATTAACCATTTAATTAAAAAAATTAATATGTTCATAGTTGGCTAACACTAAAATGAGTCCCTTAATCAATACTAAATTCCTTTGGTAACAAACCTAACTTGGTTAATACTAACTCCCTTCATTGACCGACCTAACTCAATTCATGCTAAATTTCTTTAACATATAATTGAACTTGGTTCGTAATAAATTTTGCTTGGTTGATACTTGAGTCTTCTATAGTTCCTAACTGAGCTCAATTAACACTATTTGTGCTCAGTTAGAGTGTGACATTTGTGTAACATCAATGACAATATACAATTGAATAATTTGTTTCAATAATCTCCCTCTTTGGCATTGATGGAAACACAACATGTCATTAAGAAAATAAATCTTATGGAAATAGAATGATTTACCATATTTTATAATATTCTTAGTTTCATTTTGATTCTTCATCCATGAGAACTCCCTCTGAGATTCTCTCTTTGACATCTTATCTTCATGTATAAGAACTACCTTTGAGATTCTTCCTCTGACATCTTATCTTTAGATTTTGTTTGAACCAAATCTCCCTCTTTCCCTTATACAAATCTCTTCCTCTGATTCTTTGACGTGACATTAATATCTCCCTTTTTGACATCATGTTGGGATTTACAAGTGGGAAGTATACTTCTAAGAGGGGGATTGAATCAAAAGTACTAAACTCTAACCAATAAAACTTTCAACTTTAAAACATTGCATGCATAAACATATAGAAATAACATGTAAAGAAAATATATCCATATAAACATTTGAAACCAGATATGATTACCCAGAAACCCTCCAATGAGAAGGTAAAACTTGGGTGGGGATGATACCCACAACTCTTCACTACTACAGCAATAAAGTTCACCTATTAAGGTTACATATTTTGACCATTCTCATGATCTGCCCTATGAAAGGCCTACCCTGTTAAAGGCTTACAAGGATTGCTAATTCCTACCCTTTTAAAGGATTTTAACACCCTATTAGAACTGTGTATGGCTAAAGGACTTTAGAAAACTCACTTGGAATGTCACCCTATTAAAGGCTTTATACAATGGCTATTAAACCAACCTAAGTCTATAGGATTTCATTTTTCTATAACAATTGTTAGAGAGTACAATACAATGTTTGATTTGATACACTTACAATCTAATATTATTGATTTTAGATCCTTTTTTTGTCCAATTTGATCCTCATTGATCTAATATGAAAAATTTTGTAACCTTTATCCTTTGTTCTTGATGCAGGAGCATCTAGAGGTATAAGGGCAATCCTGTGTCACCCAAAAAAATGTACTTAGACTTAGTTTTTGTTTCATGTCTTTACATTTTTGGATACCCATTTGGCTCAAATAAAGGTTCCAACTCTCATAGTTAAACAATCAGTGTGTTTGAAAATCCTGAAAAAATAGGAGCATGTATTTGGGCCATCATTTCGGTAAACTAGAAGGTGTGAATTCGCCAGATGAATGTAATCATGATTTAGAGCATTCTAGAAAAAAGAATCAGGTCAATAGGCCCCACGGTTTGAAATTTATTGCAATTTTTTGGGTTTTGGAGACCTCTTAAGAATGCTTCAAAGTTAGGTTTGGGGCATTAAATGACCTCAAAAAAGGTCAAAAAATGGGGGATGAGAAAATATTGTCCATAGGGCTATAGAGCGCTTCGAGAGCTTTTCGAAAATGTAAACGGTTCGTCAATCAGAGCTACGGTTCAAAAGTTATGCCTCTCGAAAGTTTGGTTACCGTTTTTGGATTCTTCTAGATTTGCACCGACTTCTAACGCAGCTTCTGGAACCTTCTATTTCATCGGTGGATGCCTACTAGCACTTTCTAGAATGTACTCCTAGTCCTTAACCCTTTGGGGTCTATTTAAGGAGATTTCTGGCATTGTAAAAGGCAGTTCGGAGTGGAGTTTGAGAGGAGGTGCTAAAAGGAGAAATATTCTCCAGATTTATGCTATTGTAAGCCCTTAGGGCATGTTCTGAAGTTTATTTTCTCTATACTATTTGTACTAGCTTATTTTCTCAATTAATATAATTTCCCTTTTCTGTTGTGTCCATTCTGTTCTTGGTCTGTGTTCCCATCAAGTGGTATCAGAGCGGGTTTTCCTGAGTGTGTAGACAGAGCGCCGACTGTGAGGCAGTTTTCACTAGGACTGTGTGGTTGTGGGTTCAAGTTAGAAGATGCCTCCACAAAGAGAGTGTGGTAGAAGGGCTAGATCTATTGATCCTGAGGAGGTTAGAGCCCTCCAGAAGTAGGTACAAGCATTGCAAGAGGAGCTTCGTAGAGGAGCAAATATTGCCGTAGGTGACAATAGTGAGGATGACAATGAAGAGGAAGTAATGGGACCAGAAGAGGAATTTGATGGGGAAGTTCTGAATCCTATAGAGGAAAGGCTTTTTAGGGCCATTACTAAGTTTGGGAAAAGACCTCCAATTGAAGTGGGTATATTTTCAGGAAATCTGAAACCAGATGAGTTTATTGATTGGATCAATGAATTGGAAGAATACTTTGAGTATGAGGATATAAGGGACCCAGATAGGGTTAAGTTTGCAAAGGCCAAACTGACAGGCCATGGAAAAATATGGTGGCAAGAGGTTCAACTGGAAAGACTTAGAAGAGGAAAGGAGAAGATCACAAGATGGGATCGCATGGTGGACAAATTGAAGAAGCAGTTCATTCCTGTGGACTACGAGCTTGATCTGTTTAAGAAGATGCATGGGTTAAAGCAAGTAGGAAGATCAGTCCAAGAATATACAGAGGAGTTTTATCGACTCTTGATTAGAGCGAGGCATGTAGAAGCAAATAAGGAGAAGGTTTCTCGTTATATTAGTGGGTTGCGACCTAGCATCTAGGAGGAATTAAGTCTAGTAAGAATGACCAGCATTAAAGAAGCATACCAGTTTTCCCTATGAGTTGAAGAGAAGTTGAATAAAAGGTTTGAAGGAAGACAAAGAGGGTGTGGTCAAGGAGGAAGGGGAAGTGGTAGATCATCTGGAGGCTGCAATGAAACCCAAAAGAAAAATGAAGATGTGGGTACTAGCAGAAACCAGAGGAATGAGGGTTTCAACCACTCCCATGATCAAGACTTTGGAAATCAAAGAGGAAGAGGTAGAGGACATGGACAAGGAACAGGAGGCAACCGTAGAACCTATTTCCATTGCAATGAAGAAGGTCATCGTGCCTTTGAATGCCCTCAACGACAAGGTTGGATAGATAGGAGAGCTGAGGGCCAAGCTAGGGTTGCTCATGTGGATGAGGATGCACAATCATCACATTCAGAGGATGCAGAAAGAGGAGAGACCTTGGTAAATGAAAGAGTCCTACTAAGTGGTGAGAATGAACCAGGACAACGAAGGAGTTTGTTTCGTACCAGATGCAAGTGTGAGGATAAATGTTGTGACGTGATCATTGATGGTGGTAGCACTGATAACCTGGTATCAGAAGAGATGGTCTCTAAGCTCAAGCTCAAGAGGGAGAAACATCCCTAGCCCTATCAGATTTCTTGGTTAAAAGATGATCATAAGGTCCTGGTAAGTGAACAATGTTTAGTAAAATTCAAAATTGGGAGTTACCATGATGAAGTTCTCTGTGACGTTATTTCGATGGATGTTTTCCATCTATTGTTGGGTAGACCATGGCAGTTTGATAGACATGCAATACATGATGGACATGCAATACATGATGGACATGCAAACACATACTCTCTGACAAAGGATGGAGTTTGCCACAAATTGAAGCCCATGAAAAAGGAAGGTGAAAAGGTATGTAGCAGTGCTAGGATTTTTCTTGTTGATGGAAGGAAGTTTTAAGATGGCATGAAACATTAGCATATGTGCTATGCTTTGATTCCTAGGAAAGATAAAGAAGGTAGTAGTGAAATACCATTTGAAGTTTTAGATTTACTAGGGGAATTTGGAGATATTATCTCTGATAATGTTCCAGATGGATTGCCACCAGTAAGGCAAATCAGTCATCAAATAGATCTGATTCCAGGAGCTAGTTTGCCTAACAAGGCTGCTCACAGGATGACTCCTACTGAAACAGAGGAGCTAAATCGATAGGTTCAGGAGTTGTTGAGGAAGGGCTTGATTCGAGAGAGCCTGAGTCCATGTGTAGTACCTACAATACTCGCACCAAAGAAGGATGGAGAGTGGAGGATGTGTACAGATTCTTGAGCTATAAATAGGATAACCATCAAGTACCAGTTTCCTTTACCAAGGATGGATGATCTTATGGACTACTTGAGTGGAGCTCAGTACTTCACAAAGATAGATCTGAAGAGTGGCTATCATCAGATATGGATTCGAGAAGGAGATAAGTGGAAAATAGCCTTCAAGACCAAGGAGGGTCTTTATGAGTGGTTAGTCATGCCCTTTGGATTGACGAATGCCCCAAGCACCTTCATGTGGCTCATGAATGAGGTACTTAAGAAGTTCTTGGGAAAATTTGTTATTATCTATTTGGATGATATTTTAATTTTCAACAAGACTTTGGAAGAAAATTTACTGCATATTCATAGTGTCCTTGAAAGGCTAAGGGAAGAGAAACTGTTAATTAATCTAAAGAAGTGTGTCTTTGCAAAAAGGGAGTTAGTCTATTTGGGATTTGTTATATCACCTGAAGGTCTCAAAATGGATCCAGAGAAGGTAAAAGCCATCTTGGAATGGCCTACTCCAAGGTCTGCTACTGAGGTAAGATCATTTCATGGTCTGGTTAGTTTTTACAAGAAGTTTATTAAGAATTTCAGTGGCATATGTGCACCCCTAACTAATACAATAAGAGGGGATAGAAAAGAGTTCAAATGGACTGTAGTAGCTGCGAGAAGTTTTGAATTGTTGAAGAAGAAGGTGATAGAATAGCCTGTGTTGGCACTTTCATATTTTAGAAAAGTGTTCCAGGTGGATTTTGATGCTAGTGGCAGCGCTATTGGGGCTGTATTAAGCCAAGAAGGTAAGCCTATTGCATATTTTAGTGAAAAATTGAATGATGCAAAGAAGAAGTATTATGTTTATGATCAAGAGTTCTATGCAATAGTTCGGGCCTTAAAGAAATGGAGGCACTATTTATTACCAAAGGAATTTTTTTTGTCTACTGATCATCAGGCATTGCAGTACCTAAATAGCCAAGGTAAATTGAATTAGAGGCATATGAAGTGGGTAGAATTCTTGCAGAGTTAAACATTTGTGTTGAAGCATAGAAGTGGAAAATCTAACAGGGTTGCAGATGCACTAAGTAGGAGACAGTTGTTGCTTACAACAATGCAGGTCGAAGTAGTTCGGTTTGATGAACTCAAGAATTTGTACCCCGGGGATCCTGATTTTGCTGAAGCATGGAAAGCTTGTAAAGAGCCTGTTGCTGTAGATAGAACCAAGTGGTTAGATTATTTGATTCAGGATGGCATGTTGTTCAAAGGTAGTCAATTGTGCATTCCAAGGAGTTCCATGAGGGAAAATATGATTAAGGAGAAACACAGTGGAGGGATGGCAGGACATTTTGGTTGAGATAAGACCATTGCCATTCTTAGAGAACATTATTTTGGACCTCAAATTTCACAGGATGTGAAGAAGTTCGTACAAAGTTTCCAGGTTTGTCAAGTTGCCAAGGGGTTTAGTCACAATACTGGTCTATATCAGCCATTTCCTGTTCCATCAAGGCCATGGGAGGACATAAGTATGGATTTTGTTCTTGGATTGACAAGGACACAAAGGGGTAATGACTCAGTATTCGTGGTGGTTGATAGGTTCTCCAAAATGGAACATTTCATTCCATGCCACAAAACTCATGATGTTGTCCATATTGCAGACTTATTTTTCAAAGAGGTGGTAAGACTACATGATCTTCCAAGGAGTATAGTTTCTAACAGAGACACAAAATTTGTGGGGTATTTCTGGAGGACATTGTGGAAAAAGTTGAGAACAGACTTGAAATTCAGTTCCACGCATCACTCGCAGACTGATGGCCAAACAGAAGTATGGGCAATTTGCTGAGATGTTTAGTTGGAGATAAGCCCAAGGGATGGGATTTGATTCTACCACAGGCAGAATTTGCTTATAATAACTCTATAAATAGGAGTACTGGAAAATCACCATTCCAAATTGTATATGGGAATAGCCCAAGGACTGCACCAGAATTGAGGAAGATAGAACAAGGGGAGAGGACAAGTGCTGAAGCTAAGGAATTTGCTGAACACATCAAGCGTCTACATGAGGAGGTTCAAGCACACATTATCAAGATGAATCAAGAGTATAAAGCTAGGGCTGATCAAAGGAGAAGACATAAGGAATTCCAAGTAGGGGATCTAGTCATGGTGCACTTACGAAAAGAAAGATTTCCAGTTGGTACTTACAACAAGCTGAAAATGAAGAAATTTGGCCCCTGAAAATTTTTGAAGAAACATGACTCAGGAAATGCATATGAAGTAGAGCTGCCAGATGGTATTCACATTTCTCCCATTTTCAACATTGTAGATTTAACAGAGTATCATGATGATGGTGCAGATGAGGAGCTGGTTTTAGAGCCATGTCCAATTCCTACTTCTAAGAAGGAGGAGATAGAAGACATTCTAGATCATCGTGTGGGTAGAAGTACCAGAAACAGGCAATATGAAGAGTATTTGGTCAAATGGAAAGGACGGCCGATCGAGGACTCAACTTGGATTTCAGCAGCTGAGGTTTCCCATTTGGGATTTCCTCTACCATCCATAAAGTGACAGGGTCACTTTTCAATCTACCCTGGGTGTCTGATGCAGGAGCATCCAGAGGTATAAGGGCAATCCTATGTCACCCAAAAAAAATGTACTTAGACTTAGTTTCTGTTTCATGTCTTTACATTTTTGGATACCCATTTGTCTCAAATAAAGGTTCCAACTCTCATAGTTCAACTATCAGTGCATTTGAAAATCCCAAAAAAATAGGAGCATGTATTTGGGCCATCATTTCAGTAAACTAGAAGGTGTGAATTCGCCAAATGAATGTAATCATGATTTAGAGCATTCCAAAAAAATAATCAGGTCAATAGGCCCCACGGTTTGAAAGTTATTGCATTTTTTTGGGTTTTGGAGACCTCCTAAGAATGCTTCAAAGTTAGGTTTGGGGCATTAAATGACCTCAAAAAGGGTCAAAAAATGGGGGACTAGCAAAGCTCCTCCATAGGGCTATAGAGCGCTTCGATAGCTTTTCAAAAATGTAAACGATTTGTCAATCAGAGCTACAGTTCAAAAGTTATGCCTCCCGAAAGTTCGGTTACCGTTTTTGGATTCTTCTAGATTTGCACCAACTTCTAACACAGCTTTCGGAACCTTCTATTTTGTCGATGGATGCCTACTAGCACTTTCTAGAATGTACTCCTAGTCCTTAACCCTCTGAGGTCTATTTAAGGAGATTTCTGGCATTGTAAAAGGCAGTTCGGAGTGGAGTTTGAGAGGAGGTGCTAAAAGGAGAAATATTCTCCAGATTTATGCTATTGTAAGCCCTTAGGGCATGTTCTGAAGTTTATTTTCTCTATACTATTTGTACTAGCTTATTTTCTCAATTAATATAATTTCCCTTTTCTGTTGTGTCCATTTTGTTCTTGGTCTGTGTTCCCATCAGTTTTGCTAACTAATTCTACAATTTTTTTTTTTTTTTTAAGTCACCTTCAACTTGATCAATTCACCCCTTCCACCTCCTTCAAATATTTGCTAACATTATCTCCTCACGTTCATTCTCTTTTGCACTCACTCTAAATTATGGGGTTTCATCTCCTTTAAAAGGATTTCATGACTTAGGGTTAGGTATGAATCTATGATTGAGATTCATCTAACTTTCTCACTCAAATCCTTCCATTTTTATCATTTGTTGTATGTTGATTGCATAGAGAATACAACTAGATTTGATCTTGTCTCTATTCTTTGAGATTTATTCATATGCTAGCTCAAAAATGGTTTACATCTAAGTTTGTGAAGGCACAAACTCTTATGTTGATTCTGTATTGCTCGGCACTTACTGATTACTGATGTCTAACACATACTTAAATTCTATCTAGCTTGGTACTTGAAACTTGCTCAAGACTATTTGTTTTCTTAATATCTGAATGGCTTAGCACTTGTTGAATTTTTGGCTCTGTACATATTACTTACTTGGCATCTATATTATACTTGGCATCAACTTAGAAAATTTCTTAAGTGTGTTGACACTCAATTGTCAAAACCAATTTGAGATCAACAATCTCCCCCTTTGACATGAGTGTCAAAAATACTTAACTATACATGATGAAACTAATCTCCTTGAGTATAATATTCATTATGTTTTGCATATATACAAAACTTCAAAACTATTAAAAAAATTTAGGACTATATAACTCAAAATTTGTAACTCCCCCTTAGTTGATGTGCCTTTACCATATCCAAAACTTCTCATAGTGAATTTATTTCATGATGATTCATTCTAATACTCTTTATCTAATGTGCTCTATTTTTGTGCTTTTTCTGTTCACTCCCCTTTTTTGTCTACTCTTTTCTCTATTTTGTTTTGAATCCCCCTTTCACATGTATCCCTTGTAGATTAAGTCTCCTTCTAGCTTTACAATTTCTCCCCCTTTGTTTTAATTTCTCCCCTTTTTGACACTTATGTCAAAGGGCTATACTCTAACTGAGTATTTTTCCAAGAAGGTTTTATTTACTTCCATTACAATTCTCATAGCAGTGTCCCAATTTTTTATTGCAACTTCTAGGGATTTGATTTGGATAGTTGTCTCTACTACAAGGTGAACTAAACAATCTAATATAGAAAGATTTGGATCTTTCTTTATCACATTTTCTGCATAGGCTAGTTCTTTCTATAAAATCTCCATGTGAGGGGTTAGGGTGGATTGAATTTGAACTAATTTGGCTCTTGTATTAACCTCATCAACTAATAGTATAGCTAGTTCTTTTTGTGTGTGAAGCATTGTATGAAAATGCTTCTCACTTTGAGTTGGACCTTTTGGCAGTTGCATGCTAGATATCTTCAAGTTTCTTTCTAAGCTCATTAATCTCTAGCTAGTTTATTGTGTGAAAATGGAAGGATTGCACAATTTTGAGTACAATGAGAAGATATTCTCAAGTACTTCCTTCACTTTATCTATTTTCTTAACTAGTTCTACCTGTGAAAGTGCTATCACACTAGATATTATTTCATTCACCTTTGCTTGAAACTTCTTTTCTAACCATTCCATGAGTTTTACATTTGTCTCCTGGTCTTCATTGGTCACCTGCTCAACAATTTTTTATAGTTGTTCCAATATTGGCTTCATTTCTTCAAGTTCCTACAAGTTGAATGCATCTAAAAATATTTCTTTGATCTTAATTAGTGCTTGCCTTTACTTATACTCATTTTTTAGTATCTTCTACTTCTTCTTCCTCTCTAGTGCCTCTTGCACTTCATTGATCTAATCAATGTTCATGGTCACATAGGCATACTTTGGAATGACTATTTCTTCATCTAATGTAGGGTCTCCATAGTGAATTACCCTTGCAACCTTTGTAGAACTCGAGCCTGGTGCTGAAATTTGGAGTGGTATTGCTTTAGTGGTCAGCTTTTGAGGCATTTTTGTAGGAGTCCCAGTGGTTGGCAGATTAACCAAAGTTTGAATTGCTTCTTGCTCCTTTTCCTTTGGAGTCTCCTTCTCCTCCTCTAATCTATCTTTATTAATAATAATTATTTGTGGAGGTGTACCTTGTACTTGTGCTGTAGGAACAGAAGTATCCATTTGTCATGTTTGTTCCTTTACTAACTCCTCGACAATCGTAGTCACTTTAACTGTGGAATCAACCTTAGCTGATGTATCTTGTGAAACTTGCTCTTTAGGTTGTCCACTTGTAGCTATAGGGATGATAGAATATTAAAGATAACAGATTTCCATAATCCATGATAATAAGATTTATGCTTCTGGGTAAGATTGTGTGAGAGTTTTTTGCATCAACATTTCGGATCATACTCAATGATCCATCATCAAGATGAGAGTGCTAACAATGCATTCTTAGCACTCTCATCCTAATGATGGAACATTGAGTATGATCTGAAATGTTGATGTAAAAAAACTCTCACACAATCTTACCCAGAAGCATAAATCTTATGATAGAATATGTTTCTTGTGTTGACATCTTATCCCTAGTCAAGTCAGCTACTACTTTCTACAACTCGTCTACACTAACCAATACTAGGTTACTACATAATTGAGCTTGTAGAGTTGATTGGTCAAGGATCCTCTTAAGATCCTCTACAGTCAATGGATTGGTGTTCTGACTAGAATTCTCAAGAACATCCTTCACTTTTACTGTGTCTACAGGTGTAGAGGTGTCATGTAGAAGACTTAGAAGTGGCAATTTTGTGTCTTGCACACTCTATTTTGTTTGTTGCTCTTCAACAGTTGCCATATCATCTTTTTGAGTTTCCTCCTCCACTATATCATTTGCCTTTTCTTTCTCACCTTCACCTTCCTTATCATTTTCATCCTCTTCTCCATTGTTTCTTCCCTCAAAGGGATCTTTCTCTCCTTCTTTGATAGTTGTTAAGCCATAAATCAATTTCCACATTTGAGTGGACTTCTTGATATCTTCAATCTTATTTTGAAGAATGTTGAAGGCTCTATATTTGGGTGCAATTTTTCTCCCATGCTTCATATTGGCCTTGGTTATTTTCCCTTTGTGAGCTTAGGCACTACTTAGGCCAATGTAGACTCTCTTATTTCTTTTTCCATATTTAGGCAATAATTCCATTTACTTTCAATAATACAATCTAAATCCTTGGGAATTGAATTGTCAAGTTCAAGTGGGGTGGTCCTGAACTTGGCCATCATGATAATTGATTCTTCAACCATGTTCTACTCATTCCTACTTAACTTACTAAATTCAATATTCTTCAAGCCATTTAAGTCAACATTATCTTTAACATTTTCACAAATGTTTTCTAAATTAGATTTTAATGCATGACTTACCACTCTAAATTTTCTTGTGTCTTATGACTCTATTCTCTCTTCATCTGAGTCAGGTTGAGCAACATATTTTTGTCATAGTATTTTCTTTTCTAGACCTTGTTGCTTAGTTGCCTTCTTCTTTTGTTTGGCCTACTTCTTGGCCTTTTGAGCGGTAGCCCTTGTACTTTCTCTTGTAGTGGGCTTTGCAAGGCTTAGCTGAGTAGCCTTCTATTTCTTTGACTTTTTTACTAGCTTTGTGCTTGCCTTTCTTTTCTTAGGCTCTAGTTTGTTAGGTGCTTCCTTAGCTTGTTCCTCCTTAGCACCTTCTTCCTCTTCATCTTCTCCCATGGCTTGTGTTAAGGAAAGTGGCTCTTGGTCTTGTTCTTCTTGTTCTTCTTCTTCTCCTTCTACTGTCCTTTCACCAAACTTGGCCTTAAGCTTCTTGACCAATTTGTCATTTTTCTTTAGAGTTGAAGTAGTTTTCAACTCCATTTCCACTTAGACTTTACAACATCAAAAGTATCAAAAGGTTTTTCACTTCTTTCAATCTCTTCTACAAGCAATGTTGTGATTTTTGCTAATGCCTCATCAATATTAATCTAGTACCCTAATGGCCTTAGCCATCTCACTCTAGGTACCATTGCTTGGATATAAGTGTAATCAATTTCAACTAAGAAACAAATATCATTGATATGTTGATCCACTAGGGAGACTAGAATTCTTAGTCTTTACTTCATGGACTTCTTAAAGTCCTCAAAATAGCTTGTCATTATGGTTTCAAAATTAGCTCCCATCTACTTTATGTACTCATTCACTTGTACTATTATAGACCTATTGGTCTTCCAACTTATTTTACCAAAAGAGGGAAATTCATTCTAAACATAGAAAAATATACATATCAAAATTGATCTAAACTTACACTGAGCACTCTTAGATCTCCTTATTGCTCCCAAATTCTCCATGATTTGTTGTCGTTGTAGTTTTGCCAGATCATATGTATGATCCTTCTTAACAAGTTTTTATCCCACATCAACTGCAATGCATAGTACACTATTTAGTCAACTTGACTAGTATAATTTGTGAGATATAACCCTAACAAAAAATTCTATAAGTGGATCTTTGATTGTGTCAATTGGCATGACCCTTTTGTTCCACTTTGCCACAGTGTTCTTATCAATGGCTTCTTTTGATTCACTCCTCAGTGTCTTTGGCCATTCTAGGGTTGGGTATCCTATCACCCTATGTATGATTCTCTTTGATAGCTTAATAGGTTCACCTTCCAACCATATGCATCCATTGTGAATCTTGCTCAAAACTATTCTTATCCACTTTATCTTGAAAACTGCAAGGAAATCTAGGACACAAGTTAAGCCCTTCCTTTCAATGATCTAAAATTCCTCCTTCAATACCCTATTCTCACTTTTTTTTTCATAGGCTTGTCAAATCTCCATATCACCAATTGCTCCAACCTTACAGTTATAACACTTTCTGACATCTTTCACCATTACGACTTTAGGTAGAATTATGAATAGTGCACTGGTAGGGTCATTCTTGTATACGACTTCAGGAATTGGCCTAAAATCTAGCTGTTTAACTTCATTTCTCACTAGCTAAACCTCAAATAGTTCCTTGTCCTTAGGATTCCTAGAGCTAGAATCCATTTCTAAAAACTAGGGTTTCAAGATGTAAAAATTGTGTAACTACATAGCTCAGCATGTGAGAAATACCTTTAAATTGATGAAATGATACTTGATTTCTATTGGAAACTATGCAAATGCTTCAATCTCTACTTGGAAATCACTTTTGTGCTCTTCTCATTCTTGCTTTGTGTTTGCAATGATGAGAAATGATCAAAAAATTAAACTTATACCCTTCATTTCATAGCATTTAATGCTTTGTGCATATACATCTGTCCACTCAGCTCCTTATGCTCGACTTCCATTAATTTTCCAATACTCTTCATCCACTAAAGTTTCCCCTACTTAGCTTCAATAATAATTTCCTTTTACTTGGAAACCACTATTAACTTAGTTTCAACTAACTTTGGTAGAAAACTTGGCATATACTTAGGATTTTACTTGGCATCTGAAGGCAACTTTACTCAGCAACAATGTGAAAACTTTGAATTTTTAACCTTCGATCTTTATTCATGTTGATCTATCCTTTTTAGTACTAACTTATTGTGGTAATTGATGTATGATAAAGTATTTAAATATCAGTCCCTCATACCTTTTTTCTTAGTTTGATGAAGTATGACCACTTGACCCTTTATGTGAAGTGATTCATCCTTTTGATGTGTTGCATCCATCTTTCTTCTTCCTTCTTCCATGTCTTATTCATCTCTCCTCTAATGTGTTCAACATATACCTTACTTTTTCCTTTGTTTGACTCTGAGTTAGGTGCCTTTGATCTTGTTGGGAAGTGCTTACTGATATGACCGGTCTTCAAACAACTAAAGCATGTAGTTTGGCTTAACCATCTCTTGTAGCTTCCACTGAAATGTGTTCTTATGCAATTCTTAGGGATGTGCCCATACTCTTGATAGTAGTGATAGCTATGTCTTGTATTGTAGTCCTAATTATAGGAATTTTCATGGCTTCTTCCCTTGATGACCATTTGGTCTTGGATCTACATTCAAAGGCTTTGAGTCCAAACTTCTGACAATTGTAGTAGTGTCCTTCAAATCTTAATGCATGCATGGTTCTAGTTCTACATTCATGTGCCTAATGACCTTGTTTGTTGCACTTGTAACAATGTGTTAGATTCTTTTTCTTGGCATTCTGACTAGTATTCTTGCTCCTAAAAACATTAGTTTTATATCCTTTCTTTCCACAATGATGACAAGTAGGTATAGAGTTCTTTCCTTTGTTCAGAAATCTTGGATGACTCTCCTTCTTTAGTGCTTGTATAGCCTAATCTTGTTGTGTCTTTACTAGATCTAGGGGATTTCAATAGTTTCTCAAAGCATTTGATGGATTCATTTTGCTTGTTGAAACTTTCAGCAAATTCCTTCTCTCTTTTTAGGTCATTCTGTAGTTTCTCATTTTGTAACTTCAATGTAGTTATCTCAATGTCCTTAAAATTCAACTCATGATGGGCATTCATCATTTGTCTTAGGGTATCCAATTGCATGTTTGAGATCCTAGATAACTCTGATGATTTTTCTTCCAATTTTTTTGACAAGATTCTTTTGTCTTCTTCAATCATGGCCTTGTCCTCTATAGCTTTCTTCTTTTGTTTATTCACCTCACATAGTAGTATTTCTTTTGATTCTTGCTCCAACTTGAGATTTCTAATCTCTTTAGCTTGTGCTTTGTTCTTATCCATGAGATCTACAATTGTTTCATCAAACTCACAAGAGTTACCATTTGGAAATAGCTTTGTGGTGTCAATCTCCTTGTATTGGGTGTCATTCTCAACTATTACAATCTCTTTCCTTCTCTTTAGCAAACTTCTCAAGGCATCTATGGCTTTATCCAACTGTTGCAGTAAGAGGTGTGTCTCAATCTCCTAATTCTCAATGGTCTTTCCCAAATTGTAGACTTCCATCTCAAGATCTTTTCTCCAAGTTGTAAGGCTTCTCCTAATGAGAACTAGGCTCTAATACCAATTGTTTGGATTTTGGGATTTACAAGTGGGAAGTATACTTCTAAGGGGGGGGTAAATCAAAGGTACTAAACTCTAACCAATAAAACTTTCAACTTTAAAAAATTTCATGCATAAACATATAGAAAGAATATGTAAATCAAATGCATCCACATAAACATTTGACACCAGATATGATTACGTAGAAACCTTCAAATAAGAAGGTAAAACTGGGGTGGGGATGACACCCACAAATCTTAACTACTACAGCAATAAAGTTAACCTATTACAGTTATATATTTTGACCATTCTCATGACATGCCCTCTTAAAGGCCTACTCTGCTAAAGGCTTATAAGAATTGTTAGATCCTACCCTATTAAAAGATTTTAACACGCTATTAGAAGCAAGCCTAGCTAAAGGACTTTACAACACTCACTTGGAATTTCACCCTATTAAAGGCTTTATACAATGGTTGTTAAACCAACCTAAGTCCATAGGATTTCATTCTTCTATAACAATTGTTAGAGAGTAAAATAGAATGTTTGATCTAATACACTTAAAATCTAATATTGCTGATTTTATATCCTTGTTCTATCCAATCTAATTCTCACTAATTTGATATGAAAAATGTTGTAACCTTTATCTTTTATTATGTTTACTAATTCTATAATTATGTCCTTTTTCTAAGTCACCTTCAACTTGATCAATTCACCTCTTTCACCTCCTTCAAATATTTGCTAACATTATCTCCTTGCATGCATTCTCTTTCACATTCACTCTAAATTATGGGGCTTCATCTCCTTTAAAAAGACTCTGTGACTTAGGGTTAGGTATGAATCTACAATTGAGATTCATCTAAGTTTCTCACTCAAACCCTTCCATTTTTCTCATTGGTTGCATGTTGATTGCATATGGAATACAAATAGATTTGATCATATCTCTAAGCTTTGAGATCTATTCATATGTCAGCTCAAAAATGATTTACATCTAATTTTGTGAAGGCACAAACTCTTATGTTGATTCTGTATTGCTTGGCACTTATTGATTACTAATGCTTGGCACATACTAAAATTCTATCTAGATTGGCACTTGAACTTGCTCGACATCTATTATTCACTCGGCACTTGAAACTTGCTCAGCATTATCTGTTTTCTTGGCATTTGAATGGCTCAGCACTTGTTGAATTTTTGGCTCAACACATATTGCTTATTCGGCATCTATATTATACTCAACATCAACTTAGAAAATTTCTTAATTGTGTTGACACTCAATTGTCAAAACCAATTTGAGATCAACACATCAAATCCAAAAACTTTATACAATGAATTTGGAATGTACCAAATGTACTAATTTATATATAATGTGCTATGAAATTCTTGCATCATTTTGATAGTTTGTCAATAAAGTTTTGTTGATGCATCATTAATCTCTACTCTAGTGAGAATCAGATAGGGGAATAACCCCTACCTTACCTCTTAGATACAAAAATTCATCTTTAGGTAATGTTTAAAACCTACCCCTTGGTGTTCCCATATTCCAATCTTACCTCTTTGACTTGAACTAATTCCCTCAGAAAATGATAATTGATTGAAATTTGTTTTGTCTTAGTGTGCATCACTAGATTCTTGGATATATTGATTTAAATTGTGTTATCACAATAGATAACCACTAGCTCCTTGATTTCTTCCTTCATTCCTCACAAGAGTTGCTTGATCTAAATTATTTTGGAACAATTAACTACTATAACAACATATTTTGCCTCTATTATAGACTGAGAGATGTAATTGTGTTTCTTACTTGTCCATGATACTAACCTCTTTCCAAGAAAGAATTCTTCTCCACTGGTTCTTTTCCTATCATCAATGCTTCCAGCCCAATCTGAATTAGTAAAGGATTTCAACTAAAATTTCTCTCCTTTCTTGTACCATAAACCATAGTATTCAATGTCTTTTAGATATCTAATAATTCTTTTGATTGCCATCATATGATTTTCTCTAGGATTTGTAGAAAACTTTGCACCTATACCAACTACTAATGCAATGTCAGGCCTTGTATGTACCACATGCTGAAGTTTTCCAATCATAGATCTGTAGATAGTTAGATTTGCTTCCTTCTTTATCATTCTTGGTTAGTTTGTGTCTAGCAAACATAGTTATTCCAACTAGTTTGGAATTTTCCATTACAAATGTCTTCAATATTTCCTTAATGTACTTTGACTCAGTAATGTAGATTTTATCCTTTATTTCATGAACTTGTAAACCAACAAAGAATTTTATCTCTCCAAACATTTTCATTTCAAATTCTTGCCTCATTTCTTCAGAGAATGATTTACATAAGTCATCGTGACCTATGAATAAAATATCATCTATAAATATTTCTACTATCAATATCTTATTCTATGGTCCTTCTTTAATATATGAACTACTATTATCACTTGTTCTTTCAAAACCAATCCTTACCAGATATCCATGTAGCCTTTCATGCCATGCCCTAGGAGCTTGTTTCATACCATATAAAGCTTTATGTAGTTTGCAGATTATGTCTCTTTTATTTGGATCAATAAAACCTTCAAGCTAATCAATGTAGAATTCTTACTCCAAAATTCCATTCAAGAAAGCTGATTTTATATCCATTTGCCACACTTTGAATCCTTTGTGTGCAACATAAGCAAGTAATGTTTTGACTCCTTCAAGTCTGGAAACATGAGAAAATGTTTCTCCATAGTCTATACCTTCTTCTTGAGCATATCCTTTACATAGTAGCCTTGGCTTGTTCCTATATACTTCTCCTTTTTAATTCAATTTGTTTCTAAAAACCCACTTTGTACCAATTACATTTTTGTCCTTGGGTCTAGGAACAAGAGTCTAGGTATTGTTTAGTTCATATTGCTCAATTTATTCATTCATTGCCTCTATCAAATTTTCATTATTCAAAGCATCTTTTATAGTTCTAGGTTCAGATTCACTAAGAAAACATGTACCTTATAATTTTTTTCTTGTCAGTATGCCTCTTGTGTCATCTCCAATTTTTTTTTAGGTGCATGATGCCTTCTAACATATCTAGCAAGTCCAAGTTCCTTCCTTCTAGATTCTAGACTTGTTTCACCATGCTCAATAATTCTGTGATCTTCTGATCTTTTCTCAATTACCATTTTTTGAGACTTGGTTCCCTATGTCTTTGACTTTTGTTCCTTTTTCCAAGACTCAATTTGAATTGTCTCTAGCTTAGATTACACTAGTTGAAACTTAGTTTGTACTATAGACTTGGGTGACTTGGGTGGTATAGTCTATTGTGGCCCAAACATATTTTCTTGTGACTTGGGTAAAGTCTCAGGCTCATAGTAAAAAAATTTAATGTAGTCTTCAAGTTCCTTGCTTCTTTGTTCTTCAATATTTTCTAAAAACTCCTCAATTTTCACATGTATACTTTCTACAACCTTGTGAGTAGCAAGATTCAAACATTTATATGCTTTTCTCTTGTTGGAGTGGCCTAGGAATATGCCTTCATCACTTTTTATATCAAAATTTCCTTTCCTTGTCTCTTTCAAGATATAATATTTTCTTCCAAATACTTTAAAATAACACACATTAGGCTTACAGCCAAAACATAATTAATAAGATATTTGATTTTTACCTTTATTTAGTTGAACTCAGTTTAGGGTATATGTGTTGATTGCTTCTTTCCAATATTTGGTTGCAACATTTTCCCTATCATTAATGTTCTTGCACAATACATGATGGATCTATTTCTTCTTCTAGTGATTTTTTTTTGTATCTGAGTGTGTTGAGATTTTTACCATCAATTTTTCAAATCATACTACATGATCCATCATCAAGATGAAGAGTAACAGATGCAAAACAAAGTGATGTACTAGGTGTAGATATTGGTCTTTTGATGCCTCTTTCATTACATAAATCATTAAATTCATTAGAAATGAATTCACCTCCTCTATCTAACCTTAGGCATTTTATATTCTTTCATGTTTTTTTTTCAATTATAGCCAAATACCACTTGAATTTTTGAAAAGCTTCAGATTTGTCTTTTAGGAACATCATTGTCATCATCCTAGAATAATCATCAACAAACAAAATTAAATATTTGTCTCTACTGTAGCTCTTTGTACCTATTGGTCCATAAAGATATGCATGAACTAGTTACAAGAATTCTTCTAAATAGTAATTCTTACTTTTGATACTACTTTTACCCATTTTTCCAATCTGACATTGTTTACAGATGGCCATATCAAGTTTCTTCAGATTTGGAATACATTTTACTCTTTTGTTCTTTCTTATGGTAACAAGATTATCAAAGTTTACATGACCCATTATTTTATGTCATATCCAACTTTCCTCCACTTGTGCCAACAAACATGAAATTTTTGTAAGATCTAGATATAATAGATTACCTTTAGTTTGATTGCCACTTCCAACCAAGTTTCCTTTACCATCCAACAACATGTCTTTTTGATTCATGAATTCTACCTTGTATCCAATGTTTTTTAGTTTTGCTACACTTAGAAGAATGTGTCTTAGTCCTTCAACCCAATAGGCATTATCACATTTGATTCCATCATTTAATGCAATGCATCCTTTTCCTTTCACATAACATGGTTCATTATTTCCAATTCTAACACTTCCACCATCATAATGTTCCAAGTGTTCAAACTTGTTTTTATCACCAATTATGTGATGAGAACAACCACTATCTATTATCCATGTGTCATTTTTGCTAATATGAGAAATAAGTGTTATCTTTTCATTTTCCTCATAATCTGATTCATCCTTAACAGTAATATATACCATTTCATCTTCATCATCATTGTCATAATTTTTAGCAATGTACCAAGATTTCTTACCTTTTTCTTGGTAGTTTTTGTAGCTCTTAAAATATTTCTTCCCTTTGAACTTATTGAATTTTCTATCATCTTTGTTTTCACTGTTTGGACACTTGGCAACAATGTGACCAACCTATTCACAAGAGAAACAAATAAATGATATTTTACCTTTATATTTACCTTTTCCTTTTGGTAACCTTCTTGCAAGTAGGTCTTCAATAGCTTTAAGGTCATCCTCAAAATCATCATCTTCTTCATTGTCAATTTTTTTTCCTTTTTACCAAGAGTTATTCTAGCTTTGAATATTGATTCTATGTTATTAGTGTTAGTAAGATAGTTATCAAAGTTATCCAACTCAAAAGCAGTCAATCTCCCTACTAGTTCATCCAAAGTTATATCATTTTTGGGATCGCATCTCATCTCTTTAATAGATAAAACTCTAATTGCATAAATAGGAAGAACAATTCTTAATACCTTATTGACTATTATTGTATCATCTATTTTTCCTCCTGTAGCTTTGATTGAACTTACAATTGCTTTGGCTCTTTCACTATATTTTGTAATTTTTTCATCTTCTTTCATCTTCATCTAATCAAATTGGCCTCTTAAGCTT
Source organism: Cupressus sempervirens (assembly GCA_028749045.1). Classification (NCBI taxonomy): domain Eukaryota; kingdom Viridiplantae; phylum Streptophyta; class Pinopsida; order Cupressales; family Cupressaceae; genus Cupressus; species Cupressus sempervirens. Next base: position 1,046,227,046 of record CM053785.1, on the reverse strand, counting down.
TCTACTTTAGATCTTTTAAAATTATCATCTCCCCCATAGATGTTTTCTAGTTTTTTCCACATGTCATAGGCAGAGGGTAATCTTTGACTTCATCTAGTTCAGAATAGTTGAGAGAGAGAGAGAGAGAGAGAAATATCAATTATCATTGTGTTATGATTCTTCATGTCCACCATTTGATCCATAGGTAAAGGCTTTGGTGGTGCCACATACTAGTTTATTAAAAATTTCATACATTTATCTCTAATGGTTCTCAGATGTAGCTTCATCAATTCTTGCCGTGCTAAAAAGTTCTCTCTATTAAGCTTAGGAATCTCTCTTTTGTAAGACATCTTGATATTTAGCTTAGGTCTTTGAAAACTTTCCTACAAGCACCAACAAATTTGATACCATTTGTTGGAAATATAAGAGGAGTAACTAAGAGGGGAGAGGTGAATCAATTACCACAAAAATAATTCCAAGTCCCTTAGATATTAATACACTAAGCCAAATCCTTTCTCTACTTGGTTAGAACTTGATGTAGGAACATCCTAGGTTGTATTGCTATCTTAGATGTTTGTTGAGTTCCTTAGTTGATGTCAAGTTGTAATGCCTTACATTATCAAGTTCCTTTGGTTTCTAAGCTCGTAGTTGATGTTGAGTTCATCATTGCTATCAAGTTACTTTGCTTGCTCAATTCTCTTTGGTTGTCGAGTTTCTTTGGTTTCTAAGTTCCTTTGTGTGTTGGGTTTCCTTTGGTTTCTAAGTTTCCTTTGGTTTCCAAGTTCCTTTGGTTATTGAGTTTGTAAAGTTACAACATTTTTTTTTGTCCTTTAACTGAGTTGTTTATGTGTAATTACTTAGTATTTGTAACAGACCAACTTGTGGCCATGCATGTATTTAATCAAGTCTTGGGTAGAGCCCTAGGGTATGGATGTAGAGTAGGAAGAGAAAAAGTAAAGTTGCTATGCAAAGTTTATCATTGTGGATCAAATTTAAATTTTAATGTTGGTCATAACCTAGAAGGCCTTTCAGGTAGGCATATATTTGATGAATCCATAAAGCACTTTTTCTCTTCTTTCTCATCCAGATGTTGTTATTTTGTGTTGCTTTCTACTATGTTTACTCTTGCAAGTGGCTTGGATAGTTGGGTGTTCCTTTGGCCCTGGTTATTTCAACCTACATCAACTGGCATCAGAGATTGAGGAACCTAATTATAAAGATGGTTCAAGGTAGAGGAAATGCTGATAATGTCGTATTAGACACATTGAGATAGATTACACTAGATTGTGGATATAGCCCAGAGAAGAGGAGTGCATCTTGATGATGTGATTGTTGATGAAGTAGAAACACCAAACCCTAATATAGAACCTAAAGAAGATCAAGATGAGGCAAGATTATTGACAGTATTATCTAGGGTAAATTCAAAGCTTGCTATAGAAGTTGATGAAAAAATAGATGCCAATGTGGTGTTGGATTTGATCTCTAAAATGGAGAAGTTCTTTGAGTATGAAAACAATCTTGATAATCAGAAGGTGAAGACTGTGGTTACTAGTTTTAAAGGGCATGCCTCACTATGGTGGGAGCATTTGCAAAATGATAGACAAAGGAGAGGAAAGGAGAAGATGAGGACTTGTTAGAAGATGGTGAACAAGATAAAGAATAAGTTTCTTCCTACTAATTACAAAGTTAGCTTGTTGAGAAAGATACAAAATTTGGGACAAAGAGACATGACTATGAAAGAGTATACTAAGGAATTCTATACATTGGACATCAAATCTAGACATGTGGATGATGATGTTGAGAAAACTACAAGGTATATAAATGGATTGAGTTCTGGGATTCAAGATGAGACAAGTTTTGTGAAATTGAAAGTGTGGAGGAAGCATATCAATATGCCTTGAAAGTTGAGGAGATCTTGACAAAGAAGCATGAACAAAGAGAAAGAGGTAGAGGTGGTAGATTCCAGAGAGGCAGAGGTAGATCTTATGGAGAAGGTGATAGATATGAGATTTTGTGAAAGATAAAGGAAAATTTGAATGGAAGAATGATGATAAAGGAAAGATCAAGTGGAAAGGTGATGATTCTTATTGAGGAGGTTCTTGTTCTTACCAAGGAAGAGGTAATTCTTATTCTAGAGGTGGTTTTTGTGGTAATTATTTTAGATTTGGTAAAGAAGGGCGTAGATCCTTTGAAAGTGGGAAACGTAACATAGATATTGTGTTTAAAGGAGACACTGAGGGTTCACCAAGTGGACCTGAGGCTAGAGAAAATATGATGGGGAGAAGAACATTATGTAATAAGGGAAGTGATGAGAAACCTGTACTAAGGAGAAGTCTTTTCAAGACCAAATGTAAGATGGCTGGAAAATGTTGCAAGGTAATCATTGACAATGGAAGTCCTAAAAATTTGGCATTAGAAGAATTATCTACAAAGTTGTAGTTGTAGAGGTTGGAACATCCTAAACCTTTATCATGTTTCATGGATCAAGATGAGCATAAGATATTGGTAAGTGAACAATGTATTGTGAAATTCAAAATTGGACATTATTTTGATAAAGTTTTCTATGATAGTATGCCTTTGGATTATTGTCATATTCTATTGTGTAGACCTTGGAAATATGATAGATATGTTATACATGATGGAATATTGAATCAATATACTCTTTGGGTAAATGAGAAAAAGAAAATATTGCTTCCTTTGATTGAAAGTCCATATGAGGTTAATTGTACTCCTATGAAAATGTGCACAGGTAATGGAAAGCAATTTGAAAAGGAAATGAAGAAGAAAAATATATATTTTTCCATAATCCCTAGAAGACCAAGTTATGCTAGTAGCAATCAAGCATTAAAAAATAGTGCTAACCAAGTGTTAGTCAGTAATGATTGAGTGACAGAAGCTAATGGTAACCAAGTGACAATAGAAACTAGTAGTATTCACTAAGTGCTAGTGGAAATTACAAAATTGTTGAATGAGTACTATAAGGATATTGTTTTAGAGGATATACCTAATGTTTCACGTCCAAGGACAAGTATAAGTCATTGCATGGATCTAATTCCTGGAGCTAATTTTCTAAATAAAGAACCATATAGATTAACACCTACTAAAAATGAATAGCTTAATAGACAAGTGCATGAGTTGTTACAAAAAGGTTTGATCAAAGAAAATTTGAGTCCATGTGTTATACCTATTGTATTAGCACCTAAGAATAATGGAGAATGGATAATGTTTACTGATTCTAGAGCTATTAATAAGATCACAATGAAATATAGGTTTCATGTGTTGAGGATGGATGGCATAATGGATTTTTAAGTAGAGAAAAGTATTTTACCAAGATTGATTTGAAGAGTGGCTATCATCATATCAGAATCAAAGAAGGTTATGAATGGAAGACTCCTTTCAAGAAAAAAGATGGTTTGTATGAATGGTTAGTAATGCCTTTTGGTTTGACTAATGCACCTAGTACTTTCATAATTTTGACAAATGAGGTTCTCAATAGATTCTTGGGTAAGCTTATGATTATTTATTTTGATGATATTGTGATATTCAGTAAGACTAAGAAAGAAAATCTTGAGCATATTAGACAAGTATTGCATAGATTGAAAGAGGAGAAGTTGATCATTAATCCAAAGAAATTTTCTTTTATGCAAGAGGGGATTGTGTATTTGGGATTTGTGATTTTAGCTAATGGTTTGAAGATGGATTTTATGAAGGTTAAAGAAATTTTGGAATGGTCTACACTTGAGAATGTGGGTGAGGTAAGATCATTTCATGGTTTGGCTAGTTTTTAAAGGAAGTTTATAAGGAATTTTAGTTTTGTTTGTAATAATGAGAGAAGATAAAAATGAATTCAAGTGGACACATGGAGATGATAAAAAAAGGTTAGTGAGTTGCTTGTATTGGCTTTTCCTAATTTCATAAGATATTTAAAGTTGAATGTGATGCAAGTGGTAGTGCAATAGGATTTTTATTAAGTCAAGAAGGTAAACATGTTGCTTTCTTTAGTGAGAAGTTGAATGATGCTAAAAAGAAGTATTATGTGTATGATCAAGATGTTTATGCTATTGTTCAAGCATTGAAGAAGTGGAGACATTATTTGATTCCTAAGGAATTTTTGTTGTATTTTGGTTATAAAGCCTTATGGTACTTGGGAAATCAACATAAATTGTATTAGAGACATATAAAGTGGGTTGAGTACTTGCAAAGTTTCACATTTGTGACTAAGCATAAGAGTGGAGTCACTAACCAAGTTGGTGATGCATTGAGTAGAAGACATTCTTTGATGACTAAGATGAAGGTTTAAGTTCTTGGTTTTGATGAGATGGAGTCGTATGATACTGATTCTATTTTTTTTAAGATGTGGAGAGAGTGCAGACCACCTAGTTTGATGGAACAACCAAGTAAGTTTGATAAATATTTTATTCAAGAAGGTATGTTATTTAAGGGTATTTAGTTATGTATTCCTAAGAGTTCTATGACGTTGAATTTGAATAAGGAAAAGCATAGTGGTGGATTGGCTAGACATTTTAGAATTGATTAAATATTGAGTTTTCTGAAGGATAAGTATTATTAGCCTCAGATGTATAAGAAAGTTCAGAAGTTTGTAAAGATTTGTGGAGTTTTTCAAGATGCAAAAGGAGAAAGTCAAAATATTAGTTTGTATACACATAATTTTGTTCTTGAGAAACCTTGGAGTGACATCAATATGAATTTTGTTCTTGGATTGCCTAAGACAGTGAAGGGGTATGATTTTATATTTATTACTATGGATAGATTTTCTAAGATGGCTAATTTTTTACCTTGTAAGAAGACATTGGATGTTGAACATGTTGATGAGATTTTATTCAAAGAGATTGTTAGATTGCATAGATTACCAAGAAGTATTATTTTTGACAGAGATAGTAATTTTGTTGGTTACTTTTGGAAGATTTTGTGGAAGAAGATGGGTACTAATTTGAAGGTTAGTTCTACATTCCATCTATAGACAAATGGATAGACAAAGGTTGTGAATAGAAGCTTGGGTAATTTGTTGAGATGTTTAGTTGGCAATAAGCCATGTAATTGGGAGCTAGTATTAGCACAAGTTGAGTTTGCATATAATAGTTTTGTGGATAGGAGTACATGAAAAAACCTTTTGTGCTTGCTACTAGAATATAACTTAAAGGGATATCAAATTTAAGGGATATTGTTGGTGAAGAGAAGAGAAGTGTTGCAAGAGAAGAGTTTTCTGATTTTATGAAGTCTTTACATAAGGAAGTAAAGTTAAGATTGGAACAAAGTAATAAGAAGTATAAGGAGAATGCTAATAAGTCTAGAAGAAATCATGTTTTTGAAGTTTGGAATGAGGTGATGGTTCATTTCAAGAAAGGAAGATTTCCTATTAGAACATATAGTAAGATGAAGATGAATAAGTTTGGACCTTGTAAGATCTTGAGAAATTTTGAAAGTGGCAATGATTATGAATTTGAGTTTCCTAATGACATTGATATATCTCGTATATTCAATGTTGCTAATCTTTATGAATATCATGAGTAAGATGATGAATTTGTTGTATCAGATAATTATCCTAAGAAGAAGATTGAAGAGGTTGAGAAAATATTGGATCAGAGAGTTCGTAAGAGCATAAGAGGAAAATATTACCATAAGTATTTGGTGAAGTAGAAGAACAAACCATTTGAAGATACTTCATAAGTTTCCCAATCTGAGTTAGATTCAGCTTAGGTTGTGGCATCTCAATGATTTAGGAGAATCATTTCTTTCAACCCTAGTTGTCTAATGCAGGAGCATCTTGGGTTGCATCATTATGCAACATGTTTTTTGAGTTCCTTAGTTGCTACCAAGTTGCAATACTTTGTATTGTTCAGTTCCTCTAGTTTTTGAGTTGGCAGTTAATGTCAAGTTCTACATTGCTACCGAGTTCCTTTGATTGTCGATTTCTTTTTGGTTGTTGATTTTCTTTGGTTGCTAAGTTCCTTTAGTTGTCGAGTTTCCTTTGGTTAGTGAGTTTCCTTTGGTTGTCTAGTGTCCTTTGGTTACTAAGTTTCCTTTGGTTGTCAAGTTCTTTTGGTTTCTAAGTTTTTTGAGTTACAACATGTTGTTTGGTCCTTCATTAACTGACTTGTTTGTGTGTAGTTTCTAGTTGAAGCCAACTATAAGGAAACTTGGCAATAAAGAATAAAACCATTTCCACATAACCCATAATAGATCTAAAATAAACATGGAATTAAAATCCACATGCAAGAGAATTAGACAACATACCCATAAAATGTGACACAAGATATACCCTGGGAAACCCTCATTGAGGGAAAAACCCAGCCTCCAAAAGCATCCATCACCATGTATTATTCAGCAAAAATACCATTGCCATACAACCATGGAAGCCTTCATGGCCATAGCCACAACCGAGCAAACTATGTGAACAAGCATGAATCCACACATCCCATGCCATGCTTTCGACCTTCACAAATGCTCCCTTGGCTAACCTGTCAAGCCTTGTCCCGCTCGACTCTTGCCTTTTGTCTTCTCCTTGTCACTCTTTTTCACTCTACAACAACTACCCTTGTGGCTGCTTATATAGTAGCAAGTCCCACAAAACCACCAAGTGGTATTACATAAACCATGTGCTAAAACCATGTGCTACCTAACCCACTGACCCCACATTTAATATTGGGCATTTAATTCTTTTCTCAAATATTAAATAATTACATAAAATATTTTTACAATTTTACAATAGAACTCATCAAGAATATTCCATGGGAATCTTTACATGTTGCACATCCATCTAGGTACAACATTACATAATAAAATAAAATAATAAAATAACAATATTATGCAATGTGTGCAACACCCATTATCTCAACAATATCCCACTTGTTGTACACATTGCATAGGGTCAATCTGTAGCCACATAAATGAACAAGGGAACAATCCCTCCTAGCACATCCACCATCATGGATCAAAATACACCAAGTGCTCCATCCTGGTACCTGCAACAAAATCAAAGTATCCAACATCTCGAACATGAATGATCTCACCTCCTATTATGCCACTCCCACTGGACATACATAGAAGCCATCCAAAGAGAAAACCACCCAACTTGTCACATTAGAAGATCATAAAATCCTGTACTAACTGAAATTCCAAGCACAAATAACTTGGTCCAAAGGTAATCACATGTATCTGTGGTTGTCAAAATATCCATAGCTGAAATAGCACCCACAGCAAAGTGCCAAACCCATCCACTATCCATACCTCAAAGGTATAACAAGTGAATCTCATATCACTGACATATCCAATCTATAACCTACAATCACAAGCCTCAAGAGCAATACCTGCCACATATATACCAAGAAGCTCTCACTGCAAAAGATAATGTCAAATCTATAACCAATCCACTCAACACATCTCAAAGAAGTGAATCCATGTAGTATCAAGGACATCCACAATACATAATCTAATATCCTGCAAGAATAAGTCTCATAACAAGTCTCCAATAGTCTCTCAAACTCTCCACAACCAACAAAGGAAAGAGAAAGAAATAACCATGTCATCTCTCACATGACATCCATGAGCACAAACTAGTGATCACAATCTCTAACCAATCTCAAATCAAATGTAAGAAAAATTGAACATCCAAGAAGATAACCAAGACCAAGAGAAAACCATGCAAATCATAACCTGTATCATGTCCTTCTACACACACCTCTAGATGTAAACTGTGCAAGTATGATCTCCTCCATAAAACCCAACAAGAAGCATCAACAACACCCAAACCATACCATATAACTCATCATGGATGTAAGCCTCTCACAAGAAGATCAAACTCATAAACCATTACTAAACCAAGGAAAATGCCCAATATAAAACCATCTCCCAAATTCAACCAGCATAACAACATATGCACATGGAGATAACCAATGCTTAACCATCTCTCAAATGAACCCTCCAGAACTAACTCATGTACCATAGCTCAAGATCCATATCCATGAAAGATAAGCATAAATATAATGCAACTGAGAGAAAACAATGGGCTATACCTCTCAAGTAGCAAACTTCTGAGTAGACCAAGAGTGGGGAATGAGAATGCTCATCAAGATACCCAAGTCTCCAACCAAGACTCATCTAAGAACAATCTCCTCTCAAGTCCATATTAGGTGACTGCCCCTCGGACTTCTTGTTGAAACCATCAACCGTCCCAACAAATACTTCTCTAATCCAAGAGAAATCAGCATCACCACCGTCTCTAAGTACCCATGAGCACCTGTAACCAATCAATCCATGCCAACTCCAAATGCAACATAGCAATATCATGAAGTATCCAGCTTATGATCAGTGTACTCAATACCAAGAAACTAAACCAAGATCAATGTCAAAGTTCCAACCATGGCCTCAGGAACATAAACATGACAACATGATCTTACCATCTCAACTAAAGAGATAACATGCTCCATATGAACACACCATAACATGTCACAACTCTAAACGTGTATCAAGATTATACCATGACATAATAATGAAACCATCCTCACACCAAGGATAACATGCCAAATAAAATCATAAATCACACCTTTGCCAAGAACCCTATGAGTCCTTAAGATGCAACCATCTCCATACACCATGAAGAAAACCAAGAACTCCATGAGTCCTCAAGATCTAACCATCTTCAAACACCATGAAGATAACAAGTGCACCATGCAAATGTCAAAGACGCTTCTACAGCAACAGGATCTAAGAAAAACTTCCAACATCTGCAAACACTCAATAAATATATCAATGTCAACAACTCCCACTCAACTGTGGTACCAAGTCACCTATGGCATCATAAAATCCATCTCCTATATGAAGATCCAAATCAAACCAGGAACTAATCCTGCACTGTCACCCCATCACTGTCACAAGCTCCCACTAAACCGTGTATCCAAGCTATCCATGACATAATGATGAAAATACCATCCTCTAACCATGAGAATCAACCAAGGCATCAAACCATCCTCTAACCAAATAACCATGATCCTCAACCAAGAAGATATACCACCATAACTGAATCAGAAAATCTAAGCTAATGAACATCAAGGATGTACCTGTATATCCAATCATGTCATGCCAAAATCTATGACACCATGATCACATCCATGAACCGAGCATCTGTCTCTCAATATGTCCAACCTATCAGCATAAAATAGTCAACCACAATCCTCTGCCATGACTGTACCTGGTAACAACATCTCATCCCTTCTACATGAAGATAAAATCATGTGACTTAGGGCATAGACAACCCAAATCCAAGCCACCAATCTGAATATGCATCAATAATGAAAGATCAATGGGCAAAGACAACCCATAACCAAGCTATAAATGCAACCTGTAAGTATAGACCGCTTACAACACTGCACAACTTGTAGACCCAACAAGTCATCATGCATATCCAAACCAAACATTGATAACCATATCATCATGAGACCAATCTGAAATATGAACTGAGTATACAATGACATCAAATCTTAAATCTCCAATGCCATAAACTCATAAGTTACCATAGTCAAAATATATACCATAAACTTTTTAGATAAATATATTAACAAATAAATCATGCCAAACCTGCACCAAATCCAAACCAATGTGTAGAGCTCTCCAAGAGCTTTCCGTTGACTACTCGAAGTCCAAAATCCGACTCCGTATGCCCAAGTTATGCCCTAGTCCGTGCTCAAAATAAATAACATCTTACTTTAGGGCTCTTAAAACCTAAAAAAATTTCAGAATCATAGAACCAAACCTACACCATCTTGTAGTTCTCTGAATTAGCTTTCCAACGCCTATAAGAACTCTGAAATCCAATATTCTAAGAGAAAGTTATGGACATTTTACTAAGACAGTCTTTTTACCATTTTCAGTATGATTTTTTATTTTTTATTTTTTTCAGTGACGAAAAATTTTGACGGGATTAAATTTGAGGACCATCATGGGCTGAAACCAAAAAACTCTTTCATTTCCTCTAAACATGGTCAAACTAGGGCATATTATATATCAAATTTTATGGAAATGTCGACCCGGATCCAATGGTGAGGTCTGTTTTTACCCAGGAGGTCATTTTTGCAAGCTACCCCCCAAAACCCTCATTTAAATGAAACATCCGAAAAAACCTTTTTGTCCAACAATTTCCCATGCCCAAATATTTTAACATCCCATCATAACAGAAAATCCAAAAACCCTTAGATCTGCAATAAATCATTCATATATCTTGCCCTTTCTTTTATCCTCTCATGCATTCCCATGGATTCAATCTAGGGTTACAATAATAAAACCATAGCTCTGATACCACTTGTAAGGAAACTTGGCAATAAAGAATATAACTGTTTCCACATAACCCATAATAGATCTAAAATAAACACGAAATTAAAATCCACATGCAAGAGAATTAGACAACATACCCATAAAATGTGACACAAGATATACCCTGGGAAACCCTCATTGAGGGAAAAACCCAGCCTCCAAAAGCATCCATCACCATGTATTATTCAGCAAAAATACCATTGCCATACAACCATGGAAGCCTTCATGGCCATAGTCAAAATCGAGCAAACTATGTGAACAAGCATGAATCCACACATCCCATGCCATGCTTTCGACATTCACAAATGCTCCCTTGGCTAATCTGTCAAGCTTTGTCCCACTCGACTCTTGCCTTTTGTCTTCTCCTTGTCACTCTTTTTCACTCTACAACAACTACCCTTGTGGCTGCTTATATAGTAGCAAGTCCCACAAAACCACCAAGTGGTATTACATAAACCATGTGCTAAAACCATGTGCTACATAACCCACTGACCCCACATTTAATATTGGGCATTTAATTCTTTTCCCCAATATTAAATAATTACATAAAATATTTTTACAATGTTACAATAGAACTCATCAAGAATATTCCATGGGAATCTTTACATGTTGCACGTCCATCTAGGTACAACATTACATAATAAAATAAAATAATAAAATAACAATATTATGCAATGTGTGCAACACCCATTATCTCAACACCAACCTTTAAAATTAATTTGTGATAGGAATTTTCTACGAGCCAACTTGTGGCTTGTTTTGGAATTTAATGTAAGGTTTTAATTAGTTAGTATTTGTAATAAGTCAACTTGTGGTTGTGCATGTATTTAACAAGCTCTTGGGTAGAACCTTAGGGTATGGATGTAGAGTAGGAAGAGGAGAAGTAAAGTTAGTATGTGGATTTTATCATTGTGGATCAAATTTGAAATGTAATGTTGGTCGTAACCCAGAAGGCCTTAAAATTGAGCATATATTTGATGATTTGATGAATCTATAAAGAAATTTGGCTCTTCTTTCTCCTCTAGTTGTTGTTATTTTGTGTTGTTTTCTACTATGTCTACTCTTGTAAGAAGCTTGGACAGATGGGTGTGTCTTTGGCCCTAGTTATGTCTTTGGCTCTAGTTATTTCATCCCTCCCTACGTCAAAACTAGATATACATAGTAACTTGGTTAACAAAGCAATATTAAGATATTAAAGTGTATTAATATTTAGTAACTTAGTTGCAGAAACATAAAGCATTAAGAAAATAACATGAACACATGAAACACCAAGATTTAACATGGAAAACCAATTTGGGAAAATTGCCAATGCAACGAGTTACAACTTTTGACTCTTTTGAAGTGAGCACTATTGGGAGCCAATCCTATTAAAGGTTAAAAAACACATGGTTAAGTGTGACCCTATTAGAGGATTTGAATCACCCTTTTAGGAGTGGTGTTGTTAAAGTTCATTAGACACTTCAATATAGAAATGTAACATTGTTAGAGGATTTACAAAATGATTGTTAAGTCAACTCTATTAAGAGATTTCTTCACTGCTACAATTTTTAGAGACTAACAATGATTGACTTGATTGATGAATAAACTGACTTTGTAGATTCAGATCATCATTCTAGTTTATCCTCTTGATCCTCCTGGATTGAAATATTCTTTGCAGCTACTTGTATGCTCTGTCTTTGATTAGATATCCTTCTTATTTCACATCTTTCTCATTCTTTCAATTGCTTAATTCAACCCAAAAACTTTACCTTTCATATATATGAAACTCAATGTCAATTCAACTTGAATACCCTTTCAAACAAATATTTAACACCCACTAACTCATCTTCTATTAACCTTTTAATTAAAAAAAGTAATCTGTCAACAGTCGGCTAATAGTGAAATGAGTCACTTGTTAATATTGAATTCCTTTGGTAACTGACCTAACTTGATTAATACTAACTTCCTTGATTGACCAACCTAACTCAGTTTACACTAAATTTTTGTGATGACCAACTAAACTTGGTTCCTCCTAAATTCTACTTGGTTGATACTGGAGTTTTCTATAGTGCCCCTTTGAGCTCGATTAACACTAGTTGTGCTCTGTTAGAGTGTGACATTTGTGTAACATCAATGACAATATACAATTGTATAATTTTTTTCAACAATCTCCCTCTTTGGCATTGATGGCAACACAACATGTCATCATGCAAGGAAAGCTTAGAGCAATAGAATAATTTACAATATTTTATAATATCCTTAGTTTCATTTTGATTCTTCATCCATGAGAACTCCCTCTAAGATTATCCCTCTAACATCTTATCTTCATCTACGAGAACTCCCTTTGAAATCTTACCTTCAGACTCTATTTGAACCAACTCTCCCTCTTGTTCTTGTACAAATCTCTTCATCTAATTCTTTCAAATGACATTAATATCTCCCTCTTTGACACTAAATGTGAAAGACTTTATAAATGAATTTGCAATGTACCTGATGCACTAATTTTTATTCAATGTGCTCTAAAATTCTTGTATCAACTTGATAGTTTGTCAATGAAGCTTTGTTGATGCATCACTAATCTCTACCCTAGTGAGTATTAGATAAGAGAATGACCCCTATCTTACCTCTTAGATACAAAAATGCATCCTTAGGTAATGGCTTGGTGAATATGTCTACAACCTACTCCATGGTGTCACATATTCCAATATTACCTCTTTGTCTTGAACATATTCCCTCAGAAAATTATACTTGATTACAATGTATTTTGTCTTAGTTTGTATCACTAGATTCTTGGATATTTTGAGTGCACTTGTGTTATCACAATAGATAACCACTGGGTCCTTGATTTCTTCCTTCATTCCTAACAAAAACTGCTTGATCCAAATTATGTTGGAACAATTAACTACTACAACAACATATTTTACCTTTGTTGTAGACTAGGAGATGTCATTGTACTTCTTACTTGTCCATGATACTAACCTCTTTCCAAGAAAGAATGCTCATGTTAGCATGAATGTTGATGATACTACATTGGGGGAGTATCTTAAGCATTGAGAGTATTGACATGTTTCATTCATGACTATGTTTTTCATTAATGTCAACATAGATCTTAATGGTATGGACAATGGTTTTATTGTTTGGTAATGCATAGTTATGGACATGTTCGGCACTGTGTCCTACTAGTGTGGTTAAGTGCGCAAAGTCTAATTTGAAGATGTATGGAAAATGTACTTAATTTACAAAGAGTAGTTCAAAGATAGAGTATTGGGAAATTAGTTCCCAATGTTTGTTTGCTATCTTACATTGGAGATGCAATGACAAGATGCATAGTCAGGTAGTAACAAAGGATAGTCAAGTGGTGATGCTAGCGAGTGTGTAAGCCCTAGTATTGCATGTGTGAGTTTGTGTTAGACTATGAATCAACAATGCTATTGTAATTGTAATTAATTAATTATCTTATTATAAATAATTAGAAAAGTCTCAAGGATGACTCAAGGAATTATTATGAAGATATGGTATAAAGGAAAGATGTTTTCCTTGATTGTAGTGTCTATCCATAGTTGCGAGAAGTGCAAAGTGCAAAAAAGAGCAAAGTCCTTATAGAATCCATGTAAGCAATCCAAGGGATTATTGGATGAGAGATTTGTGATTTGGCTATAAGATTAGAAGGAGAAGAAGTCTAATTGACAAGATAGAGAAAGAGCAAGGAATAGTACAATACAATTCTATTATTCTACAAGGAATAATATAGAGATCATTTGGACAATGGGTTCATTAGTCTTGCCCTTGAAGCTGTTTAGGTAGTGGGTCTAGCTATCTTCCACTACTCCTAACAGGGTTGGAATCTCCTAAAATAGATTCAAAGTCTCCTAACAAGGACTCATATGTATTGAATGTATTCATAGATGCCTAATAGGGTCCATCCTCTAACAAGAAACATTTATATTAGTACATCATCTTGTGGGTACCATCCTCACTAAGGTTTTCCCTCCGATCTAGGGTTTCCCTAGTTAAAAAATATGGTGTTATTGTGTATAAGTATCTTTTTGTGATTTTAGTTTATATTTCTCATATGGTTAAGTTTTTTCTAAATTGATAATTGCGATAATAGTTGGATAATTGATTCACTCCCCCCCTCTTGAGTTATATCAGTGGACTCTATATTCTAACAACTCCTATAGTGGTGATTTTCCTATCATCAATGCCTCTAGCCCAATCTACATTAGTAAATGATTTTGACTCAAATTTTCCTCCTTTCTTGTACCATAAACCATAGTCTTCAGTTCATTTTAGATATCTCATAATTCTTTTGACTACCATCATATGATTTTCTCTAGGACTTGCAAAAATCTTTGCAACTATACTAACTTCTAATGTAATGTCAGGCCTTGTGTGTACCACACATTGAAGTTTTCCAATCATGGATCTGTAGGTAGTCCAATTTACCTACTTTTAATCATCATTCTTGGATAGTTTGTGTCTAGTAGACATAGGTGTTCCAAATGGTTTTGAATCTTCCCTTCTAAAGGTTTTCAATATTTCCTTGATGTACTTTGACTAAGTAATTTAGATGTCATCCTTCATTAGATGAACTTTCAAACCAACAAAGAATTTTACCTCTCCAAACATTGAGATTTCAAATTCTTTCCTCATTTCTTTAGAGAATGATTTACATAACTCATCATGACCTATGAATAAAATGTCATCTACAAATATTTATGCTAGCAATATCTTATTTTTTGGTCCTTCTTTAATATATAGACTACTATTTTATTTATTTTTTGAAAACCAATCCTTACCAGATATCCATGTAGCCTTTCATACCATGCTCTAGGAGCTTGTTTTAGACAATATAAAGTTTTATGCAGCTTTCATACCATGTCTCCTTTATTTGTATCAATGAAACCTTCAAGCTAATCAATGTAGACTTCTTCCTCCAAAATTCCATTCAAGAAAGATGATTTTACATCCATTTGATACACTTTGAATATTTTTTGTTTAGCATAAGCAAGTAATGTTCTGACTCCTTCAAGTCTAGCAACAAGAGAAAATGTTTCTACATAGTCTATACCTTCTTCTTGAGCATATCCTTTAGACATTAGCCTTGCCTAGTTCCTTGATACTTCACCTTTTTCATTCAATTTGTTTATTAAACCCACTTTGTGTCAATTACATTTTTGTCCTTGGGTCTAGGAACAAGAGTCTAGGTATTGTTCCTTTCAATTTTCTCAATTTCTTCATTTATTTCCTCTATCCAACTTTGATTATTCAAAGCATATTTTATAGTTCTAGGTTTAAATTCACTAAGAAAATGTGTATCTTTTAGTTTCTTTTCTTGTCAATATGCCTCATGTTTGATCTCTAATTATTTGTTTAGGTGCATGATGCCTTCTGACAGATATAGCAACTATAGGTTCCTTCCTTCTAGATTCTAGACTTATTTCACTTGCTTCACCATGCTCAATAATTTTGTGATCTTCTAATCATTTCTTGGTTTCCATTGTCTAAGACTTGGTTCCCTCTATCTATGACTCACATTCCTCTATCTGAGATTTGGTTTGAATTGTCTCTAACTTAGGTTGCACTCGTTGCAACTTAGTTTTCACTGTAGACTTTGGTATCTTGGGTGCTACACTCTATTGTGGCCCAATCACATTTTCTTGTAACTTGGGTAAAGTCTAAGGCTCATAGTAAACAAATTTACTATAGTCTTCAACATCCTTGCTTCTTTTTTCTTCACTCTTTTTTGAAAACTCATCAATTTTCACATGTATACTTTCTACAACCTTGTGAGTAGAAAGATTCAAATATTTATATGCTTTGTTCTTGTTAGAGTGGCCTAGGAATATGCCTTCATTACTTTTTGCATCAAACTTTCCTTTCCTTGTCTCTTTCAAGATATAACATTTGTTTCCAAATACTTTAAAATAACAAAAATTAGGTTTATAGCCATACCATAATTCATAAGATTTTTGATTTGTACCTTTTTTCAGTCAAACTTGGTTCACATATGAATTATTTTGTTGATTTCTTCTTTCCAATATTTGGTTGCAACATTTTTCTCTATCATAAATATTCTTACACAATCCATGATGGATCTATTTCTTCTTGCAGTGATTTTTTCTAGATTCAAGTGTGTTATGATTTTTACCATCAACATTTTGAATCATAGTATATGATCCATCATCAGGATGAAGAGCAAGAAATGCAAAATAAAGTGATGTACTAGGTTCATATACTTGTCTTTTGATCCCTCTTTTATTTAAGAACTCGTTGAATTCATTAGAGGTGAATTCACCTCCTATGTATAACCTTAGGAATTTTAGATTCCTCTATGTTTCTTTTTCAACTCTAGCTAGATACCACTTGAATTTTTGAAAAACTTCATATTTGTCTTTTAGGAACATCATTAGCATCATCCTAAAATAATTATCAACACACAAAAAAAAATTGTCTCCATTGTAGCTCGTGGTACCTCTTGGTCCTTAAAGATCTATATGAACTAGTTACAAGATTTCTTTTGAATAGCAATTCTTACTTTTGAAACTACTTTTACCCATTTTTTTAATCTAACATTATTTGCAGATGGCCATATTAGGTTTCTTCAGATTTTGAATACCTCTTACTCTTTTGTTCTTTCTTATGGTAACCAAGTTATCAAGTTTTACATGACACATACTTTTATTTCGTAGCCAACTTTCTCTACTTGTGACAAGAAACATGAACTTTCAGTAAGATATAAATAGAATAGATTACCTTTGGTTTGACTACCAATTCCAACTTGATTTCCTTTACCATCCAGTAACATGGCTTTCCCATTCATGAATTCAACCTTGTATCCAATGTTGTTTAGCTATGCCACACTCATAAGATTGTGTCTTAGTCTTCAACCGAGTAGGAATTGTCACATTTTATTCCATTAGTTAATATAATGCATCATTTTCATTTCACATAACATGGTTCATTATTTCCAAATCTAACAATTCCATTGTCATAATGTTCCAAGTGTTCAAACTTAGTGTTATCCCTAGTCATGTGATGAGAACAACCACTATCTATTATCCATATGTCATTTTATCTAGCATGAGAAATAAATGTCATCTTTTCATTTTCCTTATCATCGAATTCATTCTTAACAACAATATATATCATTTCATCTTTATCACCATTGTCAGAAGCATTAGCAATGTAACAAGATTTCTTACCTTTATCTTTGTAGTCTTTGTAGCTCTTGAATATTTCTTGCATTTGAACTTATTGAATTTTTTTCATCTTTTTTTTCTTTGTTTGGACGCCATGCAACAATGTGACCAACATCTCCACAAAAGAAACAAATCAATGGTATTTTAGCTTTATATTTACCTTTTCCTTTTAGTAACCTTCTTGCAAGTAGGGCTTAAATAGCTTCAAGGCCATCCTCAGAATCATCATCTTCTTCACTATCAATCTATTTTATTTTATTTTTTCCTTCCTTTCTACTAAGAGTTAGTTTGGCTTTGAATGTTGATTCTATGTTGTTAGTGTTAGGAAGATAGTTATCAAAGTTATCCAACTCAAAAGTTGTCAATCTTACCACTAGTGTATCCAAAGTTATATCATTTTTGGTATCACATCTCATCTCTTGAATAGCTAAAACTCTAATTGCATAAATAGGAAGAAGAGTTTGTAATACCTTATGTTGGTTTTTTTTAGACTACTAGGTAGAAAAGGCCTAATACCAATATTCCAAGGACCTATCTTAGTCTAAGGACTTAGCTACTTCCTATGTCTAACTAAGAAGACTTCAAATCTAGTTCCAACTTCAACAGAATCATCATGATTCTCTACACTTCAAGCTCTACAAAGCTTAGGTGAGTGCACCTTAGTGATACAATGCTCATGTAATTGATTATTTGGCAATTTTCTCACAATTGATTCAACTGATACTTCTATTTTCTAGATCTATCCCTTTAAAGTAGACAATGGTCATTTATCTTCTATATTTTGGAATTAATCCTTGACAATAGTAGCTAATAATGACAGTCAAGAGATTGTTGCAAATAAGTGTTGACCAATAGTTTAATTATTTGTATAGTAAAGTAAAATTGATTTGATTTTATGTTTATGCCTAATGCAACCCTATCACTTCTTCAAAATATAATTGAATGTATGATTAGTGCCCTATCTATTGGGATTCAAAGTATACTTAGCGAAACATTTTGAACTAATTAACTACATTACAATTAATCTTATCATCAATTGTCCCCAAAACCCATTCTTATGAATATCCTTGCTATATAATTGGAAACCCTATCAATTTATTGGACCATTTACTTAATTTCTTGAATTAAAAACAACAAAAAACTATTATACAACCTATCCTAGTTCAATTAAATTGCATACAACTTGCTTACACAATCCTAAGATAAGTAGTACACAACAATGGAGACAAAATTCAAAGACAAAAATATGGAAAAATTTCCTCCTTTGCATTAATTTTCACTGAAAATTGCAAGAATGCTGGTAAAACTATAGAGACCTTCAAAATAAAATAATGCATCCTTTAATATTCACTTATATTCTCATACTTACATGAGAATACACCATAGAGTTTACAAGAGACTCAATGGATTGACAACAATAGCATAATTCTCAAAATTACAAGAAAATTGGACCTCTACTCCACATCTTGGGAATCCTTTTATAGAAAGGATTACAACAAGCTTCAAATGGGAGGACACTTGTCAAAATCTTAATCAAACAAATACAAAGACATTCCTATTTTATTACAAAGAAAATATTCTTTGTACTTGGTGTCAAAATTATGATGCAGTTGCAAAACTAGCAGGTGGCACTTCTTAGCAAATATCTCCTCAAAAAATTCAATTTTTCTTTAGCTCCTATCATATCCATGCCTTTTATTTTCCTTTTCTATTTTTGAACTGCATCTAGTCACTATCACTAGTTGTCAATGCCTTGATATATGCAATCAGCTCTAATATTGTGATATCTATATCAATATCAAGCCAAGTGACATCGCTAATTGTATCCAATTATTCTAGGCATTTGGTCCATTTGGCATTAGTTATAGCTTTAAACTAAATAGCCACCTTAGACATCTTTGCCTCCAACCTATAGAGTATATCTATCATATCATAAACAACATTGGCATTTACTTCATTGTTACAAAAAGATAAGAACCTGGGATGATCAAGAATACTATCAAAAGATGATGACCATTCAACCCAATCCTTTATTTTTCCCTCACTGTCCAAAATTGTAGGCACAAAATTTGATGTCCCAGTAGCAATTATTTTCATCTTATTTTGAACTAGCTACATTTTCTCCCAAAAGAAACCATTCAGATCTCTCACTTTATGAATTGTTTTCATTATACTCACAATGGTTGTCTTTGGTAGGTCCTTCTTCTAGGTGTATATGAGAAATATGTTAGCAAATGAATACTAATCTATTAAAAGAACAAAGCATTAACTAACAAAATTACTATAACATATAAGAGAGACCAAAAGAGAAACCCTCAAATGAGAATATGAGCCATGGAATGGCTCTCTCAATGAGATTATTCTTTTGATGTATGGATGAGTCTAATGGATTAGTTTGGTAGGATTATGGGATGTATGCTCAAGTTTCAAACTAGCTTCAATGGAGATTTTTGGGATTTTTGGTGTGGATGTATGAGATTGGTATAAAACTTCGTCTTAAAATGGCATTATAACTTTAGCTCAAAAGTTGTGATGAAATGGCTTGGGAGGGGATTCAATTTATAGGCTAAGGGCTTGAGGGATGGAGGGTTAAGATGCAAGGAGATATGAAAGCTTAAGGAGGGCTAGGATGCACTCAAAGGAGAGCACATGGATTGTGCTTGTTTAGCACCAACCAGGGAGTGACACATGTCACAGGGTGAGTGGATGGAGGCAAGGGGATGGATGAGTCAACAAAGGAGGCTCAAGGGATAATATCTTCATAAAGACCCTTCATAATGGCTTGTAAGAGCAATGAATGGGCTTGTAAGAGTTTTTATGGCTTTTGTAAGAGCATTCATGGCTTGGTGGTTGGTATATTTTGGAGGGAGTTGAGATTGTTGACTTTCCTTGGCTTAGGAAAGTCTTAAGCTTACCTAGGGAATGTGACAAGGTTAGGGGGGGATTAGAGGTGATTTAGGATTAGATTAGGCTTGTTAGAGATTTGCAAGTGGATGGCATTCATGAGGGTGGGTGAGTTAGTGGCTAAGCTTGTTTAGTATGGGTGGATGGGGTGGATTAGGCTAAAAAGGGGGTTTAGGATAGTTTAGGGTTTATTAGATTTGAGGGTTTTATTTATCAAATAGATTTATTTAATAAATGAGGATTTTGGAATTTAGATAGAAGAATAGGATTAATTGATAAATAATAGGTTATTTGATTTATCAATTAGGACTATAGATGATTAATTAAATTAATCAGCTAGGGGATGGCAAAGGATTCATTAAATAGGAATTTAATTAATGATGCCTTTAGAGATAACTAAATAGGATTATCAAAGCGGTGTAATCAAATTTAGGTGTCTACATTTTTCCCCTCTTTGACATAGTGTTCAGACAACACTATTTCAAAGAAGTTCAAATGAAGAAGACACGAAGAAGATGTTTTAGCAACAAGGTTGCCCCAGTCTCGAATAAGAAGAGGAGAGACTAGACGTAGAGATGCCCCCTCAAGAAGGCGGCTAGGAGAGAAAATGAGGCTCGATGGCTTCTTGAAAAATACAAAAATTTGGGATGGGAGGACAAAGAGTGGCTTAAGAGAAGAGGTGAAATTAGCTCAAACTCTCACTATGGGAGAATGATAAAGGGGAAAATCAGAGGCACAAGAGTAAATAAGCTTAAGACTTTCAGGATTGGGGGGAGGATGAAGGAGCAGAGCGCTATAAAAAAAAATCCAAGATAGGGAGATGGATGAGGGGATTAAAAAGCTGATGCAATAGGATTCCAAAGAGTCAAATTGGCAGAAGATGGGTTTCAGAGATCTCAGGACTAGGATTGTGGATCTCGAAAGATGAGGCTTGGTGGATTGATTGGATTGGTGGATCCCTAAGACTAGGATTGTGGATCCCTAAAGCTAAGAGTGATGATTGATTCAAAGAGATACAGTTGCACAAGCTAGGGCAGGAGAGACAGGTGCTAGATATGGATGGGGGATAATGGAGATGAAGGGAATCCATTGAAGCCTTTTGAATAGGGGGATACTTCAAAGAGAAATACCACCATGTAGTTGAGCACTAGATTTGCTATAGGACTGTTGGTTAATTGCCAAAGTTACCAAGAACATCAAGGCCTTTTCACCAACTATTCAGAGGACTGACGAACTGACTCAAAATAAACACACAAGGATTGCCCCAGAATCACACATGAATCTCGAAAGAATTAGAGTGGAACTGACACTAGGTAACCCACAAGCAGAAAAGAAAAACAAACAAAAGACTTGATCAAGACCTTACACCCAGATTGCCCCATTCACAGTATACCATGATATGGAAGATCATTGCAACTTTGAGGAGGGAACAAAAAGATTTTTTGGAAAAGATACTTCAAGACCCAAAAGGGAAGATTCCAAATCAAAAGAAAGTGAAAATCCAAAAGAGAACCATTTTCCAACGAGATGGATAGGACAAGGTACTAACGGACCAAGATTAGACATGAGGAAAGCTATATCCTGCAAGGATCTATCAGAGAGCACCTAAGCAGATGGATCTGGATGAGTGATGCATCTGGCAAGCTGAACTAAGAAGGATAACACTTTAGTGATAGGAGATATAGCTAAAGGATGCATTGGAATAGCTAACCAAGGGTTGTGCAATATGTGCAAGATGTTGATCAAGGAGGAATTGACATGAAAGCTGGATAGATACAATGGTACTAAGCAAAAGAGGATGTACAAGCTAACAAAGAAAAATATTTTACAAATGTAAAAGGTTGTTCATGTTTGGGTTTTGTGAGATGGAAATGTTTGGGAAGGGTGGGATGTCTACAATAGTTGATAGGCCGACAGGTAGATGGTTTGCGAAAAGCTTAAGTGAAAATGGGATTCTGTGTGTGCATGTGATAGGACACAAACTAGGATACAAGCTTTGAACAAGATACAAGCTATGATACAAGGGGAGATACAAGATTTACAAGCTGGGGTACAAGATTTACAAGCTGAGGTATAAGATTTACAAGCTGTACAGGAGGTATTTACAAGCTCCATTAGATTTTGGATATTTGGTTAGAACACCAAAGGAACAAGCAGGTGTGTTATGGGATGGTGGGTAAATGAATGAGGGATAGGATAGTGATCGATAATGGATTAGTCTTAATACACAAGGTTCCTGAATTACCAAGTTTTCACCAAGGTACCTATCCAAGGTGCTTGAATTGCCAAGTTTTCACCATTGGACGCTTATTTCTCTTTACTATTTTTTTTATTTTTTTGTATTTTTCAAAAGCTAGGTATACCAAGGATCTTCAAGCATAGAACTTCTTGATATGAATGATGTTAGTAGGATTATTCAAGAGTTCTCCTTCTAGTGTAGATAGCTAATAGGTTCCAAAGCCAAAGGATGCAATGAAAACATAAGGACCAAGCCATGTAGGTTCAAACTTGCCTTTCTTTTCTCGATCTGCTTGGACTTTCATGTTTTCTTTGAGGACCATGTCACCTGGCTGAAAGTGTCATGGAAGCACCTTCTTGTTGAAATTCCTTTTTAGATGAGTTTGATAGACGGTAAGATGATCATAGGCTTGTTGTCACTTCTTGTCTAAGAGATCTAGCTGGGTGAGCCGAGCTACTCTGTATTCTTCATATGATATTTGCCCTTGCAAAGATATGCGCAAGGAGGGAAGTTCATCCTCTATAGGTAGTACTACTTTGGCACCATAGACTAAGGAGTATGGAGTTGTTCCTATGGATGTACAGAAGGAGGTTCGATAGGCCCATAGGGCTGGATTTATTTGTAGGTGTCAATCGCGATCAGAGTCATTGACAACTTTCTTTAGGATTTTGAGGAGGGTTTTGTTAGTTGCCTCTGCCTGGCCATTACCTTGTGGGAAATATGGGCTAGAAAATTAGTGATGGATGTAGAGGGAAGTACATAATTCTTCCATGTTGAGATTTTAAAAGTTACCTCCGTGGTTGGTGAAGATGGTGGATGGGATGCCGAAGCGGCAAACAATGTGGTACAAGATGAACTTGGAGACCTGAACTCATGTAGCTAAGACTAGGGGGACTGCTTTCACCCACTTAGTGAAATAGTATGTAGCTATTATTATCCATTTATGTCCATTAGATGAGAGAGGTGTGATAGTTCCAACTAGATCAAGGCCCCAACAAGTGAAAGGCCAAGGTGGTGCAATAGGCTATAGATCTTGTGCTAGAGCATGCACAAGATTTGTGTGCTGCTGACATGGGAGACACTTTCTGACAAAGTCATAGGAGTCTTCTTCAATGGTAGGCCAATAGTAGCCTACTCTAAGGATTTGTCACGCTAGGAAAATACCACTCATGTGGGCACCACAAAGTTTGGAGTGTACTTCTTTTAACACCATCGCGGCCTCATTTTGGTCTAAACATCAAGAGAGAGTATCGTAATAACCTCGACGATATAGGGTATTGGCTATGATAACATAGCGGGATGATTTTTGGATGAGGTTCTGGCGTTGGGCACATGTGAGGTGAGGGGATATGATACCATCCTTAAGGTAAGCATGAATCTCATGGTACCAAGGGGATTGGGGACCAACCAAGATACAAACACGGTTTGAATCTTCATTCGCATAGGTGGGTGTGAGGAGCTTCTCGACTAAAAACTCATACTGTGTAGCTACTTGGGGAATTTCCAAGAGCGAGCCTATAGTAGCCATAGCATCTGCTGCTTTGTTCTGTATTCGAGGAACTTGTGTAAACTGAAGCTTTGTAAAATGTTCGGTTAGCTGATCAACTAGCTCTTTGTAGGGTAATAGCTTTTCATCTTTGGTTTGATATTCATTTAGGGCTTGCTTGATGATGAGCTGAGAATCGCCAAAGATTTGTAACTTAGTGATATTCCATTCTACAGCTATCTTTAATCCTACTATGAGGGCCTCATATTCAGCTATATTGTTGGTGCTAGGGAATTGTAGCTTGAAGACTTTTGGAATGTAATCTCCTTGAGGTGTGACCAACAATATTCCTGCCCTTGATCCATGAGATGTGTATGAGCCATCAAAATAAAGTTTCCATGGGGGTTGTTCTTCAATTAGACAGATATGCTCATCTAGAAATTCTATGATCAAAGGATATGCATCTATTAGAGGTGAATCAGCTAGTTGATCTACTATAGCTTGCCCTTTGATTGCCTTTCTATCCACATAGTGGATGTCAAATTTGCTAAGGAGGATAACCCATTTGGCCAAACGGCTTGTAAGTGCTATTCTGGAGAGCATATACTTGAGAGGTTCGATCTTGGAGACTAGTTGGATGGTATGACTTAGCATGTAGTGGCAAAGCTTTTGGGTTGAGAAAATAACTGCCAAACAAGCTTTTTCCATAGGAGTGTAATTGAGTTCATAACCAACTAGGGTTCTACTGATGTAGTAGATGGCTCTTTCTCTATCGTAGTCATCAAGCTATGCTAGAAGTGCCCCTAGGGTAGTAGGCCTTGCTGATATGTATAAAATCAAGGGATGACCAGGAACTGGTGGAACCAAGATAGGGGGATTGGCGAGATACTACTTGAGCTGATTGAAGCTGCGCTGACATAAAGGATCCCACTTGAAGTTCTCATCCTTCTTTAGTAAATGTGAAAATGGTGTACACTTATCTGCAACCTGGGAGATTAGCACCAGACAGATTGAAGCTTTCCTTGAAGAGAGCAAAGTTGTCACAGTGTCTGGGGAGGAGGCATGTCGAAGATAGCCTTGACCTTCTTGGGGTCAATCTCTATACCTTGTTTAGAGACTATAAAGCCTAGAAGCTTGCCAGATGTGACCCCAAAGACACACTTCTTAGGATTCAGCATGAGATGATATTTGGCTAACCTATCAAAGACTTTCTCCAGGTCAGCAAGATGATCCATGAAGGTGTGGGATTTAACCAAGATATCATCCACATAATCCTCCAAAATGCTATGGATAAGATCATGGAAAATGGTTGTCATAGCTCTTTGATAGGTAGCCCCAGCATTCTTTAGGCCAAAACGCATCATGTTGTAACAAAAGGTTCCCTAAGGGGTAGTGAACGTTGTCTTATGTTGATCCTCTTCTGCAATATTGATTTGATTATACCCAAAAAATCCATCCATGAGGGATAGAATTTCATGTCCAACTGTAAGGTCTACAATCATATCTATGTTGGGCAAGGAAAAATCATCTTTTGGACAAGCTTTGTTAAGATCTCTGAAATCAGTGTAGATTCTAATGTCACCGGAAGGTTTAGTGATGGTGACCATGTTGTAGATCCACTCTGAGTAGTTGATAGGTCAGATAACCTTAGCAGCTAACATTCTTTCTAATTCATCTTTGACCAATAATGCCACCTTGGGGTGCATTTTCTAAGCTTTTGTCTGACGGGCTTGATCTTTGGATCGACTGCAAGATGATGAACTACAAGCTTTGGATCAAGTCCTGGCATGTCCTGATATGACCATGCAAATTGGCCAATGTTATCTCTTAAGACCTCAAAGAGGAGGTCAGCTTGTTCTTGTGATAGGGATGCAGCAATGTGAACAAGTCTAGGGATCTCTGAAGAACCGATGTTGACTTCTCTAGTATCTTCAATTAGAATAGAAGACACCTTTGATCGATTATCTTGAGGAGGAAATGCTAAATCCTAATGTTCTACTTGTGGCTTTGGATGTTCTTGCTGAGGGGTTCTCTTCACTGCCATAGCTAGTCTTGAATTCACCTTAGTTCCAGTTTTGGGTGTATCGAAACTAGGTTGGGGATTTTTTCCAAAATACCCCTTGGGATCTAGCTTGTAGATATAGGTAGAATCTGGCTTTGTTTGCTTATGAGGAGTTTCAGCTCCCATGAATCTCAAAAGTGCTTCCTCTGATGTAAACTCATCAATGTGTATGATGCTTGGTTGGTCCCAATCTATGAGTTGTGGATGGGCGAGTCGTAGGTCAATGAGGTGCATGGATAGTTTTTGGAGAATAGTCTCCGAGGGAGATTTGGTCTGGGATATCATCGTAGGATCTTTTTGCAACTTCCTCAAGAATTTATTCAATTTCAACAAGGTCACGGTGGATGTTCAAAAAAGCATGACCATCTGTATTAGTGCCCCCAGTTGTGGGTATGCCAAAGCCAAGGCCTGACTTCAATTCCCACTTGTGTGTGTCAATGGGGCACTGCATGCCTCTTTCTTCTGTTCCTAGACCACCACCTTGATAGTTCCATTTTTCAGTGATGAGCTTATGTTCTTGGGGATACTTCTAGCTGAAGTGATCAAGGCATGCTTGATTTCTTTGAGGTGCATCCTTATGTAACCAATTGTTGATATCTGGAGTGAGTTCCTCATGAAGAGGGATTTTTGAGGATACAAAGGTTATTGGGCCAAACTGTTTGTATTGAGGAGGTGGAATCTCCTTAGCTTTTTGATAGGTTGGTCATCCATGGGCGTGTGGATCAAGTGGGAGTGCCCCGACAGCAAATGCATCTGACAGACTATACTCTTTACAGCCTTTGTTATTGATCTTCATGGTAGATAGGGTGGAGGTGAGGATGGTTTGTGGGTCATTACAAGTGTGGGATGAGCTGGTGATGGCTATGCCGATATCAATTCTAGGGCAATGGTTTGTATATGAGGCTTCAACCGCATTGCAGTAAGTAAAGGGTTCTGGATCGATATGGATGGTTACCTCAATGCCCTGATGTAGAAATTTGATGCACTGATGGTAAGTGGATGGAATGGCTTTCATGGCATGAATCCATGGGTGACCAAGGAGGATGTTAAATGGTAGGTTTAGATCAATAACATGGCAGAGTGTTTCTTGGATGACTGGCCCAACCTTGATTGGCAGCAAAATACTTCCTTCTATGGTTCTTTCCAAATTGTCATAAGCTTTGATGGTGATAACCTCACTAATGATATCTGCCTCAATATACCCAACTTGTTTTATGAATTTTAGGGTGCAAATATTCAAGGCTTATCCATTATCTATCATTACTCTTTTCATGAAAAAATTGGATACCATGATGGCTATGTGAAGCGGAAGGGTGTGATATGGCTCGACCACGGGTATGTCGGTGGGTTTGAATGATATGGCACATGAGGAGGATAGGTGTCTAACAAGATTACAAAAATTAGTAGCGTTGATATCTGAAGGGACATGGGATTCTATAAGATCACTTTCAAGGATGTTCTTATACACAATACTGGTGCGAAGAAGGTCTAAAATGGAGATTTGGGCTGGCATGTTCCCAAGGTGTTCCAAGATATTGTACTGGCTTTTTGATGGAGCGGATGGCACTGGTGAAACTAGTGGGCTTGCGATGTTAAATCGTGCTCTTCGAGTGGTGACTACACACTCATTGTTTGGTCCTTGGATATTGATAACATTGACAGAAGGCTCTTTCTCGGATATACAACCTATGAGGCTACCATAGTCTATATAGGATGAAGTGTGGTCATTGTTCTTCCCATGCTGTTGGTTTTGGCTGGCGATTGTTGGTGTTGTTGTTGTTGGTTTGGATAGGTGCTTTTCCAAGATTTTGGTTGTTGTGAGGAGGAAAATCGTTTTGATAGATTTGTAAGCCTACATTGGGAGAGGTTTGGGCACCAACAGTGATTTCCTTCCAATCAATGAGGTCCTGCACATAATCTTTCAGTTTCATGCATCTGAGGGTGGTGTGACCTTTTACCCTATGAAATTTGCAGTACTCATTGTCTTTGTACCATGCATCTTTGGATTGGCTTGGGTCGATTTTCTGGGTAGGAGGAAATTTAACGAAGTTTTCCTTGACTAATTTCTCAAAAATGACATCCAATGGTTCACCAAGGGGTGTATAATTTCTAGGTGAAGGTTGGAATCTGGGCTTTTGTCCTGCAGCTACATTGATGGCATTAGCTTGATTGCTAGACCCTAGAAAGTTTGGTCTTGGATTGTGGTTTTGATAGCTGTGGTTATTCTGTTGTTGGTAGTTGAAAGCTTACTGATTGTTTGGTTGATATGGTGGGTTGGACTAGTTTTGAGAAGGACCAACAATATTCACATGTCTGGTGTCAGTGATGCCATCTGTTGCAACATGCTTGTTTTTGTTCCAATACCTAGACTTTTCATTGGAATGTGATTGATTTTAGTTGGCTTCCTTGTAAATCTTGACCACACCATCTTTAATGAGTCCTTGCTAAAGGATCATTTCTTTCTCTTTGATATCTTTTTAGGTCTGCAAATAGTTCATGGTCATGTGGTAAGCCAAGCTAGGATGGGCATTATCAATAAACATTTTCACCAAATGGCGCTCTGGTAAGGTGCAAGATATGCGGGTGGTAAGGGTTTGCCATCTTTACAAATATTCAAGAAGGCTTTCTCCACCTTTTTTCTTAGTGTGTACAAGATCAACTACTGATAGCTCTGTTTCAACAAGATGGGCATATTGGGCTACAAATGCCTCAGACAATTCAGCAAAGTTTTTAATTGTGTCATATGGTATTTTATAAAACCATTCAAGAGATAGTCCGGCCAAGCTTTTGAGAAAGAGACGCAAGAGGAAGATGTCATCGTATGCTACTTCTTGGCAGTGCATGTAAAATTCTTTGATATGTGTGACAGGGTCTCCTTTTCCTCTAAATTTGTCAAATTTGGGTGTCTCAAAATGCTTGGGGAATGGTGTCATGGTGATGGCTCTGTCAAATGGGTAAGGACACACATTCTCAAATTTGAAGGTTTTTGGATCATTTCCCTCTTGGATTTTCTTCAAAGCTATTTTCATGGCTTCCCATTCTGAATTAATGGGTGATGGTTGGGGTGCCCCCAATGTAGGAGTGCCCTGAGGTAGGTATGTGCTAGATGGGGCAATGGAATATGGATGGCTTTGAGGTATGGGCTGGTAGGGATTGTACATGGCTTGGGTAACTGAATGGTAGATGATGGGTTGCTGAGGTGGAGTTGGCACATATTGATGCATGTGTTGCGAGGCTTGTTGCTGAAATTGGATTTGAGGTTGGGATTGAGGAACATAGACTAGTTGTGGGATAAACGGATTGCTTTGTGGAGGTAAGGTATAAGATGGTTGTGAAGCTTGAGGGAAGGATCGAGGAGCATGTGGAACTTGACTTTAGATTTGAGGAGTTTGACCAATATAGGTGGGTTGTGCCCCCATTTGGGAAGGTATCTGCATGGAAAAGGAGGCCAAGTAATTGGTGGTTGGTGGTGGTGGATTTCCTCCTAGAAGTGGCATAGAAAAATAGTTGGTAATAGGAGGTAATGGATTAGTTGGTGGTGGAGGTGGTGGGAATTAAAAGCTTGGAAATGGAACTGATGGGGTTTGATAGCTTGGTGGCTAGATTTGAAAGCTTGGTAGAGTGGTGGCAGGAGCTTGGGTCACTTGAGAGCTAGGAAAAACATTGGTAGTAGCTTGTGGGGTTTGATAGCTTTGTGGAGTGAGGGTAGTAGCTTGTGGATTTGTGGCTAATGGCACTGAGCTCCAAGGACCTAGTGGAAATTATGGGATTGTGTTATGAGCTGAGGTAAACAAGCTGGGGTGATAAAAGGTTGATTACTTGGCCCCATGGGTGGCATCCCTATTGTATATTGCTAAGGTTGGCCAAAGATGCTAGCACTGATTTGGGAGATGGGTGGATTTGGAAGGTTGGGTTGGAGAGCAATAGCAGCAATAGTGAAGGGAGTGAATGGTGAGGTGTTTTGGGCAAAGGGGGTTTGGGATGGAGTGGTATGGACCAATGGTGGAGTGTTGGTGGCTGGATTGGCTTGTGGAAGGGAGATTTCAACTTGGGTGGAGGCTGGTATGTTTGGGTCTGTTGGATCATATGGGGTGGGTTGAGGCTCTTCTTTTGGCACATATTGAGGATAATTCGAATCATAAGAGCCTATGGGTGGTGGGAGTTGCTCAAACAAGGGGTAAGATGGATCTGATAAGGGGGGAGGTCTTCCAAAGTCGAAAGCTCTAATGTTGTCCCTTCGAAAGTTAGCCATGATTGTTTCCTTGTTTTTGTCTATAATGGCATTCACCAATACTGCATTTCCTAGTTGGTTCATGAAAGCTTCAATGTCAATAGGTGATGGTATAGTGTTCTCTGGGCTGAAGGATGGTTGAGTGCTCAAGGGGAGTGATGATGTTGGATCCAAATGATAGGGCTCCATTGTTTCCTTCTTCTTCTTACCTAAGCAAGTGACGGGTGGCATGAAAATGCAGAATGTTCCTAGGGATGAGATGCAACAATGCTGATGGATGCAAAAGGGGGGAAGGCTTTTCTATGCAAATGATTTCCTAGGTTGAGGCAAAGCTATATGATAAAACCTAAGGAGGATTGAGTTGGGGATGCTAACTTCAAAGATATGTTGCCAAAGCACAAAAGGTTTGCTTTCCTATGTGGAAGCTTGGTGGTGATTGTGTCAACTTAAGGATAGACTGATGATCCTTTAGGAAGAACACAAGATTGACCACTTGTGGATCCCAACTTTTAGCTCAAGGTGATGAGGGATAACAAGTGACAAAGCTAGATTACCCTAGACAAAGCTCTGTCAAAGGGATAACCTTGGTGAGGCTGGTGGATTTGGAAGATGTTAGGAATGACAAACTTTTGGCAAAGTGACAACAATTTTGAAGGCTTGGATGTGAAGATTTTTTGGATTGCTGCCTAGATGGTTTGGTTCTAAATAAGATGGATGAGCTAAAATGCTTAAGGGGATGACTAAAGATGGTTGGTTTTCCTACAAAGATGACTCTAAAGTGAAACTTATGCAAGAAGATGTGGAGAAACAAGGGAATCTAATCATAGAAGTCATGCCTAGTTGGTAAGGCATAAGCATTGTTAACTCCTGGATGTTGGTTAAGTTGGATGGTGTGATCTAACCAGGCATCTTGAAGGGCTTCATCAGTAGCTTTGTCCTTTGCTTTGTGGAGTTCAGAAATTTGAGGGCTTGGTGTTAGTTCCTTTCTCTTGGCTAAAAGTTCTTGGTATGCCTGAGATGGTTTGAGTTTGACTTTGTGAAACTTCTGTTTAAGTTTGGGTTGTTCTGACATAAATTCTCGAATCTACTTGGTTTTGAGAGATCTCGATTGTTTTGCTTCAACTTGTTCAACTTTTGGAATAGGCAGTGACTATGCAAAGTGTGCCCTAAGCTAGGATTGACCAAGTTTGGAAAACATTCATTCAACAAATAAAAAGACAAGCAATAGATAGGAACAACCAAATAGAAGTTTTTGATTCTCAGAATGTGATACTTGCGCCAAGGAGTGTGCATGTTTTACAAATGTTTTGATCAGTCACTTCAAACACATTAACATCCTAGATGGTTGTCTACAAGGTTGATAGTTGGTTTAGCTAGGGATTCCTCGATATACCCAAGGTACGTGAGGCCCAAATCCGTAGATGAAACCAAAAAGATGTCACACAATCAAGAGTAGTAACCCACTTCTCCTCTTTCACTTCTCAAGGGTATAAAGTTCCTTGAGGCTTAGCCCGAGTGACAAAATCTTGATTCCAAGAGAGGTGTCTTTGGATTCACCTCCCAATTTTTATACTTCGTCGGAACACTAGAGTTGAGGTCTTCCAAGGGGTGATGAAATCCCCAAGCAGGCCTCCTAAAAAGAGAAACAAGGTTTTGGATCCTAATCTTATGCACCCAAGATGGCCTTGAAAGATGACAAGGGGAGAGAAGACTTGGATGACCTTGGGCTAAAAGATAGGATTCTTTTCCAACTGATGCTTAAGTTTTTTGATGTAGACTTTTCAAGCACTCATGTTTAAGAGACAATGTTCATTCCAACTTTGAAATGTGCCAGCAAAGAAAAATTGATCGAAGAATGTGAACAAGAAGAAGAGTTAGGGTCAACAAGAAAGTAAACCCACATGCCCAGAGGCCCTCCACGTCAAGTATCAATTAATTTCCTTTAAAGCATTCAAGAGTTGGTGTGATTTTGTTTTAAGCTCAAAACAAAGATGTGTGAAACTTGATTGTCAAGCGTGTGCCTGGAGACCCTCCACTTCAATAGTTGTTCAATTTTAGAATCCAAACTTGAAGTGTGATCGATTTAATCTAGATTTTTGGACATTGAAAAAATCTAATAAGTTTAAGACAAACCCTCAAAAAGTGAATTAAGTAGAATCTGATTATGGAACACTTAACACTCTCTTAGGTGGACCCATCCCCATAGATGGCGTTGAGATTGCAACCAATGGTTAAATTGATGGGTGATTAAAGAGGGTGAGTCCAATGAAGAAACTACTAAATTTGATTTTTGTTAATTTTTTTTTAACTTAACAAATTTCTTAAGTGTTCAAAAATTAACTTTGCCTAAGTTGCATGCAAAAGAGAGATTTGTTTGTTCTTTTTAATGCACCAAAAATTGAAGTGTGAGATATTGCAATGGTTAGTTGATCTTTTGCATTCAATATTAGATTTGTTGTTTTAATCATGCATTCCAAGAAAAATTTTGATTTTTATCCATGGCATTCAAGAGTGTGTTTTGAACAACATACATTCAAAAAAAAAATGTGTTTAATCATTCAAGTTCATTCCATGAAAAACCTAAAAAACATGATTAATTTTGTTGCTCCAACCTGCAATTAGACAAAAAAATAAATTGATTAGTCACCCAAAATCTTTCAAAATGAAAGCTTAACTATGAAAAAAAAATTTAACTTTTTTTGTTCTTTTTCCTAGGCATAAAAATGCTTTAAAAAACCTCTACTCTATGGAACTACAAAGTGAAAAAATAAAGATGTTAAAGCAAAAATGCAACAAAGATAGGCGAAGATGACAGTTCATCAGACGCAGATGCCAAACTGCAGAGACACTGATCTGCAGAGACGCTGATCTGCAGAGACGACAAAGAAAGAGGCAGAGACGATGAACTGCAGAGACGACAGTTTGGGTTGGCAACGACGAAGATGATAGAAGACTAGAGCCAGCAACAGAGATGACAGAGGACTAGAGGCGATGGCGAAGATGACAAAGTAGCTTGCAGATACGACAGTTTGTAGGTGTAGATGCCAATCTGCAGAGATGATAGTCAAGGCTGCAGAGATGACAGTTCACCAAGTGCAGACGATAGTTCACCAAGCGTAGACGCTAATCTATGGAGACGCTGATCTGCAGAGACAAGACTGTGCGAATATAATAGAAATGCGCAGATTTTTCCCAAAAAAAATTAATTTTTTGATTATTTTTGGATTTTTAGAGGGTATGTCTTCTTCCTAAGTGTGTTCTTAAACTTGCAAAAACAAGCAAAACACCCTACAACCCACTCAAACAAAAACAAATATTAGATTATTAGAAAAAACAATATATAGATAGAAATGGATAATTAAATGACTCATAGTGGGGTCCCACCAGGCGTGCCAAAATGTATATGAGAAATATGTTGGCAAATGAATACTAATCTATTAAAAGAACAAAATATTAACTAACAAAATTACTATAACATATAAGAGAGACCAAAAGAGAAACATTAAAATGAAAATATGAGCCATGGAATGGCTCTCTCAATGAGATTATTCTTTTGATGTATGGATGAGTCTAATGGATTAGTTTGGTAGGATTATGGGATGTATGCTCAAGCTTCAAACTAGCTTCAATAGAGATTTTTGGGATTTTTGGTGTGGATGTATGAGATTGGTATAAAACTTTGTCTTAAAATGGCATTATAACTTTAGCTCAAAAGTTGTGATGAAATGGCTTAGGAGGGGATTCAATTTATAGGCTAAGGGCTTGATGGATGAAGGCTTAAGATGCAAGGAGAGATGAAAGCTTAAGGAGGGCTAGGATGCACTTAAAGGGGAGCACATGGATTATGCTTGTTTAGCACCAACCATGGAGTGACACATGTCACAAGGTGAGTGGATGGAGGCAAGGGGATGGATGAGTCAACAAAAGAGGCTCAAGGGATAATATCTTCATAAAGACCCTTCATAATGGCTTGTAAGAGCAATGAATGGGCTTGTAAGAGTCTTTATGGCTTTTGTAAGAGCATTCATGGCTTGGTGGTTGGGATATTTTGGAGGGAGTTGAAATTGTTGACTTTCCTTGGCTTAGGAAAGTCTTAAGCTTACCTAGGAATGTGACAAGGTTGGGGGGGGGGGGGGGGGGGGGGGGGGGGGGGGGGGGGGGGATTAGAGGTGATTTAGGATTAGATTAGGCTTGTTAGAAATTTGCAAGTGGATGGAATTCATGAGGGTGGGTAAGTTAGTGGCTAAGCTTGTTTAGTATGGGTGGATGGGGTGGATTAGGCTAAAAAGGGAGTTTAGGATAGTTTAGGGTTTATTAGATTTGAGGGTTTTATTTATCAAATAGATTTATTTAATAAATGAGGATTTTGGAATTTAGATAGAAGAATAAGATTAATTGATAAATAATAGGTTATTTGATTTATCAATTAGGACTATAGATTAATTAAATTAATCAGCTAGGGAATGGCAAAGGATTAATTAAATAGGAATTTAATTAATGATGCCTTTAGAGATAACTAAATAGGATTACCAAAGTGATGTAATCAAATTTAGGTGTCTACACTAGGAACGTATAGTAATTATACTATCAAATAATTGAATGTAGGGGCCCCATGTGTTGAACAATGGAGATAATAGAGCAATGGTCTCTACACATTTGTATTCCACTCTTTCTAGTGCAATGTAACTGCCATGCACATTTTGTGAAACTGTCTTTAATGCATTGATCTTATGGATTAAAAAAAAAAAAAAATTATTTGCTAGTTTCTAGCTTTTCTACATCAATTTCCATAAGTCGGCCTAACATTTCCCCTACTTCAAAATTTTGGCCCTCTGTTTGCACATTTTTGTCATGAACTTCTGTGACAGTTCTGACAACTTTCTTCAATGATGCCAACTCCATCTCCAACTTAATCACATTTTTTTGTAGGACAAAATTTTTCTTCATTTCTTCTTCATAACTCCTTCTTGTAACAAAAAAATTTTCATATGTCTTTTCAAGTTGGGCTAGAAGAGTGTCCATCTTTTGTTTACCCATTAATGCTATCGAAGTATGCATTCCCAAGATCTGGTCACTGAAAGTAAATTGCACATGCCAAAATATAACATTTCCCTAGGGAACTCTTTGATTTCCATATGAGTGGGCTTATCATCCTCTGGAGCTAAACTCTAAATGGCCATTGTTTGGGCATCCACATTGAACGCTGATCCCATCATCCCCCCATAGTAATTTTCATCTTCAAAAGAAACTAATTTTTCTTGTCTTCTTATTTGATATATTAGAAAAGAACAGTTCAAATCCCACCTTGGGAACATAATCATTCCACTTCTTGTTACTAGATCTCTAGACTCTTTAGGACTAAGGGTTTCACTGGTAGGGTCATACTCCTACAACTTTAGCACCAACCCAGCAATCACTTCATCTACAATTTTAATTCATTTCTTTTTTACTTTATAAAGGAAGTTTTTGAATTCATTTGACTTGATAAAATTGTCATCACTCATAAACTCCTTAGCCTCAATGATTATATCATCAATCACTTATGCCTCTAGTTGTAATCTTTTTGATCTCTGCTCATCTTCAGATGCCTAGGATATTAGGAATCTTCTTCTGACATCATAAAAATATTTTCTCCCCCTCGGCAAGATCTAGAGAGCCTTTTGATGAGCTTTATCTGGTATTTCTACCATTTTTTTCTTCTTATGTCTTCGTTCCATCCATGTAAAACTCTTAGGAAATCTTATTCAGGCTGGTCATTGTTGAGATAATGGGTGTTGCACACATTGCATAATATTGATATATTATTTTATTTTATTTTATTATGTAATGTTGCATCTAGATGGATGTGTAACATGTAAAGATTCTCATGGGATATACTTGATGAGTTGTATTGTAATATTGTGATAATATTTCATGTAATTATTTAATATTAGGGAAAATAATTAAATGCCCAATATTAAATGTGAGGTCAATGGGTTAGGTAGTGCATGGTTTTAGAACATAGTCTATGTAATATCACTTGGTGGTTTTGTGGGACTTGCTACTATATAAGCAACCACAAGGGTAGTTGTTGGTGTGACAAGAACAAGGAAAAAAGGCAAGAGTCAAGTAGGACAAGGCTTGACAGGTTAGCCAAGGGAGCATTTGTGAAGGTTGGAAGCATGGCATGGGATGTGTGGATTCATGCTTGTTCACATGGATTGCTTGGTGGTGGCTATGGCTTTGAAGGCTTCCATGGTTGTATTGCAATGGTATTTTTGCTGAATAATACATGGTGTTGGATGCTTTTGGAGACTGGGTTTTTCCCTTAATGAGGGTTTCCTATGGTATATCTTGTGTCACAATTTTGTGGGTATGTTGTCTATTCTCTTGCATGTGAATTTGTTTATTTTAGATCTATTATGGGTTATGTGGAAATAGTTATATTCTTTGTTGCAATTTTTCTTACAATCATCTTCAAATTGATCTTCTTGGTTAGATACCTCTACTATGTATTCATCATCAGAGTAGTCCAGGTCAATCTTCTTTTGAATTGCCTCTAGAAATTGAGACACCAACTCATTAAAATCATCTACACATTTATCTAATCTAACCCAGTACTCTTCATCAAGATAAAACCCCTTAAAATATGGGTCTGCCTTTATCATTTCCTACTCATAATTAACAATATCTCTATATTTAGTCATTCTTTCTTTGCAGACATCATCACTCAACACATCAGCAATAACATCCTCTTCCCATATAGGCTTTTTAGGAGGCATATTATATCCTCTCATATTCTTCAATGGCATTCTTGCTAATCTCAAAATCCCCTACCTTAGTACATCTGCATAGAAATGTTCCCTTCTTGACACCTTTCCCTAAATATTCCCTATTCAAAGAAATCAATGCCAAAATATTTCTACCAATCCTAACCTCTTAGGAACATATTTAGGAAAAATGTGGGGTGGCTGAGGACATCAAAAAATCCTTATAAAAATATATTCTTCAAATAAGAAAACACTACCCCAATCATGAGTCAATTGCTTTCCAGCATCAAAACACCATCTAGGTCTAACAACCTTCCTAACATTCCTAGGAATTATTTAATTTATGCATCCTATCATTTTCAAAATTGGATGAACAAAATCATTATAGCAAGAGACAACATTTGAATATGGAGAGCACATTTTCCATACCTATATCCATCTTTGCACTGGCAACCTCTCTTCCCACTCTTCTGTTGACTCAAAGAAGCTTTGATCAAATATGTAAACATTCTTTAACAAGGTGCATGATTAGGGAATAGTGAGGGAACTTGAAATCCTTCAATTCTCCTTGTTGGGCAGTAGTGATTTCTTTGTGAATACTCTCAATGGTGTATTCTACAAAATCATATATGACATAGTGATTTAGGTCTTGAATATTCAAAACCATGACATAGTGAAATGTCCCTTTTTTGATTTGATATGGTATTTCATGCCTCTAATCAGATTTTCAAAATCAAACAACTGATATCACAAAGATCCTCCAAATTTCTCAAGAAACCCCAAATCGGGTATGCCAGAAATTGTGTCAAAAGCTTCACAACTTCACCAATTATTAATAAATCTGAAAGTGGAAATTTTTACAGAAATTTCAGCAGCATAAAAGCCTACAAAATGACATTTCCAAATCTATATAACCTTTACACAACAGTTCTCAAATGTAGGACAAAAACTATGCTCATCGGGCTCTCGAAATTAACACAAAAATGCTCGGAAACACCACACAACACTAATAAACTATCTCAAAAGTTTAATCACATCCCAATAAATATATTCAGCTCTATTTTAATAGCTTAAAGTCTGAAATACAACAGCAACCAAAACTGATATGAAATGCTCAACTGAAAACACCAAACTCATGCAAAAAACACACCCAAAAACCCACAAATCTACATTGTTCAGCACAAAGGCAAACTCTGTATGAGCATGCACATGGAATGGCTTCAAACTCCCATCTTTAGCCTTCCTGGAAACCTGCAAACTCCCATTCTTGGGTCTCCCTAGAAACCTGCAAACTCCCGTTCTTGGGTCTCCTTCTCCACAGGTTTGGCAGCCTCTGAAGAATAACAAAGAATGAGCAAAAATCAAGTTCTCTCCCCTCCCCAAAATGCCTCCAAACCCCTTAAAAGAGGGCATAACTGTAACTCACGTCCAAGAGAGGTTAATGAAACATATTTTAATAATAATTTTCATTTATTAGTCCAACGGTTTCCAAAGATTAACCCCCTTTTTCCAAAACTTCACTTTCTTGGGCCTGCCTGCCTTAGCAAAGATTATTATTTTTTAATTATTTGAAAAGGGGACATGACAAGTCCTCCCCTCCCAAACATTGTTTTTCCTCAAGCAATGGTTGAACAATAAACTAATCAATCCACCTGGATCCCAAATGTAGTCATGAACTATACTACTACCAATTAACACATGCTCCTGCAATATCCTCTGCAATATGACCAAGAGGAATCCATAATCAAACTAACAATTATAGCTCAACCAAACTCCAAAATCACCACTACCACAATCAAAAACCCATGAGGCACAAACTCTTAGAACATTAGAACCTAAGCAAAGTGGACAAATCAAACTACCAACACAGTAAATACCATCAACGCATTCCACTGGCCTATACGGAATGCACAATCCAACTCTGCAACAATGGTGAATGCTCTCGAATGAAACTGTACCAAGTATGGAGAATCCACACACTGTACAACTCCTGCAGTCAACACAACTTTGCAAATCACCGGCCACTATCTCATAACCATAACTACCATGCACCCCTGATGGTGAAAAGCCATCACAAGATAAATAGCAAGAATTGGAACCCAAACCAAATCTTCCTGCCATCAACTCCTCAACACAAGGATCAAATGCTAACTAATGTACATACCTTGCAATATAATGTTGATAAAAAAAACCAACCTTAGTCAACAACTCACCATGAACAAGTGATACAACCCACTGTGACTGATCACCAGCTAAGTCAGGAGATGTCATAGCCAAAGGAGTAGAATCAATAACAACACTCGCTGAAGCATCACTCTGAAACTCCTGCTCTAAGTCATGTACTATCAAGCTGTCAACTATAGAACCTATCGCCATGTCATGCCCATCATAACTCTCATCTTGAGGCATCAAATTGTCCCATAACTGATGATAAACACTAGGAACCAAAGTACATCTTTGTATCATTATCTCATCAACATGGTCATCAAAGGTAAATTGATGAGCATACCTCACAGTGTAATGCCAATAGAATGCACCAATCTCAGTCAGTGGCTCAGACTGTAATCCAGATGAAACTGACTGCAATTGATCATTAACCATGTTGGAACTAACTACTACCTCCGAAGATATCACCAAGGGAGTAGTGTTACTAGTAGGAACCATGCCAACTGCCGACTCACCAACATCACACATGATCTTTGATAAATCTCTAGTCTCTATGCCATCAATACTAGAGGCCACCACCATGTCAGGCATACAACAATCTGCTACAACACCCAACTCAACTGAACCTAACTCTAGTGGGAATGAACCTGATATTCCAATGTTAGTATCAAGAATGGATGCATCCCCATCTCCACTGTCTCTGATAATCTTGGCCATGGACATCCTCGGATCACCAAACACCATTGCTTGTGACTGTATAGAATCAGGTGAATACTGTAGTCACTCTAACTCCATGGTCACTTTAGCCAAATGAAATTATGACTCCTTGAAAGCCAACTGTGTACTCTCAAGAATCTCAGAAGTCACCACAAGCTGCTCAGTAAGCTCACTCACATCATCTTCCTTGGCCAACAATGCATCATATGTTGTACTGCCCCACTTCATAAGATAATCTTTGTCGGCTACCAACTGCATATAATCCTGTCTTAGAATCTGGATAGCCTCCCATAAAGAGTGGAACTCTGTCAAGGAAAGATAACTGCCTCCCTGCTCATCACTAGTAGGAGAACCCCATCCATAAACTGCTAACAACTGACGAGCAGCATCGAAATGCTGGCAAGTGATAGCAATGTCTTGGTCACTAACTCTCAACTAATTAGACACATGATGGCACTGGCTTGATTGTCTCCTACAAACCTCCTCTGATGCACTGTCTAAAGGAGTATCCTCAAAGTTACTAGTCTCTAGAGTATTACCATCCATATCTTGTGAATCAAATCTAAAACTCATATCAACATACGGAGTATCAAAAACATTAGCATTGTTGTCCAACTCCTCTATACCCAAGGAAACTAAGTCTACAAAATTGCCCACTGCATCCTCCTGGATATCATCAATGCCAATATGATCCTGGGACTCATCTATACACATTGCCAAATATGAAATATCAGCAACACATTCTAGCAAGTATGGTCGACTGGATATATGAACAAAGCCCAACATCGGTGTATAAAAACTAATACCAACATTGGACAAGCTGCTAGCACAAGAAAAGACAAAACCATGCAATCTGCTAATCAAATCCATTATAGCACCCAAACAAACACTGCTACCAAAAAGTGTTAAAGATCTTCTATCAACTGAATCCCAAATGCCAATATAACAATCTTGAGTCCATATCTGTAAACTAGAATCAACTGGTAACTCAAGCAAAATCCTCACTTGAGTAATATGACCAATACCAACTAACTCCACATACCTATCATGATGAGATAATGAAGTCAAAATACTATCTTCACTCACCTTTAGCTGGCGGGATAAATCATGTGAAGTACTACCTGCCTCAACCTCATGTGATGAAGCATCTAACTGTGCTTGGTACTCTTTCTCAGCAAAGTCATGAATGCTCAATGTTTTCTCATCTCTACCAGGTATCTCACCATCCTGCACAACAACATCCTCATAATCATCATCTGAACCCACTACACTGTAGTCACTGCCTGTTGTAACTATACCATCCTGAATACCTATAGCATCACCCTTTGACAACCTGTAAACAATTGTCTCAATTTGAGTATCAAGTTGACCTTTACTATCAATCTGTGTAATATCCTTTCCCACCACCTCCTGTGACAGAGTAGAATCTGAGACCTCTACCTTGCTATCAGCTAGTTTCTCAAACTCCTCATGTAAGTTCTTGGGAATTGTGTCATTTCTCCTGTGAGAAAATCTGCCAAATAGAAATCCAGTCAACTTATCCACCTTAGCTGGGTCAGATAACATGTCATTCATTATACGGTGGTGCTCAACCAACTGTTTAGACATGTCATGGCTTATTTTCATAAGTTTATCTTGAATGTCTAAATAACCATCCTTTCTACTATTTTGACTCTGGCTATCAATTGTCCAAAATTTTTCCCTCTGAGACTCTGTACTATACCTGTCCATTCTGGATAAAGTAGAGTGTAACCCCAATAGGATATAACTTCTTCAAACACCAAGAACTAACATGCAAATGATTAGAAGTAGCATGCAACCATAGATTTGGACATGCAACTGATTAGAAGCAACATGCAACCACCAAATTATGACATGCAAGATCTAGGTAGTTGTCAAAACTGACATGCAAGATCTGGGTAGTTGTCAAAACTGATATGCAAGATCTGGGTAGTTGTCAAAACTGACATGCAAACTTCTACAACCACCAAATTCACCAAGAACTAACATGAAAATGATTAGAAGTAGCATGAAACCATAGATTTGGACATGCAACTGATTAGAAGCAACATGCAACTACCAAATTATGACATGCAAGATCTGGGTAGTTGTCAAAACTGACATGCAAGATCTGGGTACTTGTCAAAACTGAAATGCAAACTTCTACAACCACCAAATTCACCAAGAACTAACATGAAAATTATTAGAAGTAGAATGCAACCATAAATTTTGACATGCAGCTGATTAGAAGCAACATGCAATCATAAATTATGACATGCAAGATTTGGGTAGTTCTCAAAACTGAAATGCAAGATCTGGGTAGTTGTCAAAACTGACCTGCAAACTTCTACAAACCCTCAGGCTGGCAAGATCATGGCTCTGATACCACTGAAATGTCCCTTTTTTTATTTGATATGGTATTTCATGCCTTTAATCAGATTTTCAAAATCAAACAACTGATATCACAAAGATCCTCCAAATTTCTCAAGAAACCCCAAATTGGGTATGCTAGAAATTGTGCCAAAAGCTTCACAACTTCACCAATTATTAATAAATCTGAAAGTGGAAATTTTTACAGAAATTTCAGAAGCATAAAAGCCTACAAAATGAAATTTCCAGATCTGTATAACCTTTACACAACAGTTCTCAAATGTAGGACAAAAACTATGCTCATCGGGCTCCCGAAATTAACACAAAAATGCTCGGAAACACCACACAACACT
Organism: Cupressus sempervirens; assembly: GCA_028749045.1. NCBI lineage: Eukaryota > Viridiplantae > Streptophyta > Pinopsida > Cupressales > Cupressaceae > Cupressus > Cupressus sempervirens. Next base: position 1,046,184,283 of record CM053785.1, on the reverse strand, counting down.
AATAAACTATCTCAGAAGTTTAATCACATCCCAATACATATATTCAGCTCTATTTTAATAGCTTAAAGTCTTAAATACAGCAACAACCAAAACTGATATGAAATGCTCAACTGAAAACACCAAACTCATGCAAAAAACACACCCAAAAACCCACAAATCTACACTGTTCAGCACAAAGGCAAACTCTGTATGAGCATGCACATGGAATGGCTTCAAACTCCCATCTTTAGCCTTCCTAGAAACCTACAAAATCCCATTCTTGGGTCTCCCTGGAAACCTGCAAACTCCCGTTCTTGGGTCTCCTTCTCCACAGGTTTGGCAGCCTCTGAAGAATAACAAAGAATGAGCAAAAATCAAGTTCTCCCCCCTCCCCAAAATGCCTCCAAACCCCTTAAAAGAGGGCATAACTGTAACTCATGTCCAAGAGAGGTTAATGAAACATATTTTAATAATAATTTTCATTTATTAGTCCAACGGTTTCCAAAGATTAACCCCCTTTTTCCGAAAGTTCACTTTCTTGGGCCTGCCTGCCTTAGCAAAGATTATTATTTTTTAATTATTTGAAAAGGGGACATGACACATAGTATGCCCCTGAAGCATTCATGGTTCCATATGTACCTAGGGCTTTGTCAATCCCAAACATTGTATTCTGAAAGTACCTTTGAAAGAAATCCAAGGGGATGATTTCCTCAATATCTCATCTCTTTGGGATCTCTCCTACTTCCTTCTTTGCCTTGGGAACGTATCTGGTCATGCTTTTACCCATATAAAAACTCTTATGTTTTTTGAAATTCTCTTTCAATTCTTTAATATCAATGGGCAATGACATAGGTCCACCCAAATCAAATGCCTCTATGAATGTATCCTTATCCAATGCTAGAAAAACACTTTTATCCTTCCTATGGAATGACTCATTAATAGGATTATAACATTTGATAAATACCTTGACCAAATCTATGTCCATAAATACTTCTGGCACTATCAGTTTTCCCAAATTTCTTACCCAATGGTTGCAAATTGGAACTTCTTTCACTCTATTTTTGTAGAAAAACCAAAAAAATTCATACCTATTTTTGTTACGGACAATTGCATCTCTGCACATTGCATATGAGTCTTTGAATGCAAGATCATTGGCATTCTGAGCATTTGAGGAGCTAGGCAAGATGTGTATCCATTCTTCTACAAATGTGTTGGGAGCCCTTGGTGTTTTATTTGGTACTTCAATTACTGCTTGTGCAATCAATTATCCTTCTCTTTGGGCCATTTCTACAAGTATTTTCACTGATTCTATATGTTATTTGGATAAAATCACTCAGAGATCACTTATGCACTTTGAAATCGCTCAAAAAATTTAGATAATTGAGAAAATAGTAATAACAACCTATTTCTTTCTAGGCTTTATCAATTTATGTGATGAGAACATAGCTTTAATTGGAATTTAAGGGTGGCACACTTGAAACCCCATCAATCTTCTAAAAATAGGTCAAATCTACACTTTTTTAATTTTCATACATCCAGCTCATCCCATCTTCATCCAGCTTAAATTTTATTGTTGAAAAATCCATTTTATACTTTAAATCTTATAGGTGTGATAGTTTTGAACAAGACCATTTTTCCACTTTGCACTGGAATCTCTCTTTGTAGCAACATGGCTTGCGATGTTGTGAACCATTTATTTCTCATTTGATCATGGCTTTACAGCTACATTTAATCATACCTTTTTTATCATTGCAACCTTGCAAAGAGCCATTAACTTCTAACATTTCACAACCTTGCTATGGTCTAGCCCTCAAAACATTTTATGCTTGTGACCATGTGATACTTTAGATCTCTATCACTCCTTTACAATTCTGAAATTGGGCATTAAACTTAACCATTTTGATTCTGACATGTGAGGGCATAGTCAATGCTTTGTTTGACCTTCATCTTACTTTTGTAGCTTTGTATCTTAACTTAAGATGTTACTTCAACTGCATGCAAGCATTTGATAGCCTTTAATTTAATTGCCCTTGCCACTTTGCAAGATGAAAACCTTAATCTTCAATTGAACCCTATGATAGTGTGATTACAAGAACTTACAACTTTTCTCCTCTAACCCATGGTTCATTTATACTACCTGTGATGGTGAACTTAACATAAACTATTAACTCAGCACTAACTCTTCACACCTTCGTGGCTTTTCTTTGACCATATAATCGAACCTTTGTGATGCTATGCCAATATTTTATACTGAATGTTTTCCTTTATTTGCACCATTGTAGCTATTAATGCCTTATGCCAAAATAATCATGTGAACATGCACTCTTCTTTGCTTCACATAGTCACAACTTAACAAATATGAAGCTCTTACAAAATATAATAGCAAAAATATTTCAAAACTTAGGATAAGAACGCATGTATGGAAAATACATATATCCTTTTAAAAATCAAAATTATATTTCATGAGCTTTAAATGACTAGAAAAGAACTTGCCTAGGGTTTTTCTTAACGGCTAACAAAATTTGACAAACCCTAGCTTATTCTCAACACATTTTTTCCTATTTTTTTAAGAATCTTGCATAAATTGAGTGAGTGAAAATTGTTGGAGTTGATGAAATCCAACTCCGAAGATGCCCAAGATCACCTGCATGCGAAAAACTGTTAAAGGGAAGCCAAGGAAGGAAGAGCGTGGAGCAAGGGAAAAACCCTAAACAGACATGAGAGAGAAAGATATGCAAACACAAGAAAATATGTATTTATAATATGCAAGAATGAGATGTTGTGATGATACAATGAGGGAGCCCGAATATAAAGAGCTCCAGGAATCTCCTAGAAGAAGCTAGAAGACACTAGGAGATAAGTGTGACAACTAAGCATACATCCACATGAGGTGGAAAGTCCTCGAACAAGGTGAGAGGATAAGTATGACTTAGGAGAGAAAAAACTCATGTATTGTCAACAACTTATAACAAACTCCTAGGCTACAACTAATAAATAAAATACATTAACCTAAGTAAGCTTAAGTAAATAGAATAAATAATTAGAAAATTAATTATTTACTCTAACACCCCCCCTTAAGTGCAACTTAGGGAAATGCCTTAAGCTCACAAAACTAAGATGAATGCAGAATGGATCCCGACAACAAAGCCATGTTAGGTACCCATGTACAAATGCAAAAGATGCAACCTCTAAAAATAGGGAAAGAGAGAAAACCACATGTGGAAAACCCTCCCCCAAAAAGAGGTAAGAACCTAGTGAAGAACTGAAGAAGCCTCCAACTAGGGGAATGTCCCCTAAAACAAGAACAAGGAGTGATCATGAAGAGCATCACTAAAGAAAGAAGAGCCACAAATCTGCCATCAAGAAGAAAACTTTTGATCTGAAGAGCCTCCATGGAAGAAGAAGGCACGAACTAAGCATGTCTATATGGTAGATGATCCATCTCACTGAAATGCATAGGTAGCCAGCCACTGCAATCGCCTTGTATATAGGATCAACCACTAAATACATAGTTCACACTATTGAACCATCAAACCATGGATGCATTAGAACAACAGCATAACCCCCCTTTAATGCAGAAAGGGTGTGATAAAAAACAACTGAGAAGGTGGACCAAAGTCTCCTACATACAAACCAAGAACGACGAGAGAGGAAGAGGTACAAACACCTATAAAGACATGATCACAATGACACTACATGGGGCTAATGTCATGGAAGGGACACTCACTTGACAAAGGGAGAAGGCCAAAAATAGCAAACACCTATCCACCCCGTCATGCTTTATAAAAATTGTGCATGTACAACTATCTCAAAACAACGTTCATGACCCCTGGAATGCAAGAGTGGCACTTTATCTCAGTGTGATACATAAAATTGCTTCAAGATGATAGCTACAATGATCAAAACTAAAAAAAAGCTGGATCAAAATAAAGTTCAACCCAAAACAAAGGAAACCATGCTAGGAAAATGATCCTTAGACCTAAAATACCCAAGATATCCACCATATAGAAAAAATGCCAAAAACATGATAGAGAGAGAATGGGTCATAAACTAAGAAAAAGGATTACATTTCTAACAAGATGACAAAACCAGCTTTCCAAAAATATAACATTTTCAAAAAACTAACATGGGAGGCAAAAAATATGAAAGTCGGAGTCAAAAACATAACTTTAGACTTCAACTAAAAAAATGGGAAATAAAAATGCATCAAAACCTAAAAATACCTACACCAATGTCTCTGTCTCGAAATTAGCTTTCTGACACTTCTTTCGGATTAGAAATATACCTCTGTATGCTCAAGTTATGGCCAAAAAACTGCAAGTAGGTCCAAAACTAACCTTGGAGATGTGCAAGCAAGGTATGTTGATGCAGTGATGTCATGTTGATGTTAGCAATCTACTTGTTTAAATTTGATAGCTTGAAGGCCATCACCACAAAAAAATATGCCACGTGGCAGTGCCTCATGGCAGGCGGCTACGTGGTAGGTGTGATGTGGTAGGGCCACATGGCAAAGTGCCACATGGCACATGTCCCACGTGTCACACCTGTGTGGTGCTAACTGTGCACAAAACATGGCTGGGCAGACAAAATCTGTAGAGGTGTTGAAACCTAGGCTGAGCGAAGAGTATCAGAGGAGCAGTGGTTGGAGTGGCTGGGAGCATCGGTGGTGGTGGTGACAGAGGGTGGCACCACTTGTCTGCGGTCACCTACCAGTAGCGGCCTGGCCCAAGCTACCCTACGATGGTGTGATGGCCTGTGAGCAATGCCCTAGTGGCATGGTGGTGGCTATGGGTTGGTGCAGCCCAAATAATTTTTATTTTATTTTTTTTCTTTTGAAATTTCATACAGTCCGTACGGCAACAACCAAGAGGCCTAAAAAAATATTCTCGAATGCCCTGTGTCCAAAAATAAAAAGTTTTATATGAATCATGACTGCAAACGGCCTTCGAGATCTAATGGTAGCATCTATTTGGGTTGAAAGTGCTCCAAAAAATTGTTTTTCCCCTTATTTGAAGAAAAAATGCACAAACAAACTAGGGTTTGTGACTCCAAATCATGGCTTCAAAACTTCTTCAACAAAGCAGCAGGGAGGAGGCTCTGATACCATGTTGGAGTTGATGAAATCCAACTCCAAAGATGCCCAAGATCACTTGCATGCAAAAACCTATCAAAGGGAAGCCAAGGAAGGAAGAGCGTGGAGCAAGGGAAAAACCCTAAACAGACATGAGAGAGAAAGATATGCAAACACAAGAAAATATGTATTTACAATATGCAAGAATGAGATGTTGTGATGATACAATGAGGGAGCCCAAATATAAAGAGCTCCAGGAATCTCCTAGAAGAAGCTAGAAGATGCTAGGAGATAAGTGTGACAGCTAAGCATACATCCACATGAAGAGGAAAGTCCTTGAAAAAGGTGAGAGGATAAGTATGACTTAAGAGAGAAAAAACTCTTGTATTGTCAACAACTTATAACAAACTCTTAAGCTACAACTAATAAATAAAATGCATTAACCTAAGTAAGCTTAAGTAAATAGAATAAATAATTCATAAATTAATCATTTAATTATTTACTCTAACAAAAATTAGGCCACCACCTTACTAACTACTATTGTATCATCTATTTTTCCTCCTGCAACTCTGATTGCACTTATACTTGCTTTGATTCTTTCACTATGTTTTTCAATGTTTTCATCTTCCTTCATCTTCATTTGATCAAATTGGTCACTGACACTTTCTACTTTGGCTCTTTTCACTTTATCATCTCCTCCATAGATGTCTTCTATTTTTTTCCACATGTCATAGGCAGTAGGGAGATCTTTGATTTCATCAAATTCAAAATAGTTGAGAGAGGAAGCAACATCAATCATCATTGTGTTATGATTCTTCATGTCCACCATTTTTTCCACAATTAAAGACTTTTGAGGTGACACATACTGATTTATTAATAAGTGCATACATGTATCTCTAATGGTTCCTAGATGTATCTTCATTAGTTCCTTCCATGCTAAAAAGTTCTCTTTGTTAAGCTTAGTAATCTCTCTTCTATAAGACATATTGATCTTTAGCTTAGGTCTTTGAAACCTTTCCTACAAGCATCAACACCTCTGATACCAATTGTTTGGAAATTTAAGATGAGTAACTAAGAGGGGAGGGGTGAATTGGTTACCACAAAAATAATTCCAAGTTCCTTAGATATCAATACAAACTTCTCACTAAGCCAAATCATTGCTTTGCTCAATTAGAACTAGATATACATTATAACTCAGTTATTGAAGAAGTCTTAAGATATTAATGTGTATTAAACTTTAGTAATTTAGTTATAGAAATATAAAGCATTAAAAAAATAACATGAACACATGAGACACCAAGATTTAACATGGCAACTCAATTTAGAAAAACTACCAATATAACTAGTTACAACTTTTCACTCTTCTAAAGTGAGCCTTGTTAGGAGCCAACCCTATTAAAGGTTACAAAACACATCATTAAGTATGACTCTATTAGTGGATTTGAATCACCCTTTTAGGAGTGGCCCATTTAGAGGTCTTTAGACACTTCAATCTAGAAATGCCACCTTGTTAGATGATTTACAAAATGACTATTAAGTCAACTCTGTTAAGATATTTCTTCATTGCTACAATTGTTAGAGAGTAGCAATGATTGACCTGATTGATGAAGCAATTGAATTTGCATATTTAGATCATTTTTGTAGTTTATCCCCTTGATCCTCCTTGATTAAAATATTCTTTGCAAATCCTTTGATGTTTTTTCTTTAATCAGATATCCTTCTTATTTCACATATTTCTCATCCTTTCAATTGCTTAATTCAATCCACAACTTGACTTTTCATACATTTGAAACTGAATGTCAAGTCAACTTGAGTACCCTTTCAAATAAATAATTAACATCTACTAAGCCAGCTTGTATTAACCATTCAATTAAAAAAAAAAATCTACTGATAGTCAGATAATACTCAAATTAGTCACTCGGTCAATACTGAATTCCTTTGGTAACCGACCTAACTTGGTTAATACTAACTCCCTTCATTGACTGACCTAACTCAGTTTACACTAACTTTCTTTGATGACCAACTAAACTCAGTTTGTACTAAATTCTGTCTAATTGATATTGGAGTCTTCTATAGTGTCCTACTAAGCTTGGTTAACACTAGTTATGCTTGGTTAGAGTGTGACATTTGTGTAACATCAATGACAATATACAATTGAATAATTATTTTCAACATCCTGAATAGTTATCATATAGAATTGTGATCTACCTATTTTAAGTTACAACTGAGTTTATCACATGTTTAATGACAAATCTATCATTTGTCTTAGCCTAATGGGGTTTCTAGCTAAAGTTTCTACAATGACACCTACATTATTCTTCTTAGTTATACTCATCAAACAAAATGATCATAACTCTACCTTATCAAACATCTAATTGCATCGCTTATTATCGATATTTCCTTAAATAAAGAAAAGTGTAGTTCTACATTTAATGTGTATGAACCTAGCACGTTTGTACATTTTTAAAAATTGCATAGATATAAACAAGCAAAGAAGGTTAGCACCTCACAAATGAGAACAACACCTAAAAAATTCATGCATATACCCTAAATGAAAACACAACTTTCACACATGGCAACATCCCTAACTATATGCACCTAAACATGCTACAAATGTGTAACATTAAAAAATGTGAACTACTATTTCACTAATGTAAAAATTTATCTAACAAATGCATGCAATAATCAAATATTGCAAAAACATGTAGTATACCTGTGAATTTGTGCACTGCAATTGTGCATTGTCCACACAAATCACAAATTTCAAAAATTTCTTATGCTAGCCTACCAACCTATAAAAAAAATCTAACAAACCTATCAATTCTGTAAAAAAATTCTGCTACAACTATCAAATGATTGAGAGGGATCGACCACTCACTGGATTTCTGTAGTTGGTTGGCTATTGGAACCTTTGTATTTTCTCAAAATGGTACTATGCTATCAGGAATGGCATCATAACTATCCTAAGATATCCTCCAATCTCCTAATGCCAAGTGTGCAAATGATGACTCATCCACCTTGTCTTTTTCCTATTTATACCTATGGGATCCTTTTCTTGGAAGTGCTACCATACAACATCACTTTTACTTATTTGTTGTCATCTGCATTATTTGATCTCATTTCTCATCAAAAGATTTCCCAATTTAACAACCAACTCCATCATTAAAAAAAATTAAAAAATTAAAAAAATCAAATCAATCTTTTGAGGGGGTGGGAGCAACAGGGTCAAATGCTAGTTGTCTTTGAAATAATGAGTTGTCCATGTATTATTCCAAAGAGGGGAAAAATGTATACACTTAAAAAATTTCAAGTCAATTAATAGTTAATTAATAAGTTTCCTCTATTAACTTTAATAAATTATTTAATTTGTTATGTTAATTTACTTTCTATAAATCAATTAAATGCTTTTATCTTTAATTAATATTATTCCTCTATTAGTATTAATAAATTATTTAATTTATTAAACTAGTTCACCTAAGTCAGTTATACTATTATTTAAATTGCTTAACTATTCACTCACTCAAATGACTGAGTCTTCCTGTTCACCTAGTCAGTTCATGTCATGTGCCACTTGCACCAATAATTAATTTTAATTAATTATTAAAAATAATATTTATCCTCACCCATGTGTCCTATTTTATTGGGCACAGAGAGGATATGTCGCCTTGATTAACTCAACCTATGAGACACATGTATCTAGGTGACTAAGCCCTCTTCTACTTCCTGTATTAACTTGGAGTTGTCAATCCACCTCATGTAGTCAACAAGGGCTCTTGAGACACTTGTCCATGGAGTCCTCCCTAAAGTTAGAGTTCTCTCAATAGGTCTTGATGAGATATATGCCAATTTTTTTTCTTCCCCCTAACTTTTCTCTTACATCTCAACTAAATCCTTGATTTCTATCATCTCTCCAACCAAGTCAATCTCGTTCGTCCATGTGTCCTAAATTGTATCTCCACCATCGAATGTTGCCACCTAGGTTAGGGTCTACCTAGATTTTATAGGGACCACTATCTCCTCATACCAATATCTAGAATTATACTTGCACCTAGAATATCTTTTGTACTTAGACTTTGAATTTTGAATTAGTATTTGAGTATTTACAAGAAATTAATCATCAACTCCATAGTTGTTCATATCATATCATTAGAATCTTTGTCTTTCATCATTCATTATCATCTTCATTTGGCATTTTAGGATCATTTGATAGATCTTGCACTAAAGTTCGTAATCTCCAAAACCTTGAAGCATCTTGAAGAAGGGAGTTAATCACAATCTAAGGGCTCACAAATATCAAGAAACTCAATACTAGGAGGACAATGGAGGCATGTTACAACTTGGTAAGGAAAAGGGAAAAAATTCCATTTTTATTTGTAATCCTTCATTTTTTATGTGTTTAGTTTCTTAGATTATTTGTTTAGGCATTGTCACATATTCTACATGCAGTGATGATCAAAGAAAAGGTAATATGTTTTACCTTAACTTTACTAATAATAGTTGCTTAATAGAAAAATCTAAAAGTTCACTTTGACATAAAGGTTATGACATTTAAATTTTGATAGTATTGTGAAGGTAGGTAGAAAGAAATGTTTGAGAGGCATGCCTTCAATTACTAAACCCGATAATTCTATTTGCAAATATGATCACTTGGGTAAGATAGCTAGGTCAAGTTTTTCAAGTAAATAATTTTCTTCTAAACACATTTTGGATATAGTGCACTTTGATCTGTGTTGTCCCATGAGGACTAAGGGTGTATCTAGTTATATATATATTCAAGGTCCAAGACATTCTACATGTTCAAGGTGTTCAAGGCCAAAGTGGAAAGAGAAACAAAAAAAGTTTTGAAGTTCTTGAGATTAGGAAAGGGAGGTGAGTCCACCTCACAAGAATTTTTAAGCTACAATGAAGAGCATGGCATTATAAGAATGATGTCAGCCCCCAGAACACCTCAATAGAATGGTGTTGTTGGGAAAAGAAACTGGACAATCATAGACTATACTAGAACTCTCATGATATATAAAAATATTGCACAAGCCAACTAGAAATAAGAGCACATGAATTATACCCTATATAAGGTACAAGTAAAGAAAGGTACACATAAAATTGTTAGAAAGTAAAGTCCACCAAGATAACTAAGAGGGGGAGGGTAAATTAGTTATCCAATTAAAACAACTCTAGGTATCCTTATTAATTCCAAAACATGTAAATAATAGAAGCAAAAACCATAGAAAGATCGCCATACATAATAACACTATATTTTTTAGGGAAACCCTTAATCAAATGGAAATCTCCAGTGGGGATGGTACCCATAAAATGATGTACTAATGTATAACTTCCTTGTAAGAGGATGAACCCTATTACGAGTCAATGAAATACATATGAGTATGTGCTAGGAGACTTTGAATCCCTATTAGGAGATTCCAATCCTATTAGGAGTTGTGGAAAGCAAAAGGACCCACTATCCAAATAGCTTTAGGGCGAGACCACCGAACTCACTATCCAACTAGCCTTAGTATTATCCTTCTCATAATAATATAAGTATACATGTGCCCAATAAAAACTTATTTTCAAAATATAGTTTCTTTGTAAGATCATTGTGCATTAGTTGTACCAAACACTTCTCTGATAAAAAGATATTCTTTATCAAGTTTATTGGATCTCACATACTTGCATTTTACAAATATATGCACTAGATGATTACAACAAAGGAAATTATCCTTCCTTTATGCCAATTCCTAAAAGTAATTATTGATTTGGCCTTGAGGCTTTCCCAATTTACAATAATAATATAGGACTATCTTAAGATTATACATTTACACGTTACATTACAATATTACATAATTTCACAATTCTAACCAAACTATCAACTCACAGTCTTCATAACTCTTCACTTGATGAACATGTGACTTTTCTCACTTAACCACATCATCTTCAGCATGTATTCTACCTTTGTACGATCTTACTTAACTAGATTCTATCTATGTTAGGAGATATAATCAAAACATCACAATTGCTTAACCAGAAACTTTGTTTAAATGTTGTCTTCATCAAATCTTTAATAAATTTGCATTGTATTCAAATTTATGTATGCATGCTTAGCCATAGTATTAGAACACTCCTTAGAACACATCCTCAACTATGCATAAGCTAATATGTATTCCTCAAATTGTGCAAAACCAAACTCTATCTTATTCTCTACCAACCTTCACAAAATAACTCATATATTGACATCAATGACAAACTTTGTCATGAATTCAGCATAGAACCTTTGAATCTTATGTCCAAAAATGATAGGATACTCCCCCATAGGAATAGGACTAGTAATCATTCTTAACAATCTCCCCCTTTGGCATTGATGACAACATAGATTAAAAGCATCTAGGTTCCATGAATACCAAATATTCTTGCTACAACTACTCCCTCATTCATATTGTCCATGAATGTCATCTATACTGTAACCATCATGCATAAGGAAGGTTTTAATATCCCCCATACATCAACATCTTTTCAAATCCTCTTGATCAATCCTTTTTAAATCCTCTTCATCAATCACATTTATCTCCCATGGGAACATTTATCCCCATTGACATCAGGCAATATACAAAGATATGTCATGTGCTACTCTCCCATAAGATATATGCAAAAATTCATTATCAAAATATTTTTTTCATTTGTATCTCTCCCCCAAACATATCTATCAAAGGATTTTTTTATGTACAATTCTTTGCCCATTGACATCAATGACAAAGGTATCATTCTATCAATTTACTACATAAGATATGCAATAAGGTCAAGTGTCCAAAGACACTATTAAATACTAGTACCAAGAGTCCTTCATGACTTAACTCAAACATAGATACTACCCCATAGAGGAAACATCAAGCATCTAGTATAGATGAAATAAATCATGCTTTGCTACTACTTGACTACTACAATCTCTGCATCAACTACTCAAACATAGTCTAGGGTATAACTCCAAGCATAACTCTCAAGTACTCAAATGTATCCTTTATAAAAGGTTTTGTGAATATGTATTTGATCTACTTCTTTCTAGTAACATACTCTAATATGATCTCTTTCTTTACATTTTTTTCTCTCAAAAAGTGATACTTAATAGATATATGATTTGTCTTTGAATGTAACACTGGATTATTTGACATACTCAATATATTTTTGTTACCACAATGTATGATAATAGGTTTTTTAAACTCAATCCCAATATCCTTCAACATCTATTTCATCCAAATGATTTGATTACAACTATTTTCTACTACTACATAATCCACTTCTATCATACTCTATGAAATACAGTCATATTTCTTTCTTAGCCAAGAAACCAATCTTCCTCCCAAGAAGAATGCTCCACCACTTGTACTTTTTCTTTCATCTACACTTCTTTCCCAATTAGCATCAATTTAAGAAAATAAGGTAAATTCATTTGATTTATCATACCATGATCCAAAATTAGGTGTACCATTCAAATATCTGAAAAAAAATTTCATTGTTGCATAACATGGCTCTTTAGAATTAGCTTGAATCTTGCCACAATACCAACTACATTAACTATATTAGGTTTCTATTGTGTGTTAGATATTGTAATCCATCAATCATAGATCCATACTTTTTTCTACTCAAATATAGAAGTTTCATATTTTCTATATGACCAATCACCATAGGTATTCCAATAGGTTTACAACTTTCCATTCCAAATATATTCAAAGAATATTTCAAATACTTAGCTTGTGATATGAAAATACCATCTTTATTCTGACCAATTTGCAATCCCAAGAAACATTTCTTCTCACCAATCATACTCATCTCAAATTATTTCTTCATCTCTACTACAAATGTTTCACTTGCTTCATCATTGCCTCCAAAGATTATTTCATACAAAAATACTTCTACAATTAGTAAGCCATCATTAATCTCCTTCAAATACAAATTACTATTACCACTATAGTTTACAAATTCCAAACTTGACAAATACTTATCCAATCTTGCATACCAAGTTCTAGGTGCTTGTTTCAACCCATACAATGCTTTCTTTAATTTGCATACTATATCTCCTTGATATGTCAAAAGAAAATCATCAGGTTTCTCAATGTATATCTCTTCTTTTATTTCACCATTTAGAAAAAATTATTTCACATACATCTGATACACTTGTTACAAGCTAGAGTTATTGTCACTCCAAAAGATCGACCTATTAATTCTTGATACAACCACTAGACATATAGAATACAAGAGACTATTAAGCCATGTCACAAATCCCAAAAGGGAAGGCTAGTGGTTAGTCCAAAATTCCCCCCTCTGTGTTACCCAAGGAGATTCAAACCTCTCACCAAGCTCTGATACCACTTGTTACAAGCTAGAGTTATCGTTGCACCAAATGATTGATCATTTAATGCCTGATACAACCACTAGACTTATAGAACATAGGAGGTGGTTAAACCATGTCATGTATTCTAGAGGGGAAGGCTGGTGATTAGTCCAACAACACTTTGAAATTATTATTAGTTATATATGCTAAAAACATTCTAACTATCTCTATTCTAGCAATAGGTGCAAATATTTCCTCAAAATCAATACCTTCTTGTTGTGAATAACCTTTACATATCAATCTTTCTTTGTTTCTCACAATCTCATGTTGTTCATTAATTTATTTTTTAAATACCCACTTAGTTCCAATAACATTCTTATTCTTATGTCTAGGAACCAATTCTCATGTGTTTTTCTTCTTATTTTGGTCTATTTCTTCTTTCATAGCTTTAACCCAAAAATACCTTTACTAGCTTCATGAACACTTTTGGGCTCAACTTGAGAAATCAAACATAGTTCTTCTTGTACCTTGATTCTTGTCATAACTTCTCTATCTTTTCTTCCAATAATCTAATCAACAAGGTGATTGTTTATCAATTTTTTGTTAGGTGTCACAGCTTCAACTCTAACTTCAACTCTAGGCTTAGATCTTGGTTCTTTTTTCTATTCTTTCAATTGTACTTTTTTCTAAATTTCATTCTGCACATCAATGCTAGTCTCATAAGAAAATTCTTGATCAACATCTTCTCTATTAGGCCTTGGAATAGCTTCTTCACTAGAATTTTAATCAAGAATCCTTTCTTGAATTCTAAACTTCTCATCTACTCTTACATTTGTACTCTCAACAATAGTCTTAGTTCTTTGATTAAAACATCTATATGCCTTACTTTTCAATGAATATCTAAGAAGCATACCTTCATCACTTCTTGAATCAAACTTTCCTATCTCATCATCTCTCTTAATGAATCACCTACTTCCAAAGATTCTAAAATACTTAATTGAAGGTGCATGTCTAAACCAAAGTTCATAAGGTGTCTTACTAGTACCTTGTTTGATGTGTATTATGTTCATAGCGTACACTATAGTATTTACTACTTCTCTCCAAAAGATCTTAGATACATTGTTCTCAAGCATCATCACTCTTGCTACCTCTATTACTATTATGTTCATCATTTTTGCTATCTCATTATGTTCAGGTGTCTCAGGGGCTAAAAGTTGTCTTTTAATGTCATTTTCTTCACAAAAACTATTAAACTCATTTGAAGTAAACTCTCCACCTCCATTAGATCTCAAAAATGTAATATTTAATCCATATTCATTTTCAACTCTACTCTTAAATATCTTGAATTTATCAAAGGCTTCAGAATTCTCTCTAAAAAATGCTACCCACATCATTCTAGTGAAATCGTCAACAAGAATCATAAAATACCTTCCACCATAGAATCCTTTTGTCTTAATAGGGCCACTCAAATCTATGTGCACAATCTCCAACTTCATATATGTAGTAAAATACTTTCTTCAAAATGAACTTTTCTTATATTTTTCCATCACACATTCCTTACACACCATGTAAGAATGTTTTACAATTTAGGAAAATGTCTAACTGTAAATATAAAAACTGACCTTCGCAATATTATCAAAGTTGATATGAAAAAATCTCTAATGCCACAACCATCACCCACTTTAGCAATTAAGCATGTCATATCAATAGGATTCAATTAAAATAGATCATTACCTCTTTCCCTTGCACTAGTATCAATCAAAGAACCATATTTTTCTTTGATAATGCAAGTTTTCTCTAGAAACTACAATCGATAACCCTTATTCACTAGTTGTCCATCACTCAAAAGATTGTGTTTCAAACCATCAGTAAAAAAATCATCAATGTTATTCTTTTCATCAAGTGTAATAGATAATTTTCTTTTTATATGAAAATTTTCATTATTTCCAAATCTAACTTTTTCTCCATCATAGCTATAGAATTCAACAAACTTATTCATATGTCTAGTCATGTGATCGGAACAACCATTATTAATAATCCAATCAAATTTCTTCTTTTCAACTTGTGACTCTAATGTCTTTTCTTCTCTAAATTTTTTTAGGGATTTCTCCGTTAATAGAAAAAAAATATTATTTCATCATCACTCTAACTGATGTAGTATCATCTTGGGTCTTGGACAAATCTTGCATCAACCAAAAACATTTCTCTATTTGTAAAGTAGCATTATTGTTGGAACTATATTTTTTTGTATTTTTCATGTCTATTGTAGGAATTGTAACTAATTTTTCACAATGATTCAAAGGCTAAAAATTTAAGAGATTTCAAATAGGGCCTAGATTAATATCTATGGTTAAAGGAGCAAGTCCTATTTCATCATGATTTGGGAGATATGACTATTTTTCTAACACATCAATTTTCTGCCAATTTCATGACGAGTTTCCATGCATGACTTTCAAGATGGATGCATAGACATTCTTAATGAATTGACCTTTTCACACTTAAGGGGTTGTAGGGAGCCCAAATTAATACCTTTAATTCAAATAACAAGTTCAAATTCAATCAGAGCTAGGAGATATTAATTTTTTTCTTGGACATCAATTTTCAGATATTTTTCATGGAAACATGTGAAGTTTTCATCTTGCGCAATTTCATATTAGGAAATGGGAACTTTTTAAGATAGGTCCATGTTCTTGGATCATTTGTGCACCTAAATATGGCTTGGTATTAAGTTTCATTTATATTTGTGATGGTTTTGGTTTACTGTTCCAAGGAGGACCTATACATAATTAAATGTCTAGCTAGCTGACTTGTGGCTTAGGTGGCTATATAAGGAGCTTGGATTGATGTAGAAAATCATTATATAAAAGATAGTTCTAAGAAGATCCTGGAAAAGAAAGAAATATTTGAGCTTGGACTTGAATTCATAATTCTTTATATATGGTTATAACCCAGGAGGCCTTATAGTCAGACATGTTTGGATTCATTTTCTGATTATATCAATTTGGTTATGCAAAATTCAGTCTCTTGTTCTTTGTTGTTCATTTAGTTTGTATGTTTCTTTCATGTATAACTCTAAGTAGGGGATGTTCGTTGGTTTGGTTTGGATTAATTCCACTTGAATCTACTTGTTCCTGCATCACTCACTCAAGATGTCTTCATCATCCTCATTATTTGTAAACAGACATTCCTTAGGTTTTCTTGATTTGAAGTGCTTTCTAGTCTTTCTTAATCCCTTAGGAAACTTAGAAGAATAATGACCATATTCACTACAATTACATTATTTAAATATTTTGTTACCTTTAGATTCTCTCTTCATAAGACAGGAAAGTCCTTTCTCAATATTCTTTTCTTCTTCTACTATAGTTTGGATGCTACTAGCAAATCTCTATTGGTACTTTCACTCCTTGTCAAGATAGATTGAACACTCAATGTGCTGAAATTAGTTTCAACATTTGATGATTCTCCACTCTATCTCATCCACATTTTTGTTGATCACAATCTCCCAAGAAGAGTCTCTCTTGTAAATTTTGGTGATAGGAGAATAACTTGTTCAATTATCTATATTATTTGTTTGTATGCAGGTGTCAAAGTGATGCAGGAGCATCCTAGGTGTAAGAAGAATCTTGCATCACCCAAAAATATTTTATTTTTAGTCTTTTCTATTTTAATAAGGACTAGTAGATAGGGTGGTTCCTATTTATGGGAAATTTCTATTTTTAGTAAGTTTGTCATACGAGCTTGGGATGTTCTCATTTTCTAGATGAAGGTTCATTTTATAGTTATAAGCCTACCATAAAAATAGCATTGCTCCATCTTAATTATCGATAAACTTATTATAGATTTTCAATGGAAACATTTGTAGAAAAATCTTTTGGCTCACCATTAGAGGCATTAGAGTGGCTGGATGAGGTCTAAAAACTTGATAGAAGGGTGCTTGTGCTATTCTAAGCTTGTAGATCAGGACATGGCATTTTTGAAAAGTGACTATAATAGTCAATCGGAGCAATGATTCGAGAGTTAAGGCCTTTCAAAGTTGGGATACCAAAAATATCTAAAATAATTGTCAAATATGTATTTGGCCGACTCTAGATGTATTCTTAGGGTCTATCAGCCCTAGGTATTAAGTTTCATTGTCTAGAACCTTCCCAAGCAGCATAAATTTGTCTATTTAAGAAAGGCCCAAACATTGTCTAAAATAGCTCTAGGTGATAGTTCACAACCTATCTTGCAGATTATTGTAATAAAGGTGCCCATGTGGGTTAGCATATTGTACTTTTGAATTATGCAATTTTGCATTTCCGATGAAACTAAGAAGTCCATTTTTTTTCTCACATTTACTATTGTTTTTTTTTTTTTTTTATGATTTATGGTATTAAGGGGAGCACCCTTCATCAAGTGGTATCAAAGCTAGATTTCTTAAGTGTGGATAGATTGCCAACTGTGAGGTAGTTCACACTAGGACGATGGTTTGGGCTAAGTGTGTAGATGGATCAAAGAATAGAAGGCCAAGCCAGAGTTGCACATGTTGATAAAGATGTCAAATCCTCACATTCTGAAGATGGTAAAAGAGGAGAAGTCCTAGTTAACAAAGGAGTCCTACTAAGTGGTGAGAATGAACCTGATCAAAGAAGGAACTTATTTTGCACAAGGTAAAAATGTGAAGATAAGTATTGTGATGTGATCATTGATGGTGGAAGTATTGAAAATCTTGTGTCAGAACTGATAGTCACCAAGTTGAAGCTAAAGAGATAGAAACACACGCATCCATACTATATTGCTTAGGTGCAAGATGACCACAAAGTCATGGCTAATGAGCAGTGCTCCGTGAAGTTCAATATTGGAAGCTACCAAGATGAGGTACTATGTGATATCATACCTATAGATGTATGTCATATTTTATTAGGTAGGTCATGGCAGTTTGATAGGCATGTTGTACACGATGGACGAGAAAATACCTACACTCTGAACAAGGATGGAGTGAAACATAAGTTGAAGCCATTGAAGGATAAAGAAGAAAAGGTATACAGTGTTGCCACAATATTTTTTGTTGATGGAAAAGACTTTCTCAAAGGTATAAGTGTGAGCATATGTGTTTTACTATAATGCCAAAAGATAGTAAAGAAGAAGTAGATGAGATACCTGTAGAAGTTGCAGATATGTTAAGAGAGTTTTTTGATATTGTATTAGATAATGTACCTGACAAATTTCCCCCAATGAGGAAGATCAATCACCAAATGGATTTGGTTCTAGGAGCTAGTTTTCCAAATAAGGTAGCACACAGAATGACACTAGCAAAAAATGAAGAGTTGAACAAACAAGTTCATGAGTTGTTGCAGAAGAGGTTGATTAGAGAGAGTTTAAGTCCATGTGTTGTACCAGTAGTATTAGCACCAAAGAAGAATGGAGAATGGAGGATGTGCATAGATTCTCATGCTATCAACAAGGTCACAATCAAGTACAAATTTCCATTACCAAGGATGGATGATATTATGGACTATTTGTGGGGAGCTGAGTATTTCACAAAGATAGATCTGAAGAGTGGATACCATCAGATTCATATCAAAGAAGGTGATGAGTGGAAGACTACTTTCAAGATGAAAGAAGGACTACACAAGTGGTTAGTCATGCCTTTTGGGCTAACCAATACACCAAGCACTTTCATGAGACTCATGAATGAGGTACTGAAGGAGTTTCTGGGTAAGTTTTTCATTTTTTACCTAGATGATATATTGATCTTTATTAAGACTTTGGAGGAGAATTTGACCCATATTTGTAAGGTGTTTGATAAGTTGAGGGAAGAAAAAGTTGTTGATAAACCTAAAGAAGTGCAGTTTTGTAAAGAAGGAGTCGGTGTACCTAGGATTTCTAGTTTCAGCAGAAGGTCTAAAAATGGACCCAGAGAAAGTGAAGGCTATCCTTGAATGGCCTACTCCAAGGAGTGTGATAGAGGTAAGATCTTTTCATGGATTGGCTAGTTTTTACAGAAAGTTCATAAGAGATTTTAGTACTATTTGTGGACCCTTGATTGAAACAATGAGAGGGGATAGGAAAGAATTTAAGTGGACTGTAGGAGCATATAAGAGTTTTATTATGTTGAAAGCAAGGTTACTAAGCAACCTATTTAGCACTTCCAGATTTTAACAAGGTGTCTCAAGTAGACTGTAATGTTAGTGGTACTACAATAGGAGCTAGTATGAGCCAAGAAGGTAGACCTGTTGCTTATTTTAGTGAGAAGTTGAATGATGCAAAAAGAAAATATTTTGTTTATGTTTAGGAATTTTATGCTATCATTCAAGCATTAAAGAAGTGAAGACGCTATCTTCTTCCTAAGGAGTTTGTTTTGTATGCTGATCATCAAGCTTTGCAATATTTGAATAGTCAAGGAAAATTGAACCAAAGGCATTTGAAGTGGGTTGAGTTTTTGTAGAGTTATACATTTTTTTTGAAACATGGGCTCATGGGAAGTCTAACAAAGTTGTAGATGCTCTTAGTAGAAGACAATGTTTACTAACAGAAATGTAGATAGAGGTGGTTGAGTTCAAGCAACTCAATACTTTGTATCCAGATGATCCTGATATTGGTGAAGCATGGAAGGCTTGTACAAAACCTATTACACTTGATAGGATAAAGTGGTTGGATTTCATGATCAAGGATAGTATGTTGCTTATGAAAGGTAGTTGTGCATTCCTAGAAGTTCAATGCAAGAGAATATCATCAAGGAGAAGCATAGTGGAGGATTGGTTGGACATTTTGGAAGAGATAAAACCATAACTTTGGTTGCTAAAAATTATTATTGGCCACATTTGTAGAAAGATGTGAAGAATTTTGTGCAAAGTTGTAGAGTATGTCAGATGGTAAAATGAGTGAAGCAGAATACAAGGTTGTATTAGCCATTACCTATACTTGAGAAGTCATAGGAGGATGTTAGCATGGATTTTTTTCTTGGGTTACCAAGGACTCAACATGGGTATGATTCTATTTTTGTGGTGGTTGACAAGTTTTCAAAGATGGCACATTTAATTCCTTGCAAGAAGAGTAGTGACACTGTTCATGTGGCAGAATTATTTTTCAAAAAAGTGGTGAGACTACATGGTCTACCAAAGTGTATGGTTTTAGATCAAGATACCAAATTTGTTGGGTATTTGTGGTGTACATTGTGGAAGAAATTAAAGAGAGAGTTGAAGTTTAGTTCATCGCATCATCCACAGAGTGATGGACAAATAGAAGTGGTGAATAGGAGTTTGGGAAATTTGTTGAGATGTTTGGTTGGAGACAAGCCAAAAGTATGGGATACAATTTTTCCATAGGAAAAATTTTTATATAATAATTCTATCAATAGGAGTATTTGTAAATCACCATTCTAGATTATATACAGGAGTAGTCCTAGAAATGCATCTGAATTGAGGCAATTGGATAAAGGAGAGATAAGTAGTGCTAAAGTAGAAGAATTTGTTTAACATTTCATGAACATTCATGAGGAGGTGAGGAAGCACATCATAAATATGAATACATAGTACAAGACTAAGGAAGATGTAAAAAGGAGGTATAAAGAATTTTAGGTTGGAGATGAAGCCATGGTTCATTTGAGAAAGGAGCATTTTCCAATGGGTACATATAATAAGTTGAAGATGAAGAAATTTGGACTATGAAAGATAGTGAAAAGGCATGATTCTTGAAATGCTTATGAAGTGGAGTTGCCTAATAAATTGAATACTTCACCAGTATTTAATATTTTAGATTTGATAGAGTATTATGAAGGAGGTGTTGGAGATGACGTTGCAGAAGCACAATGGAGTATTCCAGCAGCTAGTTTGGCTACAAAGGAGATTGAGGAGATACTGTATAGTCATGTTGGGAAAATTACAAGGAATGGAACTTATGAGGAGTACCTAGTCAAATGGAAAGGGAGGCCAGTAGAGGATTCATCATAGCTAGCAAGGGAGGAGGTTCACCATCTTGGTTTTCCTCTTAACACCTAAGACGTGATAGAGTCACTTCTCAAAGTAACCCAGGTGTCTAATGCAAGAGCATCCTAGGTGTAAGAGCAATCTTGCCTCACCCAAATATATTTTCTTTTCAATTTTTTCTATTTTAATAAGGACTAGTAGATAATGTGGTTACTATTTATGGGAACTTGCTATTTTTAGTAAGTTTGTCATATGAGCTTAGAATGTTCTCATTTTATATATGAAGGTTTATTTTAGAGTTATAAGCCTACCATAAAAATATCATTGCTCCAGCTTAAGTATCAAAGAAGTTATTATAGATTTTTGGGGGGGAAATTTGCAGAAAAATCTTCAGGCTTACCATTAAAGGCCTTAGAGTGCCTAGATGAGGTCTAAAAACTTGATGGAAGGACACTTACACCATTCCAAGCCTATAGATCATGAGATGGCATTTTGGAAAAGTGGTTATTATAGCCAATCAGAGCAATAGTTTGAGAGTTATCGCCTTTTGAAGTTGGGCTACCTAAAATATCTCAAATAATTGTCAAAGAAGTATTTGGCCGACTCTAGATGTATTGTTAGGGTTTGTTGGTCCTAGGTATTAATTTTCATTATCTACAACCTTCATTTAACAAAGGCTTGAACATTGCCAAGAATAGCTCTGGATGATAGTTCGTAGCTTGTCTTGCAGATTATTGTAATGAAAGAACCCATGTGGGTTAGCATATTATACTTGTGAATTGTGTAATTTTTTATTTGCAGTACAAATAAGAGGTCCATTTTTTTTCTTACATTTTTTGTTGTTTCTTTTTTTTCTATTATGGTTTATGGTATTAAGGGGAGCACCCTTCATCACAAAGTCTTTGATATCTTCCATATAATCTCAACTTTAGGTTTTTCTCCTTCACATGTCTTAATTCCTACAATAACATCTCCTATTCTTCCAAAATAACTTCTAATATATTCATCTTCCATCATTTTAGCATCTTGATATAGGCATATCCAATTTTGTAATCTAATCTTTTGAGCATGATTATCACCTTCAAATGTACTTTTCAAAGTAGTCTAAATTTCATTAACTAGTCTTTATTATTTTACCTAAGTAAATTTAGTTTTAAGAAGAGCTAATAATAGTGCTTCTCTTGAAAGCATATTTAACATGAATACATATTTTTGAGCTTCATCACAAGCTTATAGATGCTTTTCTCCAATCACGACATAGAAAATGTGTCTTCATATTTTCCTTCTAACCATCATAATTAACTCAATAAAACTTCATAATTTCTTTCCTAAACTACGCCATAGATCTCCTTAAGTTGTTAAGATTTTCTTTCAACAACTCGATGCTCTCAAACCAATTGTTAGAAAGTAAAGTCCACCAAGATAACTGAGAGGGGTGAATCAATTATGTAATTAAAATAACTCTTAATATCCTTATTAATTCCAAAAAAAGTAAATAATAGATGCAACAATAATAGTCAAAATATCACCATACAATAACACCAGATTTGTTAACTAGGAAAACCCTTAATCACAAGAAAACCCTAGTGGGGATGGTACCCACAAAATGATGTATTGATAAATAATTTCTTTGTAAGAGGATGGACCTTGTTAAAAGTCAATGAAATACATTTAGTACATATTAGTACCTATTAGGAGACTTTGAATCCCTTTTAGGAGATTCCAACAGTGTTAGGAGTTGTAGAAGGAAGAATGACCCAATATCCAAATAGCTCTAGGGAAAGACCACCGAACTCACTGTCCAAATGGCCTTAGTATTATCCTTCTCAAAATAATACAACTATCCAAAAAAAACTTCTTTTTCCAAATATATTATATTTGTAATCTCACCATGCCTCAGTTGTGTCAAACACTTCTCTCGTCAAAATATATTCTTCATCAAGCTCACTGGATCTCACATAAAATTTTGCATACTTAAATTTCATAAATATTTGTACTTGATTATTACAACCAAGGAAATCATCCTTCCTTTATAACAAGTCCTAAAACTAATTATTGATTCATCCTTGAGGTTTTCCAAGATATTGCATTTATATGTTACATTACAATATTACATCTTTTCATAATTATAACCAAATTATCGACTCACAATCTTCATAACTCTTCTCTCAATGAACATGTGACTTTTCTCACTTAACCATGTCATCTTTAGCATATCTTCTAACTTTTTACAACCTTGCTTAACCATATTCTATCTCTATTAGGAGATATAATCAAAACATCAGTAACTACTTAACCAGAAACTCTATATGAATATTGTCTTCACCAAATCTTCAATAACTTTGTAATGTCTTCAAATTTCTACACACACAATTAACCATAACATCAAGAAACTCTATAGAATATGTCCTCAACTGGACATAATCTAATATGCATTCCTCAAACTATGTGAAACCAAAGTTTATTTGTTTCTTTACAAGTCTTCACAGAATAACTAGTATGTTGACATCAATGAAAAAATCTATTATGAATGCAATATACAACCTCTTAATCGTGTCTCTAGCGATGCTAGGATACTTCCCCATAGAAATACCATCAGCATTCATGTTTAACAAAAAATCCCTATAAACTAAGGTTTGGTCACTCACCATTGTGAGTTATTTTAAAGTTTTTGAAAGAAAATTATACATTAAAAAGGATGAGTACTAAGGAAAATTTAAACCTAAGAGAGATAAGGGAATTTTCTTAGGATACTCCATAAAGAGAAAAACATACCAATGTATAAATACCATAAAAAACAAAATAGTGGAGTCTAAAAATGTGAAAATAGATGAGTTCTCTAAGAAAAATGATTAAGGAAGATATAGAGAACCAAAAGACTACAAGTTTTTTGTATATAGACCACTTGCTACACCTGTAGAAGAAAAAATTGTGGAAGCTTCACAAGAATAACTATAGGTAGAAGTAGAAGAGATGGAGAATTAAGCACTAAGATAAGAGCCAGTGCTATCAAAATACATGAGGAGACATTACTTAGCTAATCAAATCATTGGAGACAAATTTTCTAGAGTGATGACAAGGAGAAGGCCAAGAGAGAGTGCATGTCTACTCTCACAAGTTGAGCCCAAGGCTACAAAAGAAGCCTTGAAGGATGAAGACTATTTAAAGGCCATGGAGGAAGAAATTGAGAAGATAGAGAAAATGAGACATGGACATTAGTTCCATGGCCTAAGGACAAAAATTTCATTGGCACAAAATGGGTATATAGAAATAAAATGAATGAGAATGGAGAAGTGGTAAGGAATAAGGCTAGACTTGTCAGCAAGGGATATTCATAGGATGAAGGAATTAAATATGGAGAAACATTTGCACTAGTAGCAAGATTGGGAGTTAAAATTATTCTAGCATTTGTAGTATACAAGAAATTTAATGTATATCAAATGGATGTAAAGTTTGAATTCTTGAATGGAGTCCTAGAAGAAGAGGTGTACATAGATCAACTTGAGGGATTTGTATCAAAAGATAAAAAGGATAGAGTGTGCAAACTGAAGAAAGTAATGTATGGAATAAAATAGTAATTTCATGAATGGTATGAGAGAATTTACTCATATTTTATTAAGATTGGAATAACAACATCTATCTGGAGAAAGAAATAAAAGTTGAGTTGCTAATAGCAGAAATATTTGTGGGTGATACTTTTGAAATGTAGTGATAAGTAATTTTTTGAGAGGAGGGGGGTGAATTAGGAACCACTTAAACTTTTTGAACTTAAAATAATTCTACTTTTAAATCTTTATATTATCTAATCTACTTTCATGCATGAACATAATGTAATAAAGAAATCAACACCATTACACTTTGACACAAGATTTGGTAACCCAAAAACCCTCCATGGAGAAGGTAAACTAGGGTGGGGATGCCACCAACAATGCTTCACCATTGCAATAATAAACTTGGCCTATTAGGGCTTATAATTGATCACTTATGGCAATCTACTCCATTAGGAGTATGAAGGACTATTAGGTCCACCTTGTGAAAGGATGTTACAATACAACGAAGTATGTACTATGTTAAGAGATCCAATAAAAGACTGTTAGGTCCACCTAGTTAAAGGATTTGATTGATGTGCCTTTTAGGATGAATCAACAAGTTGATCTTTTCTTTACAACACTATTTTCTAGTGTATATACCTTGAATAATATGATCACCCAACTATAATAGATAAGTATCTACTATTCTATTTATACTACTGTGTAACCTTCTTACTTAATCTACTCCACATTCGCTTCTTGTCTTCAATAGATTCATATATATCACAATTCCTTCTTAGAAAAATGAATTTTCCTTCCTTATATGTCCATCAAACAATAAATTCATACCAAGTTAACTCAAATAAGAGATAACTTAACAATAACCAAATTATACCTTGAAGTCAACTCAAATACTAATGCTTGGGCAACTCAATGTACTTTGATGTTCTATTGATGCTTGAGAAATACAATGACCTCGAGTGATACTCTAGGACTTAGGTAGCACTTAATTCTTAGGTAAATTGTGGCACTCAAGTGACACTGAAGCATAATAACTTGAAACTGGTAGTTCAATTCATACATAGAGTTTAGCTAGAACTGTGAACTCAGTTCACACTGGGAACTTGGTTTCCACTAATAACTCAAATGACTTGGTTTGTACTGCGAGTCTAGTTAACACACTATATCCTTCATCTACTTAGGCTGTACTGAAATATACTTACTGATGGAAAGCTCAGTTGCAGTATTAAAAATGACCTTCCTAGATAACTTAAGTGGTTTATCACTAATTGACAATATGTCTTTCCATAGGTTCAATAATCTCTCACTTTGGCATTAGTGACAAAACACTTATCTTGAGTAGTTATATAAAAATTCAAAAACTTCTTAATAAAAGAACTTTCTATCAAACCCTGCTTTCCATATGCTTGGTTCTACAACTCAGTTTGAACTGAAAAACTTTGTGGCTTGATTACAATTGATCTAAATTTGGATTTTTCAAAATTGTTTATGTTTATCTAAATATCTAGTCATCTGCTTCATATATATTTTCCTCTATACATTTCCTCTACAATATATAATTCTCCTTTTTATAAATTTTCCTTTTGTTTACTTATATTTTTCCCTTTTTACGTTTTCTACTATATTTCCCCCTTGTTTTGGTTACAAATACAATAAACATATCTTTACAAGGTTATAACAAAATGTCTAAGAAAATCACTATGCACTTTCAAAATTAGAGACATAGTTTTATCCCAATTTTCTTGCAATACCTTCAAGATGTGCAGTTCGAATTGAAGTTAAGCTAATAATTCCATCATGAGATCTACAACTGAGAAGTTTATATCATGAACTAATGTCTTTGCATGTGCAAGATGTTTCTACATCACATCCATGTGAGGAAGTACCATACTCTATATGTCTAATACCATTGCCCTTATTCTAGCTTCCTCCCTTGACTATTCTACATTAAAATCTATCATAAATCTTACCTTTACAAAATGATTAGAGCTAGAACTCAGGTCAAGTGCTAACTGACTAGGAATGTTCTTCAAGTCTTCATCAATTTTTTTCAGTTTATCCTTTATTTTCTTTGTGAAAATTGAAGTATGACATAATTTTGTGAACAAGAAAACAACATTATTTACAACTCCTTCTAGAGTTCCAATAAGAGTGGACAATTCCACTTGATCTATAGCTATCTTCTTTGCTACATTCTCCAAAACTTTATTTTCAAATTTTATTTCTGCCCCATGCAAAAAAAATTCTTGACCATCTATATCCTTATTGAATTTATGTACAATATCAATTAATTTCTCAATAATAAGGGCCTTATTATTTACCTCAATTTTCATAATGTTAAAAAATATGTCCTTGATGTCTTCAAGAACCTTTCCTTTGTCTCTTTCTACTCTCTATTGCTTTTATTGTGCTCTTTTTCTCCATAGATCACTTAGAATCTCCATCTATTCAGAAGTGAGATTAGATTGATCCCAATTTGGAATCATGATCTCAATATCAAGGTCTATCTCATCAAAGATCTTTTCCTTTTCCTTTCCTTTGAAACTAGGAGAAACTATGATCTCGTTACCTTTATCTTCATCCTTTGTCTCTTCTTCACTCGATTGACTCTTGGATTCTTATTTATTTTCTTTTTCAACCTTGTCCTCACCCTTGTTTTCTTTTAGCTCAGTTAAGTATGTTCCAGAGGTATATAGAGTCTAATGCTCGATTCCTACTTGGGTGGATAAAGGACTTTGTTTCTTCTTCTCTGATTTCTCTACACTTGATGTAGCAATGGCTTGGCTAGGAGTAGAGGTTAGAGAGGTAATCATAGTAGATGCCATCATTTTTGAATCAAACTCTTTTATATTCTGTACCTCTTGACCTTCATCTTTTTCTATCTTACCTTCCTCAAAAATAGTTTTCCACACCTTTTTGTGGACTGAACAACCTCTTCAATTTTATTAGACAAAATTTGAAATGCCTTGAATCTTGGAATCTAATTATTCTCATACTTTTCATGGCCTCCTTCATTTCTTCATTTGATAATTTAGGCATGATGCTCTTTAAGTTTTGCTCCCTTATGTCCCTCTCTGTCTTCACAACATTGGTCCATCTTTGTGTAACTTTCTTTAGTAAGACATTAGGAGCTTGTAGTTTTAGCTCATTAGGGTCATATTTCCACTTAGCCATCTTTTCTACCAGAGAATCCTCTATTTTTTATTTCTCTTCTTTTCCTTTGGATTCATATTTGATGTATTTGAATCTTGTTATACCACTACCTTCCATCAATCTCTACAATTGTTGCTCAAAGGTTAGTGGGGACTTCTTCAATTGACTTATAGGAGTCTTTTCCTCTTCATCATCATTCTAAAGTTTCAATTTCCTTTTGGACTTTCTTTTTGAATTGATCATAGGGGTAGCTACCTTGTTAGGTGTAGCTTTCTTAGATGCTTTTATGATTACTTTCCCCTTTTTTCTTTAGAGGTTCTTCCTCTTCTTCTTCTTCCTATTCTTCCTATTCTTCTTCTTCCTCATCTTCACCTTTTCCCTTAGTGATAATGAGAGGGTTGTATTTATTTTCCAATTTCTTCTTTATGGTTTCCATCCTCTTCTTCCCTCTTTTCAAAACTTGAGGAATCTCTATCTCTAGAGATATCCTAGATTTGGCTTCTTCATAAGTTTCAAAGTATGTTGCCTTAGGGTTAGCAGGATCATTTAAAATAGCCTCTATGATATCCTTGGTATCATCTATGTTTACCTCATAACCCAAGGTTTTTGGCCATGCAT
Organism: Cupressus sempervirens; assembly: GCA_028749045.1. Lineage (NCBI taxonomy): Eukaryota > Viridiplantae > Streptophyta > Pinopsida > Cupressales > Cupressaceae > Cupressus > Cupressus sempervirens. Next base: position 1,046,155,684 of record CM053785.1, on the reverse strand, counting down.
TCCTAGGTATGACTACCTAATGTGATTATTATCATAATCAACTAGGAAACATATGTCTTGAGCATACTGATCAACCAATTGTTGAGGCATCATATACCTATTCTATACCTTTTCCTTGAAATTTTCAAAGTATGCGTCCATGGTACCATCAAAATTTTCTCCCAATTCATCTATGAAGTCATTAATCTAATAAACTATTCATCTATCCTTACTCCAAACCACACTTCCTTTGGATGGAAAGAACTTTTGAACATAGAAAAAAAACATACAAGGAAAGATCCAAACTTACACACATTCTTCTTTCATGCCTGAATGCTCTCCATATTTTTTCCTAGTTGGCTCAGCTACAACTTGGAAAAATCAAAAGACAAGTTTTTCTTCACCACTTTGAATGCCAAGTCAACTATTTCACAAGGAACACTATTCAACTTGCTCAAACTATTGATCTTGTGAGCTATGACATGAATCCCAAATTTGATCTCCATGTCAGTAACATTATTCAATTTCATTCCTCTATCATCTCATTCAGCTAGGGTCTTCTTAGAAAGCTCACCACAATCTAGGGTTTAGTTTTCTTAGGCTTGTCCAGCATTGGGTAGCCTAAAACTTAGTGAATACTCTTCTTGGTGATCTTCACCATTTGATCTAGCCAGAAGACATGTCATGAACCCTAATAATGACATATCTTATCCACTTCAATTGAAAATTTTGTGCCATGTACAATTCATGTGTCAAACCCTTTACTTCTAGATTTTTATGCTAATCCTTCAAAATTCCATTCTCACATAATGCATTATACACTTCTTTCATCTCAAATATACCTAATTCTTGAATAGTGTAGTGATAAAATGATCTAATATAATTGATTAACAGTACCTTAGGGGGAATAGTTGAGTGTTCTCCCAATGGATCTTTCTACTCTACAATCATTGGGTAGAGATTGAATTTTGGTACTTCACATATTGAGTTCTTTAACAACATCTTGAAACCATTCTTTGCCTTTGAACTAGAGGTAGATATCATACTACTTAGTGAAAGAATAATTTAAATGACTGATAACCTTTTTCTACAACTATGCTCTTGACTTCGCTTGAAATCACTTTGAATTTTGAATGCAAGGTGAGAAATGAACCCTCAATTTTTCCTTTTATGAAACATTTCAAAATGTTAGGGCCTCTTAAATGTGTCATACATTGGTAGGTGGAACAACTTGGTAATCTCTTTGAATCATAAGCTCGACATGAATTGATCATTGAACAACTTAGTTAAAACAAAATTCTAACTTATCTTTGCTCAGAGATATTAGGTAGCTCTCTTACAACTAGATTGTAACCCAATTAGAATGTGTCTCATTGAATGACCTAGTGCATCTAAATATGTAGATTTGGATTTTTCTTTCTTACATATTTGGAGGATGTAGGATTTTCTTGAATTTTAAATTTCATTCATCTCCTAGGCTGCTTAGTTGGATGTGGATGCTTCACCTAACTCATTGGATTGGATGATAATAGCTTCATTATCTTACCTTGGGATTTCCCCTAATTTCCTTATCCATTTTTTATTCATCTAAGTCTTGATCTCTTCAGCCTCATATTTTCCTTTGTTTTCTTCACCAAGATTTGTTTTGGCTCTATTGATATAGTTTCTTGCCAAATGACCTATCATTTTGCATACATAACATCTTACATTAGTATTTCTTTTTCTAAAGTGAGTCTTTGCACAATTAACTCCAATGTTCCCATATTCTCCAAAATAATGACATCTTCCCCATGTGTTGTAGTCCTAGCCAATAAATGATCTTCCTCTTGTTCCATTGTGCTGATTATTTGGATTTTATTTGTACTCTAAATTTTTTTACTATGCTTGTGACATTTGAAACAATTCCTTTCAAACTTCGATCTAGATCTACATTAATTAGTCATGTGACCATTTTTGTTGCAATTGGAGCAATGGCCTTTGAACTTGGGTTGCATCATATTGATCCAACAAACATTTCATGTATGACCTACCTTTCCACAATTGTTGCATGTAGGCCTTTGATTCTCATGTGCTCCTTTTTCTGATGATTCTTCTTGATTAATATACCCTAAATTATTAGTGCCTTTAGGTCTATTCAAAGTTTGCTCATATAATTGATTCACACTTTCTTGTGATCTCAATCTTCTTTCAGTGAGTTCCTTTTCAGCTCTTAGTTCATTCAATCTCTCATATTTTTCTCTCATATTAGTGATTCCTTAATTTACATCATCTAATTAATCTGTCATTTCTTCCTTTTATTGTGATAGCTACTAGACTTCATTGGTATTTTCTTCTAATCTTGTAGCAAGTTATCTTTTATCTTCATCTACCATTTCTTTTTCATTTACTACTTTGTTCTTTTGTTTCATGACTTCATATAGCCCGACTGAGTGACTTTCCTATTCTCTTTTCAATTTTCTTACTTCTTCTTGTAGAGTAACATTCCTTAGTAGTAGATTGTTGATGGTTGCATTTGCTTCTTCTAAACGTCTTTCTCTGCATAGATCTTCTATTCTTTCTTCAATGTATAGTTTTTCATTCATCTATATAGCCAATTATTTTCTTCTTTTCATAGAGTGAGTGAGTTTCTTCTTAAGTTTCTTTCTTTTCTCCATAGCCATGTGTAGATTAAGTTTTCCATTTTTCAATAGCTTTCTCTTACTTTTACGCTTCCATTTCCTCAAATATTTGCTCTCAAGTTGTTAAGCCTCTAATAGGAGAATCTTGTTCTGATACCAATTGTTGGAAATTTAATGAAAAGAAATTTACTGAGATGGGGGGTGGGGGATGAATCAAGAACCACTTAGACTTTTTATAGTTACAATACTTATGCTTTTACTTCTTTAGATGATCTAATATAATTTCATGCATGAACATAAAGCACTAAAGAAATCATCCCCATTACACTTTGACACAAGATTTGGTAACCAAAAAGCCTCCAAGGAGAAGGCAAAACTTGAGGGCAGGGGGGGATGACACCCACAATACATCACTACTACAGTAACAAAGTTGACCTATTAGGGCTTATAATTGATCACTTCCAGTGATCTACTCTATTAGGAGTATGAAGGACTATTAGGTCTACCTTTTGAAAGGATTTTACTATGCAATGAAGTATGTACTCTATTAAGAGATTCAATAAAAGACTATTAGGTCCACCTAGCCAGAGGATTTAACTGGTGCACTTGTTAGGATAAATCAACAAGTTGATCTTTTCTTTTCAAATTTGTTTACTAATGTAGCCTGACTATGATAGATAAGTCTTTGATTTTCCCTTTATACTTCTTTGTAGCCTATTTACTTAACTTGCTCCATATTTTCTCCGTGTCTTCAAAAGATTCATGCATATCATTGTTCATTCTTAAACAAATGAATTTTTTGTCCTTATATATCCCTCAAATGATAACTTCATACAAATTTGGCTCACTAAGAGATAACATAACAATAACCAAATTATACCTTCAAGTTAGTTCAAATACTGATGTTTGGGTAACACTATGGCACTCAGGTGACACTAAAGCATACTAACTTGAAACTAGTAGCTTAGCTAGAACTGTAAACTCAGTTCACACTAGGAACTTGGTTTTCACTAATAACTTGGATGACTCAATTTATACTATGAGCTCAGTTAACATAGTGTATCCTTCATCTACTCGAGCTATACTAAAATATGCTTACTAATGGAAAGCTCAGTTGCAGTACTAACCAACCTTCCTAGATAACTTAAGTGGTTTGTCACTAATTAACAACATGTCTTGCCATAGGGTCAAAAGATACCATATTTGGAGGTGATGATAGAATGAGCAAGGATTTTTCTAAGGAGATGAAGAAAGAATTTGAGATGTCCATTATTGGAGAGAAAAAATTCTTTATTTGGTTACAAGTATCTCGATTAAAAGGCATAATCTTCATAAGTCAAATGAAGTATATAAGGGAGATTCTAAAGGCCTTTGGACTAGAGGAGTCAAAATCGATGGGCACCCCAATGATGACTTGTTGCAAATTGTCAAAGAAAGATGAATGTCTATAAGTGATTGAAATAATATACTAGTCCATGATTGCTAAGCTACAATATGTTGTGCACAATAGAACAAACATTGCATAGGTAGTAGGGATAGTCGCAAGATTCTCTACCAATCCTTTAAAGAATCACACATGATTTCTATAAAGAGAATCTTTACATACCTAAAAGGTACTAAAGAATGTGGATTATGGTATCCTCACATTGGAACCTTTAAACTCAATGTCTTCATAGATGTCATCTTCACAAAAAATGTAGATGACATACAGACTATGATTGGTAGTGCATTATTTCTTAGAGGAAGACTAGTAGCATGGGCCAACAAAAAGAAAAATAGAATTTCTTAATCAACTGCTAAAGATGGATATGTAGTTGCAGCAATAAACTACACATGGATGGTATGGATTAAATAAATACTGGAAGGTATTCAAGAAAAGGTAATAGAATTGATGCTAATAAATTTCTCTAATACAAATTCCATCAACACATTAGAGAACCTAGTAATGCACTCAAAGAAAACATGTTTCTATTAAGTATCACTTCTTCAGAGAACAAGTACAAGAGAAAAAGGAAAACTTGGAATATGTTCCAACTAAAGAAAAACTACCATATATCTATAAAAAACCTCTTCAAAAGGATATGTTTGAATATCTCAGAGGGAAGTTACAAGCCATACCCCTATCATCCTGAAGTAAATAAAGAGGTCAATCATCAATCCATGATTTTTCAAGATTATAACTTATACTAGATTGATGATTAGAAGGGGACTTCTCCATATGGGGAGTAGTCAAGGAGATAAAGGTGATAATTATGCACCTTTGGCATTGTTGTCAAAGGGGGAGAAGTAAGGAGAGAAAAGGTAGGCAATGAAAACCATGAGAAGAGAAAGAAAGAGAAAAAGAAAGCACCAAGAAGTGAGCCAAGAAAGGGGAAGAAGTAAGTAGAACACTTACAGAGAGAAGTGTGGAGAAAATAATGACACAAAGATAGGAGGAGAGAGAGAGAGAGAGAGAGAGAGATGATGTAGAACCAAGAGGAGTGAACTATCTCAAGGGGAGATGTTGAAGATAGATAACAGTAAGGTAATTAAACATGACGTTATTTTCTAAGAATGTAGGAGTTAAAGAAGTATACAAGACATTGTGGAGATTGTGCTAAGACATTAAATGGTGTAAATAGTGTTGAGGTTTCCATCAATGCCAAAGGAGGAGATTGTTGGCATAAATGTCAAACAAGTAGAGTTAGAGACTATGGATCTTATCAGTAAGACTAGTTATAATATGGTTTTCATTAATCTCAAGAAATAATTGAAGTATCAAATAGTAAGGGAATGGAAATTGGTGAAGGTAAGGGAAAACACTAATGGATCCTAGTTAGAGAGGGACTAGAGAATTGGTGAAAATTGATAGTTGAAGGTGACTGAGCTTCACAACATACTTAGACAAAGTGGATTAAGTATAAGTTGATAATGGCCATAAGTCTGGACAAGTGGATAAGTAGTAATGATTGGCAACCAAACAAGATGGGATGAAAAAAGGAGTCATTAGCGATGATTGGTGAGATTGAGGCAATGTCAAGGTCTAAGGACAAAGGAAGGAAACATGTGACTATATATATCATAGAAGTAGACGTACTTCATTTAACATATTAAAGAATGGAGGATCTATCACATCAAGCTCTTGTGAGAAGATAGGCAGGAGAATCCAAATTTGAATTCTTATCATCAAGAAGACTAGAAGATTTGCACAAAACCCATGACTTTCATTTTTGGGTTAGAGTGCTTGACACGTGCATCCTATAAAAATTGCATATGATAGAGCACGAGGATTCAAAATTTGAATTATCACATTAAGGTTTGACGTTAATTGAATAAGAACCTTATATAGTCATTCATTTTTTAATGAACTAGTGGATTACACATTTGAGAAGCTAGAATGTTGAAGTGTTAGGTTGTTGCAATCACAAAAGAAAAAAAATTGTGAAGGTGTCAAGAATCAAAGTGAAGTGTGTTGAATGAAGTCAAGGAAGCCTAAAACATTGTGAGAAAAAATTTTGAAGCATAGAAGGGCTGAGAACATGAGATAAGATGTCTAAATTCAAAGTCAAGGAAGTTGTAGACTAGTATAAATGCACCAAATTGATCTAAATCAAGATATGATAAGTAGTTATCTTTATGGTTCAATCATCTTGTTGTTCTCTTACCATTACAACAACAAATCCCATTTTGGGTGGAATCTTACAAGTTTTTTGTATTAAATCCCTTAACTATGTAACACATTCAATTATGTTCTAAGTCCTCTAACCAAGCTACTTTTGATCAAGTAAAGACTCCAACGGGTCTCTCTCAAATCCCTTAACTAGGTGGAACCTAACAGTGTCGTTATACTCTTCTAACAAGGATAATATCTTGATCGGGAATGCTCTAGAAGGGTATGTTAGTATGAATGTTGATGATACTACTTTGGGGGAGTATCCTAAGCATTTGAGAATATTGACATGTTGCATTCATGACATTGTTTGTCTTTGATGACAACATAGCAGTATAAAGTTTGTGAAGATTGGCATAGTAATAGAGAGATATTGTAGTTCTACAGAGAAGGTATTTATTTTTTGGTGATGCACAGTCATGGATGTGTTTAGTACAGTTTCCTAATGGCATGGTTCAATGTGCAGCATGTAAGTCAAAGATGTATGTAATTTGTACCCAATTTACAAAGAGTAGTACAGAAACAAAACATTAGGAAAGAAATTCCTCATTTTTTTGGCTATCATACATCTAAGATGCAATGAAGAGATGAGTGATTAGCTAGTAACTATATGTGTGGAATGTGGCCTCAATTGTAACACACACTTCAACATGGTCATGTATGCAGATTCATCCCGAGATGAACATGAGATTGTTCACTCAAAATAGATCCAACAAGGTGACCTATTACCTTCTATCTAGAAGGATTTTTCCTATTTAATATCCTTAGATTTGAGGTGTAGGCAACTAGAACCTCTAAGAATGAAGGATTTAAGAATGTAACTAGTCTATATGAGAATGCAATGTAGTCTAAATGATTATTCAATTAATCTAAGAACATGTAAATTGAGTTAACTAAATGAATGCAAATTAATTTTAAATGATATTAATCTAAGAAATGAAAGTCTATAATGTAATGAGCTTGGATGAGTATATAATTCAACAGCAATTTCATAGCAATTCAATTCAACCTTCTTAATGAGGATTGGAGGTTTCTTAAATAGATTTCCTTAAATCCTTCAATGGTTGAGATCAACTCAGATTGACAGTTAGGATTGAAGCACAGTTTCAGTCATAGTGGAAGATTCCAAATTTAGATGGAGTTAACTACCTCAGATCCTAAGTGTAAGAAATAGTTAACTCAGATAGACTTCAGTGTGAGAGCAAGTGATTTGGATCTCTTCTAATTTGATCAGTAGTTAACTAGGACTTTCCATTTTGAACTGAAGAGTAGAATTATGAAAGATATTTAATTTAATAAAGTGAGATATGACCTCATAAATATCTTTTCCATTTAATTAAATAATTCCATTCAATTAATTAGAATAGGCATATTTATTAAATTAAATAAATTTAATTCCTTAGTACATTAGCCTTAGGTGATAATTTAATTTAATAAAGTATAAATACTTTAGATTAAATTAAATTTAAATCAAATAGGTTCAATGTGACTAATATGAGTAAATGCTATAGGAATTAAATAATAAGTATGATGAATGCAAATTAGGGTCTTCTACATTTGAAAATTAAGTCAAGTAGCAAATGTCAGAACAAGAATTTGCCTAATGAAATAAGACTTTAGCATTGATCAGATAGACCAGAATTGGCATAATGACAATGAGCCAATTTTGGGGTATTACATTTTTCCCCTCTTTGAATGAATGTGCAAGCAGCATGTTCAATTCAAAGAAAATTAGAAATTATGATGCACAGATCAAGAAATGAGATTGGTTCCAAAATTGATTCCATGGAGACCAATTGATAAGCTTTTAAGGACCATCTCCAAAATGGAGCTTAATCCCAAGGAATCTAAGTAGAGCACCTAGATGCCTATATTGATAAGCATTTTAAAGATTATCTCTAGAACATAGCTTAACCTTTAAGGATCCAAATAGAATGTTTGATACCCGAGATTTGATAGCATTTAAAAGATTATCTCCAGAATAGAGCTTAACCTTTAAGGATCCAGATAGAACACCTAGATACCTAAAATTGATAGCATTTAAAAGATTATCTCCAAAATGGAGCTTAATCTTTAAGGATCCAGATAGAACACATGGATACCTAAAATTGATAGCATTTAAAAGATTATCTCCAAAACGGAGCTTAACCTTTAAGGATCCAGATAGAACACCTAGATACTTGAGAGTGATAAGCATTTAAAAGATTATCTCCAAAATAGAGCTTAATCTTTAAGGATCTAGATAGAACACCTAGATACCTAAAATTGATAGCATTTAAAAGATTATCTCCAAAATGGAGCTTAATCTTTAAGGATCTAGATAGAACACCTAGATACCTGAGAGTGATAAGCATTTAAAAGATTATCTCCAAAACAGAGCTTAATCTTTAAGGATCCAAATAGAACACCTAGATACCTGAAATTGATAAGAGATCAAGATCAAATTATGAGTCATAGAATCATCCCCAAAATGAGGCTTGATCCTCAAGATTTGAGTTTTAGATTGTCTTGATCCCTATAATCAACCGATGACAAGATGAAATAGATGACAAAGATGCCAAAAAGAGGGAAACAAGATGCCTCTAGTGATGAGATGCCTCGAATGATGAGGATATAAGATGAGAACGAGATGCCCCAAGCAATGAGACTCAGAATGAGTTGAAATTCAGTTCAATGATGTAATCATCCTGCCCCCTCAGGAGTGAAATCAAAAGATGACACACCAAAAATACGATGTAAAGTAGTAGATAAAGAGGTACAAAGGAAATCCAAGATTCAGCAGAATGTAGAAGAGATCAGAATGATCAAAAGAAAATTTTGAGTCAATCTAGCATGATTTCCAGGTCCAAAAGACCACGTTTGACCAAAAAGTTTACCAGAATTGAACATGATTGACTTGAGTTGACTATTTCCAAAATGAATTTCAAAAATATGAATAATTTTGAATTGAAAAGATTCTAGGAACCCCAAAATATCAAAAAAAGTCAGACTGCACAAGCATTCGATCACGTCGGGCCCAAAAAATTTAGAATAAATTTTTGAGGCACTTAGGTGTGTCAAATTTTGTATTTGATCTCAACAATGGATACAGAATAGTCGAATTAGCTAGGGGGTGATTTTTGCACAAATTGGAGCACTTTTCAAAATTAGGTCAAACCCTATATAAGGGCCCAAGGGGTCATTTTCAAATCATTTGTGCATTTTGTCTTTTGTGAATAGGAGCTCTAAGAGGAAGATGACAGTGAACATGCGAGATCATCATTTTGAGCACTCTCGACAACATAGCTGGCTAGCAGACTATGGACAGACTATGGACCTCCAATGAGTCATCAATATCCTAGCTTTGTACTTTCATTTTTACATAGTTCGAGGTCATTTATTACATTTTTTTTGCATTTTTTTCAACTTGGTCAATAGTTCTTCACTCAAGACTATCCTTTCTCATGCGAAGACAATCTCTTCTCACATGAATAAACACTCATCAAGTTTTTTCTCGCATGTGTCAGTGGAAATGCTCACACGGGAGCCACCCACTTCTCACGCAAAGAACGAGAAATTCCTCTCGATCTTCACTCGCAAGATCTTTGTTTCTCACGCGAGATTTTGATTTCTCACATGAAAAAGTGGATTCTCATGTGAAGAAATGACATCTCATGTGAGATCTTGCAATTTTGCGTGAAATGTAGTGACAACAAAGTGCAATTTTTTAATTTTTTTGTGTTTTAACTTGAAATTTGTAGTTGTTTCTTCATTGTTCTATTGTATTGACTGAGTACTGATTATTTGCTTGTTGTTGGTGGTTGTGTATGTAGGAGACCTTTGACAACATTGCATTTAGATCCCACTATCTACCATATGGATCTTTATTGTCGAGTCTCGACGATGTTGATAGGGCACATATAGCCTAATTGGATCTATCTTCACTATGCCAGATCCCAGCAGTGCTGGTGAGTCATGGCCTACTTATTGCCTTGGTCAAGCATATCCATTCGGAGATGAAAACCTTCCATCTACTAGTAGGAGAGATGATGATCACCCAGGAGGACATCCACCAGATACTATGGATCCCATTCCATGGGGCGAGGGTGTTATATGATGTGGCACTCCAAGCAGGCACAGAGGCACTATCTGCCATTTTTGGGAGGCAGTTGGTGAGTGGACGAGCCATCACCTAGGATGAGCTAGTACACACTTATGGGCCGACACATAGATTGCCAATAGTGTTAGCGATCTTCCTCTACTATTTTCTGATGCCAAACAGGGGACAACATGGATTGGAGTGTGGTTGGGGGGTTATGTTGCAGAGGATTTTGGATTCCACAAAGATATTTGGGTGGGGTCAATGCATGCTTGCACACATGTTTCATGAGATGCATGAGATAGTGTTCCATGGGAAGAAGACTATCGCTGCCAAGGTGTATGTGCTATAGATTTGGGCATGGGAGCATTTACCAGTGTGTAGACCCATTCATGAGGATTCTCGTGAGCTAATGGAGCCATATATCTCTAGATATCAAGAACAAATTATCCAAATTGCCCTAGGTAAGACTGACCACTAGAGGACTCATCTTGATGACCTAGTCTTCATCATATGGCAGCCCTAGCGAGAGACAGAGGTTTGGGATGATGCTCCTAGGGAGCTAGGCTGGATGTTTTTCTCATGACCACTGTTGGGTAGGACATCATAAATTATCAAGAGGTTTTCTATTTCATGGGTGTGGTGGTAGTACGGCCGACCACAGGATATCTCACAGGAGTACTGTACCTATGCCAAACTGGCAAAGGACATAGAGTAGGGATGGCCACCACAACTAGATCCAAGTCAATCCATGATAGATGTGCACAACTTAGTTGTGACATAGTGGGACTATCTCCCAGAGATAGCAGATGCAAGGATGATGCTTGCATATCAGGCTCATTTGATCAGTCACCCATTCCCAAGATTTATAGATCCTTTGGGGATGGCTACATAGGCTCCCCAACAATAGGCACCACAGCAGCAGGAGGCACCTCAGTAGTAGTAGTAGGCACAGCCATAGCCATAGGTCCAACATAGGACTCGACAGGTATGGATTCCCCCATGGCAGATGGGATTTGATACAGGTGTTGGAGGTAGTGGGACAGAGCAGGGTTGACGATGGAGGCCAAGGACCGAGGAGCAGGCGTCATAGTAGTAGGCACCTAAGATGCTTGATGAGGATATGCTTGATCAACCTATTTTTGGGACATAGGACATAGTGTGACACTACTGAGAGCAGATTCATCAAACCTCCTAGCAGTTGGGAGATTTGCAGATTCAGGTAGTTGTCAGAGATGCACAACTTGTAGAGTGAGATTGAGAGATCGACCGATTAAGAGAGAGAGCATAGACTACCGAGTAGAGGGAAAAGATGCTACAAGATGAGGTCCAATTACAAGTGGCCCGAGTGACCTACTACTTCACAGTGTACTTGATAGCAGTGCTCGATGAGGCTCGACAGGTGCATCGGTTCTCGTAATATGCTCATGATTTTGAGGGTGCATGACCTCCCTCTAGACCTGACATGCCATTGCCTCCTCCTCCACCTACTCCTCTAGAGGGTGAGGGTATAGGACAGAGTTAGACATTGTGTTCCTTACTCTCAATTTTGATATTTGGCTATGTATCGATTGGTGTGCCAAAACCATTTTGTACCATTTTGATTGATAGTGCTCAAGTAGCACCCATTTTTTGTACTGACACATTTTTGATATATATATGAGATTTTGAGCTGAGTATCACTATGTACACATCATTGTCTATGTCTGTTTTACCTTGATGTATATGAGATATTGATGATTATGAGATGCATGTGTTAAGTGTTATGGATGCATATGTACTTTGATGTTATGTGATGTGACTATGTAGTGTAGATAATATGAGTATATGGATGCAATGCATATGGAAATGAATTGACACCTCATGTAGTGTTGTGTTTTTTTTCTTGACAGTGACAAGTATTCCATCGAGGAGTGCAAACCAACAAACCAAATGCTTGTGCAGTTGTGGAGAATTTGGATACATTTGAAGAGACCCCAAATCACCCATCATGAAGAGTAGAAATAGAATCACAACTGAATCGTGTGCTTATGCAAGTGAATTATGCACTGCAAGACTATATTAAATGCAACCCTAGGTCTAGTTACCAAGGCTCAGCAATTTATCATCACTGGACATAAACGAAGCTTATATATCCTACAATTACCACTGACTTTGCAATCATCAAAATATGAATAGGACATACGTCATAGGTTTGTCAGGATTAAATGTAAGCATTTGAGGCACAAGAAGCCAAAATGACTAGAACATTTGTCCCTTTTAGTATAGCAAGTTAACATAAGCATTAAAGTGTAAATGCTAGGTTGACCATAATGTTGCTTGCATGGCAGACACACCAAATACATGAGAGATCCATCTTATGCTAAGTAATCGGTAAGTAGTATGTCAGCAATGGCCTTTGCATCTATAACCTAGGACAAAAATGTGTCATATATACTAGCAGTGACCCATACATTCACTTAGCAAGATGAGTATTAGATATTACTGTAGCATAAAGAATTCACTCCAATAGGCAAGGAGAAGAACTAGCGTTATTGATTTATTTGTATAAAAGGAGTCGAGGTACACCCAGGCATCCAAGACGAGATGGAGGCTCTTATAGTGGACACCCCCTTATAGAGATTTGTCAACTAATTGGAACTAAACCACACAAAAAAAAGCAAAGAAAAGATCATGCCCCCAGTCATTACTTCTCTAATTAGAAATGACATCATTGAGTTGCTCAAAGGGACATGATAAACCAAAAACAAAGCAAACAAAGAAAATGCTCAGCATATCCAAACAAGTATGTCATTTTGAGTTCATTTTTGTGTAATAAGATTGATGTCAAGTATCAGTTTCCAGAACATGTTTGAAAGAAATCTCTTCAATAGGGTGACAATAGTAAGCAGATGTAGTTAGAATGACTGGTGACTGAGGTCAAAGAGGAATCTTTGAGGTGAAGAGCCTAGGAGGACTAAGTGATAGTAGACTGACATAGCTAGGACAACTTGTGACTAACACAAAAGAGATCTTCCATAAAGGAATCCAAAGACATGACCCAAGCAATAGTAGGTAGACACACCTGAAACAATTGGTGACTATTGTGAAGGCGATTCTATGAGGAGAGTCTCAAAAAGAGTGACACTAGCGACAGTAGGCAGACACAGTCATAACGACTGGTGACTTTCGTGAAGGAGATTCTATGAGGAGAATCTCAAAAAGGGTGACACTAGCAATAGTAGGCAAACACAGTCAAAATGACTGGTGACTGTCGTGAAGGAGATTCTATGAGGAGAATCTCAAAAAGAGTGAAACTAGTGACAGTAGGCAGACACAGCCAAAATAACTGGTGACTTTCACAAAGGAGATTCTATGAGGAGAATCTCAAAAAGAGTGACACTAAAGGGGAATGCTCCTAAGCTATGACAAGACTCAATCCATGGATACATGAGTAGAAAGTGAGAAAATTAATAAAGCAACTATACAAAGAGCCAGAAGATGCACTGCTAGATGGAGCATTGGGAACAAGAGGCGCCTGTTTACTAGTTTTTCACCTTCTTGGCAAAGCTTTCATTTTTTTGCTACCATGATGTTTGTTTCTAGGTTTTCACCATGGCACTTTTTTGTTTTTCAATTTTTTTGTATTTTTTTTTTTTTTTTTTTGTATTTTTTGGATTTTTTCGATTTTTTTGGTGTTACCAAGGTGCCTATTGCTAGGTTTTCACTAGGGTAACAATTTTTTATAGGACCTTTTGCAATTTTTAGGATTTTTTCAGAGATTACTAGCTCTCAAGAAGGATTACCTTGATTTTGTTCCAATGTCTAACAAGGTGCAGGATGAGATGTATTAGCAAGCTAGTGGATAAGTGGAGATGGATAGGCAAGGATTATAAAGCGGTGAATGTTACCCTCAAGGAAAGTCTTCACAAGCTTACCAAAGCTAGGGAAAAAAGATATAGCACTATAAGCTCATGGTGTAATGAAGGGTGTCACGTAACTAATCCGAGAAAATGACCATGTCAAGAGATTGCTAAGAACTGTGTTTTCTTCCTTCTTTTGTTGATCAAGACCAAAGGGTTAACTGAACAAGATAGAAAAGTTTGTTATGAGTGAATGACTTTGGGAATGAGGACATATGAAGGATAAGCAAGATCATGATAGGATTTCATGGATGGAAGAATTACGCATGAATCCTATTTACTAGGTTTTCATCATGGTACTTATCCAAGGTGCCACAAGAAGTGGTTTTCACCATAGGACGAATTTATTTATCTTTACTTTTGCTACCAAGGTGCCTGTTTCCAAGTTTTCACCAAGGCACTTTTTTTCTTTCTTTTTTTTCTTTTTTTTTTGGATTTATAGAGTTTTTGGATAAGTTATGATAAGCCAAGGCCATAGCAAGGTATGCTCAAAGATGTTGATAAGGTAATGGAAGGGAAATGATAGAAAAGATATATGGAGGATAAGGTTTTAGGCTATGGATGAGATAAATGGGATGGAAGGATAAAAGGTGGAGGATAGAAGGTGGAGTGGATAGGGTATTGAAAGGGATGTGCAAGGGTAGAAGAAAAGGTGGGCAAGATCAACATTGACACACACCTTGAAGGGTATTGGAATGATGGAGGAAATATAGATGAAATAATATGAGGTTTAGATGTATGAGGTGGTGGAATGATTTTGGAGGAAGGTGAAATATAAGGTTTTGAAACCTTTTTAGGAAGATGTTGGGAATAAGATGGAGTGGAAGCCTTTGGAAGCTATAATGCTAACTTTGATTTGTTTTCAATATTCAAGTCCTTCAAAAGAGACTTGGGAATCCATATAGCTTTTGATTTTTCATTAGATGCTTTGAAATGCATTTCTTCAATAACATATTTAAGAACCCATACTTTCTTTGGTTGAGCTCTTTGAATAGTGGACCTTTGTGGTCTCTTTTGTGATTTTTCCTTCTTAACATTCATATGTCGATTAGAGGAGACATAGTGAACTTTTGAGAATGGATTCATTCACTTGTGTTTGAGTTCATCATCCAAATTGCTTCCAAAGTACTTGGCACTTATGGATGAGTGAGGCCAATATGGTTGGTTTGTATGGAAAGGTGAATGTGAAGAGTTCAAGTATGTGTATCTTTGTTGATCTTAGGGTAGGGTAGGAAGAACATGTAATGAGCTAAGAGTGGAAGTAGGAGATAGAGGAACATAAGGTCCCAATATGGATGGAAGACTTGAAGGTTTTAGCTTAGATGGGTAGGGACCAAGGATGGATTTAGAAGATGTGAATGGATCATGAGTAGGGATATCAGCATCTTTAGAGTGAGCAATATGACCAAAGCCACAAATAGATTTATGAGTAATTGTTATAGGAGCAATACCTTTGACAGGAGTATTTAAAGCTTGAGCATAGTTTGGAAGTGAATGTAGCGAGGTAGAACAAGAGGGTGAGGGAACACTTTTATCTTCAAAAGGAATTTTAGGTAGTATAGGAAAAGTATCCTTCTCTTGGTCTTTAATAGTCTCCTTAAGGATTGTGGAAGGAATATCTTGATCTTGCTTAGTAGAGGTGCATGACATGGGAGATGGAGGACTATGTGGCTCTTGAGATGGAGGCACAAGATCTTGGAAGATTTGAAAGGAGATGAAGGAATCTTGGTCTTGATCAACACTTGTTTCTTCATCATTTAAGTAGTCCTCTTGACATGAAACCAATTCTGAGGATGAGGGTGTATTTGAATCTATTTCTAGAGTCTGCATAATAGGCTTTTGAAGTTCAAAAGGAAAATTACTTGGAATGAACTTCATAGGCATAGCAAGGCATGAAGAAGTATGATCTGTAAAGGTAGTGAAAAGACTTGTAGCCCAGTATCTATTGGCTTGAGTTTCTTTCAAAGGCAGTCCTTGAGGGTACACATAGTGAACAAGGGGAGTAGCGAGTTCTTCTTTTTGTAAATATGTGTTGGAAAGATTGGACAATTTAGAAGGTGGTTGTATGTTGGAAGAAGTAGAAGTCACATTTGAACCATTACTAGACATGGTTTCATGAGGTTGATCCTTCTTGAGATTATAATCTATAGTAGATGAGAGCTTAGATTTTTGAATTATGTCATTGTCAAAGAGATCTTGGATGTTGTTTTTCAGCTCCCTACAATGTGAAGTTTTATGTAAATTATGTCTATGATAAGCACAATAGTTACTCATAAAGGAAACTCCTGCCAAAGTGACCTTAGGTAACACAATGAGTTTCCTTTGAAGAAGTTCTTCCAAAGTTGATTCATAAGATGTTCCCAAAGGGGTGAAATCATGCTTTAGTTTAGGTTCCCAATGTTTTTCTTCAAAGATATTTCCAGATCTCTTGGGTGTTTGTGAAGTGTTCTCAAATATCTTGGATTCAAGATCACAAGAATTCAATTTTTGGTTTTCATAGGAGGAAGGGAAATTTTCTCTCAAGGAGAATTTGTTTGATGATGTTTCATCTTCCTCCTTCAGTCTTTGAAGTTGAGCACTCATTGATTGGATTTGTTGCTTCATATTCACAATAAGTAGCTTTTCTTCCCCACTAGGAATATTGGATTTAGCCCATTTGTTAGTAGCCATTTTGATGTACTATGTTTCAAGTAGTGACAACCAAGTTTTAGAACACAAGTCAAGTTGCCACAGTCATAGACAATGACGAAAAGAAAAAGCTTGGACAAGGACCGCACTAAGACTTAGTCTCAATAAGACAAGACAAGAATGTTGTATACTAAGGCATGAGTAGTCTAATTTGAAGGCTAGAATAGCCAAAGGTTATGACTAACGTAATGCAGAGTATGACAAGCACTAAAGAACAAGAATCTAGAGAACTAAAGGACAAGACTAGTCAAAATGCAGATCACAAATCTTCAGTTAAGCTAAATGACACTGTTTGGGACTATTTTTAGATAGAGAAGCAATTAAACTGATGGAGGAAATAGACTTAGTATAGAGCACAAATAGCTTTGATAGACCAACTTGACAATTCAGACTCAAGATCTCATCTAAAGATCCTCTAAGGGGTGCACAAGAAAGTACACAGGCATAGGCAAAAATTCAAAATAGCAATTTAAAATTGTGCGAAGAGTTGCACAGAACCTCACAAAAACATGTTAGGATTTGCAAGCAAAATAGAATCCAAACAGCAAGACAAGACTACAAGATCTTGTGCAAGGATTTGCATAAGCTCACGCAAAAACTTGGATAGGGCTACGTGAAGAAATGACAAGACAAAAGCTACTTGTGCAAAATTTTGAAAATTGTGCGTGAAAATGGAGACCAAACTAACAAAAGACTTGGATTTTGAAGAAATTTTGATAGTTTTGAACTATTATGGATAGTTTGGAGGTTTTTTTGATAGATAACAGATAGATTTCAGGGTTGATTTCCAATTCCAGTAGCATTGTGTTTCAAACAAGACAAAGCGTTTTCAACAGAACACAAGAAGCAAGCAGTGGTCAAATACAATCCAATTGAGGGCAAAGCAACTCACAGGGACAAGGGAGTCTTGACCTTTTGTTTGGTTTAGATAGGTTTGGACTATTTATGACTCGATAAAAAATATGTTTTATCCCTAGAAACAAAAAATGGTAGAGAAGGCAAAACCTTTGTCCCACATCTTATGTGCATGCGTGTACCTCACACAATGATGTCACCCCCTAGAGGGTGCCTATGTTTTTGGTATATTCAAAGGACTCAATAGTATACACTGAATGAGGACCCTTTTGGCAAGGGACAAGTGCATATACCACCTTCAAATATCCAGTAGCATGCCTATGGTGAGTTCTATAGGAGAGATTCTTCCCCCTTCTTGCACAAAGATTATGCCTCCTTTCGGAGGTGAACTTGGTGGCTTCTAACTACAAGGTTTTTACTTGGCTTCTATTCGTATTAATTCCTGGTGGCTCCACAAGTGGATTTGAGGCTAGCAGCCCACACCAACATCTAAAAGTGCACACTACTTACTTAGTAAGCCAAGGGTCGGTGTCGACCAGTGCATAGACAAAGACTCTCCTTGACGTGCAATATCAAGAGTGAAGGAGAGGAAATTAATCTAGCCTTGGAGTCTTTTTCTCTACAAGGCTTCTTTATTAGAGTGAGTTGGAATCTCCAGCAAAAGGAGTGTGCTCACTTGGGTCGTTCCTAGAGGTTGGATCACTCCAGTAGGCCCTTTGAAGGATTGACACGGACTGGTGGTCTAGATTCAAGGGTCTGAGTTTTTGACTTCCCTCAAGGGGAAAGAGCATAATCCTCTACCTTATTTCCTCGCCCAAACATGCAAAATTGATTAATTACCCACTTAGCTTAATCAATCCAGACTCATCCTTCCTAAAGATTTTGATTCACTTAAAAAGAAAACCATCATCTCATCATAGAAAACAACAAGCACTGGAGAACCACTAAGCTGCTTGCTTCCCTCAGAATGTCGTCTTTTGAAATCATCTAGGTCTTTGATTCACCCTTGGTCATGACCTCTAAGTGGTGAAGAGCATAATCCCCTATTCTTCCATCTTGCACCCTAAGAAGTTCACAAGCCCTATTTAGACTAGTTTGAAAAACAAGAAAGAAAACATATTATTTTGTGGGTTTTAAATGTATTCTTTGAAAATTGTTCTGCAAGCAAATAGTTAGTCCATGTTTGAGTGGGTTTTATAAGGAATCTTTGACAAATTGTCCTGCAGACAATAGTTAAGCTGCAGAAGATCAGAGAAATAGAACAACACAAATTCCAAGAAAAATGTGTTAATGAAATGAGATAAACAACATGTTAAAAGTATTGAAATTGAAGCTATTGTTTCAAAATCTTCAGTGAGATCTCACGTAGAACTGTGCAAAATTCTTTTTCAACCCACACAAAGAAATGATGTGTCGCACAAAGACTTGCACAATGGGGCACTTTCTCATGCAAAAAGGAAAGAATATTCGTACAAGAACTTAAATCCTCGCACGAAAATAGATCATCTTGCATGAAAATCTAAGGAACTGTATGGAATAGTATGGACAAAGAACTAAAATATCATTAAAAAAATGTAGAGGAGGCCAGAGAAATGTATGCGTGGAATGTGGCCTCAATTGTAACACACACACTTCAACATGGTCATGTATGTGGATTCATCCTGAGATGAACATGAGATTGTTCACTCGAAACAGATCTAGCAAGGTGACCTGTTGCCTTCTATCTATAAGGATTTTTTCTGTTTAATATCCTCAGATTTGAGGTGTAGGCAACCAGAACCTCTAAGAACAAAGGATTTAAGAATGTAACTAGTCTATATGAGAATGCAATGTAGTCTAAATGATTATTCAATTAATCTAAGAACATGTAAATAGAATTAACTAAATGAATGCATATTAATTATAAATGATATTAATCTAAGAAATGAAAGTCTATAATGTAATGAGCTTGGATGAGTATATAATTCAGTAGCAATTTGATAGCAATTCAATTCAGCCTTCTTAATGAGGAATTGGAGGTTTCTTAAATAGAATTCTTGAAATCCTTCAACGGTTGTGATCAACTAAGATTGACAGTTAGGATTGAAGCATAGTTTTAGTCATAGTGGAAGATTCCAAATTTAGATGGAGTTAACTACCTCATATCCTAAGTGCAAGAAACAGTTAACGTAGATAGACTTCATTGTGAGAGCAATTGATTTGGATCTCTTCTAATTTGATCAATAGCTAACTAGGACTTTCCATTTTGAACTGAAGAGTAGAATTAGGAAAGATATTTAATTTAATAAAGTGAGATATGACCTCATAAATACCTTTTCCATTTAATTAAATAATTTCATTCAATTAATTAGAATAGGCATATTTATTAAATTAAATAAATTTAATTCCTTAGTACATTAGCCTTAGGTGATAATTTAATTTAATAAAGTATAAATACTTTAGATTAAATTAAATTTAAATCAAATAGGTTCAATGCGACTAATATGAGTAAATACTATAGGAATTAAATAATAAGTATGATGAAAGTAGATTAGGGTTTTCTACATCTGATAGTTAAGTCAAGTAGCGAATGTCAAAACAAGAATTTGCCTAATGAAATAAGACTTTAGCATTGATCAGATAAACTAGAATTGGTATAATGGAAATGAGCCAATTTTGGGGTATAACATTAATAGAGGAAAATTTATTGGTGACATCAACAAGTGCGCAAGTCCTAGTATCACACGTGTGAATTTTTGCATAGACTTTAAGCCGACAGTGCTCTTGTAATTGTAATTAATTAATTATCTTATTATAATTAATTGGGAAATCCTCAAGGTTGACTCAGGAATTATTTTGAAGATGTGGTATAAATGATAGATTTTTTCCTTGTTTTTAATGAGAGTATGAGTGTTTTGATCATTGTATGAAGTGCAAAGTGCAAAAAGGAGTAAAGTGTTTACTAAATGCGAGTAAGCGATCCAAGGGATTATTGGATGTGAGTTTTGTAATTTGGGTACAAGATTAGAAGGAGCAAAGGTCCAGTTGATAGGACAAAGGAAGTACTATTCATTTCTATTAGTCTACAAGGAATAATATAGAGATCATTTGGACAATGGGTCAATTGGTCTTAACCTTGAAGTTGTTTGGGCAATGGGTCCAATTGTCTTCCACAACTCCTAACAAGGTTGGGATCTCCTAACATGGACTGATATGTAAGATCCCTAACACAGACTAATATGTACTGAATGTTGTTATAGAATCCTAATAGGGCCCATCCTCTAAAAAGGAATATTTATATTAGTACATCATCTTGTGGGTACCATCCCCAATGGGGTTTTTCCTCTAATCAAGGGTTTCCCTAGTTAACATATCTAGCATTATTGTGTATCAATATCTTGTTGTGGTTTTTGATTATATTAATCATATGGTTAAGTTTGTTTAAAGTTGATAATTGTGATAATTGTTGGATAACATATTGAACCCTCCCCCACCACCACCCTCCCCCCTCTCGCTCAGTTATATTGGTGGACTATATATTCTAACAATTGGTATCATAGGAATACGTCCTTGAAGGATAAGCTTAACAACTTTAGGAGAACAATGATTAATATTTTTAGAAGGGATATTCCTAGATTTGATGGGGCCAACTATGACAGTTAGAAGGAGAAGATGAAGACTCATCTATTGTGCATGGGTCTGGGTTATTGGATCTTGACAAAGAGTGAGAAGACAATTATCAACGAAGGGAAACTTGAAGAATGTAGTGAAGTAGAGAGAGATTTGTTCATGTGCAATATGAGAGCTAGAGAGGCTCTACTATCAATTCTTCTAGAGAATAAATACAGTCAGGTAAAGTCACTTCAAACATCTCATGAAAATTGGAAAGAATTAGAATATACTTTTGAAGGAGATACACATACAAAGAGAGTAAGATTGCCAAATTGGATATGTGCATTTAAAGATGCTAAAATGATGGAAGATGAATCTGTAAGAAACTATAGTGGTAGGATATCATATATTGTTGCGGGAATCAAGTCACATGGTTCAACCAAGGAAGAAGATGAGGTTGTGTGGAAGATCTTGAAAACTTTGACACCACCATTCAAGCAAGTTGCTCGAATGATTTAGTTACCTATACCCTACACTAAGACATTTGCTAGGGAAATGTTGCTTGGAAGATTGGAAGTAGTAGAAGTAGATTTGAAGCAATCAAGAGAACTAACAAGAGTTGAGATAGCTTTTAGTGCCTTGAATGTTCGACCAAGCCTGTCTAGAAGTGCAAGCACACATGGAGATTTTATTGGTAATAGCAAAACCAAATCTGATGAAGATAAGAAGATTAAGGAAGGTATAACACTTCTTGTAAGAAGAGAAATATGGTAAGAATATCTTGAAATGTTAGACATGTAATGAGTTTGGTCATTATGGATCTAAATGTCCTAAATGAGAGAAAAAGTATAAGGGAAAATTTAAGCTTAGAAGAGATAGAAATTTTTTGTATGCTAATGAAGATGAAGAATCTAATGAAAAAGCTCAAAGTGAAAGTGATGATGAGCTAGGATTTGTAGCTATTAAAAAGGATGATATTGATAGAGAAATTAGAGAAGAAAAGGCTCTAGTTTCCCAAGTTGAAAAGAAATCTGATTGGATAATAGGCAGTGGTTGTTCACATCACATGACTGGTGATATGAATAAGTTTATTAAATTCAAAAACTATGAGGGAAGTATTGTTAGAGTTGGTAACAATGCAGCCTGTCATATTACATGGATTGGATCCATTACTTTAGATAGAAGAACTAACAATGATGATGTTTATTTTGTTGATGGATTGAAGCATAATTTGTTGAGTGTTGGACAGTTGGTAGACAAAGGGTATCAATTGCAATTCATAGGAAAGACTTGCAATATCAAGGATAAGGATGGTAAGATTATTGGAACTAGAACTAAGGCCAAAGGTAATGTATTTCAATTGAACACCACTGAAATGACTTGTTTGGTTGCTAAAGTGGATAATAGTTGATTATGGTATAGGAGATTCTATCATAAAAAAATTGATAATATTGTAAAGGTTAGTAGCACATCTGCAGTCTAAGATTTGTAGTGAGCTTCTCTGTGGTATCTTTCCCCAGCAAGAAGTTCACTACCACAGAGAAGCTAGAGATTGTTCACATAGATTTGAGTGGTCCCTCTAGTACAAGAGGATTCTATGGTGAAGGTATTTCATGATTTTTGTTTATGATTTCACTAGAATGATGTGGGTAGCATTTCTTAAAGACAAGTCTAAAGCTTTTGAGAAGTGTAAGATATTTAAGAATAGAGTTGAGAATGAATCTAGTGTTAGGATAAAATGCTTGAGATTAAATAGAGGAGGAGAATTAACCTCTAGAGAGTTTAAAATATTTTGTGAAGAGAATGGAATCAAAAGGCATTTATCTTCACCTAGGACACTTGAATAGAATGGGATTGCAAAAAGAGGAAATAGATCAGTGGCAGAGGTAACAAGAGCGATGTTATTTGAGAATGATGTATCCAAGACATTTTGGAGAGTAGTCAATACAAAAATGTACACTATGAACAAATTACAAATTAGAAAAAGTATGAGCAAGACACCTTATGAACTATAGTTTGGTCATTCACCATCATTTAAGTACTTAATAATATTTGGAAGTAAGTGTCATATCAAGAAAGATGATGATATTGGCAAGTTTAATCCAAGAAATGATGAAGGTATGTTTCTTGGCTATTCATTGAAAAGCAAGGCATACACATTTTTTAATCAGAGAACTAAGACAATAGTTGAATGTGCAAATGTTAAGATTGATGAAAAGTTTGGAACTAAGGAAAAGATGGTAGATTACAATTCAAATAAAGAAGAAGATAATTCTAGAATTGTTAGACAAAATGAAAAAAAATTCTTTGATACTAACAATGATCTGCAGAATGATGTGTTAAATATTTAACAAGAAGGAGAGTAGAGATCTGAACCTAGAGATGAGATCAGAGTTGAGATGTCAACTCCTACCCCTAAAAGGAATCTGACAAAGAGTCACCCTTCAGAGCATATAATTGGAAGCAAAGATAAAGGTGTGATGACAAGAAACAAAGTTAATGAAGAGATATGTTTGATTTCTCAAGTTGAACCTAAGAGTGCAAATGAAGCTTGTAAAGATGATCATTGGATTCAAGCAATGAAGGAAGAATTAGATCAAATTGTGAAGAATGAAACATGGGAGTAGTTCCTATACCTAAAGGTAAGAATGTGATAGGAACCAAATGGGTATTCAGAAGCAAGATGAATGAGCAAGGCGAAGTTGTGAGGAACAATGCTAGACTTGTATGCAAGGGATATTCATAGCAAGAAGGCATAGACTATGAGGAGACATATGCACCTATAGCCAGAATGGAAGTAGTAAGAATGTTCTTGGCTTATGCAGTGAATAAGAAGTTCAAGTTATATAATATGGATGTTGAATTAGCCTTCATGAATGGAGAAATTGAAGAAGTATATATTGAGTAGCCTAAAGGTTTTCCTTTGATAGAAGACAAAGACATGGTATGTAGACTAAAGAAAGCTCTATATGGTCTGAAGTAAGCACCTAGAACCTAGTATGCAATATTGGACAACTATTTGGCAAAGCTTGAATTTGTTAAAGGTATGACATATAGTAGCTTGTATTTGAAACAAATTGAGAATGGTTTGCTGATAATAGCAATATTTGTTGATGACATCATATTTGGACGAAATACTAAAGCAAGTGATAAGTTTTCTAAAGAAATGAAGAATGAGTTTGAAATGAGCATGATAGGAGAAATGAAGTTTTTCCTAGGATTGCAGATTGTGCAGAATAGTGATGGAATTTTCATTTCACAAGCTAAGTACTTGAAGGATTTTTTGAAGAGATTTGGATTGGAAATTCGTAAGCCTTTTGGTACACCTATGATAACTAGTCACAAGTTATCTAGCAAGGATGAGACACCTATAGTTGAACAGACAAAGTACAGATCCATGATTGGAGGTTTGCGATATCTGACTCACGCCCAAATATAGAAAATGTTGTTGGGATTATAGCTAGATTTCAAGTTGATCCTAAGGAATATCGTTATGCAGCAGCAAAGAGGATGTTTAGATACTTGAAAGGAACATCTGAGTATGAAATTTGGTATGATAGATCAAGTGATTTTATTCTATGTGCATATACTAATGTAGATTGGGAAGGTAGTATGGATTTCAGAAAGAGCACCAGTGGTGGAGCATTTTTCCTTGGAGGAAGATTGGTTTCTTGGCTAAGAAAGAAACAAGATTGTATTTCTTAGTTTACAAATGAGGCAGAGTATGTTACAGCAACAAATAACTATAAGCAAGTAATATGGATGAAACAAATGTTGAAGGATACCAAAATTGAGTTTGCAGAACATGTTATCATTTACTATGATAACACAAGTACAATGAGTATGTCTAAGAATCCTATATTGCATTCTAAGACTAAGCATGTATCTATTAAGTATCATGTATTGAGAGAAAATAACAATGGAAAAGGAGACCAGATTAGAGTATGTGAGTACTAAAGATCATATTGCAAATATCTTTATGAAGCCCTTACCTAAAGATACATTTCAGTACTTGAGAGGTATGCTTGGGGTTATGCCCCTACCTACTTTTGAGTAGATGATGCGGTAAGTGCATTAGTCCAATTGTACTGAGAACTATTGTTAGATTAGACTAAATATTGATGCTTCCTGTATGGGGGCGTATATGTGATGAGTTGAGTCATTGAGGACTCTTGGTATTTGGTCTTGAATAGTGTCTTTGGACACTTGAGTTGGTTGAAGACTTGGAGCAGTAAATTGACATAATGAGGACTTTGTCATTGATGTCATTGAGGGAGAGAATATGCATGAAAAACACTATCTAGTTGAATAAGGGAGAGAGTGTATAAGAAAAGCATGAATGGGAGAGAAATCTCTACTTTATTAGGAAGATTTAGAAAGATTCATGTAAAGAAGGAGGAATATCTCTATGTGGGAGGTATGTATTGCGAGTTGTTTACTATGAACAACTGTTGTCGATCCTAAAGAAGAAGAAGAACAGTGCAATTTTTTGGAGGATTTAAAACTTGATCAATGAAGAGGATTTGAAAAGATGAGAACATTAGTAGCAGCAGCAGAGTACTATTTTGGTATTCTTGGAACTTAGATGTTTTTCATCTATGTTTCCATCAATGACAAATTGGTTGATTGTTAGCATGAATGTTGATGATACTACTTTGGGGGATTATCCTAAGCATTAGAGACGTGTTCAGTATAGTGTCATGATGATGTGGTTCAATGCGCAACACATAAGTTGAAGACGTACGAAAGTTGTACCTAATTTATAGAGAGTAGTATAGAAATAAAGCATTAGGAAAGCAGTTCTTGATGTTTGTTCACTATCTTACATCTGAGATGCAATGAAGATATGCACAGTCAGCTGCTAATAGAGGACAATCTATTGATGATGTTAGCAAGTGTGCAAGCCCTAGTATCGCATGTGTAAATTTTTGCATAGACTGTGAGCTGATAGTGCTATTGTAATTGTAATTAATTAATTATCTTATTATAATTAATTGGGAAAGCCTCAAGGCCTACTCAAGGAATTATTTTGAAGATATGGTATAAAGGACATATGTTTTCCTTATTTGTAGTGAGAGTATGAGTGTTGTGATCATTATATGAAATGTGAAGTGCAAAAGGAGTAGAGTGTTTATTAAATGTGAGTAAGCAATCCAAGGGATTATTTGATGAGAGTTTTATGATCTGGTTACAAGATCAGAAGGAGCAAAGGTCCAGTTGATAGGACAGAAGAAGGAAGTACTATTCATTTCTATTATTGTGCAAGGAATAATATAGAGATCATTTGGACAGTGGGTTCATTGGTCTTAAACTTGAATTTGTTTGGGCAATGGGTCCAGTTGTCTCCCACAACTCCTAACACGGTTGGAATCTCTTAAGAAGGATTCAAAGTCTCCTCATAGGGACTTGATATGTATTGAATGTTTTTATAGACTCCTAATAGGGTTCATCCTCTAACAAGGAATATTTATATTAGTACATCATCTTGTGGGTACCATCCCTACCGGGGTTTTCCCTCTGATCAAGTTTTTCCCTAGTTAACATATATGTTGTTATTGTGTATGAATATCTCGTTTTGATTTTTGATTATATTACTCATATGGTTAAGTTTGTTTAAAGTTGATAATTGTGATAATAGTTGGATAACTGATTCACCATCCCCCCCCACCCCCTCTCAGTTATATCGATGGACTATATATTCTAATAGGTGAAAAATTATGTGAGGATCATATCATGCTCCATAGTTTACACCTAATTGGGTTTTCATGAGAGATATTAGTGTTACGTGTGAATGTATTTCTAGCTTGCATGATCATATTGTTTATCTAATGAATGCTTAAGAAACTCATAATAATATCACAGAATGGTAAAAGGTAAAAGTTTAAATTGACTGGTATTTATATTGATTCATCCCCCTCTCAATATAATCAGCATTGCATGGATCAACATTTAAATGGTGCAAAAATGGAATGCACCTTGAATGTATGTATGTAGAAGTTGTATGTTGATTGATGTTAGTCTTCCCTTTCAATAAGCTAGCGTGTCTATATTGTAATATATTTAAGATGACATGTTCTATGACTAGACCAAATTATGTATTTTCTTTATTAGTTTCATGCGTGCATGTGTGTATGTAGAGAGAGAGAGAGAGAGAGAGAGAGAGAGAGATATATCATTTATCCAATGTAGTGTAAGTGTTTAAGTTATTGAAGGTGGTATGATGTTATTATGATTATGAATCATATGTGGTAAACTGTATGAGCAAAAATAAGAATACTAAGTTATTATGGAGTCAAACATAAGGAGAGAAATAGAGAGAAGTGTACAATTTTTTAGAAGGGTGAGTATAGGAAAATGATCTCTATTAGATCTACTGCAATTGATTAGTACATGTGTTTTAATTGGAACTATTTCATGCATATTCAGATGTAGCTCTATCAGTTCACATTTTGTCTTTAAGAACTTTTTGTATCAATGCAATTATCCCAATCGACCATGAGCCTTTCTTGAAGTACGAAAACCAACAATGAGCCCTTGCAAAAATGCCTTAACTGGTGTCAC
Source organism: Cupressus sempervirens (assembly GCA_028749045.1). Taxonomy (NCBI): domain Eukaryota; kingdom Viridiplantae; phylum Streptophyta; class Pinopsida; order Cupressales; family Cupressaceae; genus Cupressus; species Cupressus sempervirens. Next base: position 1,046,127,763 of record CM053785.1, on the reverse strand, counting down.
CTTAACTAATGTTTACTTTTATAACAATTAGCTTCTCTGTGGATTTCTCCATAATGGATTTCCACTTTCTATCCAATGTTATGGTGTTTACAATTTTTTCTCTTTCAAATTTATATCAATGTTATCTGAATCTTTTACTATTATACCAATTTCATAAATTTGTATTAAAGTATTTTGTAATAACTAATTCACCACCCCTTTCAAATATTTGACATGTTCAACAATTGGTCCCTTGTAGGTGGAGTTCAATCGCTTGAGGGAGGTCTTGAATGTTTGGATAGATGGAAGAAGAATACTAATCTAAAAAAGTTTGGAAGATCATGATGGGTGACTTTGAACACATTAAATCAAAGAATGAGGAGCCAAAAGAAATATTAAGAAAGCTAACATATGGATCTCAAGATTGAGGGAGTTGATTTGTAAATTCAAAGCAAGAGCAACAACTAGATGACTGCAAGAATACTAAAGAAATATTCAAGGAGAATACCAAACATAAGGTGGGAAATAGAGGAAGAGAAAAGGAGATCTAAAAGTTACTATCAAGCAAAAAAAGGAGGAATATAAGAAAACTAAAGAAAAACTCAAAAGCATTATTTTAAAAAAATAGATAAAAATGAAAAGCTAGATTAGAAATTTAAAAAATTGGGATATGAAGAAAAGTATTATTTCCCTCTTATTAGGCCAAGGATTGATTTACCCATTCAGTAAGACTATATGAGAGTTTTGGTAGTGGACCAACATCCCTCATGCGGTTTGTGAAATGGTTTAATTGTCTCATGTGGCTCTATAAGACTATTGGTTGTATCAGGCATTGACAGGTTGATCTTTCGGTACAAGGACAACCCTAACCATTCTAACAAGTTGTATCAGAGCTTGGTCACAATTTGAAATCATGTAGGCCATGACGAGTGGTGCTAGGAGGGAGATTGTTGGCAATGGGCCAACATCCCTTGTATGGTTCATGACATGGCTTAACCGCCTCACGTGGTTCTATAAGACTATTAGTCGTATCAGTTATTGACTAGTCAATCTTTTGGTGCAATGACAACCCTGACCATTCTAATAGAGAGATTATGAATCATAGTGATTCGATAAGGGTGAACCTATGATATTTTGTTGCTACTAGATTTCTCAGCCTTGTATTTAATTCCTCAATCTATCTTTTATTATTTTATATTTGATCTAATTTTCTTTCTTGCTTTCTAGACAATGTTGAGGTATTGGAGGATGGGTTTGTTGTGGTTGTTCTTTAATAGGAATTTGATGAGGAGGTGATTAGGGTTTTGATCATTTGTGGGTACATTCTCTACACCTCAAAACTAGTCAAAAAAAAAATTTAACAATGTGATCCAAATTTTGCGCTCGAGAACCAAAAATGTATACCTCTTCAACCTCAACAATGTCTTAATGGAAATCTGGCAATGATCTGGCAAAGAAAAGGCAAGAAATGGGCTGTCCAACGATGCAAGGAAGTTTGGAAGGAATCACAATCCACAAGTTTGTGGGTTAGAAACATAAAAATACCAAATGAAGACTTTTTGGTCTTTATGGTCAAACATAATCATAATGTGAGCATATTATAACATGATTGTATTTTGGTCTCATGGGGGCAAAAAAATTAGGTGATCACTTTTGGTCTCCAATCTTTGTGTACACACCCTTGTGATTCCTTTTTTGAGTTCTTACTCTCTCTGTTGACATTTTTGGAACTTTCAACACATTGAGGTTTGAAAATAGACCTTATAACAATTGCTACCAAGCTCGATTGAATCTAAGTCTTAAAATTGGTCATTGTAGCTGCAATTTGCTAAGGCATGAACCTAGGTCTTAATTCTAGATATATAAGAATATATTGTAATGAATTCAACATTTATCATACCATCTATTTCCTTCTCAAATAATAATAGTGAACAAGTTTTTCATGTCACAAGAAAACCTAGCAAGGATACTGTAGACACCTAAAAAACCTTTAGAAAATAAAGTATTTTTATTTTCTAAAAAATTTCTGATGACATCATCATTTATTAATTAATTAATTATTTAATTTATTAATTTATTTTTATGCCATTAAATCCCTTTATCTTAATTAAAAATATTTAATTAAGAAATCCCTCCCAAAAATGTTTAAATCTTATTTAAACATTATTTCCTTATTTATTAATTATTTAATTAATAAATTGACCAAAAATCCCAAAATAAATAATTTATTTATTTTTTTCCCAAAAGTTGGCCAATTTCCTTAAGACCAATAACCTCTTCCAAAATCTTCTAATCCTTCTTTAATTTCGATTAAAGGCTAATCTCATCATTTCCTACCCCTAATCCCAACTCAAAATATTTAATCAAGATTAAATATTAATCCTCATGTTTATTAAAAATATTTTAATAAATATCTCCTCAACCCAAACCCTTGAAATAAATAAAACTTTATTTATTTCATAAAATCTTATCCTAGGAAGTTCTAGACTCTTCTAGAAAGTCTTCATCCTCATCCAAAGCCTAGACTCTTCTAGAAGATGTCTTTAACCCTAATCCTAATCCCCTCCTAACCTTGTCACATTCCCTAAACATAGGTTAAGACTTGCTAACTCAAGCCAAAGTTAACAAATATCTCCTCCTTCACCCACCCTCATTAATTGCAATCCACTTGCCATCCACTTGCCTAGTCCTAAGCCATCTCTAACCCTTCCTCTAATCATTTTTACAACCCTAAGCAAGCTTAAAACCTCCCTAAACCCTCAAATTCGAATTTCATGGTATCTCTCGCAAATATTTTCAACCACAAAACTTTATAAAGCCCACAAAGTCATAATTGCTCTTACAAGTCATTATGAGGGTCTTTATGAAGATTTTATCCCTTGAGCCTCCTTTGTTGACTCATCCTTCCACTTTCCTCCATCCTCTCACCATGTGACATGTGTCACTCTTTGATTGACTATAAGGAAGCACAATCCATGTGCTCTCTTCTCATGCAATTTGAGCCCTCCATGAGCTTTTTCTCATCCTTGCATCTTAGCCCTCAATCCCTCAAGCCTCTTGCCTATAAATTGGATCCTTCCCCTTTGCAAAATAACACAACCCATGAAGTAAAGTCATAATGCCATTTTGAGAAGCCATTTTACATCAAAACCATACACTCACACCCAAATTCCAACTCCATTTGAAGCCCTTTTTGAAACATAAAGCTTGAGCATATATCCTATCTATTTAGACAAAGCTACTCAACAAGAGAGCTTCTCATTGAGAGAGCCCATTAATGGCTCATATTCTCAATTGAGAGCTCATCTTAGTCTATCTTGAAGTTTATGAATTTCGTTTAGTTTGTAGAAGCTTTATTTAAATTTGGTTTCTATTAGCATACTAACATTGCTCATATACATATACCACTTGGACAACTATGTCTATGCTATCATAGTTCCATTAAAAATATTTTTGTATGAATTGTTCATATGACTAATTATAATATGATTTCTCATAGATTGTAAAAATTGCATTCATATAATTTCATGTACTTCAATGATTCTATATTTTATATCAAAATGTCTTGATCTACTTATATTCACCACTTTCTAATCAAATATTAGTAAACTCTGACTATAAATAATCATGACCCTTCCAAATAGATTCAAGAAATAATGATACACCTAACAACTTACAAGGAAAATAAAACTAAATTTTATGAAGGTTTTTTAAACTTCGAAGGATAATGCATCTTAAAAACCAGTAATAGCATTTATAATACTTTCGAATGATAGATAGACAGATATTAATAGTAATCTTGTCTCAGTCCCTGCACATAATATTTACATATTGTTTGATAGCACCTTAAAATGCTGTTACTAAGTATTTAGAAACACATTAATCATAAATTAAGGTGGTCAGGGGATGATCATCATGAAAACATCATATAGGAAAAAATACCGAGCATGAACACAAACAATTACAAACATGACCTTAGTTGACTCGTCTACAATTTTTCCTTATCTCTCCATTAATGGAGGAGGGAGGAAGATTGCCAAGCTTGATCATGGAATCAATCAAGGCGGAGAAGAAAGCAGGCTCATCCTGACTATAAAAATAAACCAAGTCTCTAGTCTCCCCTGGTGTGGAGAAGAGGACTTGGTCTGAATTGAGCAAGCCTTGTCCCAACACCAAGTTCTTGAAGTAACTGTTGTCAAATTTTGCAGGAGAGTCCATATCAAGATCAAGAGTCACATTCTCATCCACTCCATGAGGACATTGTTTGTCTAAATAGCGTCTATATTTGCAATTTATTGTTGGGTCTGGACGACCCGATCCACTTTGATTATAAAGCCTGAACATAATTGAAAAACATCTCCCCTTTCCAATTGTGTGAGTACCTAAAGAAAACAATTTAAAAATTATTCTTCTTCTCAAAATAATATTAAATCCCAAACTAGAGTATGCCAGATCTTCATATTCAGGCTTCAAAAGGAATCATGCAAAGCTAAGAACCAACAAACACATTGATCGGACCAATTAATAACTCTAGATATCTAAGGGGAAAAAACCTCTGTTTTGGTCTTTGTAAAAGGGTGGAATTCTTCTTTCAGTTCAATTTATTTCTCATAATTTCAAGTGCCCTAATTTCTGATATACTTGGATCTTCTGACTGTAAATACAATTGTAAACAGATTTAATTTAACATTTGAAGTGCATGTACCTGAAAGTGCAACCAAGTCTGTTATAGAGAGATCAAATTTCTTGAAAAGCTGAACAAGAGATGTAACATTGGATCTGGGGCTTGGCATTATATCATTTGAATCATTCTGACTTGCACTTAGACTGTCTTTTCTTCCCAAATACACCTCCCAGAATGGACCGCCACTCTGCAATAGCAGTGACATATAATGGATATATAAACATATAAGCTAAAACACACCATAATTTTAGGCAAGAGTCTACAACGCAACTGTCATTTGTGAGCCTTTCTCAAACTTAACATATAACAATAAACACAATGATAATTAATCTCAATAAATAATAATTAATCTAAGTTTCGGCCCTTACCTATCAGAGAAAAAAATCAAACCGTAACTAAATCAAAATAACTAAGAATTGAATCAAAATAACCAAATAAAGCCGCCAAATTCAACAGCAAACAATCATGGATCAAACAGAGCAAGCAAATCCACCTTGATAGGTCTACCTAAAAGTTTAACCTAAAGGATATCAATTTAGACATTAGGATTTCACTCTTCATGTTTATGCGATTTGAGTTTCTGGTTTTGACTCTATCTTTTTTCATCGACTTTTGTTGAATCATGTTCAATAATTAATTATCTAGATGGAGAACTCAAGAAGAATATCTGATTCAAAATGTTGATGAGAAAGAAACATGGTCAAAGGCAAGAGAAAATTGTGAATCTTCTATATGGGTAGTCTTATGTTCAAACCTACTTGAACTTAACAATAATAATAATTAATCTTGACTTCAGCAAAAACACATGATCAAAACCCATGAAAGTAATCAAAGTCTTATTTACCAGAATCACAGCATCCCTTGCTGCCATGATGAGGATGTCAGCACAGGAGACTGTACCAGGACAAACTTTCTCCAGAGCCTCTTTGATTTCATCTATTACATCATATGCCCTCAATGAATTTATGTTGGATAGTGCATCCTTCTCTCCCGCCATGTCGGATGTCTCATCCAGAAGCAAAGAGCCATCACATCCCTACCAAAACAACATAATATACATCATTATATATCAGCTCTTCCTTTTTTTCATTAATAAGCTTCTAAAACCTTCGATGGGTTTTATCTTTGACACACCAATACAGACTATGTTTGCAAGTCAACGAAAACTCTCAACAAGACCAAGTTATGAATTAAGGGGCACCTTGATGAAGAAAACAAAGTTAAGAGTTTAGGGGATGTCCTGATAACCAATCATCTAAACAAGCAAATACTTATCTACTCTGTGATAAGTTCAGCTTTCTTATCAAGGCCTAAAGCTCATTAAGGTTATGTTTGCAAGTCATAACCTCATTAAGAAAAAATCTGAAACAAAACAAATACTTATTACTCTCTGATAAGTACACAGATTTCTATTAAGGCCAAAAGTCCATTACCAAACAAAAGAGAGTTATGAACTGAGGACTGTTCTGATAAACAAAACAATGATATAAATTAAGGGTTGCTCTGATAAATAATAACCTAAACAAGCAAATACTTATTGCTCTTATCACCTAAACAAGCAAATACTGATGAGCATTTTTATTAAGGTCTAAAGTCCCTTAAGATTATGTTTGCAAGTCATAGGTCCATTGAGAAAAACTGCCAAACAAAACAGAATTATGAACTCTCAAGGCTGCCTTTGATAAACAAAACAGACTTATGAATTCAGGGGTGTCCTGATAAAAAATAATCTAAACAAGCAAATACTGATTAAAAATCTGAAACATTGATGTTAAAAATTTGCACACAATCACATCCCAGAAACAGAACTGCACAAGAAAATACTTATTATTTTCTGATAAGTAAGTTCGCCATTTTTATCAAGGCCTAATGTCCTCCCATTCAAAAAAACTCCCAAACAAAACAGAGGTATGAATTCAAGGCTGCCCTGACAAACAAAACAGAGTTATCAATTCAGGGATGCCCTGATAAACAAAAGAGACTTATGAGTTCAGGGGCGCCCTTATAAACAATCATCTAAACAAGCAAATACTTATTACTGGGTGACAAGTTCAGCATGTTTTTTAAGGCCTACATTACATCACAAAAAATATCTCTTATCTTCAAAAAAATAAAAATATGATGGGCTTGCTTCCCATGTGAACTCTCGCAGAATGATCTTGTATTTTTCAATTCTTTTTTGAATGTATAACTTCAATATTTTAATTAATAAAAAAGAGACTATTCATTTTTTTTAAAAACTTTAAAAAACTGGTATCTCACGTTAACTAAGCAGTCATGATATTGCAGGCGAAGAACAGAAGCAGCATTTCTGGGTTCTCTTTTCATAGCCCTCTCCATCACAGACCTCACAACAACTTCTGCCATGGGGCAGCTATCTCTGTAAAATCCTCTGTATAATTGATGCTTTTGTTCATGCCCATTTTCAGCACCTACAGGAAAGGAAGTCACTATTATACAGAAAATGATCGATATGGCTCTCATCTTTCTTGCCATACTCATTAGAAGAGAATCCCATTTCTGAAACCTCGTGATATCTGCCATGAGAGCTCAGAGAAGAAGTTTACCAAGCTCTGTATTGAAAGTGAATGACAAATAGTGGTGTGTATAAACTTTTTTGATTCTTCAATGTAATGAAAGGTCAAAAACAAGTGTGTGGGAGAATCAAGGCATGAGAAAACTAAAATAGTATGTAGACAAAGAAATCTGACAGATATACTGAAAGAGAATCAGAACTTCTGCATCATTCATCTCCACCCAAATTTTATGGCATTGCTTTCCTTTCCAAGCAAGGATATCTGGTTTTATACCAATTCAATTAAGGGAGCACCATTGTGAGCATCGATGCCCGTTCCAGCAAATTGTATGACAGCAAAATGACCATTTTTATTTGTCATTATTAACCCACTTCATGCTTTTCAATTAGTCGTTTGACCGTGCGTATCACATTGTGTTTGTGATTTGATCTTTTTATTTTTTCATCCCCGGTAGGGAACGTGTTTCCACTAGTTTGAGCATGCACCTCAAGCACTAGACCACTAGACAATGTATCAAAGTTTGTTTTTTTATGAAGTCAAACTTTTTCTTGATTTGCTAAATGTTAAAAATGTTAAAAATTTCAGCAAAATCTTTTTTTAGATTTGTTAAAACATATATTGTTTTTCTTCCAATCTTTTTGTTATTTTCTATGAGGAAATATGGAGATGTTGAAGAAGAAATGTTAAAAATTTCAGCAAAATCTATTGTGTGGTCAGTGATGCATTTTGTATGGAAGATAGTCAAATTGTTTAATATAAAATAATTAATTAACAAGATAACTATTAGGTCCTCTTTTCTAGTTGATGCTCGCCTTCTTGATATTATTCCAATTCAAGCACATTTAATCATTGATTTGTTTAAAGGTTAAGTTCATTTAGCTTGGTACTTCATTTACAAAGCCTTCTCCAAGTATTGTCACTTCTGCACAATTCATTATAGAATATTTTTAACTATTTAATTGATAAATTTTGTTTAGATTAATTTTATATTGATTCTTAAATGTTCTTGTCACTTTATCCATGGTTATTGTTATTTGAGAACACTTACGTAATAATCAATGTTAGACTCTCTTTAAATATGAGTTTCTTTTTTCTCCAACAATATGTACACAAATATCTTGAAATTAAAAAGTTTATAGTTTGTCCATAACCTATAATACAATGAAATAAATCATTTCTCTATACAATTTTTTTAAGTGGATAAATTAATCTTTATTATTAAATATTTGAAAATGAGAATTTTTTTAAAGAGAATAAAGTTGAATAAATTTTGTCAAGAAAAAAAGTGATATTGCATATCAAATAATAAATACAACAAAATAATAATAAATATGACAACATATCCATAATCATTATAAAACAATGGATACAACAAAAGACAAGAGAGTTGAGAATAATACATATGTTGAAATTTATATTTTAATCATTTTAATAATAAATATTAGTATTTAGCTATTGGTTTGATGCAGAATATCATTTGTAACATGTCTCGGGATGATTTGTCAATGTTGCAAAAACTTATAGCTTGACAAAATATCATGTGGAATTTGTAATTATTGTAATTGTGTTGTAAAATTGATCCTATAAGTGTGGATGTGAAAAGGGCTCATTAATATAATGTCTAAGATTTCTAGGTTTTTGGTTGTAGGTTGTTTAGAAGTCTGTAGTAAATGTTTGCATGCAAATCTATGGTATGTGCTTGGGAGTTCGAACATAAAAATGATAGCTACTTTATGTCAATTTCAATGAGGATCATGAATCAATGAATTGAACAAGATTAAGGATATTAATTAATCATATACTGCGTCATAGAATGTTGATGCAGCATTAATATCACTAAATGATTCTTAATAGGTTCCATGATGTGTATTAGAATGTCCATTTCATGTGTTCGTTTGAAATTCCAATTGGTTGTAGTAAGTCCTTTATGCAACTTCACATGTGGCAAATGAATTTTATTGTGCACCCTCAATGCACAATAGCTAGGTACAAGTTAAAAATAAATAGGCCTAAATTTGAGTTTATAATTCTAAAACTTATGTGGATGTTACCAACACGAATTTCTTTGAATACGAGTCATGGCAAGAAATGTGTAAATCCCTAAGAAAAAAGTATTTCCTTAGAATGGGGGCGAAATCAAAATAAGTAGCAGTGTGGTTTATGTGTAAACTTTTAATTAGAATTGTGTCACTTGTGTACTCATCATTAAATAAATGGATGACCTAGCCAAAGCAAGTTCAAAATAAAGTACAAATTATAAGGTATGTAATTATCACTATCTTATATTCTACCCTCACTTTAACTTGCATGTGAATTTTCGTGAAAATGTATGCAAAAATAAGCCATACACAATGTCACCAAAGTAAACCACAATGATCACTGTAGTAAATCATATACAACCATAATTATAGAAAATATTTAGACAAACATAGAAGGATACAAATATGAAAGTAAACAATCTTTTTGGCTTATCTTTTATTATGATGGATGCAATTAGAAAATTTCAAGCATGTAGTTTAAATTGGCCAAATAGAGTAAGAATATTTTTGCAATCCATGAGATCAATTTTGTATATTGTTTCAAGATTCATTTGTGTGAGAATTTTTTGATAGATCATGAAGTATTTTACGTAATGTTGATGAAAAAAATACTCACACAATTGAATCCAAAGTAACATAAGTAGCATGCGTAAAGCATTCATGTAGACATTGTACAACATAGTAACTTGTATACATCTATAATTTCATTTTGTGTTTAAGACCAATTTTTGAAGTAGTACTCAATGTATACAATCTCAATTCAGGCTCTGTTGTGATGTGGAGCCTAATCAAACTCGGAGGTTACTTTTTCCCCACTTCATTTGGTGCAGCTTCCCCCCATATGTTACTATGAGTGTTTGTGGGTAGCACCCCCAAGCTTTAGGGGTCAAGGGGCAGCACCCCTAGCAGGTTCCTAGGGTCAATAGCCCTAGGCACACTCCCTATCATGATGCAAGGTAGGGTCGAGGGGCAGCGCCCCTGAAGCCAATAATGAATTTAATATTATAAAAGGCATTGGGAGTTATATTTTTTCTATTGGTCATCTTTTTCTAGCCCTAATTTTGTAAGCAACAAAATCTTATATAAAACGGTTAGGGTTAGGGCTTTTATAATGTATGATGAGATTGTGGATTCTTACGGTGGTATTAAGTTGTAAGGGATTGTAGATTGTAATCAATGTGTAATCAATGGATAATAAGAATATTGGACTCGTTGTTGATGGACGTAGCCTAGGGATTGGGTGAAACCACATTAAATCTGTGTGTCTTGTGTTCTCTTCTTTGCAATTTGTTATTTCTAATATTAGTTATTTTTGCATTTAATTGTTATTTCTGTCTCATAAGCCTAACAAGTGGTATCATAGCAAGGTTTTTTTAGTTATCCTCTACAACAGGGTCTCATGGTTGAGTGAGAGTCTTGTGGTTGAGTGGGAGTGATGGTAGACAAGGGTAAGCTAAAGGTTGAAATTTTTAATGGACAGAGCTTCCAGTTATGGAAAATGCAAATGGTGGACTATCTTTATCAGAAGGATTATGACGGCCATTAGAAGGAAAATCCAAAAAATTAACAACCATCACAAAAGCACTAGGATAATTTGGACAAAATGTGAAGACAACTGAAGAGTCAATACAAACTCTAGCAAAGTTATATGAAAAGACCTCTGCTTCAAACAAGGTATTTCCCATGAAGCATTTATTTATATAAAGATGGAAAAGGGTGGATATGTTGTAAATCATTTAAATTATTTGAATACGGTTACAATCAATTATCTTCTATAAATGTTAATTTTGATGAAGAAATTAGGACTCTCTTGATTTTGTGTTCTTTTCCTGAAAGATAGAATGGGTTGGTAAGGGTTGTGAGTAACTCCATTTTTCGATCTAATACCCTAAAATTTGATGGTGTGATTGGTATTGTTTTGAGTGAGGAAACTTGTAGGAAAACCTCAAGTGGATCTACATTAGGAATTGCTTTGAACACACAAAGTAGAGGCAAAACGAATGAGAGAAGAAACAATTATGAAAATTATGGGAAATAAAGAGGAAAATCAAAGGGAAAGAGGTATCAATCCAAAGGACCAAGAGATTATTGGTATAGTGGAAAACAAGGGCATAAGAAGAAAGATTGTTGGAGTCGATATAACAATCAAGGAGACAAACAAGATGGAAATAAGGAGGTGAATTTAGTAAGTAATAAATCTGAAGAGGATGTTTTGCTTCTTTCCTTAGAAAATGTTGAGCATTCATGGGTTTTAGATTCGAGGACTTCATTTCATGCTACACCCCATAGAGGTTATTTTATTGATTATGTCAAAGGGAATTTTTGGTTTGTTTATTTGAGGGATAATGAACTCTTTTACATTGTTGGAAAGGGCAGAATTAAGATTAAGTTGCAGAATGTGAATAATTGGCTATTACAAGAGGCAAGACATGTTCCAAAGTTGAGTAGGAATTTAATTTCAGTAGGGAAATTGGGCGATGAGGGTTGCACAATTACTTTTAATGATAAAAGTCAAAAGGTTCCTTAGTAGTAGAAAATGGTGTGAAAGTGGCCATCTTATATCTTTGTATAGGTCATATTATTTCTTCTACTTTAATTGTTTCAAAGAAAATTGAATATTCAAGAATAGTTGTTGCAATTGAGCAAGGAGAACAAATAGTTGCTATAGATTTTGAAATAGCACTATGGCACAACAAACTTGAGCACATGAGTGAGAAAGGTATGAAATTACTTCATTCAAAGAAAGTTTTGTCAAGTCTGAAATGTGTTAATATGGATTTATATGAAAGTTGTGTTTATGAAAAATAAAAGAGAGCTAGTTATATGAAGAGTGGGAAGGAAAAGAAAGATGAAAATTTAGAGCTTGTGCATACAAATGTATGTGAACAGCTTAGGTATCTTCCCTTGGTGGCTCTCATTATTATGTTACATTTATTGATGATGTAACTAGAAAAGTATGGGTTTGTTTCCATAGATAGAAATCTAATATATTTTAAATTGTTAAGAAATGGAAATGCTTGGGTGAGAATGAGATTGGTAAAAAGATAAAATATCTCAAATATAATAATGGTGGTGAGTATTGCAACAAATAATTTGAATATGTTAATCTCAGATTGGTTTTGACAAGGTAGTGACAAAACACTTAGTCAGTTTCTATCAATACTACAGTCCACACCGAGTGATCGGAGCAAGCTGATCAATTAGTGAGAATCGAGTGACCAAAGCATGCCAAGCATAAGTTGCTAGAAAATACATGTCGAGCACCAGTACGTGTCGATTAGATTGTATGTGCTGAGTCACTCGTGGGCCAAGTAAACTATACATGTCGAGTGATTCAGGTGCCGAGTAAACAATGTCTGACGAGCCATTCAGAAACTGAGTTACAACATTAAAAATGTAGCGATGGCCAAGCATCAAAGCCTTCAGATGTCGAGTGAACAATTTTTGGCATAGTTGTTTTTTATGGTACAAAATTCTATGTAAACCATTTTTGGGCTGACATAACAATTGTTTTACAATTCTAGAAGATAAGTATGAAGGTATATTACAAATCTCTATGCATCACATGCAACCAATCATATTAAGGGATGAATTAAGCAACAATATGAATGCAAGGACATCAGGCACATGAATGCAAGCCCAAAACCATGAGCACTCAGAGATTTGAAGGATACTACCACAATTGTTAGAAGTATGGACACAAAGCATATGAATGCAGATCTAATGCTAAGTGGACATCAAACAAGAAGATAAAGGTACAAAAAAATAGAAAATCCTATGATTAGGATTACAACACAAGGTACAGTTGTCACTATTGTCAAGAATATGGACATGTTCCTGAGAATTGCATTAGAACACATTTTAGAGGCAACTACTATATATGGTTGAGTGAGACTACATGCTTTAGTTTTCTCAAGACAAGTCATGTCAATGAAAACTATTCAACTAGGTCACCAGCACTAAGTAATGAAACCAAAAAAGGCAAAGAAAAGGTTGATGTCTAGAAGGTAAAGGTGCAAATGAAAAAGACATGGAAGAAGAAGGAAGATTGTAGTACATCAAGCTCAAATGAGGTCACTTCTTCCAATGGATTAGGTGACCACATCACCCCCAACTAGGCATTCAAGAGATATGTGTGGGATTGATATTTCAAAAGTTATATTATGCATCAGTTCCAAGAATCTAAGATTTGAAAAGATCATATATGCATGAATTAAGATGCAATGTAGTGATTAGAATCTGGAGGAAATCCATAGTTTTGTTATTTTCTATGTTGGTGTTGAGCATGGAAGACATTATTGTTGTTTGTGAGCAAGGAAAGGAATAGTGGTTATAGCCAAGTTATGGAGAGATGGTAGTAAGTGTCAAGTTTGCAATGTTGACCAAGTGTGTTGAAAGTCCTATGATAACTGAGCTTACGAATGTGTAAGCACTGAGCATTTATCGTCAAATATGAAGGTTTATATAGTTTATTTTTGACTCATTTTCACTTAATAGAGTTTATACAGCACACGAAGAGCATGAAGGGGAATTGAGAAAGAATATTCAAGTATTTTTTAACTAGATTCAGTTGCTACTTGTCATCAATCATCAGATTCAAAAGGTACTTAACTATTCTCGAATTATGTTGTTTGAATTTTTAGAAACCTTAGGTATTTAAAATGGCATCTAGCTCTTCTAAAAATGTTAGGAAAGAGGTGAAGGAAGTTTTCAATGTTCAATTGATAAGTAATGGTTTTAGGAAGCCCCTTTCCGAGCTATTCCTGAGATAGCATATAAAGGAGACCCATCTGGTGTGTTATCAATGATACCACCAAAAGTATTAATGATATAAGATGTTAGATGTTGTTATACGGGAAAGATTGGAGAAGTAGGTGACATGAAAATAAGAGATGCCTACAAAAAACTATGTGATAATGGGGTCTTGAGTGAAGAATATAAGATCATTGAATGAAAAGGTTTAAACTATGCCCTAGATTTTCCTCAAGTGTTTAAGACCAAATAGATTAGAATTGTTCTAAGCCGCATACATGATAACTATATTTGGTCAAAAGGTGGGACAATTAAGCTCACTAAGAGGATCATAAACTAAGTATTAGGGTACCCTACCCTTGATTGACCTAAGAGCATGTGAAATTATGTGAAGAAAACTACTGAAAAGAATACAGGTGCAATATGGAACAAAAGAGGGATGTCTATTGACACAATCTTAGATCCCCTAATTGCCTTTACAGTGAGAGTGATTGCTCATAGGTTCTTTCAATTTAGCCAACTAAAAAGTGTATCATTTATGACTATTGATTTGGGTTATAGGATAGTAAAGAGGGACCATTCCCATGATCTTGCTGAGTTGCAACTACATCAACTATCAAAAAACTTGGAGGTCATTAGGAAAGAAGAAAATGCATCATGAAAATTTGGTTCTTTACTTATTTACATATTCTTTTATGTGAAAAACACCTTCCCCACCTTTGGCACAGTTGCTTGGAAGACCAACAAGCCAATTGCACAACAAATTTCAGAATTCATAGAACAACTAGGAGATAACTTTGAGTCAGTGATGACTAGTTACTTTGAGGATTTCAAGAAATCCATGAAATAGAGGTTAAGGATCCCTATATCCTTAGTGGAAAAACATTATGATGAGTTTTTTTTCCTAATGGATGCAGACCATACATATGTGCAACCAATTATACCAAGAGTCAGATGGGTTAAACCCTTGCCATATGAGATCAATGTAGATGAGGCCTTTGCAACTATTACAACTTTACTAGTAGAAGATATTAACAAGAGTGTCACCTCATTTAGTAATTATGAGGAAGCCAAATCAAGGATCACAATAGATCTAAAGATAGCTAAAGTTCTTAGAAAGAAGAACAATCTAATGAAAAAGATGAAGGAGATATTTAGTGAAGGAGATGAAGAAGAAGAGGAAGAAGAAGAGGAGGAGGAGGAAGAGGAAGCACAAGGCTAGGCCCCATTGACATTAACTCAAGGCTTGGGATAAAATCAATGAGAAGAAGTAGAAGGTTCCAAGGAAGCACCTCAACTAGCTAAGAAGAAGAAAAAGGAAAAGGAGCCAAAAGTGGAGAAACCTACAAAGAAGCTTATGATTCAACCACAACAGAAGCTAGTAGTACCTACCACTAGGTCTAGCATAAGAGCAACCACCACTCAAGAAAAACAAGTTGAGAAGCCTAAGAGAAAAATGACTATTGCCATAGTAGATCCAATCCATCATGCTAAGAAGACATACAAAAGATTGACAAAGAAATCAACACCTCAACCAGATTTAGATGAGGAGAAGATTGAGTCAGATGACTTGAGTCAATACAAGGTGGTAAGCCATAATCCCTCGTCTAAAATAGATAATTTGTGTGAAAATATTATTACAAATGCAAATTTTTTAGGGTTCACACATGTTGATTTTGATAAGCTAGGGAGTGTAGATAAAAATAAGGTTGAAGAAGCCATATATGAGATTATGGCTACATTTAAATCTGCTCCTCTAGAGATTTTTGACTCTTTACCTAAAAGTGTATATTATCAAGTTGAGAAAAAGTGGCAATATAGTTTGACCAATGAGAAGAAAATATGAGAGGCTCAATTAGCCTAAGTTATGCCTAGTTTGGACAAGCATATGATGGCTAAAGCCATGAACAAATACAAGGGGAGATTTTCCCCCAAATATAGAGCTTTTAAGATTTTGAGAAATTAGATAGAAGAAGTGGTAACTCAAAGCACATTGATTTGGAAGGACATTTATGGTTTATCCACCAAGGCCATGGAAACTAAAGTAGGTGAAGAGAAAAAGGACACTAAGAAAGGAGAACATGAGGCAGTAGTTACTGCAAAGATGTCTAAATCAAGGATGGTAACATGGAAGGTACTCAGGAGATAGCGACAGAGGAGGACATAGATAAAGATAGAAATAGGATGTACAAGATGTACAAGTGTCGAGTGTCAGTCCTCTACATATAGACCAAGTGAGTCAGTAGGACTCATTACAAATAAAGGATGTTACTAATAATTTAGCTCAGAATATCAATCCTTTGACTGAAGAAGATTTTAAAAAAATATTGAAGGACTCCACCACAGCAGCACAACTATGCTCAAATCCCATATTGGTGAGAGTTGATGAGATCTAGAATATAGAAGTTGCATCAATAGGGGAGAAACCAAAAGAAACATCTAATGTGCCCCCTTAATCCACAGAAGAAAAGGAGAAAGAAAAAGAGGATCTACAAATAGATCAAAGTGTAAACCTAGAATAGACAATTGTTACAACTAAGACACAATTTGCAATGCCTATAGCTGCTTTTTAGATAAAAGAGTTAGAGGCACAATAGATAGACACATCATTGCCTAGCATAAATAATTTAGGTATGCTAGCTATATTAATTTTTGAGAAAGATGGAACTGAAGTTCACACAGGTCAAGAAACATGTCTTGTACCTATTTCACAAACACAAGGTGAAGCACAATAGGAAGAGAATAAAGTTGATAAGACTGCAGAGTTGAAGGTGACTACTACACCAGAAGAACAAATTGCCATATAGACTCTGGTTACCCTACCACTTTCTATTACTCCTCCCAGTAGTCAAGCTCTTTAGAGTTCGAGCACAAATGTCACACCTTTGCAAATATCAAGGCCAAGTGCTAGTATATCAAGGAGCATAGATGACACATTATTTGAGGATGTTAGTTTAGATGAGGTGATTGATTTGCCAAAGTTTGATTTAAACACAATCACTATAGAGAAAATGAGCATTTTGTACAACAAAAGAAGAGGCAAGAGTTGCTAAGAAGGGAGAAAAAGAAAAAGAAAGTTTGCATGACATCAAAGATATATTTATTGATACTTTCAGCCTTCCAACATGAAGCCAAACCTATTATTGAGAAACTTGTTGATTTGGTTGATAAGATCAAAGATGAAGACCTAGATTCTAATGTTAAACTCTTAGAATGGTCTAAAAGAAAATTTCATTCAAATGTACTTGAAAAGATATCTAGTGCTATTGAACTTAGATAGGTTGATCTAGCAACCAAAGTGGAGAGTGTGAAGAAGGTGTTAGAGAATATTTTCTCTATCTACACTAAGCTATGCGATGTAAATCTATTCACATAGGAAGTTTAGAGGGCTATTGACCAACTGCGGGGTGATCTATAACTTATAGGTAATACCTTACAACTATCTCCTAATCAATGTCAGTCTCATTTTTAGAGGTTATTGTCCACACAAGGTAGGCTTGTCGAGCTGCAAGCACAGGATGCTACTATTGGAGCTACCTTGATAAGTATCCAATCCATGTTGACCCCACACATGGAAGTGTTGCATAAGGAACTAGCCTATGCTAAGACATTGATGAAGAAAGATAACCAACTTTCAACTCATGATGGCTTAGTTGACCTTGTTTCCTAGCTAGATATTCAATATCAATCTCTAGAGGTAGCATGCAACAATTGGGATGCAACCTTGAAAATTTTAATGGAGATCCATAAACCATTTTTGAATAAAAACACTATTAGTGTACCACATAGGACTTAAGTGTCAAAAAGGGGGAAATAAGTAGAAATGGGAAATTAGAAATGAGAAATGAGAATAATATAGTTTTGAGTACAATTTTGAGTAAGGGGGAGTAATAATGCAGAAACAAGGGACAACAAATCTACTCAGTAGGAGTATGATAGCTAGTCATAAGTTTTGCAATTTTGTAAATTTTGAAATTGTGTATGAGAGATAAGTAATATATACATATATTACCTGAGTTGTGCTCATAATAAGGATTGTATATACATGAAAAAGTGTTTTTGCCATTCCTATCAAAGGGGGGGATTTTTAATCTCATATTGGTTTTGACAAGGCAATGACAAAACACTTAGTCATTTTCTATCATTATTACAGTGCACACTGAGTGGTCAAGGAAAGCTAAGAAATCGGTGTGAGCCAAGTGATCAAAGCATGTCGAGCATGAGTTGCCAAACAATACATGTCGAGAAATATACCTAGTTAGTACTGAGCACCAGTATATGTCGAGCAGATTATATATTCCAAGTCACTCATGCATCGAGTAGACTATACATGCCGAATGAATTAGGTGTCGAGTAAATAGTGTATGTCGAGCCATTTAGAAGTTGAGTTACAAAATTGAGAATGTAGTGATGGTCAAGCATCAGAGCCTTCAGATGTTGAGTGAATAGTTTTTAGGATAGTTGTTTGCTATGGCACAAACTTCTATGTAAACTATTTTTGGGCTGACATAATGATTATTTTATGATTCTAGAAGATAAGTATGAAGGTATATTATGAATCCCTATGTATGACATGTAACCAATCATATTAAGGGATGAATTAAGCAGCAATATAAATCAACCACAACCGTTAATTCTTACCTAACCCATTCCACCTATGTTTATATAACAAGGAAAATCATAAAGAGTTTGTATGCATGGAAGGAGATGAATGCTAAGTGTAGAGAGAGAATTCATGGTGGCTATGGAGGTTATGACAATGTTCTAAATTATATAATCAATTAGAGAAAATTGAGGAAAGCAGAGATAGAATAGATAGACATATTTGATCAAAAGGATCAAGGATTTATCAGTAAAGAGAAGATCTGAGATCTAGCAACAATGTGCTAACCGAAGGATTATGGTGTTGAATCATTTTAACAGGTGATGCAGAGTAAATCTCCTAACAAAGTAGTCTTAACAGGATTTTGTAAATCTCTTAACCAAGTGCTTGCTTTATTATGAGTTGAATCCTCTAACAAGGTGATACCTAATAGTCTTTGTAATCCTTTAACAAGGAAGACCCCTCATAGGGTAGATCATAGTATATGGTCAAATTTATTGTAACCATAATTGGCTACACTTTATAGCTACAATAGTGAAGTTTTGTGGGTGTCATCCCACCCTATTTTTACCTTCTCATTGGAGGGTTTCTGGGTAACAAATTTATTGTGTCATGTGTTATTTGTTTCATGCTATGGATGAACATGTATAGTTAGCTATTTTAGTTTATATGCTAAATTATGAGATGGATGTGTGGTGAATTTTTTATGGTTAAAGTTTTCAAGTGTTGATTCATGCCCCCCCCCCACCTCAGATTTTACATTCCCCTTTTTATTTTCAACATAATATTATTGTTCCATTAATGGTATTCATAACAAAAAACTATTTTAAAAACTCCATAGGAAAAGGGAGTGGTTGGACGCATGAACATGACAATAATGGAGTGTGCAAAGAGTATGAGGTTGCATGTTGGGGTGCCCTTAAACATATGGGTGAAGGTTGTCAATACTATTGTATATTTGATCAATTGAGGTCCCTCTACTCCTTTGGGTTGTGGTGTTCCAAAGGAAGCATGGATGTGTAAGAAGGTGAGTTATTCTTTTCTTAGAACCTTTGGTTGTGAAGCATTTGCATATATAAATTTTGAAAATAGAAGCAATCTAGAAGCTAAGTCAGAGAAATGTTTATTTGTTGGATATGAAATTGATGAATTTTGTTATAAGGTTTGGGATTTAAAAATTTTAAAATTTTAAAAAGCAGGGATGTCATATTCAATGAGAAAGTGTTGTACAAAGATCTGTTGTAGCAACATGAGAAGAAAGAAAATTATTATGTAGTGTTGGATGATATTCAAAAGGATGATTTTCCAACATTCCCTCATGCTCCACAACAACCACAACAACAAATACCACACGGCCCAGTGAATGTTAGATGATCAACAAGGCTAAGTAGACCTCCAGATAAATTGTCTCCCTCTTTCTATTCTATTTTATTAATAGATGTAGGTGAACCTAAATATTATGATGAAGTTATGTAGATGGGCACAAAGCTTAAATAGAAGTCTACAATGATAGAAGAAATGGACTCTTTGCTGAAAAATTAGACTTTTGATCTATGTATGTTACTTGTGGGTAAGAGGGATTTACAGAATAAATGTGTTTACAGATTGAAAGAAGAGGATGGAGGTAAGAAAAAATTCTAATCCAAGTTAGTTTTAAAATGATTTGCAAAGGATTTTAGGGCATTGATTTTGATGAGATATTTTCTCTTGTTGTTAAAATGACTTCTATTTGTATTGTTTTAAGTATTTTGGCTACTCAAGATTTGTATTTAGAGTAACTTAATGTTAAAACAATGTTTTCTCATAGTGATTTGGATGAAGAAATATATATGGCACAGCCATAGGGATTTGAGGTCAAAGGTAAGGAGAATTTTGTGTGCAGGTTGAAAAAAAGTCTATATGGCTTGAAGCAATCACCTCGGCAATGGTATCTTAAATTTGATAGTTTTATGCTTGAGCATGGATACACTAAGTGTCATTTAGATCATTATGTTTATTTTAAGAGGTTGGATGATGATAGCTACATTATTTTATGCTTATATGTTGATGATATGCTTGTAGTTTGATCTAACATGGATCACATTAAGGGGTTGAAACAATAATTAGCATATTCATTTTCTATGGAGGATCTGGGGGCAACAAAAGAAATCTTCAGTATGAAAATTTATAGAGATAGGAAGAATATAAAATTTACATTATCTTAGGCTAATTATATTGAGGTGTTACAATGTATCTCTATGGAGAATGCCAAAGTTGTCAGTACAACTTTTTCTAGTCACTTGAAATTGACCAAGGAGATGTGTCCAAAGACATGAAGAGGAGAATAAGATGCCTAAGGTACCTTGTGCTTTAGATCTAGGGAGCTTCATGTGTGCCATGGTATGTACTTAGCTAGATATAGCACATGTAGTGGGAGTTGTTAGAAGGTATATGATTCATCATGAGATTGATCATTGGAATGTAGTCAAGTGAATTCTCATATATTTGAAGGAACATCCAATTTTTTTTGACACTTTGGGGGCTCTACTACTAATTTACAAGGCTATGTTGACTCAAATTTGGTAGGGTATCTTGATACCAAGGGAAGCACTACATGATATGTCATTTCTATTTGTGGGACAATAGTGAGTTGGATTTATTAGTTGCAGAAGGTAAATGCATTATCCACTACTGAGGCAGAGTACGTTGTTGCTATAGAGACAACCAAGGAGATTATATGGCTTCAATTCTTCATGGACGAATTGGGACACCTATAGAGGGATAATTATTTTTTTATTGATGGCCATAGTGTCTTTCATCTTGCCAAGAATTTTGCTCTACATTCAAAGACAAAACACATATAGTTGTGGTATCATTTCATTTGGTCAATTTTGGACGATGGATAGTTAAAGCTAGACAAGATAAAAATAGATGATAATCTAATAGAGGTATTTACAAAGAGAATGAAAAGGAAGAACTTGAAATCCTCCTTAGCTTCAGTTGGTCTTCTAAACTAAATCGAATAAAAAAATAAAAGAGTCTAGGGTGGTTTTACATTCTAGTGGGAGCTATAGGTTTAGTGGTGTTATGATCCATCTCCAAGTGGGAGGTTATTATTGTAGAGTATGATCAGTCTCCAAGTGGGAGATTTTTGTGATGTGGAGCCTAATCAAGCTCAAAGGTTAATTTTCCCCACTTCATTCCATGTAGTTTCCCCCCATATTTTACTACAAGGATTTGGGGCCAATGACCCCAAGCTTTAGGGATCAAGGGGCACTGCCCCTTGTAGGGTCCTGGGGTTAGTGACCCCAGGCATGCTCCCTATCACAATATAGGGCAGGGTTAAGGGGTAGTGCCCCCAATGCCAAAAAGGAATTTAATATTATAAAAGGCATTGAGAGTTATATTTTTTCTATTGGTCAGCTTATTCTAGCCCTAATTTTGTAAGCAAAAAAGTCTTGTGTAAAAAGGGTTAGGGTTAGGGATTTTAATATGTATGATGAGTTTGTAGCTTCTTATGGTTGTATTGATATATAAGGGATTATAAATTGTAATCAGGTTGTAATCAATGGATTATAAGAATATTGGACTCATTGTTGGTGGATGTAGCTTAGGGAATGGGTGGACCACATTAAATCTTTGTGTCTTGTATTCTCTTCTGTGGGATTTATTATTTTTTCATATTGGTTATATTTTCATGTAATTTTTATTTCTATCTTCTTAATCCTAGTAGGCTTAATTCAGGAACATTCGTCTCACCTTGTCGTTCCTTGACCTTTGGTATAACCAAGTTGGGTTGGACATGGGTGCTTGGTTCTCCTATCCTCTAAATTCAATTCTAAATTCAGGTGTTTGATTTTTGGTGTTGGGCCCTTAATAATTGTATTATGTGTTGGCCTTTCCCAAATTTTTATGCCCAAAAAAGTTATAAGCCAAAAATAAAGGTGACTCACTCTCTCATTTGAAAGCCTAAGTAATCTAGTTACCAATTATAAGCATTTTTAATGATCAAACAGTAAAAGTCAATAGAGGGAAGAAGTCTAGGGACATAATCAATATTGGGATAAGGTATTGTACACCCCAAATAATATTGTATATTTGATGGACCTAAGAGAACCTATATATGAATGTGCATCACACATAGATCTCATAGAAATTTTGTATAGATTCTATTCTTGGAGCCACTGTATATATTTTATTGTAATATTTGAGATTATTTTTGATGTGGGTACCACATTGGGATATGATATTTTATTTATTAATATTAAGGAAATATGATTAATAATGTGTAAACTTTGTATCCAATATTAAATGAGGGATCAAAGGTATTGTGTTCACATGATTTCTTTGTTAGAATATATAGTCCACCAATAAAATTGAGAGGGGGGGTCAATCAACTATCCAACTAATATCACAATCATCAACCTTATTAAACTATAATCATATGAGCAATATAATTGAAAACCATAACAAGATACTCATGCACAATAACACCAGATACGTTAACTAGGGAAACCCTTGATCAAAGGGAAAACCCCAGTGGGGATGGCACCCACAAGATGATGTACTAATATAAATATTCCTTGTTAGAGAATGGACCCTTTTAGGATTCAATATCAACATTTAGTACATATTAGTCCCTATTAGGAGACTTTCAATCCTTGTTAGGAGATTCCAACCCTATTAGGAGTTGTGGAAGATAGCTAGACCCACTACCCAAACAACTTCAAGGGAAATATCAATGAACCAACTATCCAAAAGATCTCTATATTATTCCTTGCAAAATAATAGAATTGAATAGTAGTGTTCCTTCCTCTTCTTATCCTATCAACTAGACTTCTGCTCCTTCTAATCTTGTAACCATATCACAAATCTTGCATCTAATAATCCCTTGGATCACTTACTCACATTCAGTTATACTCAGCTCCTTTTTGCACTTCACATACACTTCAATCTTTCTTGTACATTACAAACAAGGAAAACATATTTCCTTTATACCATATCTTCAAAATAATTCCTTGAGTCAATATTGAGGCTTTCCCAATTAATTATAATAAGATAATTAATTAATTTACAAATATAATAGCATTGTCGACTCATAGTCTATACAACTTCTCACATGTATGACATTAGGACTTGTGCATTTGCTGAAGTCATCATCAAACTATTATAAGTTACTAGTTGATCACACATCAACAAATTATATCACTTCCAAAGGATACAATGCAAACATTAGAAAGTATAGAAACTAATTCTTAGGTACTCTATCTCTATACTGCTCTCTATAAATTAGGTACAGCTTCTATACGTCTTTGACTTATGTGTTGCACATTGACCCTTCACATCAGGACATTGTATCAAACATGTCCATGAATGCACATCACCAGACAATCAAAACATTGTCTATACAACTAAGATCTTTGTCTACTACCCTATTAATCTTCATAGACTTACTATTATGTTGACATCAATGACAAACATAGTCATGAATGCAACATGTCAATACTCTCCAATGCTTAGGATACTCCCCCAAAGGAATATCATCAACATTCATGCTAAAAATATCCCCCTTTGGCATTGATGGAAACATAGATTAAAAACATCTAAGTTCCAAGAATACTAAATAGTACTATATTGTTGTTGATGTTGTTCTCATCTTTTCAAATCCTCTTCATCAATCAAATATAAAATCCTCTGGAATACTACTTTTTTCTTTTTCTTCTTCTTTAGGATCGACAACAGTTGTTCACACTAAACAACTCACCATACATCAAGATTCCTTATGTTTCATATCTCCCCAATAGAGATATTCCTCCTTCTTTACATGAATCTTTCTAAATCTCCCTAATAAAGTAGATATTTTCATGCACTCTTCTCCACATACATACTTAGGATTTTTTTTCATGCATATTCTCCCCCATTAACATCAATGACGGAGGCCTCATTATGTCAATTTATTGCTCCAAGTCTTCAACCAACTCAAGTGTCCAAAGACACTATTCAAGACCAAATACCAAGAATCCTCAATGACTCAACTCATAATAGATACTCACCTATACATGAAGCATCAGCATTCAGTCCAGTCTAATGATAGTGCTTTGTACCATTGGATTGATGCAATCTCTGCATTATCTACTCAAAAGTAGGCAGGGTCATAACCCCAAGCATACCTCTCAAGTCATCAAATGTATCTTTAGGTAAGGGATTCATAAAGATATTTGAAATTTGATCTTTAATACTCACATATTCCAATCTAATCTTCTTTTGTTGTTGTCTTCTCTCTCAAGACATGATACTTAATAGATATATGTTTATTCTTAGAATGCAATATAGGATTCTTAGACATACTTATAGTACTTGTGTTATCACATTATATGATAACAGGTTCTGTAAATTCAATTCCAATATCTTTCAGCATCTGTTTCATCCACATAAATTGATTGCAGTTATTTGTTGTCACTACCTCTGCTTCTATTGTACTCTATGAGATACAGTCTTGTTTCTTTCTTAGTCAAGAAACCAATCTTCCTCTAAGAAAAAATTCTCCACCACTGGTGCTCTTTCTATCATCTATACTACCTGCCTAATCCACCTCAATATATGCACATAGAGTGAAATCACTTGATCTATTATACCAAATTCCATAATTTGATGTTCCTTTCAAATATCTAAATATCCTCTTTACTATTGCATAATGATATTCTTTAGGATCAACTTGAAATTTAGCTACAATCACAAATGCATTTGTTATATCTAGTCTAGTGTGAGTTAGATATTTCAAACCTCCAATCATGGATCTGTACTTCTTCTGCTCAACTATAGGTGTCTCATCCTTGCTAGATAACGTCTAACCAATTATCATAGGTGCACCGATAGGTTTACAACTTTCCAATCCAAATCTCTTTAACAAGTCTTTCATGTACTTGGCTTGGGAAATGAAATACCATCACTATTTTGCATAATTTACAACCCTAGGAGAATATTCATTTTTCCTATCATGCTCATCTCAAACTCATTCTTCATCTCTTTAGCAAACTTATCACTTGCTTCATCATTACCTCCAAATATTATTTCATCAACAAATATTACTATTATCAACAAACCATTCTTAATTAATTTCAAGTACAAGTTACTATCTTTCATTAATTTAGCAAATCCAAGTTTTTCCAAATAGTTCTCCAACCTTGCATATTAGGTTTTAGGTGCTTGCTTCAGTCCATATAGAGATTTCTTAAGTTTGCATACCATATATTTTTCTTCTGTCAGAAGGAAACCATCAGGTTTCTCAATGCAAACCTCTTCTTCAAGTTCTCCATTTAGGAAAGTTGATTTAATATCCATCTGATATACTTTGAACTTCTTATTTTTTTCATAAGCCAAGAATATTCTTAGTGCCTCCATTCTAGCTATAGGGGCATATGTCTCCTCATAGTCTATGCATTCTTATTGTTAGTAACCTTTGCATACAAGTCTAGCCTTGTATCTTACAACTTCACCTTGTCCATTCATCTTGTTTCTGAATATACTTCTACTAGGAATTGTCAACTCAACTCTTTCTTCTACTCTAGGCTTAGATCTCTGCTCTTAAAACTTATTACCATTCTACAAATCATTGTTAGTCTTAATGATAATTTTCACATTTTTTGGAGTACTATAGAAGTAGGTAAAGAGGTGGTGAACATTATCAAAGAGTTGTTGTAGGTGTTGGTTGTGGAGCAGGTGTACTAGTTGTTGGTCTTGGTGGTTTTTTTGGTTTTTACTTTTTGATTTCCAGCTTGTTTAAACTCTAGGTTCTAGGTCCTTGTAAAACCTAGTTGCTTTTTATGGTTTAAACTTTTAGTTTCAAGTCCCTGTAAAACCTGGTTTCAATGTTTTAAAACTTTAGATTTTATGTCCTTATAAAACCTGGTGGTACTTTAAATGTTTATCTTTAGTTTTTTGTAAATGGTTTCAGGTCCCTTCAAAACTTTCTTTTACCTTAATCTAAAACTTCCATATTTTCATGGTTAGCCTTTGTTGACAATTGGAAATATGTAGTGATGTAATTGTTGTCATTTATCTCAACACATGATGTACATGTTGTAGAAAACCTCAAAAATAAAGATACGTAGCTTTTGGTATTCAAAAAATTGTCCAAGTATGAAACTAGTTTACAGAAGTGTATTGTTTTGATGTATAACTTGTTTATATGATGTTATCTAAAAGAGAGAGAGGTCAGATAGAAACAATATGCATATTGATGATGATGTGTATAACCTCAGTCATCAGTACTGACAGTATGAAAAAGAGATATTCACGATTTACTAGTGAACAAAACAACAGATTTAAAGGTAAAGGAATTATTATTTTTATAAAATAATTACTTGAAGAATTAGGGCCGACATCCTAGATGTTTACTCTAAGTTGGAAATTATATTATAATCTTAGCCAACCTAGCAACAATTTTTGAAAAGGCATGGCATTTATGCAGATATATCTTGTGAAGTCATGTGTGCAAGTGATGTGTATTGTGATGTGAAAAGTGATATGTGAACTTTTTGTGAAGTGACATATGCGAAGTTTTTGAGAACCTAATTTTGTGATCCGAGATCAAACTAAGGTCAGAGATCAATCGAGAAGAAGTTATAGTATCTATACATATATATTTGAGGAACTTAAAGTTTAGTTACTTGTTTAGGTAGTGAGCTCTTCCTGTAATTGAAAGTGCATGTTTGGGCAGTGAGTTCTTCTTGCATTTATTGTACTACAACTCCTAATAGGGTTGGAACCTCATAACAAGGATTCAAAGTCTCCTAACAAGGACTCCTATGTACTAAATGCTTTTATAGAGTCCTACCAAGGTCCATCCTCTAATAAGGAACATTTATATTAGTACATCATCTAGTGGGTATCATCCCCACCGGAGTTTTCCCTTGGCCAAGGTTTCTCTAGTTAACAAAATATAGTGTTATGAGTTCTCTTTATGCATGGTTATTATTACTATTCAGCATTACTTGTTTACTTTCTTATGCATGGTTCAAAGTAATAAATAATATCTAATTAGCAATGAAAGTTTGTAGAATACTGATTCAACACCCCCCCCCCCCCCCCCCCTTCAGTATTCCCTATTTCTAACAGCCTTTAGATCAACAATAGTTACCAAAGCGATCTCTTCTATTGCTTCCTCTTTTCTAAGAGATTTAGGCTCATTATCTTTAACATCATAGTCATTCAAGAATCTTTCTATACTTTCTTTAAATTCTTCATCTTTT
Source organism: Cupressus sempervirens (assembly GCA_028749045.1). NCBI lineage: Eukaryota > Viridiplantae > Streptophyta > Pinopsida > Cupressales > Cupressaceae > Cupressus > Cupressus sempervirens. Next base: position 1,046,099,939 of record CM053785.1, on the reverse strand, counting down.
TTAGAAAGTGAACTCTTTCTAGATTTTCTTACTCTCTTAGGACATCTAGATGAAAAATGACCAAACTCTTTACATGTCCAAAAAACAAAAGTTTTCATACCTTCTAGCTCTCTTTCCATAAGAAAATAAATACCTTCTTTTATCTTCATGTGTTCTTCAGACATGGATCTATCTTTTCTTATGCTTCTATTCTTTTGTATGCAACAAAAGGATTCTGGATTAGGAAACTCAATTTTTGGATCTTTACACATATTTGATAACTCACCAAGAATCTCCATCTTTTGTGTGTCAAAATTTCCTCTATCTGATTTGGGACTATCTTTTCTTAAATGATTCGCTAGTGATTTGCCAAATTTGTTAAGCTTTTTCTTCAAGGACCTGATGCTCTAATACCAATTGTTAGAATATATAGTCTACCAATATAACAAAGACAGGGGGGAGGGGTGAATTAGTTATCCAACTAATATCACAATTACCAACCTTATTAAACTTTAACCATATGAGCAATATAATCAGAAACCATAACAAGATACTCATGCACAATAACACTAGATATGTTAACTAGGGAAACCCTTGATTAGAGGGAAAACCCTGGTGGGGATGGTACCCACGAGATGATGTACTAATATAAATATTCCTTGTTAGAGGATGGACCTTGTTAGGATTCAATAACAGCATTTAGTACATATTAGTCCCTATTAGGAGACTTTGAATCCATGTTAGGAGATTCGAACCCTATTAGGAGTTGTGGAAGATAGATGGACCCACTGCCCAAACAGCTTCAAGGGAAAGATCAGTGAACCCACTGCCCAAATGATCTTTGTATTATTCCTTGCATAATAATAGAAATGAATAGTACTACTTCTTCCTCTTCCTATCCTATCAACCAAACTTCTACTACTTTTGATCTTTTAACCATATCACAAATCTCACATCCAATAATCCCTTGGATTACTTACTCGCATTTAGTAAACATTTTGCTCCTTTTCACACTTCATATACACTTCAATCTTTATTGTACATTACAAAAAATGAAAACATCTTTCCTTTACATTATATCTTCAAAATAATTCCTTGATTCGGCCTTGAGGCTTTCCCAATTAATTATAATAAGATAATTAATTAATTTACAATTATAATAGAATTGTCAGCTCATAGTCTATACAACTTCTCACACGTGCAACACTAGGACTTGCACATTCACTAACATCATCATCAGACTATCATAAGTCACTAGTTGACTACACATCAATAGATTATATCACTACCAAAGGATACAATACAAACATCAGAAACCTCTTCTTAGGTACTCTATCTCGGTACTACTCTTTGTAAATCTGGTACAACTTCCATACATCTTTGACTTACATGTTGTGCATTAAACCTTCACATCAAGACACTATACCAAACATGTCCATGAACGTGCATCACTAGACAATCAAAAAATTGTTCGTACAACTAAGATCTATGTCTGCTACTCTGTCAATCTTCATAGACTTACTATTATGTTGACATTAATGACAAACACAAACATGAATGCAACATGCCAATACTCTGCAATGCTTAGGATACTCCCCCAAAGGAATATCATCAACATTCATGCTAACTTTTGTGCCCCACATGGTTTTACTTTACCAAGTAATATTTTGTATGAGCTTGTTCCTATAAATGGAAACAAATGTTAATGGTTTGGGTTCGTCAATTGAGTGGGTTGTCATTATTGAGACTGCTTTGAAATTTTCATTTGTAAAACATGTTTAAGGGATGTGTAGATAAATGCTTGGACACATGAGAATGCAATGGAGGATTTGATGTTTTAGAGGATTCCATTCTAACTCTATAAGTATTTTGTATTGCTTTATAGATAAATAATACAATGGAGTATCGATATTTTTGGAAGCAAGGCTTTTCCTTTACGAGGTTTTCCCCAAGGTATGTATTGTTTTATCTTGTGATTATCTATTTTATTTTTGCATTATGATTCTCATGCATGTTTATCTCCCATGTATTATGTAGGATATGGATTAATTGTAAATTAATAATAATGTAATGCTTCATCAAGGAACCCTCAACCTAAAAACAAAATACTCACTAAGACATGCCTAATAATATTTTTTATCTTTTAAATAATAATGTACTTCATTAACATCGCTTATAATCCTATTTTTAAATCAACTAAATAGAAATTAGGAAGATGAAGATAATATTTATTGTCATACTCAACTAAGAAGAAAATAGGAAGATGAAGATAATATGTATTGCTATACTTATCTAAAAATCATCATTGTATGCCTCAATACCACTACCTTATTTTTGCATGGTAATCACTATGTCTCATATTTGTATCTGTACACATGTCTCAAATCTAGAATCAAGTCACAATTGTCATTAATATTAATTACATTATCATTAATACAATCTTTCTCATAATTTTATTAGTTAAATGACAAATACCAATAGATGGACCGCAAGGGACCAAACCTAAGTCTCAAGGGCTCATCATGGACTACTTAAGTTCATGCTAAAAGAATAGCTTATCAATTTAATTTATATTAGACTACATTTATCCCAATAAGGGTATTGTAATGCCTACCCCTAGTTTACTTTTTAGTTATTATTGTCGAACTCTTTTAGGCCAGCTTTATGACTATGCTTGATGATTAGCGATATTTGTTTTCCAGATTGTTGGATATTATTTCATACTGAGTTGATTATATGATGAGTTATATTGATACTATTTATTTCATGTATGCATGATTATTCTTTGATGATGATGATTGTATATAGTAAATCTAGTTATTTCGTGATGATAGTTAGACGGTTTATTTATATGTATTTTTCTATGGATACTTGATCCATGCTTGCATGTGTATGGTGTACCTATATGTTTTACTTTATGTATGATGTTTCTAATATGGTTGAGGGAGGGAGTCATAGTCACCTACTTGTCGGGATCTACACGATGCACCACTCCTCACCATTGTCTGTTTAAGTTTAGATTATATGTGTATGTACATGTGTGGATTTTATGTAGATTGTAGGTACTGCGTATCGACTTCCCTGAATTGTCAAGATGAACGTACCCTATCACAATATCTCAATAGTAAAAGAGGGGAGATAATTCTTGAGTCTAAATCCTAACCTTAAGCCAATTGTCCTAGAAAGTAAAATAAGTATCTAAGTTGTCCACCCTTGGGAATTCATAAAGTGACATAAATTCATGATTCCGACCCTTGAGTTTGATCTAGTATTTTGTACTTTATAGTGGGTTTTCATATTTAGTCTTATAGGTCTGTGATGATTTTCTATTATAATTAAATCAAATTAAAAGAGCTTTTAATGATTTAATTTAATGGAAAATTTAATGTTTAATTATATTTAATTAATTGAGAAATTAATCAAATAAAATAATTAAATTTAAAGATGTAGTTAAAATTCTAATTTTGGCATAACCATATTTATCTAATTTAATAACAAAGTATTTAGGAGTTTCATTTCTAAAATAAACTCTAAATATTATTATTAGTTAAATTAATAAAATATTGAAGAGTTTCATTTTTAAAATAAACTCTAAATATTATTATTAGTTAAATTAATAAATATTTTATTGAAACGTCTCGAAAATTAATTAAAGAAAGAAAGAAATTGATTTAATAAAGATATTTTAATTAAATTGCAAAAAGGTTGCACATGAAAATTAAAATATAATAAAGTAATTAACAAAAGGGTTTTTCGCTTGATTGCACAATCAAAGCCCTAAATTGGGGAAAAACTCTTTATTAGGAAATTAGAGTTCATTTCCTCATACCGGGATTTGGAGGAGCTATTTCTAAGAAGAAGGGTTTTAGAAGAAGGGGGATTACTTTCATGTTTCGTGTGTTTTTCGTATTAGCATCAAATTCAGGTAGAATCTTATGAGTTTATTTGCATAGTAGTTTTCCATTCTTCAAGTTTTTGTCTTCTTCGTGTTTGGATAAATCTATTTTCAAAGTTCTGAATTGGGTTGAAACCCTTGTAAATTTTAAGGTTCTTTTTTTTGAGATTATCTGTATATGATTTGTGAATTAGAAAGCCCTCGTTTGTAAAATTTTAGAGAACCATATTTTTTATACGAATATGGTTTGAAAGAGAAATTCATATTGTTTTATATAGTTTCGTTTTATTATCTATATTTGTTCTATCTATGCTAATTAAAATTACCACAATAAATAAAATTGCTATGATAATTTTTATCACATATCTTGACAAAAATTATGAAATTTCATATTTGTGGGGGGGATTATTTGTTTTAATAAACAAAAAAAAATAGTTTTTAAAAAAATAAAATTGCATTTACATGGTATGATATACATCATTATTATTTAATCTCTACTACATTAGAGCATTTATTTTATTTTGATTCAAGGTTAATTCCTAACTGGAGGCTTGACCAAGGGAAGCTCCTTCCCCCCAACAATTTTTCCTTCTCTTTGGTGTATAGGTGCAAATTTGTGGAATTTTGGATTTACAATTACAAATCTAGAAGTGCAATTCTACTCACAACCCCACGACCTTCAGATCCAGCCCTCTTGGGTATAGATTGATACACCTTCTATAGACACCTAAATCTGATCACATAAATTCGTAATCAGATTTAGTCATCTTCTAAAGCATATTTTAATTAAATAATTAATATTTAAGTATTTTATCATTATCCCCTAATTAATTGATTTAATAATGAATTATAGCCCAATTAATAAATTAATAGACATCCAATAGTCCAATTTATTAATAGAATCCCCCTTCCTCTATTAAATTAAATAAATGCAAAACCCATTTAATTTAATGTCCAAAACCCCTCTCTATTTAATTAATTTCCACCCACAAGCTAACCCTTTAACCTAGCAATTACCCAAACTCAACTCATGCACTGATAATTTCTCTTTTAATTAAATAATTTATTTAATTAATTAATTCTCATGCACCAATAACTCCTCTTTAATTAAATAATTTATTTAATTAATTAATTCTCATGCACCAATAACTCCTCTTTTAATTAAATAATTCATCTATTTAATTAATTTTCATGCACCAATAATTTCCCTTTTAATAAAATAATTCATTTATTTAATTAAGCTCACTCACCAATAAATTCTCTAGTTGGTATAGAAACAAGGCGCTAGAAAAAATTATCTCTTTATATCCACGCAAGTTTGGGTGATGTGTTTTTTATGGTAGTTTGAGGTAGGAAAACTTTCCTATGATTTCAATATGGTTAGAATAGACTCTTGAGTGGGTTATGTACGTAACAACCATTTGGGAGGACTCTACAAATTTAATAACAAACCAACTTAGTAGCTACCTTTTCAACCATATTCTACAAAGCCAATTTGACCTTAGGGATAATGTGTTTTCTTATGTTCTTACATTGTGATTTGACCTCATGAAACCATTTGTTGAATAGACATAGTTCTCAGTTCTATTTTCCACAAATCCTTTTCTAGAAAAGATCACGTACTTGTCTCTCTCAAAGTTGCTATGTCCTTTGAGAGACTGTTTGTTCACATATCTTGTTTATTGTTAAAAAAATCTATCTTTGGGTACTAACAAGTTGTTAGCAAGTTCATTCGCAACAACCCTAAGGGGTAAAAGCACTTATTTGTGTCATCGTTTGTGATACAAAAACCTATTTTTGTCAAATCTCATTTCTCTATCAAAACTCAATTTCTTTCAAAAACTAAAAATACCCTTTTATAGATCTTAGATTCAATATTATCATTATATAAATTTTTTGAGTGTTTTGATTAGTTATAATATGTTATAATCTCAAAATATTATAAGTCGATATTTCAACATTTTAGAAGATGCTCCCTCAAAAAAGGGAAAAAAATAGTAAATCATATTAAAAAAATAAAAAATAAAATATTTATCTCTAGAGGAGAGAATCCTCTTCATGAATATGTAATTATTTTTCAAGAAGGTATAGATTTGATAGGGAAGTTTTGACAGGAGGAAAAACTATTGGATTCTGATAAGGTCGAACTTGATTACTTATAACAAAGAAAATATACATCAAAAATAATTATTCCTTTTTTTTTCCATTAGCTATACATGTCATCTATAAAATATTTTCAAATTAAAACAAAAAAAGATGATTTGCATATACTTGTTTGACGGGAACTACACCCTATTTTTTTACAGCTAAAAAAGAGACTTCAAACTAAAATAAAATGATTAAATTCTTACTCAAAAAGATTATAAAAATTATAGGCATAAAATTCATCCAATTCTACATATTTCATCAGTTTATATCATCTTCATATTTTAAACACAAATACCATTTTTTTTGTCATTAATGTTGAACTGTCACATTCTGATATCACGTTTCTTTATAAAAGGTGACACAGGTTTGTGCTTTTACCCAAAAATTGTTTTGGTTGAAATTATAAAATCATATCATTGCTTTATCTGTTTGAAAGATTACATGTTGTCCTATTTATTATTGTGATTATTTATTTGTGCATAGAGAAGTCAAATGCTCATGTCTGACCAACCAAAGCCCATGTTTACAAAGTTCAATCTCAAACCATCTTTACCATATAGAGAAAGAGAGTCAACACACCAAAAACTAGCACCCTCCAATCCTAGACTTGCGAAGAAACCACAAATTAAGAAAGGAGTCAAAACAACATTACAAATTGAGTGGGATAAAAAAGTCAAAAATTTAATCCTTAGGAAGGGAGTAAACCACAGGTTTATTGACCATTCATCTATTGAAAATAGATTGACATAAGTATGATAAATGTGTTTCAATCATTATTTTGTCACTGATGTCAAACCTGCTACTTGTTGGTAAGACAATTGCCTACATTATTTAAGTATTGTCATTTCTTTGATTGATGAAGAGGATTTGATCAAATGAGGTAACAATAGCACCTAGAGGAAAGGTTGAGTTATGATATGAAAAAGAGTACAAGGATTAGTTAAGACAGTGATATTATAATCCATTGATAATCTACTTAAGGTTGCAAAGGTTGCTTACACTGATTAAGTTCAGAAGAACAAGTTAAATGAAGTTTTTTTGCCAAGCTTGACATTCTGCACAATAGGTGCCGAGAAAAGTTAGTACAAGCCAAGCAAAAAATTAATTGGAGCCGAGCAAAGTCAATTTTAGTGTAAGTCAAGTGAAACAATGTAAGCCAAGTAAAGTTTAGTTAATGCCAACCACCAATAAACTTTAGTTTGTGTCGAGTGTTTTGATAGTGGATGTTGAGCAATGCAGTATGTGTCAAGTATCAAAAGCTAGTTAATGTCGAGTACTAGCATTATGAGAAAGATTGTGAATTCGATGAATCTGAGCTAACAAGTTTGATTTCTTGGATTGTGTGAACCATGTGGAAGATAAGGTTGATGAGTTGGTGGCACAAAATTTAAGATGAATCATTTTGAGGAAAATTCAAAGAGGATTGGAAGAAGAAATTTCTAGAAGGGAATGTAATGAAATGAGGGGTAGATTCATTGAATCCTGTGTAATCCAACCTAACCCTAAAATAGATGATGGAGGATGAATGACAAAATATCTTAATTCTCTATTTATAGAGATGGTTGGTCAGAATGTAGAGTTGTCAAGTGTGAGAACCTAAGGAAGACAAGGAGTCTAGGGTATTTGTTTTATTTAGTGACCTAAGAGAAGAGACTGCATTGGTAAACAAAGCAAGAAGGCTTAAGGGTATAGATGCTTGAAGGGTGAACAAGCTATCATAGTTAAAGAGTGTGAAAGCCAAGTAGAATGGACGACTAAAATAGAGATCTATAATTTGCAAATGGAGTTGTAAGTTGTTATTAGATCAAGCCTTAGTGTTACTCTCTAATCATTGTATCAGTCTAGGGTAAATCCTTTGGATTAAGGTTAACCTAATAGTCATTTGTAAATCCTTTAATCGGGTGACATTCCAAGTGAATGATCTAAAGTCCTCTAACAAGGCTCACTCCTAAAAAGGTGATTGAAATCCTTTAATCAGGTCAAATTTAATAGTGTACACTGTAACCTTTAATAGGGTTGGGCTTTCACAGGGCATCACTTCAGAAGAGTGAGAATGAGTAGCATGTTATCAGTGGTTTTTCCCAAATTGGGTTTCCACGTTAAATCATTGTGTCAAATGTGTTATTAAATTGTTATGTTTCATGTTTACATTTGTGCAAATTGATTTGACAGTAACCTACGAGTTTAAGTGATTGCATAATCTAATGGATGCATGCATGATGAAAATATTTTATGGATATGGGTTCGCTAAGCTATGAAAAGTTTTATTTGTACATATAGATCTTGGATAACTAATTCACCATCCCCACCCCCCTTCTTAGTTATTCTAAATAATTCCAACATCAACCATCAACCATCACAATTTATATTAGCCTCATCATGCATCCTACACTTTTTTACTTTGATCTTTATCATTACGTATAAAAGGTTGTTAGCAAGTCCATTTGGAACAACCCTAGGATTTTTTTTAGAGAAACCTATCATCCAACCTAAGTTAGGTTATACTTGTTAGAAAATAAACTATACCAAGATAACTGAGAGGGGGGGTGGGGCGTGTGAATCAATTATTCAACTACTAAAAAATGTATCAACATTATAGATCCTTAACCATGTGAAAAATATAACCAACAACCATAAGAAGATCTACACATATACAATAACACCTAATATGTTAACTAGGGAAACCCTTGATCAGAGGAAAAACCCCAGTGGGGGTGGTATCCACAAAATTATGTACTAATATAAATATTCCTTGTAAGAGGATAGACTCTATTAGGAGCCAATAAATACATTCAATGCATATCAGTCCCTATTAGGAGACTTTGAATCCATGTTAGGAGATTCCAACCCTATTAGGAGTTGTAGAAGGTAGAAGGACCCACTGTCCAAACATCTTCCAGGGAAAGATCACCAAACTCAATGTCCAACTAATCTCTGTATTATTCCTTGTAGAATAGTAAAATGAAATAACTCAAACTCCTTCTTTGTCCTCTTGACTGGACCAAACCTCTTCAGATATTATTACCAGATCTTTTAACTTGTATCGAACAATCCCTTGGATTGCTTACACACATTTATCAACTGCACATATCACTTGTACAATTCACACTTCACACACAAATCACACATCACCACAAGAAAAATAACTTTTATTTATACCATATCCTAAAATTAATTTTTCAAGACAGTCTTGAGGCTTTCCCAATTAATTGTAATAGGACCTTATTAAGATATTACAATTTATTACATCTTTACAAAACATTTTCAACTCACATTCCTTACAACTTCTCACATGTGTAACCTCTAATCATGTGCACTCATTTATGTCGTCAAGTTTTTCTACTGTCATTCTAACGTTGCTCATCACGATTCTATCTCTACTAAGAGATGCAATTCAAACATCAGAAACTTCTTATCAGGTACTTTTTTCGCACACTAACCTATGTAGTTCTTGAATAAATATTTCATGTCTTTGACTCTCTATGTGTTCATTTGTCCATTTCAAGACACAATGAAGAACATATTCTTAACTGTACTTGACCTCATCATCAATACACAATCTATATGACCTTGTTCTCTATCTACCACTCTTCCAATCTTTACATAAACAATACTATGTTTACATCAATGACAAACACAGTCATGAATGCAACATGTCAATCATTCTAACAATCTCTTTGATGCTTAGGATACTCCCCTAAAGGAATACCATCAACATTCATGCTAACAATACTTACTGTGGTCACTACTTGAGTCTAAAATTTGTTTACCAAAAAGCAGTACAATTTGAGCCTTCATGCCAAAATAATAACCTCCAACTATCACAATTAGAACTTCATTTTTCTTAATCACACGCTTTTTCACTTTTGTTTACCCTATAATCTCTCATTAGGAATCATCATTAAGTCATCCTCTTTAAGCATTTTAGAAATAAAATAAAATATGAGGAATTACAAGTAGATTATCAATGATTTTTTATAGATTCATAATGATATAGGATATCAGCTCATTCTTTGGGAAGAAGCTCACAAGGAACACCTGGACATAATACTTAGTAAACAAATGATAAAGGACAATAAAAATGCACCTGAGGAAATGTTACATTCAGAGCAAGAAATATCGAGATTTCATAAGGAAACCAATGAAATCCATTCCATATAAATAAAAAAAGAACAAGGGGAGAGATCAAAAGAACAAAGAATTGCAAGGGATCAAAATAGGAACATCATTGTAAACACAAAAATTGAAAAACATATGATATGTACCCAAATTCAAATTTTCAGTATAGATAAAGACAAATTCAAAACTAAATCAGTCAATAGTACTTAATCAAATTCAGAAGAAGCCCAACAATTGATTCTTACAAACTCGGGTAAGAAACAATCTCAAGATAAGCATAATGATTTAGACAAGGACATAGAAGTTAACCAAGGAAAAAATAAAATAAGTAGAGAATTAATTTTTGGAACAAAGGAAACTAATATCAATAATTCAAAAGAATAAATAGAAAGAGAACTAAACAACAATTAGAAAGAGATAAAAACTCTAGAAGTAAGTAGAATAAAGAAAGTAAGGAGAGAAAGTATGGATGTTGAGGCAAACAAGAACCTTTTTGGTGACTCTAATTTTCTAATAAATAGATCGAAGAGTAAATAAAGAAGAGTTGAGAATTACCAACAATAAGAGAAGTAGATCAAAGGTAGTTAAACAAAGGCATTACAAATTTTGGCAAACTCTTGAAAATGTTAAAAATATCTTTAAAGAAGTAACTTTAGAATCACCCCTAGGAAAAAATATAGGGACATACATCAGTAAGCATTCTAGTAGAAGGAAGCACAATTATAAGAAGATGTGGTCGATTGAAATTTGAAGAATCAAAATAGTTACAAGGTAACAATATCCATAATTGGGAAGAATTCAGAGTACAAATTCCAACATGTTGGGAACATGATCAAAATAAGGAGGTGGATAAGACTATACAAAATGAGGTAGAAGAAGTAACCCCCAATGATGAAAGGAGTATAGACTTACAATTAATCAAATTAATAATGGAAGAAATAAGAGAAGAAGAAGAAGCAAAAGATACATTAATAATGACAAGTGTACTTAATGCTAATAATAATTTGGATAATTTGGGCCTATCAACTAATGTGGAAGGTATATATATACCAAAATATGGTAAAACCAATAAGAAAAGGGGCAGGAAAAGCCTTTTTGAGTTAAGAAGTGCCATAAGGATGGCTAAAAATCAAACTAAAGTCAAGGACATCTTAAAGCAGGGAAGGCCACAGAGCCATGAAGCTCACTTCATGGAATATTAGGGGATTCAATGCCCCTAACAAGAAGCACTTCCTCAAGTGCAATTTAACTCTCTTTGATTCAAAAATTATTTTACTATAGGAAACAAAAATTAACAAAGAAGAAAGAGAAAGGCTTAAAAAGAAATTGGGTCATTGGAAATGCGAACTAATTGAATCAACAGGTGCCTTGGGTATTATTTGAGACCCAAGAAAGACATATTTCACATTCCTAAAAATAAGTAATAATTGTATGGGGAGGCGGGGGGGGGGGGGGGGGGGGGGAATTAAAAGCTTTAAGAATGGCATTCAATTCAACATCATAAATGTATATGGACCCATGCCTATAACAAAAAAAAAAACTATATGGACATAAATCAATAATTATATGGACACAAGTCCTTTAGAAAAAAAATTCTTACAAGGATACTTTAATGCATTATTAAACCTAGGGGAAAATTTTGGAGGATTACAAACTAAATCAAAAGTTATGAAAGATTTCAAAGAATGGTTCATGAGGATCTTTTTAGACATTCCAACATCAAATTGTGTACATACTTGGAATAATAGGAGGAAAGGCTTCTACTATAAAACTCAACAAATTCATTTTCAAAGGCAATCTCAACTCTATAAATCTTACATTGAATCGTTCAATCTCACCATATATAGGTTCAGATCATTTTCCTATTCAATTAGAAATCTATGAATAATAAAAAATTATCAGAATCCATTTAAATGTGAAACTATGTGGTTTCTTGGTGAAATTTTTTTATAAAAAATCCAACAGTGGTGGTCAAAAGAGGATTTTGAAGGCTCTAAAATATTTTATTTTGTGGCAAGGTTAAAGGTATTAAAAGAAAAAAATAATTAAATAGAATAATAAACACTTCAACAACATATTCAGAGAAAAATAGACAATGAAGAAGAAATTAAAAAACTAAATAAAGAACATAATGAATAATGAAAAAATTATAAAAGAAAAAGAACTCCTATCCAAACAAGAAACAATTTTGGCTAAAGAATAAATATTCTTGAAGTAAAGATCTATTAGAATATTTTAGAATATCTTGTGGGGGGGAGGGGTTGTGAATCAATTATCCTCAAGTCTAGATGTACCAATTAAACTTTTAATCATTTCAAAATACTTTAGATCTAAATATTTAGTAACTTGATCTTTATAGAAACTAATCAGTGACATAAAGTTCATTGTCCTAATAGTAACAAACTTGGAGAATGTAAAACATTAATAGTAAGACATCTCAAATAAAATCCACACAAACACAACACTAAGTTTAATGTGGAAACCCAATTTGGGAAAAACCACCACTAACATGCTACCGATTTTTACTATTCTGAAGTGAGCTCTGTGAGGAGACAAACTCTAAGGGAAAAAAGTACACCAAATTGGATTCTAAATTCTCAATTCTCTAAGAAAAAAAAGTACACCAAATTGGATTCTAAATTCCACTTGGAAGATGTTATTAAAATATTTGATAAATTTTAGGAGACTAGAATTGGGAACATCTATAGAGAAGGAAATAAAGAAGCAGATGCACTAGCCAATAGAGGGGTATAAGGGGAAGACTTCACCATGATTAACTTAGACCCATGATATACTTGAGTAAACTAGGTCAAATAAAGACTTGAATTCTAAGATATATTAATAAACATAGTTACCTAATAAGAGAAAGGCTTATTATTCCTACCTATTAGGACACTCCTAAAAGTCTTATACTAATCTGTGTAATAGTGGTCCCTATTTTTTCCCTTTATTCTTCTCGTTCCTTGTACTTTTTGCTTAGCCTTTGCTTTTTCTATCTTTTTTTCTAGCTATTGGTTGATTTGTCATTTAGTCATTGGTGTTTGGGTCAACAAGCCCACTCTCATATGTGTGTTTTTTCTCCTTTCTGGTTCTATCATCGTTGATTAGACTTTTGCTTATCAATCTATGATGTATCTTAAGATGGCCACGATGTCTTCTCTTTTTTTCTAGGTTTATTTTCCAAGCTATTTGATCTTATACTCTTCCCTCCTTTCAACTAATAATTATGATTTAATCATAACTTAACATGGTCTCAAATGTGTTAGAATTCTTTTAGAATAACTGAGAGGGGGGGTGAATTAGTTATTCAAGGTCCAAATGCCCTATTAATACCTTTTTAATAAATCCATACCCTTTTCATCTGTTCAAACTTAAATCAGTCATATAAGCAAATTACTGTAAATTAACATGCAAAGATAAAACATTCAAGATCAACACATAACACAATGATTTACGTGGAAACCCAATTTGGGAAAAACCACCAGTAACATGCTACTTGATTCTCACTCTTCTGAAGTGATGCCTTGTTAAAATCCTGCCCTGTTAAAGGCTTACAACACACTGTTAAATGTGACCTTGTTAGAGGATTTCACCAAACTGTTAAGAATGGGCCTGATTAAAGGTCTTTAGAACATTCACTTGGAATGTCACCCTGTTAAAGGATTTATCTAATGGCTGCTAAACCAACCTAAGTCCATATGATTTATCTTACTGTTACAATTGCTAGAAAGTAACGATAATGGTCTTTTGATCTGATATAACTTACAACATACTTTGCAGATTTCAGATCACTCTTTCAATTCAATCCTTATGCTTGGCTTCAATCTCTTCAGCTCTGACTGCTTGTTTCCCTCTCAAGCTTCATCTCCTTGAGTCTTATTACTCATCTTGCCAATGCAATCATTCTTGTGGTCGTCTATTTAAATAGAGTTCCTGTGCTATCTTCTCCTTAGCACATTCTACAACACTTCATGCTTTTATGCTTGACCACGGCTCTCTCTCTCACTATCCCCTCTCTTCTTTTCATTAACTTATGTCTTCTTATATAGAAGTTTGATTTTCCTTTGCCGCTCAATTCTCCCTCTCCAATTTTAGGGTTTAAAAATGGATTAGGTAGGATACAATGTATCTACCCTATATCTTGTTCTCTTCTAGAAACTTCACCAATTGTATCTTAAAATGTTCTACATGGTGTTATGTGCCACCAACTCATCATTCTTATCTTCCTTTTAATTCACAAATTTCTAGATAATAGATTTGTCGGCTTAGATCTGATGAATCTTCGATTTCCAAAATAATGCAGCAACTCGACATTATTGAGTTACTGGTGCTCGACACCTCTATGTTACTCGGAACCTATACTTACTCGGCACTTGGTTCTGCTTGGCACTTGATTCTGCTCGGCACTTGGTTTTTCTTGGCACTTGATTTTGCTCGGCACTTGATTCTGCTCCGCACTTGATTCTACTCGGCACTTGATTCTGCTTGGCACTTTAGTGTTTAGCACCTGAACTTGCTCAGTACTTTAACTAGGAATTTGCTCGGCTCTTACTAGCTTGCTTGGCTCCTTCTCTCTAATGAACTTAGCTTGAGCTTTACAAAAGACTTAGCTAAAACCTTAGATATTTGATATGTTTCAGTGTGCTCATTCTTTGTATCTTTTAGTATGTCATCCAATACACTATTTCATCAATGGGTAAACTGATCCTTGTACTTCATTACAACATCATAACTTCAACCTTTCTCTAGGTGTTCTAGTTACATCTTATTGATTGCCTCCACCTTGACAATCAACTAATTGATAGTATTTGGATCACTAAAGCAATTGTCATCCCTGCAAGTAGCAAGTTTGACATCAATGACAAAACAATGATTGAGGACATTCTTTACCAGTTCCATATATTATTCCAACAAATTTTCTTATGATCATTTCAATCATTTCCAACAAAATGATTTTGGATCTCTCTTGAACACTCTGGAAAACTCTATTAGCTTTATTTAGCCAACTCTAGTTCCTTTCCTTCCATCTCTGCAATCTTAGCCTAACCCCCCTCTATTTGTTTGTTTTTTTCTCATGGAGACCATGACATCTCTATATCACAAATATGAAGAATGTACCATGGTGTTCATTGGATACATTCAACCCAAACACTGGGGAGAATTTTGAAGAAAATTGACAATGTTTCTTGGTTGGCAGTCAAGAAAGTAATTAGTGAGAGAGATTTGGACCATAGTAAAAGTTGGTGGACAAATGGGAATGTCATTGGCATCTCCATATCAGTATCTGTCAAATCTAAGGTTACACACTAGCAAATCAAATCTCTCTGTATGTCAATCTTCGATGAGACTTGGATGAAGGATCTTGACAACTTGATGGAAAATATCAACAATGGATTTGAAATTCTACATCTAGAGGCATATATGACCTAGTCAATAGGAAGTATCAAATACACTAATGTTCCCAAAAGGTAAATACTTTACATTAAAGACCAGGAGGCTTTTGATAAACTCTATCCAGACATGGTGAAGAACCTGCAATTCTTGCTTGCATGACATAATGCCATTGAAGATAGTAGTGACTAGGAAGAAACCTTCTTCAAATCCTCAGGGGAAAAGATTCCTTTAACTAAGGACTACAAAGACCAAGGGAAATATGATGTGCAAAACCCCTTCCTTTACAAATCTATAAGGCTTCATAACAAGAAAAGGGCAAGATATGCAACTAGAGAGCATATTCTGGATTAAGATTCAGAGATAGATGAGGATATCATCATCATCAAACCTAGGTATCAATAAAGGCATAGGTGGTTTTTTCTTTTTTTCTATTAAGTAATGTATTCTTTAGAAGCTAATATTCATCAATTGGCTAATTTTAGAATTTTTTTTGCTGGTAATTTGGCTAATAATTTAAGATTTAACGCAACCTAATCACCATAATTTTATAAATTTTAGCTCTAAACCATTTAAAATGACTCAATAATTTATTTTAATAAAAAAATTACATTCAAATAGTTGCCATAATATTCAATATATGATTAAATTTGATTCACCTAAATATTATGTATTATTGGAGAAATTAAAATCAATTCACCAATAATTATCATCATCATTAGTTACTTTAGGGATATATCACCAATATTTAGTTTTCACTATTGATTTAAAATATACTATAATGATCCTCATAATATTCCATGAGTTAAGAAATATTCAATTTTCATTTATAATATTCTATGGTGATTAATGAAATTTCTATACAAAAATTATGATTCTAAAATAATCTCCAATATAAATAATATTTAAAATTAAAAAAATTGAAAGATTCATGAATAGAATTTTTTTTTTTTTTCAAAATAATGAAAGATTCACCAATATTTTATATCTTTTTTGGAGGGGTGTTTCTTAAAGATTACCCTACTAGTAAGGTTTATAGTCATCAGATATTATATGGTTACGTGCAAAGGTCCTCGATCTTAGCTTGAAGCTGATAATAGGGATCATTTCCTATTCTTATGTAAGTTAATCTTTTTAGTCTTAGATCCCATTTTGTTCTGATTGTATATATTCTCTCTGTTGGGGCTTAGTTGTCGTCACACTGCTTTGTCTTATTTCCTTCTTTTGATACACCAAAAGGATATAATCTTAGTACTTGCTAATGTTTTTTAATACAACCTTTATGTACATTTTTCATAATATATATCTAGTTAAATTTTATATAATGGGAGGTCTTTGTGTTTCAATTTTATTTCGCTTAAAGATAAGATAAGATAAATTCTATGAGCAAGAGTATTTCAACTATAATTAATTATAATAAGTAGAAGAATTTCAAAGGATCATGTAGATGCAAAACCGTATAGTTATTTAGATTTTTCTATCTCTTAAAAAGTACACAGGCAATAAGACTAATTACCAAAGATTTCAAATCCAAGTAATAAGTCATGGACATAGAGTGTCAAGCCAAAATAATTAGAAGCCCAAGAAGTTCAGATTATAGAATATTATAATTAGTATACTCATTAACTCTAAGAAAAACCTAAAAATAGAGTAATCCCCATGAAAAATCTCCAACAGTTATAAATAGAGTCAACAAATCTATATAATCAAACAACATTAATATAGTGGACATTTTAACAAATCTCTCCAGGAGGCATACTTTTTAACTAGTGTCTATATTTGTATCTTTTTGGAGTTTTTGATATATTTAGCTTCATTATGTTTTCTTTTTTGGTTTTCTTTTATCCTTTATTTGGCAAAGTCAGGCTTGAATCCTGTTTATGGCCCCTCTGTGCCTGTTGTTCTACTTTCGTAGGTTTCTTCTTTGTACTTTTTCTTTGTTTCCTTCTTTTTAGTATCATTTTCTTTTGCAGGCTCCTTCGTTCCCCGGGATCTATTTGTCTCTCTTTTATCAATAGTAGGAGCTAATCTGAGCTAAGTTTACAATGGTTTATAAGAATTAATAAACTTGGCTCACTTATTATGAACTAGTTTCCAAATGAAGAGAGAAAGGAACATCTTAGAAAATTAGAATATTAGCCAAAGCATGTTTAATAAGAACTTTCAATTTATGTAAGAAATGAACTGCAAATTTCTCAAGATGCAAAAGCAATATTCAAATCTAATATTGAATATTATCAAATCAATAAAAAAGTTAACTAATCTAGGGACTATAACCCAATAATAAACATGGGTGGAGTAAATCATTTTAATCTATCATTATATCCAAAATTAGTTAATTTAGAAGAGCAAACTAATTGTAAGTATTAAAAAAGGATTCTTTAATCTTCAAATTGCAGATATCTCTTCAACCAAAACAAATAAATGAATAGATTTTTCATTTCCCCGCATAAGAAACTTTCTCTTTACATCATCTTTAAATATAGAATTATAATTTCAATTAAACTCAAAAAAGAAGAATTAAGTTAAGTTAAGAAGCACGTATTGTAATCTTAAAATACTTCTAACTAAAAACAAATCTTTCAAATGGATATTAGAAAATTGAATTTTAATTAAATAGCAACTAGAGTAACAATTTGTCTCTTATTAAATGACTACGATTGTTCTAACAATGATCTTGCCAAGATGAGTCATTTGGCAACACTACCAAGCTTAGGAAAATAAAGGATTCACATTTTACAATTCCTAAGCCATATGGAAGATACGAACATAGCTTGCATCACGATGAAGAAAAATGATCTAACAAATTGTGATCCTCATCAAAAATTCAAATTAAATTTTAAAACTCGTTACTTAGGAGAGATAAAAATGCTAATAAATTGTGGTATTATAACAAAGGCTCAATTGTTCCTTTGATATAACTAAGATACCTAAATTCAGATGTAAATAAGGGTTGCCCTTCAATAAGATTAGGAAACTAGGGTATGCCCCCTTTTAATTTTGTAAATTTATATTTATGTATAGGACTTACGTCCTGAGCAGGACTGAAGGTTTTCTTCTTCGTTCTTTCCTACCAATGCCCACTTGAATGAAGATTTTGTAAACTTTATTTATTAATATAATCTATAGGGCTTTGACCTTTTATCGATAAATAATAATAATAAATGATTTATTTTTTAAAATATAAAATATTTAATTTTATATATATATATATATATATATATATATATATATAAAACTTTTAAATATTTTTATTATTATTTGGAAACCCCTAATTAAGCAGTGTCGTTGCGGCAACTCCATGAGCCCACGTGCAACGATCGACTACCTTGGCAGCCTTTGCTCTCGTGACAACCATCGTAGATGGTAAGGGAGGAGAAGGGGATGGGGAGGTTGTGGCCCCACCCCTTCAAAAATTATTATTTTAAATCTTTTGTTATATAAATTAAATAAAATTCATTATTTTTCCAATGCAAGAAACCAATACATATTTGTCGGTAGATAAATATGATTACCACAATAAAATTACTATGGTAATTCATATTTGTAATTTTTTTAATATGTTTTTATTTAAGATCTGATAGAAAAATTAATTCCAAGCAATCAATATTTTGTCAAAATCAAATTTATTTTTTGATTTATTTTCAAAACCCTAGCCTTGGAATGGTTTTCTAAATTTCAACTTTTCCTAACGTGGTTTAAATCACTTATCTTCATAGATGTTTTCAAACTAAGACCAATTTGTTTTCCAACAAGGGTTTTTCAATTCATCTACTAGATTTACAATAATAATATCAATGTAAATTATCACTGATCAGCCACAATAAAATCTCCATTCTTGCAGGCACAAAGAAGATAGAAGTTTTTGAGAGATTTTATAAACTAAGTTTCTTCAAGACCCTACCTCAATCTGATGGTAACAATGTAGTGATACCTTGTGCTCACGAAATTCCCACCTTCAAATGCTCACAAAAAAATTCTCACCTGTCGATTGTCAAGTTGCTCCTCCAAACTTGTGTGTGGAGAAATGAGCTTAAATCCCTTGTTAAAGTCCTCCAACCCTAATTAGAGTTTATGTTTTCAAAATTTTCTCTCACTTTATATTCATTTTATTTTAATTAAATCTTTCATGCACACTCAATGCCTTTCAATAAAATATCATTTTGTTTAATAATTTCTAAATGTTTTAATTTTGTAAGATGCTTTTAGAGAATAATATTATTATTTCTAAATATTTAATTCTTATTATTTAAAAAGCACCTTCTAAAGCCAAGTAAACCTTGCTATGGTATAATCATGAGAGATTTTAAAGGTCAAGTGATTGTTGTAAAATCATCTCCTTTCTATTAGGAATAAGGTGTCTCAACCTTGGATAATTCCTATTCTTATTATTTGTTTTGTAAATGTATTTTTTGCAAATAATGTAATTAAGTGTGAGTGTACATGTTGTTGCCCCACTTTTCATTCACTACCAATTAGCAAAAGTTAATATTTGTGTTTAATGAGAGGAGTGAATTCTTGATTTTGTTTGAGTCTAGGTCTAAGCCCTCTTAGGTTAGACAAGTCTCCATCAGATTTTCCCTTTTCTTCTTCTCCTCATTCCTAGTCGAGTGGTTTTCTATTTTTGTCAAGTGATCTTATGGGTAGGTTATTGCCAAGTCTGATAGAGATTCACGTTACTCATTCAATGATCAACTACAAGTTATACCCATTTGCAGCCTGTCACCATTTGAAAAACTAATGCTTGCGGCAATTTGGAAATTGCCTTCTCCTCAGTGGGTTTTTTACCCATGAGGATGATTTCCCACAAAAGACACTACAATTTTTAAAGTTCAACTAATCTAAAGGAAACCTTGGTAGAGAAATAGAAGTTATCTTCTCCACTATGGGTTTTGAACCCATGAAGACAGTTTCCCAATTTCCAAAGAAAATCAAGCTAATGATTAGGTTAGATCCATAATTTGTATGTAGAACATCTTAGAATGATAATGAAGAGAACCTAACCATTATGAGAAAAAGATAATGATCAGGGTCTAACTTATTAGACATTCTCCCATGGAGTACTCTAATGGTAACTTCCTAAAACTTAAAGGAAAATAGGAAAGTAATTTACCGTTGAGCCCAATAGAATAGTGAAGAGACCCCTAGATGCTCATTAAACCCTCACATTTACTATTTCAACAGGTATCTCCTTAAAATAATTTTTGTGGTGTGAACTCTGAAGATCAACGAATGAATCGAGGCTCCCATATGTATGGAAACATAAACAATTGAACAAACTACTACTCTTTCTTTGAACTGTTGCTTAGTTAATGTGCATAACTTTTGAAAAAGCCAGTAATTATTGCATTAACCATTCCTTTCACTCTCTCAATTCAAATATCACTCTCAAAGTCATGGCAACCAGGTTTGTAGGTTTTGATGGGTTGACTGGAATCAAATCCCAATTGTAAAATTTCACAGACACCTCTCTTCATTCTACGACATGGAGGATTTTGAAAAGAGAGTGAAGTCTAAGTGGATTCACCCCATCACCAAGAAACTCTGAGGATGTGGGTTGGTTGACGCGGCTGGTTTTCTGATTGTAGTTCAGGCCCTGGAGTTAATCTACAAATGTATACATCATTACAACCTAGGGGCAAGGCAGATTGTGCTACCTAATGACATAGTGTTGATTTCAATTGACAAGCAAACTGTGGTGAATTGCCTTCAAGTACAAAAATGGGAAGAACTCTCACACTTGACCTTTGGAGGAGTCATTTCTGAGTTTTTTGCAAAGAAGATGATTTGGAAGAAAGAAATCATCTAGACATGGTTCCAGAAACCATGGAGTGATAAGAGTAAGGTCCCTAAGACCTTGTTTGGGATCGACCTCAAACCAGAGATTATTGATATACTGGTCCTCCTACATAGGTTAAAAGGTGAGGTAGAAACTTTGATTTTTTTTTAGTAGTATTTATTTTTAGTACAAGTCATTTTATTTGACACACAATATATTGATTGGGCCCATGAAGTAAGCAAATTTTTTTCCAATGCTCTATGTGCTACAAAATTTTACAATACATTCTATATGTCCTCTTTTTTCATCTATATGTTGGCCTCATTACAACTATGGCCAAGCCTCCCAAGAGTGGAGAATTTTCTTGATGATGTGAAATCTTATGAGTTTTATCCATGCTTACAATTGGAAAATAGCTATGCAGAGTACGTGAAAATTAATGATGCATTCACTATGAGGATTTGCAGGGAACTACAAGGATGTCCAGAAATGAGATTCAATCCTGAAGCCATGGCAGCCATCAGCCAATTTAGGAGTTATTTCATCTGATTCTCATCCTTTTCTTATTTGTGTCTTGCAGCTTTTGATGGTTTTCCCTTAAAGCTACCAAGATATCCCAGTGACATGCTCGTGTTGATCGAGATCATTCGACAAGCCATTCAAGTGAACATGTTGAGCGAGAGCTTGAAGAAGGAAGGGTATGAATTCTTCATGAAGGTGGGGGCTTTCAGCTATGACACTCACTCTAATGCCAAGAACATGTTGAAGGTATTCAAGATGAAGTATAATTTGTGTTGGAATTATGATATATTTTTCATTAGTCACAACACTTATTCGATTCTGAATGCTTACCGAGCTCATCACCTAGTCTACAGTTCACACCGAGCATTCAGCGTTTACCTTATAAAATTCGCAAGTAAACAGTTAATACCGAGCAGATAGTGATTACCGAGCAGAACAGTGTTCTCCGAGTAGATAGTGATTACCGAGCAGAACAGTGTTCTCCGAGTAGATAGTGATTACCGAGTAGAACAGTGTTCTCTGAGTAGTTAGTGGTTACCGAGTAGAACAATGTTCTCCGAGCAGTTAGTGATTACCAAGCAAAACAGTTGATACCGAGCAGTCAGTAGTTACCAAGTAGAATAGTGTTCTCCAAGCAGTTAGTGATTATCGAGCTTCGCAGTAATTACCAAGCAGACAGTGCTCACCGAGTCATCAAAGGAATCAGTGTTTACTGAGTAAAATAAGGTAAATGAAGGAATTAGTGTTTACCGAGTAAACAAGGGAATCAGTATTTACCAAGTAAAGAAGGTTATCAATGGATTCAGTTTCTACCGAGTGACACAACATTCACCGAGTCACCAATGGTTACCGAGTTTCGAGCTACTCAGAATGATTAGTATGGACCGTGCCTCTACTCTTACCAAGTGCATGACGATGTAGAGTATTGAAGTAGATGTCGAGTATTAGAAGGTCACTGAGTCAGTTTGTAGAACCAAAGTTTTCTACCACCTGGTTGACTCGGTAATGTTTGTTCACTTAGGTTTGGCCGACCTTGCTAGTGTAAATATTGGAATGGTATATATCATTTGAAATGATGAGATGTTGAAAATAGTTGAGTATGATATGTTGCAGCAATTTGAGAAGAGGGAAAGTGAATCACCAGTAGAACAGAGGAATACAGCAAGGTCAACATTGATGCAGAAAAGATATATTTGTCACATCAGGTGATCAGAGCACAAGGATCTTATCAGCAATCAGTTGCAATCAGATTCATTGCTTCATCCTAATAGGTGAATCAGTTTTCTAAATCCTTTAACCAGGTAGACTTAACAGTCTTTTGTAAATCTCCTAACTGAGTGCATACTTCATTGTATGTTTGTAAATCCTTTAACAAGGTGGATATAGCAATTTTATTTGCTCCTAACAAGGCAGATCATCAGAAGTGATCATTGTAAGCCTTAACCAGCCAACTTTATACTACAGTATTGAAGTTTTGTGGGTATCATCCCCACCTCAGTTTTACTTTCTAATTGGAAGGTTTTTGGGTCACCAAAATCTGTGTGTTCATGTGTTATAGATGTTTATCTTTTCATGCATACAGTAGATTAGATGGATGAATGGTAAAAATATTATTATGCAAAAATTGAATTAAAGTTTTAGAGTTACTAATTCACCCCTCCCCTCTCAGTAACCTTGTTAGTCTTGATTATTTCCAACAATTTGGACATGTATGAAGTCCTGAGACCCATGTTTGACTCGAATGGGTATGCAAGGGATGTTTTGCAAATCAAAAGTGTAATTAAACATATTACCACCATTGAGGGTTATTGAGCCAATTGCAAGAATGAGTTTGAGAGTCATGATCAAGCCTTTGCCAGATTAACAGTCAACCAGGTGAAAATGTACAAAGTCAACATTGATGTAGAAGGAGTAGATGATGATGGCCAGAACATGTATAGCAACACTTACCTAACCAAGCTCAGAAGCACTCCAATAATCTTAGAACCTTATGAAGACACCCAGGAAGAGCTAGATATAATGATGGCTTGAATCTACAAGAGGACCAAAAAATGGGTCAAATGGACTAGAGCTAGGAGTCAGAGAAAAGGCACATCCACTCAAGCTTCCCTGAAAGTTGCAATGGCTTCCTCTTCCCAAGGTGGTACATTAGGTGCAACCTTATCTATTACCCAAGAGCTAGCACAACCATCAGATGGAGTTGATCAACCTCCCAATAAGAGCATTCCCCTCGCCAAAACTTGTCAAGATGGTTCTCTACCTATAATCTGAACTCCAACAGAAACTGAAAAGAAGAAGGTAGAAGAATTAAAAGATAGTGCAGTCACACTTGCTCTCTCACCCCATAGCAGTTTGATCCCATCTGTAAGTACTGAACTACTCCTTCAAAGTAGTCCCCAAGTGTAAGTAGTGGATCTTGGAGATGGTGGAAGCAATAAGAATGAGTCTATTAAGTCTAATGAAGCAACAAAGAAGACTATAGAAGCAAAGAAAGGTCTAAAATCTTTAAATCTTGTCTCACGGGCCCCAAAGAATCCTTTTTCTTTAGCCACAAAAACACTGACCCCAGTCAAGAGAAAGATGGTTGGTATAGATACACTTGGTATTGCATCCAAGGTGATCGACATAGAGTCATGGCTAGAGGACACCTTAGACAGAAAAAGGAAGAGGAAAGAGGAAGGAGTTCTTGTTAAAGAGACTTTGTCTCTAGCTATTCACTTTGGATCAGCACTGAGAAAAGTCAAAAAGCAAAAGACCTTATCAATTCTTGGAAAAGATTCAGACATAGGGCATCTAAAAATTAAAATTTCCAAACCCACTAAAGATGGAAGAATTGAAGATATTTTTGTAGAGGATTTTGCTCTTTATTCTATGGATCTTGGGGAAGTTAGACATGACACCAAGGTTGGCCTATGTACGTCAACAAATGATGTGATAGAGGGACAACTTGAAAGCCTTAAATTAGCAAAAGCTATAATAAAGGAAAAAATTCATGAACTCAATGGCTTCATCAGGTAGTTAGTCACCTCGTTGGCAAGCATCTCCAGAATATCAATTACCAGTGATCCTACTACTACTAATGTTCAAGCACTCATCTCCCAGCTACAAGAAGACAAACATTTCAAGAATATTGGTAGAGAGTGGAGTGGGAAATTCAAGTTAGAAGGACTTGCTATTATAGAGAAAATCAACAATGCAATACTAAGGCTCAAAATAGAGAAGGACAATATTTCAGCCAATCAAGCCACCTTGGTAGTAGAGAAAGTTAATATTGAAGATTGTATTTTTTTACTAAAGATGATTATCCATATGAAGACTAAGGAGGCTGTGGAAGCAAATATTCTACCTAGGGGAGATGAGCCTCTATCTGAGTGGCTCCAAAGCATGCAATTCAAGTTTGAAATGATCCTAGCGATAAAGGAAGGACTTAAAGAAACAGAAGCCAAAGTGAAAAAGGATCAAGAAAGAGACTATGAACTCTTAAAAGGTCTACATTTAGATTCCCAAACTAGTGAACAAGGAAAGGGGATCATTAGAGTGGTCATCATGCAAAATAAATTCTCCAATTATATAGATGGCTTGATGGAGATATCTTCCAATCACCGAAACAAATTTTTTGAGCTTCAAAAACTTGGCTGGTGTGTACATGTGGCTATGGAGGAGATACAAGAGTAGTTAAATGTCATCAAAGATTTAGCTAGAGAGAATTCCAAGTGGCTCTTGAGATACACTAATGTCCATGTTCATAGACATGAAGAATTGATTCCAATTATTGTCGCTGCCAAGGCCTACAAGGAAAAGTCAGAAAAGGGAAAGAAGGGGAAGTGATTCATATCTCACCCTTTTCATATTTTGGTATAATGAATGTAATGGGAAAATTGGCTCCTTGTTACTTGTCAATTTTGAGGAGATGAACTAATTTGAGTCCCTTTTTGTAATGGTCATCTCAGAATCCTATATGTACTAAATTAAAAGATTAATAAAAGGTTGGCTAATTTTTGGTGTGAAATACTTGATGTTGTAGAGATAATTGAATGGTGTTTTGTGTCAATTATTTTTTATTCCATTCTTTCTATGTTAGTTTTATGTTTTCTCTTTCATCTTAATTGAATCAAGGAATGAAAAAAGTTGTATTCCCTTATTTCGAAATAGTAAACTGAAGATAATAATATTGTTATCATAAGTTCAAGAGAAATCTATTTCTGTGCTTTCTTTCAAGTCTTTCTTTTCCATCTCTAGAGTTAGTTTCTTGCTAATATCAATTTAGTTTTAGATAGCATACATTGTTGAGTTGTTAAGCTTTGCAAGTTCATAAGATGTGTGAATCCATAGACTTAACTAATCTTAAAATTCCAACTCTTCCCTAAGTTAGTTGTTGTTTAGGCCTAGCTTGGTTCACCTTTTCTATTCTTGGGTTAAGAACACACCTTATCTTAGAATTAGAAGCAAATATAATTCATTACAAATCACAAATACAATAGCGAGTTGTACCTAAGAATTCAAAGGGGAGTTAATCATTTAATAACTTCCCAACTATTGTAATCAGATGTTGTTCACAAAATTGGGCATTTAAGAATTAAATCGAAAGAACAATTTATTTACCAGCACATGTCTAGTTGGCATGTTGATGTGTTACTCCACTTGTATGTGTTAGCATCTTGAATTATGTGTAAGGAGATCATTGCTAAAATGGTTATAATGGATTCCTATGACGCATAAGAGCTATCTCTCAAAGATTTGATGATGGGTGAAGACATGAAGACATGTGGCAATTGATCATTGAGTACTGTACACTCGAGTCTCCAATTGTTCTTTGGAAGTTTCCCTAAAAGGGAAAGCACATGATATAAGAATTTTTAGGGTTGTAGATTGGAGAGTGAGAAAGTGTATTGTTGGTATGATATGTTGCTACTGGATTGTGTCATTGTTCTCCTGAAAGAACTTGCATTGCAAGTGTGTTGTAACCTTTTATGTTGAGGATAATACATTATGCAGGTTTTGGAGGGGTGAGGTTGTTTTACTGAAAGGTTTTTCCCCATTGGCATATCTTTGTGTTTATGTGTTTTCTTTCTCTATCTATTTTTTGTATCCATGGTTGACTACAATATCATTGTTTACATAATATCAAATATGAAATTGTAAGGATTTATTAGAATTTGCACAATACTTTCCTCAAGGGATTAGTGTAGGAAGTTGCTTCTGCACCTGAGTTTCCTTACACTCTCCCTCTGGATACCAATAACAAAGTTGAAGCCTTAACCCTGCTCTTTGGTTTGGAACTTGAAAGATCACTATCTATATCTAGTTTTCATGTGGAAGGGGACTTGACCATTATTATTGATGCATGTATCAAATTTCATGTGCAAAACTAGTCCATTCAATATATAATGCATCAAGTATGGTGCCTTCTTGATTTAATCTATGATTGTTACATTATGCATACTTATAGAGAAGGAAATCTATTAGCTGATTGTTTAGATAATATGGGTACTAATGGGGTTATTTTAAATTATTTACTTTCCCCACTTAATCCTCTTGACTTCCCTGATCTATTTAATATTATCACAAAAGAACGTGTTTAGAACCTTTTTAGCTTGGGTCTACATTATGGTTCCTTGTTATGCCTATTTTGGCAACTACTAGCATCAAAGGATTTCACAACAAATTTGTTTGGATTTCTATGTGGTTACATATTTTAATTTTGTATGGATCTCACTTGTTCTTTTGAGATGTCATATATAGTTTAGGGATGTGGTAGGCTTGTATCTACATTGGATGACCTTATTTCTTTCATCGTGATTTCATTGTTGTATCCCAAATGAAGAACATTGATGA
Source organism: Cupressus sempervirens (assembly GCA_028749045.1). NCBI lineage: Eukaryota > Viridiplantae > Streptophyta > Pinopsida > Cupressales > Cupressaceae > Cupressus > Cupressus sempervirens. Next base: position 1,046,072,271 of record CM053785.1, on the reverse strand, counting down.
CAATTTTGGGCTCTACTTTGTGGCATTCACTTTAGCACTAGTTAATGACTGACTTTACTTCTGTCTTCATATGAGCTCTGGACTTTTGAGCAATCATAGTGTATTCAACATGTAAACTTTCTTAAGCTATAATTGTTCTATAGGTTAGGTTTTAGGCATGGTTTTGGGGTCTTTTGATCAGCTCTCTCCTCTCAAAGCATTGATGTATTAGTTTTTGGGATCTAGATTTGGGGCTCACTATGATTAATACTCTCGCAGAATACTATTTCTTTTCTTTTGCATTCATTTTTTTATATCAAGCAACGACCAAAGTTTTTATTCACTAGTTCTTTTCTCTAGGAGCCCTTTTTAAACTGGTTGTTATTATTAATATTAATATAAGTTTCACTAAAAAATGTAACTTCTAAATTCATGAAGGCTAGATTAAATAATTATATTTTTGCCAACTTTAGCTTTTTAGCAAATTTAATTACTTTTAATTCAAAGATTAGACTTTTAACTTAGTCTTTTATTTTTAACACTTTTATTTAATTAATTCTCAATTAATTAAATATTATATTATATTATTTTCCTTCCTTAATTTTTTCCATACAATTAATTTTTTAATTGATTTTCTTAGCTACCTAATTACACATGAAACCACAAAGTAGACCACATATTCAAAAGAAACTCGATGACTTGGTAAAGCATAAAAAATCAAACTCAAGGCTTAAGAACTTAAATTTGTTGAAAAACTGAGGGGGGGGGGGGGGGGGGGGCGGGGGGGGGGGGGGGGGGGGGGGGGGGGGGGGGGGTGGGTGTGAATCAATTATCCAAGGTCCATATATACAAATAAAACTTTTCACAACTTAGTGAATCCAGATCCATAAAACATTTTCATCATGCATGCATCCATTAGATCATACAATCACTTAAACTTGTAGGTTACTATCAAATCAACTTTGCATAAATGTAAGCATGAAACATAACAAATTCAATAACACATTTAACACAATGATTTAACATTGGAACCCAATTTGGGATAAACCACCAGTAACATGCTACTCATTCTCACTCTTTTCAAGTGATACCCTATGACAAGCCAATCTTGGTAAAGGTTACAATGCATACTATTAAATGTGATATGGTTAGAGGAATTCAATCACCCTATTAGGATCGAGCTTTGTTAGAGGACTTTAGATCATTCACTTGGAATGTCACCTAGTTAAAGGATTTACAAATGACTGTTAGGTCAACCTTAATCCAAAGGATTTACCCTAGACTAGTACAATTGTTAGAAAGTAACAGTAAGGCTTGATCTGATAACAAATTACAACACACTTGCAGGTTACAGATCTTTGTTTTAGTCCTCCATTCTGCTTGGCTTTCACACACTTCATCTCTAATAGCTTGTTCACCCTTCAAGCATCCATACCCTCAAGCCTTCTTGCTTTACTTTCCAATAATAGTCTCTTCTCTTAGGTCATTAAATGAAGGAATACCCTAAACTCCTTGTCTTCCTTAGGTTCTCGCACATGCCAACCTTTGTTTTTGACCAACCATTTCTATAAATAGAAAATAAGATCTTTTATCATTCAACCTCCATTGTTTATTTTAGGGTTAGGTTGGATTATATAGGATTCAATGAATCTACCTATCATTCCATTTTATTCCCTTCTCAAAACTTCTCCTTCAGTCCTCTATGAATTTGTCTCAAAATGGTTCATCTTGAATTCTATGCCACCATCTCATCAAGCTTATCTTCTACACGGTTCATGCAATCCAAGAAATCAAACTTATCAGCTTAGATTTGTTGAATTCATGATCTTTCTAATAATGCTAACACTCAACATTAACTTGCTTATGATGCTCAACATATACTGTGTTGCTCGGCATCCACTATCAAAACACTTGGCATGAACTAAAGTTTACTAGTACTCGACATCAACTAAACTTAACTTGGCTTACACTATATCACTCAACTTACACCAAAATTGACTTTTCTTGGCTCCAACTAATTTTTTTCTTAGCTTACACTAACTTTGCTCAGCACCTATTGTGCAAATTATTAAGCTTGGCAGACACAATTCGTTTAACTTGTTCTTCTGAACTAATCAGTGTACCGATCCTTTGCAACCTTAAGTAGACTATCAATGCACTATAATATCAATGTCTTAACTAATATTTGTACTCATTTTCTATATCATAACTCAATCTTTCCTCTAGGTGCTATTGTTAGCTCATTTGATCAAATCCTCTTCATCAATCAAACAAATGATAGTGCTCAAATCATCTAAGCAATTGTTTTACCAGCAAGTAGCAGGTTTGACATCAGTGACAAAACAATGATTGAAATACATTATCATACTTGTATCAATCTATTTTCAACAATATCCCTCTTTGGCATTAATGGAAAACCAAACTTAATCAATACAACCAACAAAATACCAAAAAGAAAATAATTCTTTGTATTAAAATCTCTCCCTCTATCAACAACTTTCATCTTCCAAATAGGTTACAAAATTTTGCTATGATCAACAAACAATCAATCAACTCATTCTTATGACTCCCTCTTGATCTTCTTATATCTCCTTTGACACTAACTCCCTCTTACTAGGTATTCCATGTTCCTTCTATGTTTTCTTTCATCTCCCTCTTTGACAACAATATCTCCCTAAGTAGTAAGGGTTTCTGCCTCAATAGGATTTCTCCCTCAACGAGATGTCTCCCTCTTTGACAATAATGTCAAAGACTTGTCATCTTAATATGAAAATATGAACATTTTTTGGTTTCTCCCTCTGTCACCTAGCTTGTGACTAATTTATAGCTCTAACTCTTTGATTACTTTAGGCAACTCCTAAAGTAAGATCCACTGCATCAATGTGTAACATATGTCAATCATCTTGTTTGATGCAAGGAACTTCTCATTCTTCTTAAATAGCCTTTGATAGGGGCATCACCCCTAGTTTACCTTTTAGATTCTCATGAGCATCCTTAGGTAATTCTTTTGTGAAGATATCAACTATTTTCTCTTTTGTGTTAACATATTTCATCTTCACCTCTTTATCTTGAACTAACTCTCTCAGATAATGTTACTTGATTGAAATGTGTTTAGTCTTTGTATGCATCACAGGATTCTTTGGTATATTTATAGCACTTGTATTATCAGAATAAAGTATCACAGGTTCAATGATTTCCTCCTTCATACCTTTGAGTAGTTGTTTGATCCATACAATGTTTGTACTATTTACTACAACAACAACATATTTAGCTTCAGCAGTAGATTGAGATATACAATTTTTTTTCTTGGTAGTTCATGTGACCAGCCTTTTGCCTAAGAAAAATGCTCCTCCACTAGTGCTCTTTTTGTCATTAATATTTCTAGCCCAATTAGTATCAGTGTAGGCTCTCAATTCAAATTTCTCTTTTTTCTTATAGTATGACCATAGTCTTTTGTTCCTTTTAGATATCTCATTATTCTCTTAACAACCATCAAAAGATTCTCCCTAGGATTAGCAGAGAATCTCTCAACTATCCCAATAGATAATGCAATATCAGGTCTGTTGTGTACTACATATTGTAATTTTTCAATCATAGACTTGTACAATGTTTGATTCACCTCAACTGAATCATCATTCTTTGACAATTTATGTCCTGTCACCATAGGTGTGCTTACTAGCTTGGAATCTTTCATTCCAAAAGTTTTCAATATCTCCTTTTCATATTTTGACTAAGTGATTTATATACCGTATTTCATCTGATGTACTTGCAAACCCACAAAGAACTTGATCTCTCAAAACATAGACATCTCAAATCCTTTCTTCATTTCACTTGCAAAAGCCTTACATAAAGTATCTTGACCTCCAAATATGATATCATCAACAAAAATTTCAAATAGTAAAATACCTTTGCTTTCTTTGTCTTCAAGTACAAATTGTTGTTATCATCAGTCCTCTCAAATCCAATCTTCACAAGATAATTATGAAGCCTTTCATACCATGCTCTTGGTGCTTGCTTCAAACCATATAAAGCTTTGTGTAGTCTACATACCATGTTTTTTTTGTTAGCATCAAAAAATCCTTCTGGCTATTTTATATAAACCTCTTTCTCCAATATACCATTCAGAAATGTAGACTTAATATCCATTTGATAAAATTTGAAACATTTGTATGTAGAGTAAGCAAGCAGAGTTCTTACTCCTTCCAATCGTGCAACAAGAATGAATGTTTCTCCATAGTCTATCCCTTCTTGTGCATATCCTTTACAAACTAATATTTCCTTGTTTTTGTACACCTACTTGGTGCCAATCACATTTTTATCTTCTATTCTAGAACTAGAGTCCATGTCTTATTTTTCTCAATTTGTTCAATCTCTTCTTTCATGGCTTTACTCCAGTCCACATCTTCTAAGGCATATTTCACTATTTTAGGTTCATGCATGCTAGGAAAACATGTATCATTTCTCAACTTGTTCCTTATCATTGGTCTTGCATCTTTGTCTCCAATGATTTGTGCAGCAAGGTGATGTCTCTAGACATACTTTGAGGATCTTGGTTCTGCTCTATTTTCCTCATTTGGTCTTTCAACTTCTAAATCACTATGTACATCTCTATCACGTAGTTCAAAATTTCTTTCATGTACACTAATCTCAAAATTAGAATGTGCCTCAACTTCAGTCTGTAACTTGAAACCTGAATGTAGCTCAATTCCTAAATATAACTTGACATTCATAGTATGTGACTTAGCAGTCACTAAAAGTTACTGTTGATTTGTGACTTGATTTACAACATCTTCATCATAAGGCATACCTTCATAAAAGTATACAAATGATTTGTATTCTTTTGGTTCCTTCATAGGTTCAGCCTCATGTACTTCTATATATTCATCAAATTTCACATTTGCACTTTCTGCAACTTTGTTAGTGTTGGTATTTAAACACTTATAAGCTTTTCTTCTTGTGGAATAGCCAAGGAATATACTTTCTTAAATTTTTGCATCTAATTTAAAATTCCTAAAATCCTTGAGAATATAACACTTACTTCCACATGCCTTAAAATATTTTACATTGGGTGAGTATCCATTCCATAGTTCAAAATATGTTGAATGAGTACCTTTCTTGACTTGTACATGGTTCAAGGTATAGACAACTATACTTACAACTTCTCTCCAGTATTTCAAAGCAACATTTTTCTCCATCATGAGTGTCCTAGCACAGTCCATTACATATATGTTCCTCCTTTTAGTAATTCCATTTTGTGGAGGGGTCCTAGGAGTAGATGTCTATCTTTTAATTCCTTTGCAATTATAAAACATCTCTAACTCATTTGATGTAAATTCTCCTCCTCTATTAGATCTCAAACATTTTAGATTTTTACCTGTTTCCTTCTCAACTCTTTCTAAGTACCAATTAAACATTTGGAAAGCATAAGATTTATGTTTCAAAAACATAATTGTCATCATTCTAGAATAATCATCAACAAATAACATAATGTATTTTTCTCCTTTGTAGCTTTTCATATCAATTGATCCACACAAGTCAGTATGAACAATCTCTAATATTCCTTTAGAGGTATGAGTCTTACTCTTAAAACTTGACTTTGTCATTTTGCCTAATTAACATTGTTTGCAAATAATATTGTCAAGTTTCTTCAACTTAGGCAAACCTTTGACTCTTCTCATGTTACTAACACTAACCAAGTTATCAAAATTAACATGACATAACCTCTTGTGCCATAGCCACACATCATAAAATTCTACAACTAAACAAGTAGCATCCTCTACATCAGGGTAGAATAGATTACCTCTAGTTTGATCATCTTTTTCAATTAATTTTCCATCAATATCATATATCTTAGCAATCTTGTTCTCAATCTCAACCTTACGATGTAATATTAAATTTAGTTGTGACACACTCAAAAAATTATAGTTAAGTCCTTCAGCATAATAATCATTCTCACATAAAATCTTTTCTGTAAGTTTGATAGAACCTTTTCTTTTTATCAAACAAAGTGGATCATTACCAAACCTTACACTATTTCCATCATAATAATTCAAGGTAATGAACTTAATATGAACACCCACTATCAATGATACATCTATCATTCTTGTTCATACAAGACACTAGTGTAGTTGCCTCATCCTCGTCAGATTCATCCTTCATTGCAACATACAACACTTCATCACCATGATCGTCATATCCATCTTTTGTTTCCTCTTCAGCAATGTAGCAAGACTTTTTAGCTTTGTCTTTGTAATATTTGTTGTCTTCATCTCTTCTACTTTTGTACTTATCTCCATCTCTATAATTATTCATCTCTAGACATCTAGCAGTGATATGACCAACCTCATTGCGATTGAAACACATGATAGGTAACTTATCTTTGAACTTTCCTTTACCTTTGTGAAATCTCCTTGCTAGTAGTGCTTCAAGTTGTTCTACATCCTCTTCATTTGTATCACTATCATTGGACACATATTTTACCTTTTTCTTCTTGTTTTCATTAGGTTCCTTCAATGACATAGTGGCTCTGAAAGAAAATTCAACATTTTTAGGTTTGAAATTATCAAAATTAGATAACTCAAAAGCATTGAACCTGCCTACTAGACATTCAAGAGTCAAATTAGAACCTGGTACACATCTCAGTTCTTGTATTGCAGAAACTCTAATAGCATAAATGGGCAATAGTGTTCTCAAAACTGTTCTTAGTATAGTCTCATCATCTATCATGTCAATAGATCCCCTTATTGCATTAGCAACATCCTTTATTCTAGAGCAATATTGAGCAATATTCTCACCTTCTTACATTCTCATATCATCGTACTTACTTCTAAGACTTTCATATTTGGCTCTTAGAATATTTGCAACACCTCCATAGATGGTGTGTAGAGCATCCCACATTTTATTTACACTATTACAACCCTTGATATCATCAAATTTGGCATAACTTAGGGCAGAGGTAATCTCCAATATTGCTTGGTTGTGTTCTTTCTTCTTTTTCAGATCTCCAACGGTTAGGGCTCTAGCATGATCAACATGCTCATTAGCAATGGTAGATTATGCATGATCTCCAAGACCTCCCAGATGTAGCTTCATCAAAATTTTTCATGTAGGAAAGTTATCTCTATTAAGCTTGGGTACCTCTCTATTTGACATCTTGATCTTTTACATTCTAGTACCTTCAAACTAGTCCTCTTAAGTAGACGGCTCTAATACCAATTGTTGGAATTCTTTAGAATAAGTGAGAGTGAGGGTGAATATGTTATCCAAGGTCAAAATATACAAATAAAACTTTTCACAACTTAGTGAACCCATATCCATAAAACATTTTCATCATGCATGCATCCATTAGATCATACAATCACTTAAACTTGTAGGTTACTATCAAATCAACTTTGCAAAAATGTAAGCATGAAACGTAACAGATTCAATAATACATTTGATGCAATGATTTAACATAGAAACCCAATTATGGAAAAACCATCAATAACATGCTACTCATTCTCACTCTTCTAAAGTGATGCCCTATGAAAGGCAAATCTTGTTAAAGGTTACAATGCACACTGTTAAATGTGACCTGGTTAGAGGATTTCAATCACCCTATTAGGAGTGATCCTTTCTAGAGGACTTTAGATCATTCACTTGGAATTTCACCCAATTAAAGGATTTACAAATGATTTTTAGGTCAACCTTAATCCAAAGGATTTACCCTAAATGGTACAATGATTAGAAAGTAACATTAAGGCTTGATCTGATAACAACATACAACACACTTGTTGATTACATATCTATGTTTTAGTCCTCCATTCTACTTGGCTTTCACACACTTCAGCTCTAATAGCTTGTTCACCCTTCAAGCATCCATACCCTTAAGCCTTCTTGCTCTACTTGCCAATAGCAGTCTCTTCTCTTAGGGCACTGAATGAAGCAATACCCTAGACTCCTCACCTTTCTTAAGTTCTTGCACATGACAACCTTTGCTTCTAACCATCCATCTCTATAAATAGAAAATAAGATCTTTTTCTGTTCAACCTCCATTGTCCATTTTAGGGTTAGGTTGGATTAGGTAAGATTCAATAAATCTACCCATCATTTCATTTTATTCCCTTCTAGAAACTTCTCCTTCAATCCTCTTTGAATTCACCTCAAAATGGTTCATCTTGAATTATGTACCACCATCTCATCAAGCTTATCTTCCATACGGTTCACACAATCCGAGAAATCAAAATTGCTAGCTCAAATTCATCAAATTCATGATCTTTCTTATAATTTTGAAACTTAGCATTAACTTGCTTCTAATGCTCGACACATACTGTGTTGCTCAGCATCCACTATCAAAACACTTGGCACAAACTAAAGTCTATTGGTGCTCAACATCAACTAAACTTTACTTGACTTACAGTGTATCACTCAGCTTACACTAAAATTGACTTTTCTTGGCTCCAACTAATTCTCTGCTCAACTTACACTAACTTTTCTTGGCACCTATTGTGTAGATTATTAAGCTTGGCATACACAATTTGTTTAACTTGTCCTTCTAAACTTAATCAGTGTATCCATCTTTTGCAACCTTAAGTAGATTATCAAAGCACTATAATATCACTATCTTAACTGATCTTTGTACTCATTTTCCATATAATAACTCAATATTTCCTCTAGGTGCTATTGTTACCTCATTTTATCAAATCCTCTTCATCAATCAAACAAATGATAGTACTCAAATCATCTAAGCAATTGTCTTACCAGCAAGTAGCAGGTCTAACATCAACAACAAAAAAATGATTGAAATACATTATCATACTTGTATCAATAGAATTAATGTCACCTTAACAAATTTGAAAGGGTAGAGTATACAAATGTTCGGCCTTCACCACTAGACAAAATAGGCTGGGGGTTGGGATTTGGATTTGAAAACTATCTCCCCTCTTTTACCATTGAGATATTTTGATAGGGAACGCTCATCTTGGCAATTAAGTAAAGTTGATGCTTACTACCTACAACCTGCATAAAAGCCAAGCATGTACATATATATATATATATATATATATATATATATATATATATATATATATATATATATATATATATATATATATATATATATATATATATATATATTAAACAAGCAATGGTGGGGAGTGGTACATCATGCAAATCCTAACTTGCAAGTGGCTACGATTCTCTCCCTCAATGACATCAGATACGTCAATTAGAAATTAAAATATACATGTAAACCATACACATGGGAGTATGGGGTAAGTATTCATTATCTATATAATTATCATCATGAATTTAACTATAATTATTATATCAAATCATTTAAACATCATCACATGAATAACCATGAATCACAATAACCATGAAACATCTCAAGTATGAAGTAGCTCATCAAATATATAATCAAATCATGAAGATAGTATCAACCAAATAGGTAACCAAGTACCACTACATCAAATAACAAGACATGAAAACTGGCCTAAATGTGTTTGGTAATATAATTGAAAGCAAAACATAGTAGGCACTATGCTTATCTTCCCTTAGGACTACTCATTCCTTTGCCAGGCCCCTTATGGATAAACTTTCCTTAAGGATAGATCTTATGATCCCTTATTGGATAAACTTTCCTTAAGATAGATCCTTGTTGATGAATAGAACTAGAATAACACAAATTTCTAGAATTTTCATAGTCAACTTTTGCAGTGCTTTTTTTTGTGTGGTCCAAAGTAATACAATAATTTATTACGATAGTGGTCACACTTTTCTCTTGGTGTTGTCCATAGTAAGATAATCTCTGGCTAGGATAGTAATCAGACTTCTCTTTCTCTCTCTTTTATCTCTTTCTAGTGATGCCTCACTTATTTTAGTTTTGGATTTGATGAAGACTTAAGTCACTTTTGGGATTGATTTTTCTCTCCTCAACCTTGATGAGATCATCAACCCTGATATACTTTACTATGAGTATGAGCTTTTCTCATACTCTCAATAAAGTGGGGGATAAATGTATTATCCTAAAAAATTGGCACCCATTATTGGAGTATATAGGACCTATTAGGCCCAATTTGGGGATTTCAATGTCTGGATGTCTCTTCTACTTGATCCTAGAAACATATAATGTCTCCTTTTGCATTGTATCGCACTCCCCTAGATCCTAGAAATATTTGAAGTAAATTTACCTTGACAAGGTCAACTAGATTGACCTTATCCTTGATTTTTGTGCTTTTAATTACATTAGTGCATGATAGTAGGGTTTACTTCCTATATTTTAAATTTTGGTCACCAAGGAGGACCAAAAACTGTGCAATACTTATAGCTTCTCTCTAGAACATCTGTGCAATATATTTTTTAATCAACAATGTCCTTGCACAATCTACAATAGATCTATTTCTTCTCTCAACAATATTATTTTTTCATGGTGTTCTCAATATAGATATATATCTTTTGATACCATTCTCAACACAAAAGTTAGTGAATTCAACAGACATAAATTTACCACTTCTATCAGATCTCAAACACAATTTAATTGTTGACCAGTTTCTCAACTCTAACCTTATACTTAAAATAGGTGATGTTATTGTTTACCTAGAAAAAATTCATGGCTTTAAACCTTATATAACCAAGGAGATTTTTAGAAATTGGGTTGGGGAGAAAATTACTATGCATGAGGTGATTGCTTCTTTAACGAAGGAGTTTATTGCTAAAATTACTAGGCTCCCCATAATTGGGATTAAATTTTAAAAATAAGCAAAAATTTCTAATACAACTCTGAAAATAATCCCAAAAAATCCTAATGAAGAAAAGAAATTAGTGAAAGAAGGGGATTTCTATGATCTTGACCAAATTAAGGAGATATGGCAGGATGTTTTATCTTGCATTAGGGAGTATTTAATTTTGGATGGGTGGTATAAATGTGTTCATAACTTCCATTTTGTTTTTCCTAAACCACTTTAGGTGTAAGGATATGGTTTCCTTCCCTTTCCATCTAAAATGTTCCTTGCTAGAAGGTTTGAGCACTCATAACAACAAGGGGAGTGGGCCAATCCTTCACGAAGGGATTATTCTGCTTATTGTAGAATACTATAAAGATAACTCTATGGGGACCTCTCTTTCTCTCAGGAAAATGAAGAGGCAAATTGAGAAGGAATCTCTAGAAACTTCTAGTGTGAAGAAAAATAACAATGAAAAGGTAAAGATTAAGAAGTTCAGTGAGAAGGGTACGAAAACTAAGTTGAGTAGTGCCTCAGAGGGTGAAGAGGGTATAGCTAAGAATAAGAAGAATAAGGAGAATAAGAACCTTGGAAAAGTTAAGGGTAAGATAAAGGATCTAAGACTTGAAGAGGTTTTTGAGGATGATAAGAAAACTATGAAAACAAAGAATGATGATGAAGAAGAGGCAGAAATAGAAAGTGGGGATTATAGCTCAAAAAATGAAGGTTACTCTGACAGTCAGGATGATTCTATAGTAAAATATTTTAGCTCTAGGAGTAATGTGGGTACTCCAAATTTTGAAACGAAGGGACAAGCTTGTTGAGTTGTCATTTTGCACGACGCTTAATGGCAGGAATTCTTTTAAACTCCTCTCTTGAAAAGCTAATCTGAGGATCAACTCCAAAGTCCCAAGTGATCTTGCGACCTACTAGAATCTTCTTAATTAAAGATAAATGTGAATGTTTATGAGGAGGCCTTTACTAGTTCTAAAATTATTTGGATAAGAAGTATGATCTACTTGTTGTCTCAAAAAAGAATAACCACACAAAAAGAAAATATTTTTTGTATTTTTCTATTTTTACGATGAATGCAATCTAACAATGCAACTTTATAAATTCCTAATTTAACCAAGGGGTTAGTAAAGCAAATAATAGAGATAAGGAAACAAGAAATTTAAGCAAATAACATGAAAATTAAATCCTAACAGACATAAGCTATGGAAATAATGTGTCTACGAATTAAGCTTTCAAAAAGATTAGTGGGTAACTGATGAAAATAGGAGCAGCGCTTCCTTAATTCCACTAATGCAATCATCGATGGGAATTTAGTAACCATAATATGTTTCACTTTTCATAAAATCACAAGGCTACAAAAAGTGCACTCATGCGAGACAAAAAGATATGTAGGAACAACATGATGATCTCTTCTCAAACTAAGTACATCAGTGGAATTTGTAAACCTGTAGGAAACACCAGAATCAAAAGATCGCACAACCAAAATAATGCAATAAAAATGTCAGCTCAATTACATTCCATGAACATACATCCATAAAATATAACACACTTAGGCAAGAATCACTACACTCCAAATTCAAGCACCAAAAGCATATATTATTGCAAAAATGAGAGTGGCCCTGAATAAATATTACAATTTTGAATTTATAAGAAATCTTCTCCTCAATTTGTGTTGAGAGTTAGAGATATCTTTATGCAATCATATGCTTCTAAACTAATAAAACAAATCTAATTATGTATAAACTAACTATTTAACTGGTGCTAAGTAGGACTCCATCCATATTTATATTATTAATTAGATGCATGAGTCTTTACATGTCATAAAACAAAGAAAGAATGAGAAAATATGAAACAAAAATCCCTTAATTGATGTAGAAGTGTCTAGAAGTGCCAAAAATAGGAGTTCCTTCTTCACTAGGCATTTGTAGAAGTTAGACTGCTATCAGAATGCACTTTTGATGCATGGAAATTTGTAAATTTAGAGCCGGTAGTTAACTGTCAACACACCTCTAAATTCCTCAAAATCTTCCAAAACAGTACTAAAAAAGTGCAGTTGGTGCACCAACATAGCAACGCAGCTCAGAAGCAAGTTCAAAATTACAAATTTTCACTAAGTGTTAAAATTGAAATTCCAACTTATGGGTTTTGTTCCCCTTTATACCAGAGCTATGTCTAGGTATTTGCCCTTGAATTTCTTGATTATCTTAGTGACTTGAGCTACATCTGGAAAATCTAAGGCTTAAAATTTGTCTTTCACCTATTTCTTGTAATTGCCAACCTCAATACGAGTCTCTGCAAAATCTCCTAATTTCACATCAAGATCTAACAATGCCTCCTTTGTTCTAAATGCTTGCCTAATGTCATCATCATTAACAACCTCTTAAAAAAATTCTAGAATTTCTCGACTACTACCTCTACTGGTATCAACTTCTCCCGCATACCATCCTCAAAAATATCTAAACAAGCATCACTATATTGCTTCTCAACTTCCAAAATTTTCTCTTGGGCTTGATCCTTGAGCCTATGAATCTTTGCATGTAATGTCTCCATTAATTTATTGCCATTTGCAATCTTTTCAATCCAATCATCAATTTTTTCTAATTCCTCAACTGCATATACACCCATCAACATCCAATACCTTTAGCCTTTAATTGCCTATAATACTTGCAAATCCTTGCCCCAAGTATGTATCTCATGCATCAGACCAAAATCTTGATTCAAAATGGCTACTAGCCTATCCACATTCTCCTACATGACATGTAATAGCTTCAGGTTTCCCTGAATGATCTATACACCCTTTTCCTCAAAAATTTCTCTCCACTATTGAGAAGCGCTCAAAAATGGATCTAATTGGCTTGTACCCCTATCCCTTCTCTTGAGTGCTACATTCAAGGTTTCCTCAGGGTCCTTGGGGTCCAAAGGACCAACAACTTTACTTAGATATCCCTTTAGGATTTCATTTTATCATCGAAGTGTTATTAATTTTGCCCCATCTTGTTCCAAGCTCTTGAATACTTCTTTGAACTCTATTGTAACCATCAACTTGGCAGTATCCAAGGTAGGCTTCCCAAGCATGAGCTCCTTGATCTAATAATCCCTCGAAGTCAATTATTCAACATTTGAATGTAGAGGAGGGATAGCCACATGAGAAAAAAGGTCCTGGCTCTGATCACTCATGATAAAGGCTAATGCCTATGCATCCTTTGGTGGTGACTCAAGTTTCATCAGCACTTCAATCAATTACATTCTATCCTCCTCTTCAGTGGTGAATTGTTGCCTCTTATTTATTATCACTTCCTTTCTCAACCATCTTGGAATATGATGTATTAGGGATTTTCCTTTTGAGGATGAAGGTATTTTATTTGCCTTACCTTTTCCCTTATATTCCCTCTCTGGAGTCCTCTCCCTTTGTGCGAGATCTACCCCAGGAGTCTCTATGTCTATAGAGTCCATAGTCCTTACCTCAGTGTCTTGGGAAGTTTGTTGAGGCTAGTCACTTATTTTCCCTTCCTCTAACACTTCCTCGGTAGATGTTTGTTGTGGCTCTTCCTCTTGTTCTGCTTCTATGCCTAGAGGAAGAGGGGTAGCCAATCCCTTATCTACACAAAATGTGATTTGTACTTGGAATGATGGCATTACCTCAGGTCCTTGTGGTTTAGGTGGCTACTGACTCTAATCCTGCTATTGAGGTTGATTGGTTGGAGTATCTCTTATCTTATCTCTAACCAATTCAGTACCCACAGGCATGAAATCAAAATATGACATCTGAAAGACATCAATGCCCTCCAAATATTGCTCATCTATCCACTATTGCACTTCATCTTCTAAGGTTGTAGTCTTTGTGGGTTCCTTATGGATAGACAGTAGTGTGATAGTGGAGCTTCTTCTCCTTTTTGACTCTATAGCTCTTGTGAGTTCAATCCTTTGGTTCAAAAGTAGATTTTCGTCTTCATCCTCATCATCCTTTTCTTCTATCTTTTTAGGAATTGGTTCAAGGATTGATGGGAAATGGATCACTCTCCCAATAACCTTTTCTCTCCTTTTGACTGGAGTCTTGATCTTTCTTTTCTTAGGAGTAGAGGGGGAGGCTTGTTCTATTTGTTGAGGTGGAGATACCTCTTATACTTCAGTTTCTACTTCCCCTTGGCCTTGTTTAGCTGGTGGCACTTGGGGATCCTTTGGGGCTTGTGCAACTTCAACATTCTCTAACACTTGTACATTTTCCTCTCCCTATTGTGGAGGCTCTTGGGTTGCTTACTCTTCTGGCTCAACTTGCTGAGGAGAAGTCCTCTTTCACTTTCTTTTTCCTTTGCCTTTTTGAGCCCGGCAATATCCAACTAGCCTATCAAGCTAGTGCACTATTTTTGGTCTCACTAGTGACTAGGCTGTAAATGTAGGCACTATGACCTTAGCTCCTCAACCTTTAGCTGAGTGGGCTTGAGCATGGAAGACCACTATTTCAAGAATTGAATCAAGTTTGAAAGGTCTCTTGATCCAATTGTTTGTCAATTTGATGACATACTTTGCCCTATGATTAATTTTTGAGTTCTCTTCTTTGTCA
This sequence comes from Cupressus sempervirens, assembly GCA_028749045.1. NCBI lineage: Eukaryota > Viridiplantae > Streptophyta > Pinopsida > Cupressales > Cupressaceae > Cupressus > Cupressus sempervirens. Next base: position 1,046,057,016 of record CM053785.1, on the reverse strand, counting down.
ATATTAGCATTCATAATAGGTCAGTCACCAATCTTATCCCTATTGAACAATGGGTCGAGAAGATCCTTTATATCTTGTTGCACAACCTTCAGTGGAATCTTGATCTTCAAAGCACTCTCTGCTAGATACAGATTCATCCTACAATAGTCCCTTATGTAGATGTCATAGTCATATATTGCATTCGTCCAGTGATCTTCAAGGGCATCTTCATGCTAAAATGTTTTACCCGCTAAGTATTGCACTCTCCCAATGTTATCAAAATAAGGTCGAGGGGAATTATACTCATCCAAGGGATACTAATCCCATTCACACTCAAAAGATGGAATATATTGCCTTTGATCCACCCTAAAAGGTCCTATATTCATAGGCCAAATCCAACATATTTTTTGTTGCTTTCTAACTCTATCATATGTAGACAAGAGTTGTTGAGAGATCTCTAGGGGAATAAGTTTGTCACTGGTATACCTAGTGAGCTTCTTAGGGTTGACATTTTTACCTACAACCCTCAAATATGCAAATGTTTGGAAATGGATGTAGTAGGCTCCAACCTCTGATACCTTAGTGGCTACCTCTACTAATATCCTCTTCACATAATCCCCTCTATAAACTAGATTATTGCAAATATGAAAGCATCATTTACAATCCTATATTCCTTGCTTTTCTCTAAAAGCTTCTTCTTTACCAACTAAGGATATAAAATGTAGGGCCATGCATTTGCATCATACATGCTACCCTTCTTATAGAGCCCAGGGTAATCTATCACCTTTGTGGCTAACAGGTACACCAAGTATGATGTCATGTAAAACCATCTTTTATTCTTCACTACCACTAGTTGCTCACCCAAGTTCTCACTAAGAATGGAGGCCCAATCAATTGGCATCTTTACCCTCTTGATAGTCTCAATGAAATTGACCATCCATATATTCAAATGTCTCGAAGTAGGAAAACCCATGACTCTTCTCAACAAAATGATTGAATATCCAATATCTTCCTTCATGTAGCCCCGTGTCATATTGACTTTACCTACTTTCCACCCTAGAGGATTTTTCTCTATGAGGTATGAATATTGTATGATCTCGAAAGCTTCATCAATGTGTTCCCTGTATCATCTCTCAGCTTGGTGATAATCCAATCTACTAAATTGATCTGCCCTTGGGAGATGGAACACCTTCTTAATGTTCTTGGGTCAAAGTTCCAAGATGATCTCTCTAGTAATGCTCTTGACAACTCTTTCTTTAGGAACATAATTCTCTGAGTGTCATAATTAGCTCTGAGGACTACACTAAAATTGGATGTGATGCTACATTAACTAGTCTAGAGCGAATCAGAGAAGATAGCATTAAAGACCTTTCTATCAGTTTGTTACACAATGTCAAGAATGCACCCAAATCTGTGTAACCTAACTTAGTCACCTGGATCTCTGAGTACTCATCCTAAAATTGTGATTTTGTTGGTACACCCTAAAACTTGAATACCACTATATTTGGAACCATCTTCTTAGCAAGGGAGGATGATGAAGATGCCATAGATTCTACACAAAACAACACCCATTAGTTTGAATTTGAAAAAATCTTGATTAATTCAAACCCTAGTATAGACATAGACAAGATCCCAAGAACCTAATTTGGCCAAAAAACTAGAAAACCTAACTTATACCCATGACCCTTATTTTCAAAAAAGGGCACACCTAGTGCACCTGATAGGTGCACCTAGTGTGCCATTTCCTTTAGAAAATGGTCCAATATGGGTGTGCAGCAACGGGCCTCATGAGGTGCACTGATGCACACCCTATGTTCTTTTGGATGCAAAATTGCATTTTTTTATTTAAGTTCCATAGTAGCACACCTAATTAGGTGTGTTACTACACACTTTAATAAGGCATTTGTTTATTTTTAAGTGTTTTACAAATGTAAAAGGTACACAACAATGCACTCAAATAGGTACGCTGATGCACACCTTTGTACTTTTAATGTTATTTTATGTCTTTGTGTCTAGGGTAAAAGTGGAGATGAAGGCATGATGTGCACCTCAGGAGGTGTGACACTACAAATTTGGAGATCTCGGTGAAGAAAAAGTGAAGGAAGTAGGAAGGAGAAGGCAGGGGGTTTATATAGACCCCACACACCTTTGGTGCTACGTAGATGCATTGTTGCACATCTACGCATTATCAAAGGGAAATGCCTCTCTCTTTTAGCACTTTGGCATAGTAGATCACCTCATTAGGTGCATTGGTGCACCTTTATTCTTTGTAAAAAGGACTTATCTCCTCTAAAATTAAAATCCAGACTTTGGGTTTTCAAACTAGGACCTGAATTTGACCCGAAACACTAAAAGAACCCTAAAAAGACTTGGACCCTAGACTAGGGTTCCAAAAAGCTAAAAAAATAAAGTAGGGGGTCCCCATTTCTAGTCAAAATGGGGCATGTGTTGTGAAACCACAACAAGGCTAAGGCATTGACTCCTATTATGGACATAAAAAAAGATACTCTTGTTAAGGAGAATTTGGCCACCCTTGAGGATTATAATGAAATGGGTCACTCTATGGAGACTAAAGGTGATCATAATGATGCCTTAGAAGCCCCTCCTATAATAAATGAGCCTAATGATATTGTATTGGATCAGGAGATGGAATGTGAAAAGGGGGATCTTATTGGGGAGGAAAATGTTATGCCTGAAGATGTTCACAAAAATTATGATCTTGAGCATAATAATGCCATTGACGAGGAAGAGAGTGAGAAGGTAAGTGGGAGAGTGATCTTTCTCCAAAAAGATAATTTGAAAGTAGATATTTCCCTCCAGGTTGACTCATGGTTGTATAACAAGATAATTGCTCTGAAGAAAAATGTTAAAGAACTACAAGATAACTTTGAAAATGAAAAAATAAAAAGAATGGAGCTGGAAGGCATAGTTGGGAATATCCCTAGTAAGCTGTGAAGAACCTCCTTATAGCAATATCGTGAGAATGCTCGAAATAACAGAATACAAAGTGATAGCAGAACTCAGAATGAATCTACTGATCGCAGGCCACTTCGAGGGGGTAACCTCCTTTGAGCAAGCTCAATACAATAAATTCGTCCATGCCCATCAAGGGCCTCAACCTATTCTTATATACTGAGTACGATCTAGAAAAGTAATACTACCTATGCATGTGGGATAATAAAATATACTCACGGGATGACTTACAAAGCATATGCGTCCAACAACACTACTCTAACAAAATAAACAGAAGGAACACACAGGTTCCTAACATAAGCTCATGGCTTATGAAGATAAATTAAGACAATTGGTCAAAGACAATGGTCAACAAATAGACATGGTAACTTCTAGTCTATGTGCAATAACGATGAGCATTGGTAGAAGAAGCAATGAGGAGATTAGTTCTCCTTTTGCTAACCAGATGATTGGTGGTCCCAGCAAGTGAACGAGGTAGAGCACAAAAAGGGCCATTGAAGCTACTTATGGGTTGACTCTAGAAGATCTTATTTATTTAGGAGGCAACAAACATTGGAAAATAAATTTATAAGGAAACAAAGGAGGTGGTGTAGAGTGTCTCTATTTTTTGCTGGTCGTTGTTTGTGGTTCTAGCTTTTGCTACTGGTCTTATATCCAATTTTTATCTTGTTCTGTAGTTCTCTATTGGTTTGTAATTAAGATCCAAGTCCTTGTAAAACCTAGTTTTTTTTTTGGTTTTATGTTGTAACTATAGGTTCCAGGTCCTTATAAAACTTGGTTAGACTTCCATTTTACTAATTTTGGCTTTTTGTATGGGGTTTCAGGTAACCTCAAAACCTATTTTTACTGTAATCCAAAACTCTAGCCTTATACCACTTGAACATATAAAAAGCATGTGATTTTACTTTCATGAACATGACTATCATCATCATAGTGTAATCGTCAACAAATAAGATGAAGTATCTATCACCGTAGTAACTTTCAACTCTCATTGGTCAACACAAATGAATATGCACTAATTCCAAAATATCATTAGAAGTGTGTAACTTTCTTGAAAAACTTGACTTTATCATCTTATCAAGATGACATTCTTTGCACATAACATTCTCAAGTTTATGCAAATTTGGTTAGCCTCTAACTCTTTTCTTTCTACTATCATTCACCATGTTATCAAATATTTCATGACACAACCTCTTATGCCACAAAAATACATCCTCAACTTTAGGAAACAAACATGTATCAACAATATGATCAAGATAAAATATATTATCTTTTATTTTCATTCCAATTCCAATAATACTTCCCTCATCATCAAATGTCTTGACTTTTCTGTTATGAAACTCCAACTCGTTGCCCATATTATGCAACTGAACAACACTCAAAAGATTATGCTTTAGTCCTTGCACCTAGTATACATCATCAAACCTAATTTTATCATTCAACATTAATGATCCTCTACCTTTCACTAGACATGGAACATCATCACCTAACTAACATTTTCACCATCATCAATTTCTTTAATTTTGTCAAACTTACTTATGTCACCAATAAAGTGATGTGAGAATCCACTATCTATAATCCAAGTATCATTCTTGCTAGCATGTGCAATAAGGGATTTTTCACTTTCACACCTTTCTCTATAGGGATCTTCCTTCATAGCAACATAAACCATCTCAACTACTTTCTTCTCATCATCAAAATTGGACTTAGTGTTCTCTTCTTCAACAATGCAACATGATTTATTTCCTTTGTCTTTGTAATCCTTGTTCTTCTTGTACTTGTGATCTTTCTTATTATTTATGTCACTATTACTTCTGTCAGAACACCTAGCTATAAAATTACCAAATTCATTGCACTTAAAACAAATTAGAAGTAGTTTGCCTTTGAATTTACATTTTCCTCTTGATAATCTCTTTGCAAGCAATGCTTCAATATCATCCATATCATCTTTAGATTCAAATTCAGTTTCATCTTTCTACTCTTCTCTTTCTTTGAATTGCCAAAGGTTAGTGAAGACTTTAAAGCATTTCCAAGTGTAACCAAACTGTTATCATAATTTCTTAATTCAAATGTTGTTTACTGACCAACTAAACTATCAAGTGTAAGATCATTACCATGCATAGCTCTAACTTCTTGAATTGCATAAACTTATATAGCATAGATGGGTAGAAGATTTATAAGAACTTTACGTACAATATCATAATCACTAATTAATCCTCTAGAAGATCTAATTGCACTAACCACTTCTTTGATTTGGTTCACATGTTGTACAACATTCTCACCTTCTTTCATTTGCATGTCATCATACTTGCCTCTTAAACTTTTAGCTTTAGCTCTCAAGATATTTGGATCTCCACCATGTACAAGTGCCAATTTGTCCCACATTTGTTTAGTATTATCACAACTTTTAATATCATCAAACTTAAGGTGATTCACGGTAGATGCAATTTCAATAATTAGATTGTAATGATCTTTCTTTTCAACCATTCACTCCAAGGTCATAGGAAGTGGAGGTGCAATGTATTCATTATCCAACTATTATATAGCATTTTCATCAATTCTAGACATATATAGCCTCATTATGTTTTTCCATGAGGAGAAATTCTCCTTGTTTATCTTTGGTACCCCTCTCTTATACATCTTCAGATCTTTGGCTCAAGTTCCTTATGTAGAGCTATGAAATATAGCATGCTAAGAACATCAAATCTAGTCTAACATTCACAACTAAATAACAAGCAGTATGTATGATAAGACAAAAGGAGACACTGCGAGGGAAGGTAGACCAAGAATGGTAAGCTCCTCAAGTGTAACCTATGATGACTTTGATGTGTCCAGAAATGAGGGATGTATGCTCAGATGTGCTCAAGCTTCAAGTGGTAGGTTAGTGATCAAGCGTGGAGATGGGTGAAAGATTCAACAATGGTAGTGTGTGTAGATTTTGACATGGTAAAGATGTAAATGGCTATGTTGTAGTGGTTAATTGGGAATTATAAGTTACCACTAAAAGTTGATAATTTGTGAGAGGGGAAGGGTCCAATTTATAGTCTAAGGGGTGGTGAGATGGAGGGTCAGGATGCAAGGATGGGAGATTGGTGAGGAAGGGCTAGGATGCAAGGAGGGGGAAGCACATGGATTGTGCATCTTCAAAACTCTAGCCTTGTGACAAGTATCACAAGAGGATTGGATGGTCAAAGTGGAGATTCAAAGGGAGTTATGAGGGAGGAGGGGTGTAGAAGAGGGATGTAAGAAGCATTTATGGGCATTTATGGCATGTAAGAGCCATTAATGCTCTTGGATAGGAATATAAGAGGGTGAGGGGAGACTTTTGACTTTGGCTTGGGTTAGAAAGTCTTAACTCTTGCTTAAAGTTGTGCACATGTTTAGGAGGAGGATTAGGCTTAGCTTAGGAGGGAGCTTAGGAGGTAAGTGGCTTAGCATTGATGGGATGGGTTAGTTAGTTGGCTAAGTGGGGTTAGTTAGTTGGCTAAGTTAGGTTAGTATGGGTAAATGGGTTGGATTTTGGCTAATGATAGGGGTTAGGGATGGTTAGGGTTTTAGGATTGATTTATTAAATGACTTATTTAATAAATGAGGATAAATAGATTTTTGCATTAATTTAATTTAATAGAGGAATATGGATTTAATTGATAAATTGATTTTGGGTTGTCATTTGATTTTATCAATTGGACTATAGTTGATTAAATTAATTAATTAGCTAGGGGATGATGATTAATTAATTAAATATAAAATATTTAATCAATAGTTTCCTATAAGATGACTAAATAAGATTACCTAGTGGTGTAATCAAATTTAGGTGTCTACATTTTGTCGCTCTTTGACATAGTGTTGGGACAACTCTATTTCATAGAAGTTCAAATATATATGATGTGAAGAAGATTTTTACAGCAACAAGGTTGCCCCAGTCTTGAGTAGAAGAGGAGAGAATGGATTGTGTGATGCCCCCTTAAGAAGGGATCAAGGAGAGAAAATGAGGCTTAACGACTTCTTGAAAAGGTGTAGCAAGCCAGGGTGAGTAGGCAGGCACATAAGGACTAAAAGGTGTTTAAATTGTAATTAAATTGCAAAAATAATAGGGCTCGAGAAAAAGGGCATCATTAGAGGGGTCATAGAGGAAAGTAGGGCACCATAGGGGTCCTATAAGAGGGTCTACAAGGGCTAGAAAGGGTTATTTTCTCGCATACCTATGACGAGATTATTTCAAGCTCTAATTTGGAGGACATGATGGCTGCACAAGGACAACTAGAGCATCGAGTAGACATGGTACGATGATTGTGGGCACGGTGAACACCAGACGGATCAGTAGGTGCTAAAACTTTTCCCTTGTGATTTTTTTATTTTGTTTTAGGGTGTTTCTAAAATTTTAAAAACGCATTCCTACAAGCACAGGTCTGGAGGGATCATGGTAGGGATCATCAGGAAAGTGATCCTGCAAAAAAGTTAAGGGGATAAGTTTTAAAATGGGGTCAGAAGCCATTTTCATGGGAAAGTGAATTTGGCTCACAGTTTTCATAGGAACACAATTCTGGCTAGCATTTTTCATAGGTTAGTGATCTTCATGAGCATGGGTAAGAAATCTTGTTAGTGGGAATGTGAGTTCATGGGTCAAAGGTGGGAATGGAAAAATCAATGTGGGAATGGGTTAAGGTTGACTAGGAGAGGAAAAGTGGGAGATGCATTCCCAAGTTGATTTGGAGCTACAGGAATGTGGGTTAGGGTTTGGGCGAGTACGTAAAAAGTATGAGACGCATTCCCATAGAAATGTTAAGAGGTGAGAACACATTGGATAGAGATGGATCACGGGAATGCGGGTACAAGGTCAGGTTTCTAGGGATAAAAGGCAAGGTGATGGAATGTAGGTAGACAACTTTATAAGATGAATAGAGGACTAATATGATTGTCACTTTTCTTGATGTAGTGTTCACTAGATGTCTTGGTGTCGTGAGAACAACGTGCTACGATTCTATGTACTTGGAATTAGTTTACACTAACAAATAGATGAGGATTGATGTCATTGGACTTGGTTATCTTGCCAAACTACCTTATACTTGTACTCACATGGCTATACTAATAGTGTTGTGCAAGCACTGGCCTAGTGAGATAGGGACATTTCATCTATTGACAAGCGAGATGACTTTCACCCTAAAGGATGTATATAGGATCTTCGGGCTACCAATGTGAGGCACATTGGTAATGGTGACTAGGAAGATCACAAGAGAGGTGGATATGCAGTGACTAGTGGGGCCCAAAGTCTAATTCGATATCGAGAGGGGCAAGTTTTCTTTAGAGGAGCATTTGGATTAGGTGGTCATGGATTAGAGGATATATTTTTATGTGTGCAGGCTAATGTCGTGGTATATTGCTCCAGATATTGGCAGTATAGGATTGACACTAGTAATGATACTGATGATTATTCATATTGTGGATGACAGAGTACCAATGATATGGGGCTCACTAATGCCGGTAGAGCTATATAAAGCCCTTCATCAGATAGTGTACTAGGGTGCAGGGCACCACTAAGGGAGGAGCATGGGCTTCCCTACTCTACTACAGGTGTGGGCCTGGGAGCGCATTGCAAATTTTAGGCCGATTAGGTGGAGAGATAGGAAACCAAAGGAGCATGTAGTATATAGTTGGGGTAATACTCTCACCCATAATCATATGAAGGAGGTGGACTATTGGTGAGTCTTGATGGATGAGATACATGCAGTCATATGGAGTTTGTAAATGGATCTTAGGTTGTGGGTCGAGGAGAGGTAGCCGTTGTCGTATACTATATCATCATGCTTTATTTTTGGGTAATGGAAGTATATAGCTAAGAAATATTGGTTAGATAGGGTGTTATGATAGTTTGGATGGTCTTAGGTTGTACCAGGGGATCTAGTCTGGTACCAGCAAGTTAAAAGAGAGACTGACTCTATTTGGGCTAGCTCTACAGAGGGAGGGGTTTTTGTAGGCACAGAGAGACTTAGTGCCTCAAGATTGGGATTGGTTTAGCAGGGTGGTAGATGTTGGCTCTATGTAGGAGTATAGGGATTAGTTTTAGTGCCCAAGGTTACTAGGTTGGGCATAGGTAACCAGAGTAGCGGTAGTGGCAAGGGAGATTGCTCGAGCAGCAAGGAGGGGAACATATGAGGCTAAAGGATTGAGATATTAGGCTGAGGCTATGGTGCAGGGGGAGGTGTCACAAAGGTGGAGGTAGAGGGAGGTAAAGGAGGAGGGGAGACAAGAGGAGGCGAGGCCATAGTCAGAGGGAGGAAATGGCAGGCAAGAGGAGGTGAGATAGGAGGAGGTGAGGTTGTAGGTTGAGAGACCTGTTGGGGGATGAGGATCGTCTGTGGGTGGAGGGGACAATGGATTGATAGGGAGATATGTGTTGCTTTAGCAAGCACATGACACCATGAGCCAACTATGGTGGGATATGTAGCAGGAGAAGGATCAACTCTGAGCTAAGCAAGATCAATTCCAACATGAGCGTGATGTGGCTCAAGGACAAGCAGACCGAGTAGAGATAGAATTAGGGAAACTGTGGTTGGAGTCAAGACAGTTGGATGGGAGATTGGAGGTGATGGAGTCAGAGAGGGAGAGGCTACAAGGGAGATTAGACGTAGTGTAGGAGGAGAGAGACTGACTAGTGTTGGAGGTGGTGACCATGAGGACACTGATGGTGGTGGGGGGAGGGTTGGAGGAGATAGGATGGATGAGGATGGAGGTAGTGACCTTGAGAACATAGATGGCAATGAGTGGAGGGTTGGAGGAGCTGAGACGACTAAGGGGGGAGGTGGAGGATTTGTAAGAGAGAGAAGGATTTTATAGAGGGAGGTATCATGCAATAGTGTCAGTAGATCAGATTGAGCACTATAGGTGACTGACATGGCCGAGTACATCTGGCACACATACAAGCATGCAAGGTGAGGGAGAGAGTGGATGGAGCATTGGGGGCTCACAAAGGACTAGTGGGTCTTAGCGCATAGTGTAGAGCCATAGGTTAGAGCATAGCTAGAGATGAGACCAGGGGATAAGTGGGAGGAGGGATGAGGTGGAGAGTTCAAGCACTAGAGGAGGGTGGATGAGGCCACCACCACTAGCAATAGCAACAAAGCATGGTGCAAAGAGGGACCCTTATGAGTCTCATGGTGACAATGTGATGGACGAGGATGAGGAGGAGCAGTGATATGCTGCATTTTTTTGATTGGTAGGATTTTGGTTCATGTATAGATATATTTTTGTTGCGGGCACAGCCCAACGTATTTGTATGGATGGTTGTACCATATGGACATGGGATTTAGACTATGACAAACCTTTGTATTTTTTTAGGGACAAGTTATGTATTCTTTATTCATTAAGGATGTGGGATATATATATATATATATATATATATATAAGCATTCTTTGGAGTGGGATATGTGTGTATTGAGTACTATGCCTATGAGATTTTTACTATATCATTTTTCTTTTATGAGATGTTTGTAGATGGATGTATGAGAAGGATTGACATGTGCTATGCAGGATGTGATGGTGGATTTTTGAGGTTTAGGATATGCATGATTAAATTGATGCTTTGTGATGCAGGATGTGATGCTAGTTTATGAGATGGATGATGATATGCATGATGGTACCTATGCTTTGTGATGTAGGATGTCATGGTTCTATATGAGATTATTGATAAAAAGGAATCTAACTAATGAAATGATTATGATGATGTTAAATGGATAATATAAAATGAACCTACAAACTATGATGATGAATAAATTGAACCTAAAACAATGATGATGAAAATGGTAACTAAAATGAACATAAAAACTATGATGATGGAAATAATAACTAAAAATGGACCTAAAACTATGATGATGAAAAAGCATAAAAAGTAACATAAAACTATGATGATGGAAAAGGATCAAATGAACATAAAACTATGATGATGAAAAAAGATACTAATGAACCTATAACTATGATGATGGAAAAGGATAAAAATGAACCTAAAAATATGATAATTGAAAAGGATTAAAATGAACCTAAAACTATGATGATGGAAATTATAACTAAAAATAGACCTAAAACTATGATGATGGAAATTATAACTAAAAATAGACCTAAAACTATGATGATGGAAAAGGATAAAAATGAATCTAAAACTATGATGATGGAAAAGGATAAAAATAAACTTAAAACTATGATAATGGAAAAGGATAAAAATGAACCTAAAACTATGATAATGAAAAAGGATGAAAATGAACCTCAAACTATGATGATGAAAAGGATAAAAATGAACCTAAAACTATGATGGTGAAAAGGATAAAAATGAACCTAAAACTATGATGATGGAAATGATAACTAAAAATAGACCTAAAATTATGATGATAAAATAAGGATAAAAATGAATCTAAAACTATGATAATAGAAAAGGATAAAAATGAACCTAAAACTATGATGATGGAAAAGGATAAAAATGAACCTAAAACTATGATAATGAAAAATGATGAAAATGAACCTAAAACTATGATGATGAAAAGGATGAAAATGAACCTAAAACTATGATGATGAAAAGGATAAAAATGAACCTAAACTATGATGATGGAAATGATAACTAAAAATAGACCTAAAACTATGTTGATGGACAAGGATAAAAATGAATCTAAAACTATGATAATGGAAAAGGATAAAAATGAATCTAAAACTATGATGATGGAAAAGGATAAAAATAAATCTAACACTATGATGATGGAAAAGGATAAAAATGAAAAAGATCATGATAATGAGTTGAGAGACAAGGGACATTATATGAAATGCAAGTAGGGTGATAGGGAAACACATGTAGGTGTAGGAGGATAGGTAGGATGGATGTGTAATATATCACTAACCAACCATAGCTTTGGTTTAGGTGGGGATGAATGTGTGCAACTTTGAATGTAGATATTTGTAGGATATTTTTAGAGGGAGTTTGTAGGGGCGCGGATGGGAGAGAGAGGTTTTGGAGAGAGATGTTGGGTTGGAATTGTGGATTGATAGGAAAAGAGGGGGGTGAGGGATGCTTTTGAGAAAAGATAAAATAGGTAGTAAAGGTGGGTATGGCAAGATAGGATTACGTAGGATTTGGTAGTATGGATGTGGTAAAGGGAGATGAGTGAGATTTTCTTGTTATGGAACAAAGTGATGGGATGATGGAATTATGCTTGAAGCTTGAGAGTGGGGTACTTCATAAAGAAGCACCACCATGTAGTTTGAGCACTTAATTTTATATAGGAATATTGGTGATATTCCAAGGTTACCAAGAACATCAAGGCATGTTTCACAATATTACATAGGACTGACTCAAACAAGCATGCAAGGATTGCTCCAACACTTCACATGATTCCAAGAGGAATCATAGTGGAAATGATATTGGATAATCCACAAGAAAAAAATATTTCCCAATTGTACCATGTGATCACAAATGAGCACATGTTTGGAACATACAAGGGTCACATTTGATTGACTCACAAGCATAACATGACCTAATCAAAACCTTGCGCTTGAATTGCCCATTCATAGCACACCATGATATAAAAGATCATGGCAACCTTGAGGAGGGAATAACCAAATTTCTTGGAAAAGATACTTAAAGAACTAAAAAAATTATCCAATATCGCAAGCAAGAATAAATTTGTTAAAGTAACCTTTTGCCAAAGAGATCAGGAGGACTCGATAGTAATGGACCAAGATCAGACATGAGGAAGGATGCATCCTACAAGGACCCTTTAGTAGTATTTGGAATGTTATGATGAGTTTGGAAATTGTAACCTTTCTTAGGACAACTCTTTGATGACAAGGGATTTTGTTACAAGCTTCAAAGAATGACCTAGACTAGGGAGAACTAGAAAAGAGGATAGACAACAGATAGAAAAAGATATATGCAAGGGTTTTTGTACAAAGGCTTAGAGTAAAAGGCTAGTGGTATATTGACAACAAAAAAAAAACTCAATATGAGGATGTAGCATGAATAATCTGATACAATACATTGTTGCTAGAGTTACAAGTGGTATGATACATGTGATAGGATACATGGTTATGATACATGTGGAAAGAATCATGGTATAATACACTACTCTATTGGATGGAGATAGTGGTAGTGATAGCATGGTAATGGGATCGTTGGAACACCTTGGAAAAATGGGAAGATGGGTGACAAGATATAGAGAGAGAGATAGTACAAAAATGTAGATTGTTAATAGATAATGGGAAGGCCAAGTATGCATGGTGCCTATTTGTTAGGTTTTCACCAAGGCACCTATCCAAGGTGCTCGAATTGCCAAGTTTTCCCCATTGTATGTTTATTTCTTTTTACTATTCTCTTTCACTTTTTTGGATATTTTTATTTTTATTTCATAGGACTGGCAGGACACACTGAGGAGCTTAGGCATAGAATTTATTGAGGTGAATGATGTTGGTGGGGTCATTTAGTACTTCACCTTCTAGGGTTGATAGCTGATAGGCTCCAGAGGCAAAAGATGTTGTGAGAACATATGACCAAGCCATGTGGGCTCAAACTTGCCCTTCTTTTCTTAGTTTGCCTGGACTTTCATATTTTCTTTGAGGATCATGTCACCTTCTTGAAACTATCATGGGTGAACCTTTTTTTTGAACTTGTGCTTGAGATGATTTTGATAGACCATGAGATGATCATAGGCCTGTTGCCTTTTCTCATTAAGTAGGTCTAATTGTGTGAATCTGGCTACTTTGTAATCCTCATCTAATATTTTTCCCCACAAAGAAATGTGTAAGGATGGGAGTTCAACTTCAATAGGTAGAACTGCTTCGGCACCATAGACCAAGGAATATGGGGTTGTTCCTATGGATGTACAGAATGAGGTATGGTAAGCCCATAAGGTAGGGTTGATTTGTAAATGCCAATCATGATATGATACATGTGATAGGATAGACAGATATGATATATGTGGCAAGAATCATGGTATAATACACTACTTCCAAGCTTAGGGATGGAGATAGAGGTAGTGATAGCGTAGTAATAGGATCATTCGAACACCTTAGAAAATTGGGAAGATGGGCGGTGAGATACAGAGGGAGATAGTGAACGAATGTAGATCACTAAGAGATAATGGGAAGGCCAAGTATGCATGGTACCTATTTGCTAGGTTTTCACCAAGGCACTTATTCAAGGCACTTGAATTGCCAAATTTTCACCATTGAATGCTTATTTCTTTTTACTATTTTCTTTCACTTTTTTGGATATTTTTATTTTTATTTTCACAGGACTAGAAGGACACACTGAGGAGATTAGGCATAGACTTTCTTGAGGTGAATGATGTTGGTGGGATCATTCAGTACTTCAGCTTCTAGGGTTGATAGTTGATAGGCTCCAGAGCCAAAAGATGTCGTGAGAACATATGGACCAAGCCATGTGGGCTCAAACTTGCCCTTCTTTTCTTAGTCTACCTGGACTTTCATATTTTTTTTGAGGACCATGTCACCTTCTTGAAACTAGCAAGGGTGAACCTCATTTTTGAACTTGCTCTTGAGGAAATTTTGATAGACCGTGAGATGGCCATAGACTTGTTGCCATTTTTCATCAGGTAGGTCTAGTTATGTGAGTCTGACTACTTTGTAATCCTCATCTAATATTTGTCCTCACAAAGAAATGTGCAAGGATGTGAGTTCAACTTCAATAGGTAGGACTGCTTTGGCACCATAGACCAAGGAATATGGGGTTGTTCCTATAGATGTATGGAATGAGGTACGATAAACCCATAAGGTGGGGTTGATTTGTAAATGTCAATCACGATATGATACATGTGATAGGATACACAGATATGATACATGTGGAAAGAATCATGGTATAATACACTACTCTATTTTGATTTCCAAGCTCGGGGATGGAGATAGCGGTAGTGATAGCATGGTAATGGGATCGTTGGAACATCTTGGAAAAATGGGAAGATGGGTGATGAGATACTAAGGGAGATAGTGAATGGATGTAGATCGCTAATAGATAATGAGAAGGCCAAGTATGCATGGTGCCTATTTGCTAAGTTTTCACCAAGGCACCTATCCAAGGAGCTTAAATTGCTAAGTTTTCACCATTGGATGCTTATTTCTTTTTACTATTTTCTTTCACTTTTTTGGATATTTTTATTTTTATTTTCACAGGACTAGCAAGACACATTGAGGAGCTTAGGCATATAAATTCCTTGAGGTGAATGATGTTGGTGGGATGATTTATTACTTCACCTTCTAGGGTTGATAATTGATAGGCTCTAGAGCCAAAAGATGTCATGAGAACATATGGACCAAGCCATGTGGGATCAAACTTGCCCTTATTTTCTCAGTCTGCCTAGACTTTCATATTTTCTTTAAGGACCATGTCACCTTCTTGAAACTATTGTGGATGAACCCTTTCTTGAACTTGCACTTGAGGCAATTTTGATAGACTATGAGATGGTGATGGGCTTATTGTCTTTTTTCATCAAGTAGGTCTAGTTGTGTGAGTCTAGCTAATTTGTAATCCTCATCTAATATTTCTCCTTGCAAAGAAATGTGCAAGGATAGGAGTTCAACTTCAATAGGTAGGACTACTTTGGCACCATAGACTAGGGAATATGGGATTGTTTTTATGGATGTATGGAATGAGGCATGGTAAGCCCATACGACAAGGTTGATTTGTAAATGCCAACCGCGAACATAATCATTAACAACTTTCTTGAGGATCTTGAGTAGGGTTGTTTTAGTTGTCTCGGCCTAATCATTACCTTGTGGGAAGTAGGGGGATGGAAATTTGGTGATGAATGTGGAGGGAGGTGCACAACTCTTCCATATTGAGGTTTTTAAAATTACTTCTATGGTCTGAAAAAATGGTAGCAGGGATACCGAAGCACCATTTAATATGATAAGGGATGAACTTGGAAACTTGAACTCCTATGCCAGTGACAAGTGAGACTACTTCTACCCACTTGGTGAAGTAGTCTATTGTTGTGATTATTCATTTGTGACCTTCTAAAGATAGAGGTGCAATAACACCAACAAGGTTGAACCCCCAACATGCAAATGGCCATGGTGGTGTAATGGGTTGAAGATCTTGAGTTGGAGCTCATATTAAATTTGCATTTTGCTGACAAGATAGACACCTTTTGACAAAATCATAAGCATCATGTTCTAGGGTAGGCCAGTAGTATCCAACTCTGGGTATTTGTTTGGCTAGGACTATACGGCTTGTGTGAGCACCACAAAGTCTAGCGTGCACCTCTTTGAGAGCCATTGTAGCCTTGTTTTGGTCTAAACACTAAGAGAGATTATCATGATAACCTTGACAATAGAGGGTGTTAACTATGATAGTGTAGTAGGATGCTCTGTGAATAAGGTTTTGGCATTTGGTTCTTGTGAGATGAGGAGATATGATACCATTTTTAAGGTAAGCATGAATTTTGTGGTACCATGGGGATTGGGGACCAACCAAGATACATACCGATGTTGATTCATCGATCTCGTATGTGGGCTCGAATAGCTGCTCAACTAAGAATTCATATTGTGTGGCTTCCCAAGGGATCTCCAAGAGTGAACCAATAGTGTACATGGCATCTGTAGCCATGTTTTGTAACCTAGATACCTGTGTGAATTGGATTTGAATGAAAAATTATTTTAACTAATCGATCGATTCTTTGTAGGGTTTAAGTTTATCATCCTTTGTCTAGTACTCATCAAGGACTTTCTTGATAATCAGTTATGAGTCTCCAAATACCTTTAGCTTTGCGATATTTCATTCAATGACTATCTTGAGCCATGCAATAAGAGCTTCATACTTTGAGATGTTGTTGGTGCACTAGAACTAGAGTTTGAAAGACTTAGGAATACAGTTGCCCTAAGGGGTGACCAATAGTATGTCAACTCCAGAACCATGGGATGTATAAGATCCATCAAAATATAGTTTCCATGATGGTTGTTCCTCTATCATAGAAAGATGTTCATCTAGAAACTCCATAATAAGAGGGTGATTAGTGACTAAGGGCGCATCAAACAAATTATCTACCATAGATTATCCATTTGATCACCTTCCTATCAATATATTGGATGTCAAACTCATTAAGAAGCATGACCCATTTGGTTGGGTGACCCATGAGTACTATGCGTGACAACATATATTTCAAAGGATCAACCTTAGAGATAAGTTGCATAGTATGACTCGACATGTAGTGATAGAGCTTGAGTGGCAAAGACCACAACTAGGCAAGCTTTGTCCATAGGCATGTAGTTAATATTGCAACCAAATAGGGTGCACCTGATAGAGTAAATAGCCATTTCTTTCACTTTGTCATCAAGTTGTGCTAGAAGCCCACCTAGTGTTGTCAGGGTAGCTATTATGTACAATATCAATGGTCATCCAGTAACTGGTGGAACCAAGATAGGTGGGTTAGCCAAGTATTTCTTGATCAATTCAAAGATGTGTTGGTAAATAGGATCCCATGTGAAATTCTAATCCTTCTTAAGCAAATGTGTGAATGGCTGACATTTATCAGTGAGCTGTGAGATGAATCTTCTGACTAAATGTAACTTGCTTGGGAGAGAGCATAGTTGTTGCAGTGTTTTAGGAGGAGACATATCTATGATGGCCTTGACCTTCTGAGGGTTA